>NQVE01000105.1:100000-700000 GCA_003260385.1 Cuscuta australis
GAATTGACCTACATTGTAGGGCTCGTTGTTCTGAACCCAACTCCATAAACGGATTGAGAATCGGACTTACTGGGCCCAAGAAACGACTGCCGAATAAGGTAATTGGGTTTAAATCTATCCTAACTGGTTAGAGAGTGTAAACAGGATCTAAAATAGGAAAATGCTAGAGTCACAAACATATAGTTCACAAACTTCACAAAGTTGTCTTTTGTGGATTTTAAATTAAAATATCTTTTATTATTTGAGTGCATCTTATTTCTAGGAAAGTGTTAAAAAGGCAAGTTTGTGAATTTTGTAAACTCTTTGTTTGTGACTCTAGCATTACTCACTAAAATATTATTAAATTCATAATAAAGGCAGAAAGGGGTTAGGGGTTACGACTCTTCTCCCTCTCTCTTCCGGTTGTGCGTTTCTTGTGTTCATGTTCCGTTCTGTTCGTCGTTCCGCCAGCCTGGGAGAGCCGCCGTCGCCGAGCTGCCTTCACGCCTCCGTCGCCGTCGCCGACGTCGCCCGGCTCTCTTCCCCGTCACACGCAGTGGGTTCGACCAAACCAGGGGGTTGCAGCGGCTAATCATCCTCCTCCAAGTCGAACTCCAATTCGTTCGATTTTGAGGTGATTTGTTGTCCCAAATATCTATCGTTGGCGTTAATTCATAGATTAGGATCTCATTTGTATAAATCTTGTGTTTGTTTGCGAAATTTTTGGTGGATAGTATGTTGAATTGAATTGGGGATTGATTGGGGGTTGTTTTCCGGCGGTTGGCCGGCGGGTTGCCGGCAGTGGCGGCGGCTGGGGCATTGGACAAATTCAGCGGGTTCAATTTGGACCCAATTGGTTCAATTAGGTCAATTCGGGTTTAATTGGGTTAGTTCTTGTGCAATTGGGTTTCAATTGGATTGATTTTTGTATAACCGAGTCAGTTTGGGCTCAATTGGGGCTGTCCGGGCAGTTGGGGGCTGTCCGGGTCGTTGGGCCGACTGTCCGGGCTGTTGGGCCGGCTGCGTTAGGCCGTTGGGCCGGCTGCTTTGGGCGGACAGGGAGGGGCTGCCCGAACGGCAGCGGGTTGAGGCTGTCGGGTTGGTCCGGCGGATTGTCGGGCTGATTCAGTGGAAATTGATACTGTTCCGACAGGTGCAGCGGGCCTGAGGATAAATCCCTAGTCCCGAGTTTGCGACACAGGTAAGTTATTTTAACATTGTTGAGTTAAATCATGTTTGAGCATGACGGTAATCGGTGAGAAGTGATTTTTTCGATAGGCCGCTGAGTGTTTTGTTCTGTTTATGGAAATGTTTAAGTGATTGTTGTCACTTGAGAACTCTGTTGAAGATTGGCCACCTAGTATACCTAGGCGGATCTGAACTGAATTAGATAGTTAGTCTCCAACAGGACTGTTGTTAGGTTCGGGCCTTGTGGAGCATGCTTGCAAATCCAGTGGTCCAGGGTTCAAAACGTACGTACGGAAGTCTCTATTCTACCTAAGGGATTCCTTGGTAGAGACTCCAACCCGCCCATTGAGGATTCTCTTTGGGTTTGTCCGAGCATCGGCCTTGAGGGATCCGCTCGAGTGTCCGTAACTCTAGTATGTTGAATTTAGCCTTAGTATTGTAGGGACAGAAATAGCCCTTTGGGAATAAATGAATTGGAACGGTTGGATCCCTGTATAATCAAACAAATGTTGATTGTTTAGTGATGTTGCTAATTATATAAATGTGATACTATCTGTGAAATTAATTCTAGCGTTAGATATTTCTCTCACTCAGCTTATCGCTGAGCGTGTAGTTTGTTCTGTCTTTCTACACGTAGGTAATAACAAGCTGATCCTGGAGAGCACAGAGATGGAGGAGATGTATGGATGCAGGACTCAAATCATTAACAGATATGGTGGTTGTAATGTAACTCGTTTTCTGATAACGATCTATTAAAGATGTTTATTTAAAATAATAGTTTTGCTTCAGTGCTGTATTGAATTAACTCCGATAAACGTTTAAGTTTTAATGGAAATGTTGGATGGTTAATTAAATGTTTTAAATTTATTGGAAAATATTGTGTGAGGATACCAATCTAGTAGCAACCCGGTTCGCTAACCTATTTATTCGGGTCACGCGGGTTGGGGTGTTAAATGTCTCCTGATTTGATTTAAATAAGTGGGTTGTGTCTTGCTTTGTGTTGAGATGAATGTGGCCAGATTTTTGGGACAAAAATGGACGGAATTTTTTGGTTATGAAGTAGGGAAGAGTATGGGAAGGCTTTATTCAATGGAGGGAATAAAAGGAAAAAAAACAACGCACCAAGTTTTTGTTTTGTCTTTTTGCCCTCAATTTTGGACAAGGCTGTTGAGAATCGTAGTTTTTTGGGCAGTAAACTTTCCCAACAAATGGTAAATTTTTTCTTCGAGTGTCGTGTCTCTTGAGGAGTGGACGAAGGGAATTACTTAATTTCTCTAATTAGGCGAAGATTAGGATTCATTTATGAAGTCTTCTCGAAATGATTATAAGGGGAGCAGAATATAATAATAAATTTCACATAGTATAAGTATAGATCTGGACCTAGGGCCAGGACATCATCTGGATTCACTTTATCATATTTAATTAACAATTGGAATAATAATATTTCTATTATTACTCGTCTATTTCTAGATTTGTACTTAATTCGTTACTCTTGAATATCATAGCCTTCAGACATATAATATTTATCAATAAATAGCTAATTAAATCTTTCGATATTAATTAACTAAATAAGGCATGAACAATAGACTAACCATTCCAACATTAATTTAACATTCAAAATATACAACCAAACTAGTCCGGACTCAGAGATCCGGACCCTAACTCATACTATGCAAACATGAATTAAAACAACATTTTATTAAATAAAGAAAACTTACAGCTTCCGTACAATCTGAATAGAACGAATCTGGAGCAGAAATTCTTCAGAAAATACTCTAACACTACTTCTACACTAATCTAAAACAAACAATTGAAGTGTGAAACTCTAATCCCGAGATTGGGTCTTAAGAGTGGTTCTCTTGAGTGTGAGTTTTAAGTTCTAGATAAATAAGTGTGTGATATCTTATTTGAATGCTAGACTCAACCCCAAGTTAAGATAAGGGTATGTAGTATCTCCTAACACCAACTTGGTTTGTTTTCCCTCCCAAAAAAAATACTTTTTTTCCTTTCCCGAGTTGCCATATAATCGATTATCACTATTGGTAATCGAGTATCCATCCTTCGTGAAACACCCGCAGCCTTCAATAGTCGATTATCATTCTAAGACAATTGATTATCAGCTTTCCCATGAAACCTACAGCCTTCAATAGTCGATTGACACTGCTCTGTTACTCGATTATCACCCCTCCCTGAAAAATCCTGGAAAAATTTACCCAAGAACCTGAACCCCTTGACAATTGATTCTCCACTTAGGACAATCGATTATCGCCCCTCCCTGTAAATAAAGGAGCTGTGTTCCTTAAATCAAGGTCATTACCCATAAAACCCTGAGCTTAGATACACCAATCATAGTCTTCCGACATATAATATTTTATCAAGAAATAGCTAATTTAATCTTTTGATATTAATTAACTAAATAAGGCAAGAACTGTAACGCCCGAAAACATGGTCTATAAGTTATTCTATAATAAAAGTAATTTAGAACTAATATTTTGACCCAACAAAACATTATTTCTATGTTTGACCAAAAACAAAGGAATTTTTTGGAGTCAATTGTTTTTGTTAAAATTGACTTTTATGAAAAGGTCTCGAAGATACAAACCCAACGATATATTTTATGAACAAATCTACTGTACAGATTTTGAGTAGTGACATCTTAAATATGTAATTTGCATAAAAATGAGAAGTGGTTAAAGATGAGAACTTTTATATTGAAATAAATTATTTAAATTGAACAATATTGATTGAATATGAGAGTACTTTTAATTATATGTCAATTAATTCAATTTTGACTCTGTCAAAGTCAACCCCAAAAATATAGTGTCATAAAAAGTATTCCAAAAAATGTGAAAATTATATTGTTGTGTAGAGCTTGACTGTCTGACCGTAACGGTACAATCAAATTTCAATTTCGATAAAGTTGGACAAAAAAATGTACCCCAATTGGGAACATTTTAGTCCCAATCAGGGACAGACTTGTGAAATCTCCAAATATCAGCCGCCTAGTCCACTACGAAGCATGGATTGGATAATTAGGCACCAAAACCATACAACTCTTTCTTCATTCTTGGCCTATTTAAGGAGGTTGAATCTTCTTCAAATCTCCATCATTCTCTCACATTCTTTTTCTATTCTACTCCTTGTTGTATTGAGAATAATCCGCAAGTGATCGCCGCTGTTGAAGTCACCAGAGGTAGCCACAGTTCTTGCCGGAAGTTGCCCCGAGAAGTTGAATGAAGAAAACATTCCCTGTGCAAATCAGCCCACTTGTGAGCATTTTTACACCCTCTAAACGTCGTTATTTTAATCTGGTTTCCAAACAAAAGTTGTAGCCTTATGTCTTACGAATGCGTAGCTTCAAACGGTTTGTGATTTCGTTGAGTAACGAAGGAGATATGGCCCAAAAACCGGGCTGGTACAGTGGTGACGGGAAGCGGCGAGTTTTGTGATTTCCAACGTTGTTTTCGCTCCCGTTCGTTCATTGAGCTTCATATGGTCGATTTCCAGGTCTGTACCATGATTTTAAACAACTTTAGAAGGCATTAGAATGATCCTTGAACTTATTGATTCATATATATTTGAAAATATAAATATTTTGGTATTCATAATCACCAAAAATGTTTTGTTGTTAAAGAATCAAATAAATCATTTGTGAATGATCTATGGACGTTAGAAAACATTTTTATTAAGTTAGTTTAAAGCTTAGAAGCTTTTATGGTATTTTGAGAAATTGGATCAAAGGTTGAAGATGATGAATAGTAACTCCGTTTTTCTTGTGAACGACCGTGCGGATCCAACGGTCGACCGTTATGAATATTTTAAGTTGGAGAATGCTATTTTTGAAGATATAAAATCCTATTTGTTATATCTCAGCTCCGGGTTTGACGGTATTAAGTTCAAACTCAAAAAACAAAGCCTTTTGTTTTCAGGATAAGAGGATAATCGATTGTCTATCTTAGATAATCGATTGCCAGATGGTGCAGCTTCTTGGATTTTTCAGGAGGGATTGATAGTCGATTATTGGTATGGTGATAATCAATTATTTAGGGCTGCAGATTTCTGGGGAAGAGTGAATGTCGATTATCTGGAAAGGATAATCGATTATTGATCCCTGCGGGTGTTTCAAAAGAGGACTGATAATCGATTGTTAACAATGATAATCGATTATTTTAACAAATTTCTGGGAACGAAATGATGGTGTTTGTGTGGGGAATGGCTGGAAAAATACGGGGATGATGAAGGAGTTCTTTTGGGTATTTTTAATGGAAGAAAAGAGTAAGATTAAGAGGAGAAATGGGGAGGTATGAAATGGGAGAAAATCAGGGATGGATAAACCAAGTTGATGTTTAAGGGATATTACATACTCTTATCCTAACTTGGGGTTTGAATCTAGAATTTAATTAAGATATGACACACTTAATCAAATATCTAGAACCTAAAACTCACACTTAAGATAACCACTCTTAAGATATAGAATTAGGAATCTGGCTAAAATAGCATCACACTATTTTAATAATACTCAAAGAGTAAATGGTTTTCAATATTCAAAGATTGTTTTACAATGGCCATAAGGCCTGAGTTATATAGGCAGGGGAAGGGGGAGATAATTCACAATACATTGAATGTAAGCTTAGGGAAGCTTCCTTGCAACTATCTCTTCCAAGGCATGGGGTATTGGCCACTCATTCCTGTCTCCTTAGTGGAATAAAATCAGAGATGGGGCTGGGGATTGTGGGGTTTTGGGTTTTAGGATTGTAGTGGTTGTTTTCCTGGGTTTTGTGGGTATTATTTGGGTAAGAATGGGGGGTTGTTTTTGGTCATTAAAAGGGGACAGGGCTGGGTATTATTTGTGGGTGTTTTGGAGTTTATGGCTTTGGGTTATTGTGAGGGAAAAACATGGGCAGGAAGTAGGGGCTGGAGGTGGGTCATGATTTTGGCTTTTTGTGGGTGTTGTGTTGGGATTGTGAGGTTTATTTGGGCAGGGAATGAAAGGAAGGAAGAGAGGTTTTTACTGGCTTATTAAAAGGCTTAAAAGAAGGAAAATAACAACAAATAAAAAGGTTTTGGTTTACACACTCTTATTTTTGGCCATGGCTAAAATAAGAGTAGGGAAAACTTTATTTTGAAAAGGAAATATTTTGGATGTTTAGGGAAGGTATGTGAAGTGTGGGCTCAGCCTAGGGTGGGTGTAGGACAACCATGGTGTTGGGTTGGGTTCTAAGGCAGGAAAATGGAGAAGTTTCAACCCAATTAATGTCACCACACTTGGGCTTTATTCCCCTGATCTGTCTATCCCTTGGCGGGCTACGGAGAGTCTTCGGGCATGCTCCCGGATATATATCATCCTTCCCTTCTTCGAAAGAGTTTGCCCTCAAACTCGGCTTTTCTTCACGCTCATCTTCGGGGTTTGGATGTGGTAATCTATCTTTATCTCTAGAACACCTTGAGGACGTGTTCTCTCTCACACCTGTGCCTTTGTGAATGACCTGCAAACTAAACAAAAAAGTGTTGGCATTAAAAGCCGTTAGTGTCGGTTTGCCCCCGAGGCTTTCCTTTTCACAGAAGTGGTCGGGTAGGGGGTCTTTAGAGAGGCCCAACAGCTGGTTTTGCTCAAGCAAAGAATCATATGGTGACTCTTTAGATTCGTGATAGGCAAACATGGCAAGCACGGATGGGGGCGGTGTTTCGGGCACCTTGTTGGATGGTATTATTGGGGAAAGAGTGATTCTCCTAGTATTCAAGAAGAATGAATACGAGTTGGTAAAGCCATCATAGGAAACTCGCCGATCATATAACCATGGTCTCCCGAGTAGGAGATGACAAGCTTTCATGGGAATCACATCGCACCAAACCGTATCGTGGTAAGACGGTCCTACACTAAATGAAACCAATATTCGTGTCTTCACACGTGCTCCTTCATCTAGATTCAACCAATGAATCTCATATGGCTCGGGATGCGGCAACGTCTCTAGATTGAGCCTTTCCACTGTTGTTTTTGAGACAAGGTTGGCACTACTCCCGCTATCAATGATCATCGAACAAAGCTTTTCGTTTATGGTGCAAGGATTACGAAAAATACTCTCCCTGGGTGAGTGATCATTTCTGGAAGCCTCTAGGTTCTTGGTCTTTTGAACGACCAATAGCTCTCCTTCGTCCGGGCCAATTATCTCTTCTTCTTCTTTTTATTGGGACACTCACTAGCGTAGTGACCGATCCCTTGGCAATGAAAACATTTTTGAATTCGGCTATTTGACGAACTTGGTTTTGAAGGGGTGGATGGGTTTGGCGGGGAAGTGGGGTGAACGGGCCTGGAGTTTTGGAATGAAGTGGGCGTGGGCTTTTGGGCATCTTGTGGGGTGGCGTGTGGACTGTTTGGAGAGGAGTTGATTGGGTGTTGATACGGGGTTGATGTTCGGTTCAAATGGGCCTTACCTTTCTTGAGTTGGGCTTCCACTTTCAACGCTAACTTAGTTAGCTCTTCAAGACTTTCGAACGTTTGCAGCTCCACGGTGTTGGCTATTTGGGTGTTTAGGCCAAATAGGTACCTCACAAACGTTTGTGAATCGTTCTCTTGAAGGTCACACCTCATCAAGAGTTCCTCGAACTCTCGGTTGTACTCCTCTACGGACCGGTTGCCTTGCCTCAAGTGTTGAAGCCTAGCAAAGTTCTCCCTCACATAGTGAGTGGGGATAAACTTCTTCTTCAAAAGGGCCATCATCTTTGTCCACGTTCTCACGACGGGTTTTCCTTCTCTTCTGCGTTTGGTGGTAGTGTTAGCCCACCACGTAGAAGCATAGCCTCTAAACTTCAAGGCTATCAACTTGACCTTCTTGTCTTCCGGAACTTCGGCATAGTCAAAGACGCGTTCAACCGTTTATAACCATTCGATGAAATCATCGGGGTCGTCCTTGCCATCAAAGGTTGGGATTTCAACCTTGAAATCAGAGGAAGACTTCTCTTGGTTGTTTCTCCTTATGGTGGGAGAAGGAATTCCTGATTGGACGTCTTCTTCTTGCTCATCTTCACTTTCCTCTGGAGTGTGGACCATGCTCATTTTCAACTTGGTGAGTTGAGCCACTTGTTTGGCCAAATACTCAACTTGAGCTTTGATTTCGGCATTGGATGCAACCAAATCTTCCCTAGTAATGTTTTGGGGGGTGTGAGACATGTTTTGGCTGAAATGAGGATGAAGGAAAGGAGAAAGAGTGGAAGTGTGTTCTTGGTCCTTTGGGATGTAGGAACAAGAAGCTTTGATACCAAATGTTATATCTCAGCTCCGGGTTTGACAGTGTTAAGTTCAAACTCAAGAAACAAAGCCTTTTGTTTTCAGGATAAGAGGATAATCGATTGTCTATCTTAGATAATCGATTGTCAGATGGTGCAGCTTCTTGGATTTTTCAGGAGGGATTGATAGTCGATTATTGGTATGGTGACAATCGATTATTTAGGGCTGCAGATTTCTGGGGAAGAGTGATAGTCGATTATCTGGAAAGGATAATCGATTATTGATCCCTGCGGGTGTTTCAAAAGAGGACTAATAATCGATTGTTAACAATGATAATCGATTATTTTGATAGATTTCTGGGAACGAAATGATGGTGTTTGTGTGGGGAATGGCTGGAAAAATACGGGGATGATGAAGGAGTTCTTTTGGGTATTTTTAATGGAAGAAAAGACTAAGATTAAGAGGAGAAATGGGGAGGTATGAAATGGGAGAAAATCAGGGATGGATAAACCAAGTTGATGTTTAAGGGATATTACATACTCTTATCCTAACTTGGGGTTTGAATCTAGAATTTAATTAAGATATGACACACTTAATCAAATATCTAGAACCTAAAACTCACACTTAAGATAACCACTCTTAAGATATAGAATTAGGAATTTGGCTAAAATAGTACTCAAAGAGTAAATGGTTTTCAATATTCAAAGATTGTTTTACAATGGTCATAAGGCCTGAGTTATATAGGCAGGGGAAGGGGGAGATAATTCACAATACATTGAATGTAAGCTTAGGGAAGCTTCCTTGCAACTATCTCTTCCAAGGCATGGGGTATTGGCCACTCATTCCTGTCTCCTTAGTGGAATAAAATCAGAGATGGGGCTGGGGATTGTGGGGTTTTGGGTTTTAGGATTGTAGTGGTTGTTTTCCTGGGTTTTGTGGGTATTATTTGGGTAAGAAAGGAGGGTTGTTTTTGGTCATTAAAAGGGGACAGGGCTGGGTATTATTTGTAGGTGTTTTGGAGTTTATGGCTTTGGGTTATTGTGAGGGAAAAACATGGGCAGGAAGTAGGGGCTGGAGGTGGGTCATGGTTTTGGCTTTTTGTGGGTGTTGTGTTGGGATTGTGAGGTTTATTTGGGCAGGGAATGAAAGGAAGGAAGAGAGGTTTTTACTGGTTTATTAAAAGGCTTAAAAGAAGGAAAATAACAACAAATAAAAAGGTTTTGGTTTACACACTCTTATTTTTGGCCATGGCTAAAATAAGAGTAGGGAAAACTTTATTTTGAAAAGGAAATATTTTGGATGTTTAGGGAAGGTATGGGAAGTGTGGGCTCAGCCTAGGGTGGGTGTAGGACAACCATGGTGTTGGGTTGGGTTCTAAGGCAGGAAAATGGAGAAGTTTCAACCCAATTAATGTCACCACACTTGGGCTTTATTCCCTTGATCCGTCTATCCCTTGGCGGGCTACGGAGAGTCTTCGGGCATGCTCCCGGATATATATCACTATTTTTGTTACATCAATATAAAGACATTTTTTTAGAGTAAAAAAAATGATGTTTGGACAACTAAAGAACCATATATGAATGTGCTTGGTGCATTGGTTAATCCAAATGGCATAACTAGCCACTCGTATAACCCGAACTTCGTCTTGAATGCTGTTTTCCATTCATCTCCCTCAAAGATTCGAATTTGATGATAACCACTTCGGAGATCAATCTTTGTGAAGATATTGGAGCCATGAAGTTCATCCAACATGTCCTCAAGCCTAGGTATGGGGTACCTATACTTGATGGTAATCTTGTTAAGGGCTCGGCTATCACAACACATACGCCAAGTACCATTTTTCTTTGGCACCAAGAGAGCCGGAACAGCACAGGGGCTCAGGCTTTCTCTCACGAATCCTTTGGCTAGTAACTCATCAACTTGCCATTGGACCTCCTTGGTTTCCTCAGGGTTCATTCGGTACGCAGGCTTGTTTGGTAGGGTAGCTCCAGGAACGAGATCAATCTTGTGTTGAATGTCTCGTTTTGGTGGTAGGCCGTGAGGCACATCTTCGGGAAAGACATGGGAGAATTGCTCAACGATAGGCTTGGCTAACGGGTGAGGTGGTGCTGAGGTTGTGGCAGAATCGGAGCATTCGTTTTCAAGGAGAATCAGTTCTTTTTGGGGCTCATATTCATGGTGTTCGGCTTGCAATATAGTGGAAATGAGAACGGGGGTTTCTTCTTCGGATGGGGGGGTAGCTGTGGGGTTAGAGGGGGGCAAGGATGTGAGGGTAACCTTCTTCTTGTTGATGAGGAATGAATATGTGTTGGCATATCCATCATGGAACACCTTCCGATCAAATAACCAAGGTCGTCCCAATAAAACATGGCAGGCATCCATTGGGATGATATCACACCATATCTCGTCGGAATAACTTCGTCCAATGCTTAATGATACCAAACTCTGGGAATCCACACGTAATCCCTTGCCATGGTTCAACCACTGAATCGTGTATGGCCTCGGGTGTGGTGAGGTCTTCAACTTCAGCTTATCTACAAACGTTTTTGAAGCGACGTTGGTGCAACTTCCGCTATCCACGATCAAAGTACATACCTTCTTTTGAATAGTACAACGGGTATGGAAAATGTTTTCCCGCTGTAGTTGGTCATCGGGACTAGCTATGTTACTCAAGGTCCTTCGGATGACCAAGAGTTCTCCTTCGTGCTCTCCAACACACTCTTCTTCTTCAAGCTCTTCTTCAGCCCACAAAGGACTGATCTCTTCTTCTTCGCATTCAACAATGGCCATTATCTTCTTGTTGAGACATTCATTGGCAAAATGCCCTATGCCTTGGCAACGAAAACATTTGGGAGTCCGGGTGTTTGTTTGGGCTGTTTTGAATGGGGGTGGATTGGTGGACGTAGACGGGATAGAGTTGGGTTTTGAGTGGGTATTTTGAGCAGGGGTGTTTGGAGTTATCTTTGAGGTAGTTGGAGGGGTTTTGGAAAAGGGTGAAGTACGGACAAATGAGGTTTTGTTTCTCTTAAGTTGGGACTCAACTTTGAGAGCCAGCTTAGAGAGCTCTTCAAAGGTATCATAAGGTTGCAGCTCTACTACATTAGCTATTTGAGTGTTTAATCCAAATAGGTAACGTACCAATGTTTGTGAATCGTTTTCGTGAAGATCACATCTCATCAAAAGTTCTTCAAACTCCCGAGTATAGTCCTCAACTGAGCGGGGACATTGCCTTAGGTGTTGAAGTTTGGAAAAGTTGTCCCGTACATATTGTTCGGGTAGGAACTTCTTCTTCAACAAGCTCCTCATCTTGAGCCAGGTCTTCACAGGGGCCTTATTCTCTCGCCTTCTTTTGGTGGATAGGTTGGACCACCAAGTGGAGGCATACTTCTGAAACTTCAATGCCACGATCTTGACCTTTTTTTCTTCGGGCACATCTTTGAAGTCAAAGACGCGCTCAACAATTTCCAGCCACTCTAGAAAGTCATCCGGATCGTTCTTCCCTTCAAAGGTTGGTATGTCCACCTTGAAATCGGTAGCTCCTCGTTCATGATTCTCCTCTCTAGTGGTGTTACTAGAGTTAGCTTCGGGGTGAACTTCTTCGTTTTCTGCACTTTCCTCCGGGGTATTCACCATGCTCATCTTGAGCTTAGTGAGTTGGGCAACTTGCTTGGCCAAGTACTCAACTTGGGCCAGGAGAGCAGCATTGGAGGCTAGGAGTTCTTCGTTGGACAGGTTGTTGGAAGTGTTTGACATGATGATTGTAAGGGAGAGAGAGTAAAGGAAATGGAAAGGAAAGAAAAGGGGAAGTGTGTTGTATGGCCTCAGGGAATGCTTAACAACAAGCTTTGATACCAAATGTTATATCTAAGTTCAGGGTTTTATAGTCTCAAACTCTTTATTTGCAGGGAGAGGAAGATAAACGATTGTTCTAAGTGGGAATTCTCTGAGAAAGACGATAATCGATTGATGGGGGAGTGGTAATTGATTATTGTGAGTTGCAGGTTTCTGGGAAAAGCTGATAATCGATTATCTGAAAGTGATAATCGACTATTGAAGACTGCAGATGTTTTACGAAGGATAGATAATCGACTTCTACTACCGATAATCGATTACTGGACAGCTCGAGACAGGAAAAGAGGTGTTTCTTTGGGAAGGGGAACAAGCCAAGTTGGTGTTAAGGGATGTTACTCACCCTTATCTTAACTTGAGGTTGAATCTAGCATTCAAATAAGATATAACACACTTATTTAAATAACTAGAACCTAAAACTCACACTCAAGAGAACCACTCTTAAGATATAGAATTAGGAATTTGGAATGAAACACACAAGTGAATCACTTTGATTAAAAAGGGAATACAATGTGTTTCTACACCCAGGCCTATTGCTGAATATATAGGATTACATTGGAGGGAATGAGGGAAAATACAACTCACTCAAAATAATGCCCATGTGCTTATGTTTCTTAAGTGGAATGAAATCAGGGATATGGGTTGTTTGGTGGGGTTTTGGGCTGTTCCTGAGTTGCAGGAAATGTTAGGGGGAAGGAGGGATGAATGTGGGGAGGGCTGAGGTTGAGGGCCAAGGAGTGGGGGTAAGATGAAGTGGTACATTCGGCTGGGTATTTGTGGAGGTTTTGGGGGAATTTGAATTTGGTCAGGGTTGGGAGACAAAGGGGTGTGTGTGGGGTGTGTCATTTGGAGTTTTGTTGTAGGTTTGTTGTGGGGATTGTATGCATTATTGTGAAGGAAAATATCCCTGGGCATTTTGGTTTATAATTTGAGTGTATTGGGGAACATAATGGGGACCATGCTGGGTGTGTTTTTGGACACTTATTTTCGGCATTGTAAAATAAGAAGAAAGGGAAATTGTGGCTTGGTTTTCTTTGGATTCCTGGGAATGGATTGTGAAGTGCTGAGATTGGTTATTAATGTGGTGATGGGTTGAGGGTAAGTATGGTTAGGGTGCATGGTTTGATGATGATTTCATTCCAGAGGGGGTAATAACACTTGGACATTATTCCACTGATTTCCTTAAGGACTTGAGGGTGATTTGTGGTGCTCTGGGATATATCACATATTCACCCCAACACCTTCTCCACACCTCTGCCCCAAAACTCCTTAAAACCCATCTATATTTCTTCCTTGACAACTGCCCAATCTAACCCAACACCCCTGCCCCAAAACTCCTCAAAACCCATCTATGTTCCATCCCTAGCTACTGCCCAAAATGATCCAAATACCCATTTAGCACCCCTGCCCCAAAAGTCCTCATAAACAATCTACTTTTCTTCCTTGAATACTGCCCAAATTAACCCCAAAACTCTACCTCAAGACTTTCCTAAACCCTTGTCCATAACCCCTCCACAAACTGCCCAAAACACCCCCAGAACCACCTCCACTTCCACCGCTCAAAACCCCCACAAAACCATAGCCTATCCACCGAATGCCATGGTCATACCCCACCAAAAACCTGCCCATCTATTCCTAAGAATCCCGATTGCTTCCATTGTCAAGAGATTGGTTGTTATGCTGTTGATGAGTATTTGAAACCATTGGTTGAAAGGGAAGAAGAGAAATCAAACTCATCGGGACTTAAGGAAGCACTAGATGATGTGAAGGTTCAAACCCATGAAGAACATGAACTCATGATCATGGATAGGCCATTGAGCAGTTGGGCTAATCAAAATGAGCTTGGAATCAAACCCTTCATGAAATCGCGTTCCATTGAGTGGCTCAAACATGGAAGAGAACTACGAGTGGAATTACGTAGATTTTCTTTATTTCATATTGACATGCCATGGACACCTAATTTTGTGGATTCATTGAGAAAAGAGGCTTCGGCATGTTTACTCCTACCCGTGTCCACGCCTCACCAAGGGATAGAACCATGGGCTCATCTCAGTGTAGGTGAAAACAAACCCAATGGTGAATTAGAGGAGAAGGATGCTACTGCCATCAGAGATGAGTTCTTAGGCTATGGCTTAACTAGCTTAAACGTACAAGTTGATGAGAAGAAATTTCAATGTGGAGCTGTGAGCCAAGATGTGGAAGCCTCACCTCAAAAGCTATCTTCACTAACGGTAACTCGTGCCAAGTTTGTTAAGTTTTTGTAGGTCCCATGTGATGAAGAAACTTCTGAGTTTTATCATAAGACTCATGAAAAGCTTATGAAGAGAAAGAAGTTGAAAAGTTCAATCCACTTTCAGCCCGGAGACCTAGTGTGGGTCCATGTGCAAAGAGAGCGTTTCTCTGACAAACGCAAGGCAAAGCTTCAACCTCGAGACGATGGTCCATTTGAAGTGGTAGCCAAGGCCACTAACAATGCCTACACGGTTTCCCTTAGTAGAAGTGAAGGAGTTTCTGCCACGTTCAATAAGAGAGACCTCAGTCCATATGACGGCCTTGATTATCCGTTGAGTTTGAGGGCAAACTCTTTTGAAGTCTGGGAGGATGTTATACCCGGGCCCGACCCTATCATACCCTCCCACATATCCCACACCCTCATAGAAACCAAAGGACTTAGGTTCAAACATTATGATCCATTTTAGTGAGAATTCAAAGACCTTTAACCCGAAGGGCCAAGTAACTTTCGTTTTTGACCTCAGGGTTCCGCTGGCCAATCCCCATTCCATCCAACCCAACCCCAAACATCCAAAAGTATTTTTTTTCCTTTTGATATCCAAAATAAAGTTCTTCCAAATCTTATTTTAGCCTAGGGCCAAAAAAAAGAGTGTGTAAAATAAAACCTTTTGTTTGTTGTTATTTTCCTTCTTTTAAGCCTTTTATTAAACAAATAAAACCCTCCCTTTATTCGATTCACCCCCTGGCCAAAATACACTTCACAATCCCAACATAAACACCCACAAAGAGCCAAAACCCTGACCCACCACTAGCCACTCATTCCTGCCCATGTTCCCTCACAAATAACCCAAACCTATAGGTCCAAAACCACCCATTATATCCCCCATCCCTGCCCCCTTTTATTAGCCAAAAACAACGCCCCATTTTTACCCAAATAATAGCCACAAACCCAGGAAACAACCACTACAAACCAAAGCTCAAAACCCCCACAACCCCAGCCCCATCCCTGATTTTATTCCACTAAGGAGACATGACTGAATGAAGATTACCCCATGCTTTGGAAGTGGATGTTGCTAGGAAGTTTCCCTAATGTCTACATTCAATGTATTGTGCTTTTTTTCCCCTTTCCCCTGCCTATATAACTCAGGCCTATGGCTATTGTAAGAGTGGTTATCTTAAGTGTGAGTTTTAGGTTCTAGATATTTGATTAAGTGTGTCATATCTTAATTGAATTCTAGATTCAAACCCCAAGTTAAGATAGGAGTGTGTAATATCTCTTAACACCAACTTGGTTTTATCCATCCCTGATTTCTTCCATTTCATATCTCCCCATTTCTCTTCTTAATCTTATTCTCTTCTTCCATTAAAATACCCCAAAAGAACTCCTTCATCATATCCATATATTTCCAAGCCATTCCCCCACAAAACACCCTTCTTCCTGCCTAGAAATCTGTAAAATAATCGATTATCCTTTGAGGGAATTGATTATCAACCCTCTGTAAAAACATCTGCAGCCTTCAACAGTCGACTGTCTTCCTTATAAAATCGACTATCAGCTTCCCCAGAAATTCTGCAGCCTTCAATAGTCGAGTGTCTCCTTTTGTCAATCAATTATCACGTCCCCCAGGATTCTTGCAGTCTCTAACAATCGATTGTCTCCTTCTGTCAGTCGACTATCAGCCCCTCCTGAAGTTTAAAGGCTGTTCTAGTTTGCTACCAATTCCTCCGTAATCCCGCCTTCAAATTATCTACATGATAAGACCCCGGGTTCGGGTATAACAAATAGACTAACCATTCCAACATTAATTTAACATTCAAAATATACAACCAAACTAGTCCGGACACAGAGATCCGGACCCTAACTCATAGTATGCAAACATGAATTAAAATAGCACTTTATTAAATAAAGAAAACTTACAGCTTCCGTACAAGCGGAATAGAACAAATCTGGAGCAGAAATTCTCTGGAAAATACTCTAAAACTACCTCTACACTAATCTAAAACAAAGAATTGAAGTGTGAAGCTCTAATCCCGAGATTGGGAGTGAAAGTGATGGTTGGAATGAGGTGAATCACGCTGTATTTATAGAACAGAATCTGTAGCGTCCAAGTAGAAGCGTCCAAGTCCAAGCATCCAGATTTGGACGCTTGAGTTGTTCCAGCCAACCAGGTTCTGCCACGTGTCATTCTTGGAGTGCAATTTACGCCAGGCGTCCAAGTCAAAGCGTCCAAGTTGGATGCCTCAGGACCCTGGTCTGTTGGGCTTCGCGACTGATACGAGATTTTGGCCCAATTTCGCTCCTTTTTGGCCTGAACGCTAGTTTTTACCTCCCGGAAGCTCGTTCAAGCCTGAATCTTGATCCTTAGATATTCTTTCGGCTCTCCTTGAGCCCAAAATGGATTCATTTCTCCTTCTTCACATTCAACAATAGCCATGATCTTCTTGTTTGGACACTCACTAGCATAGTGACCAATGCCTTGGCAACGAAAGCATTTTTTGACTCGATTACTTGATGCACTAGGCTTTGAAAGAGGTGGAGTATTGGGTAACGAAATGGGCTGCGCGGTTTTGGTGTTTTGACCATAGGGGGCCGTGGGTTCTTGGGCAGCAGAGGGGGTGAAATTCGGTTGGCTTTGATGGGGCAGAATGGAGCGGTTCAAGGGGTACTTGCCCTTTTTGAGTTGAGCTTCCACTTTTAGGGCTAGCTTTGTTAAGTCTTCAAGACTTTCAAAGTTTTGTAGCTCCACAGTGTTGGCTATTTAGGTGTCTAAACCAAATAGACATCTCACAATGGTTTGTGAGTCATTCTCTTGAAGATCACACCGCATCAAAAGTTCCTCAAACTCTCGATTGCACTCTTCTACGGACCGATTTCCTTGCCTTAGGTTTTGAAGCCTCGCAAAGTTTTCCCTTATATAATGAGTAGGAATCCACTTCTTCTTCGACAAGGCTCTAATCCAGGCCCATGTTTTCACAACAGCCTTGTCTTCTCTTTTACGTTTGGTGGTAGTGTTAGTCCACCACGTAGATGTGTAGCCTCTGAATTTTAAGGCCACAAGCTTGACCTTCTTGTCCTCTGACACTTTGGTATAGTCAAAGATGTGTTCAGTTGTCTCCAACCAGTCAATGAAATCATCGGGATAATCTTTGCCATCAAAAGTTGGGATTTAAACTTTGAAATTAGTAGATGACTTCTCTTGGTTGTTTCTCTTTGTGGAAGAAGGTTGAATTTCTGATTGGACTTCTTCCTCTTGTTCATCTTCACTTTTTTCGGAGTTTGGACCATGCTCATCTTGAACTTGGTAAGTTGAGCTACTTGCTTAGCCAAAAACTCAATTTGAGCTTTGAGTTCAGCATTTGATGCAACTAAATCTTCCTTGGTGATGGCTCGGGAGGTGTGAGACATGCTTGAGATTTGAAAGGTGAAGGATGAAGGTATGGTAGTGGCTAAGGTTGAAAGAGATGGGGCTGTCTTGTGGACGTATGGCCGGACTTAAAGAAAGAAAGGAGAAGGGTGAAGGCTTTGTGGTTCTGGGCTTTAGGTTTTGGTGTTGGCTTTGGATGAAAATAACAAAGGAAGAATAAAAAAGAGTGATGGTGTTGGGGCTGTTTTAGGGTAGTGGAGAAGGAATATAAAAAGGATGGCATGGGTAAGGGTGTTTGGCCGAGCAAAGAAGGGAGAAAAGAAAATGAATTAAGTGTGTTCTTGTGTTATACCCAAGCTCAGGTTTTTTTAAAGGAACTATCTTGTTAAGAACAGGGAAGAAATAATCGATTGTCCAAAGTGGATAATCGATTATCAGGGGCTTCAGTTTCTGGGTGCAATTTTCTGGGGATTTTCTGGGAGGGGAGATAATCGATTTACAGGAGGTGTCAATCGATTATTGAGGATGGCAAGTTTTTTTTTGGAAAGGCTGATAATCGATTATTGGAGACTGATAATCGACTATTGAGGGCTGCAGGTGTTTCACGAAGGATAGATAATCGATTTCCAGTGGGGATAATCGATTATTTGACAGCTCGAGACAGGAACAAGGTACTTCTTTGGAAAGAAAAACAAACCAAATTGGTGTTAAGGGATATTACACACCCTCATCTTAACTTAGGGTTGAATCTAGCATTTAAATAAGATATTACACACTTACTTAAATAACTAGAACCTAAAACTCACACTCAAGAGAACCACTCTTAAGATATAGGATTAGGAATTTGGAATGAAACACACAAGTGAGTCACTTTGATTAAAATTGGAATACAATGTGTGTTTACAATGCTCAGGGATGAGCTTATATAGGCATAGAAAAGGGAGACTACCAAGTCTCTTATTCACACAAATTAAAGAAATTAATGGCCACTTGTTGATGTTCCTTTAGTGGGAAAAACACAGGGATTATTGTACTTGTAGGGCAGGATTTTGGCTATTAGTGGTGGGAGGGAATATGTGAATATAATTCACAATTGATTGGCTTATGTGGGGTTGTTTTGGGCAGGAGAAAAAGGGTGGGGTAGCAGGTTATTTGGAGGTATTTCCTGGGCTGGATATGGGGTAAAAACATGGGGAATTGAAGGGTGTGGGTCAAGGTGTCTTGGATTTTATGGCTGTTTGTTTAGCCAAGTTAAGGTGTAAAGGAGTGGTATTGGTAGGGTTGTGGCATGAGGTTTTTGGCCAGGGATGAAGGAAAAATAAATGTAGTTTTGGGATTATTATTTTGGATATTTTGGGGTTTGGATTGGATGAGAATGGCTGGGCCTTTTAAGTTGGAGTTGGGCTCAGGGAAATTATGGCTATGTGGCAGGTTTTAGGATTGATAAGTTCGGTCCAAAAGGAATCATAACACTTAGCCATTATTCCGTTAATTTGTTTAACAACTTTAGAGTCGTTGGTAGTCGCCCGGGGTATATCATCTTGGTCCTTAATGGATGGAGATCAGTAAGCTTTGACACCAAATATTATACCCGAGACCCGGGGGTATAATGGAAAAGAGGGATGATGTTATGCCCAAGCTTAGGAAAGGTGTTAGGTTCGGCCTTGGAAGCTGAGCTTCTCGATTTTCAGTGAAGCTAGACAATCGATTATCACTTTAGATAATCGATTATAAGGAGGCTCAGCTTTTCAGGGCAGAACTTTTCAGTTTTCAAAGAAGCTTGTTAATCGATTATGAGTTTTTATAATCAATTATCTGAGGCTGCAAGAAAGCTGATAATCGATTATCAGTAATGAAAATCGATTATTGACGACAGATTTCCAAAATGTAGAGATATGTTTGGAGTGGGGAGGAAAGGTGATATTTATGGAAAGGAGGAGATCTTTTGGTACTTTTAATATGAGGAAAGAAAAGAAGATAATGGGTGAAATGGTGGGAGGAGGAATGGATAGAAATAAATGATGGATAAAACCTAAGTTGGTATTAAGAGATACTACACACTCTTATCTTAACTTGGGGCCTAATCTAGTATTCAAATAAGATATAACACACTGATTTAAATAACTAGAACCTAAAACTCACACTTAAGATGTTATACCCGAGCTTAGGAAAGGCAAGATAAAATGGAACAACTTTTAATTCCAAAGTTCAGAGACGTGTGATAGTCGATTATCGCTTCGAGATAATCGATTAACAGGATCTTGTTACCAAAATAAGAATTTTCAGAGATGAAAGATAATTGATTATCACTAGGGAGATAATCAATTGTTGGATTTTCCTGCCTATGCTAAGAAAATTCAGAAGGGTAAGATAGTCGATTATCTGTGTTTGATAATCGATTATCAATGCTATCAGGATCAAGATTGAGAGAGAAAGAGTTCTTTTGTTGTTATATCCGGGCCTGGCCCTATCATACCCTCCCCCATGTCCTACACCCTCGCAGAAACCAGAGGACTTAAGTTCAAGCATTATGATCCGTTTTAGTGAGAATTCCGAGTCCTTCAACCCAAGAGGCTAGAATAGCTTCGGACCCGAGGGTTCGACAAGCCAACTCCCACTCCGTCCAACCCAACCCAAAATATCCAAAACATCTTGCCATTTACTTCATTTCAAAATAAAGTTTTTCCTACTCTTATTTAAGCCCCTGGCCAAAATAAGAATGTGAAACCAAAACCTTTTGTTTGTGTTATTTTCCTTCTTCAAAGCCTTTCCAATAGACAAATAAAACCCTCTCTCTTTCCTTTTATTTCCTGGCCAATTAAACCTCACAATCCCAACATAAACACCCACAAAGGGCCAAAATCCTGAACCACCACTAGCCAACCATTCCTGCCCATGTTTCCCTCACAATAACCCAAAGCCATAACTCCAAAATACCCATAAATAATACCCAGCCCTGTCCCCTTTTAATGACCAGAAACAACCCTCCATTCTTACCCAAACAATACCCACAAAACCCAGGAAAACAACCACTACAAACCTAAAACCCAAAACCCCAAAACCACCAACCCCATCCCTGATTTTATTCCACTAAGGAGATAGGAATGAGTGGCCAATACCACATGCCTTGGAAGAGATTGTTGCAAGGAAGCTTCCCTAAGTTAACATTCAATGTATTGTGAATTATCTCCCCCTTCGCCTGCCTATATAACTTAGGCCTTATGGCCATTGTAACACAACTTTGAATATTAAAACTTCCTTTTACTCTTTGAGTATTTATAAAATAGTGTGATGCTATTTTAGCCAAATTCCTAATTCTATATCTTAAGAAGTGGTTATCTTAAGTGTGAGTTTTAGGTTCTAGATATTTGATTAAGTGTGTCATATCTTAATTAAATTCTAGATTCAAACCCCAAGTTAGGATAAGAGTGTGTAATATCTCTTAAACACCAACTTGGTTTATCCATCCCTGATTTTCTCCCATTTCATACCTCCCCATTTCTCCTCTTAATCTTACCCTTTTCTTCCATTAAAATACCCAAAAGAACTCCCTTATCAGCCCCATATATTTCCAACCCATTTCCCCACAAAACATCCTTCTTCCTACCCAGAATTCTGCCCAATAATCGATTATCTTGATTGACAATCGATTATTCGTCATCGTTGAAACACCTGCAGCCTTCAATAATCGACTGTCGCCTTTGACTATCAATTATCAGTCCTCATTTGAAACACCTGCAGCCCTTAGAAATCGATTGTCATAGTCTGATAATCGACTATGAGCACTCCCTGAAAATTCTGGGAGTTTCTCATGAGAAACCGAACCCCTTGACAATCGATTACCCAACCTGGACAATCGATTATCCTCCAATCCTGCAGATTACAGAGCCTTGCCCTCAAATCCGAGCTTAATACCAACAAACCTGGAGCTTAGATATAACATTTGTGGTTTTGTTGTATAAGGATAAACCAATTAAAGAAAAACAAATAAACACACTCTAATTATATTTGGGCCTGTTATCTATTTCACACAATAATAATCACTACTAATGTATATAAAATAGACTCCTAACACACACTCAAAAGTAGCAAACTTTAGAGATATTTCATTAGGAAATGGATTGAACTAGCTTCACACCAATTCAGAATATACTTCAAGAGTAATATTAATGTTGTAAAATATGGTGAGGTTACAAGGCCTCATGGCCGAAATATATAAGGCAAATCAATGGAAATTACACTACACTTTCCTATAAATCATGTGATTAATATCCACGTGTTATTATTCTTAGTGGGAAGCACTCATTGACCAAGAGAAGGGGATTAATTGGCTGTGATTTTGGCTTGATATGGCTCATTATTTTCGGCCATGTGAGAGGGGAATCAAGGAAAGTGATAGCTTTGACAATTAAGGACAATATGACAAAGTTTGCACTATTTAATAAATGGATTTGTCTCCTTGATGTTTTAATCCTTATCCTTGGTAAATGGGGTTTTCTTATGGATATTTGGAGTGGTATTTTTGGCCATATGATGAAGAATATGATGGGGATATGTTTTTGACTCTATTTAAACACCAAGACAAAATCAGCACTATTCAATCAACGAATACTTTTCCTAAATTTGTTTTTATTTTGTGATTTGTGTTTTGTCATGGTTAAAACATAATGTGGCCTGATTTTTGGATAAAAAGGTGGGGAATTCTTGGGAATGGTGTTATGGAAGTGAAGGGAAGGTCTTATTTAATGAAAGGAACAAAAAGAATTAGGAAACAATACACAACATTTGTCTTTTCGGTCCTCATTTTCTTCCAAGGCTAAAAAGGAGGGAAAAGACTTTATTTTGATTAACAAATGAAGATAAAAGACTTTTGGTTATTTTGGGAAGGATGTGGGTTGGTTCACCCTCAAGGAAGGTTTTGGGAGAGAAGGGTTATGGTTTGGGTTTTAGGATAGGAAAGGTTGATGACTTCAGCCCAGAAAGGATCATAACACTTAGATATTAACATTTTAATTTGTTTTAATGTGTGTGGTGTGGCCTCAAGACTTGTAGGAGCATCCCGGGGTACATCATCCTCCCCCTCTTCAAGAGATTTTGACCTCAGCTGAAACTCCATAGTCTCCGGGAAGGTTTATTTTGTATGCATAGTCATTAACCTTAGCTAAGACTTCGAATGGACCATCTCATCGGAGCAATAACTTTGATTTTCGTTTTGAAGGAAAACGCTCTTTTCTGAGGTGGATCCACACAAGATCTCCCGGCTGGAAATCCATCATCTTGCATCCCGTATTGATTCTCTCACTGACACGCTCATTCATTTTCTCTATCTTTGCACAAACCTTTCTAGGAATGGCTTGTATCTCTTGTGTTCGTTTCTCCGCTTCCCAACTTTACTTTGTATTTGTTAAGATTGGATTAAGATCAAGTGGGGTATGAGATTAACACCATAAATAGTAACAAATGGTGAAACTCCTGTTTTCTTGCTTGGTGCTTGGTTGTAAGCAAATTTGGCATGAGGAAGTGATATATCTCAAAGCACCACAAATCACCCTCAAGTCCTTAAGGAAATCAATGGAATAATGTCCAAGTGTTATGACCCCCTCTAGAATGAAATCATCATCAAACCGTGCACCTAACCATACTTACCCTGAACCCATCACCACCTTAATAACCAATCCCAACATTTCACAATCCATTCCCAGGAATCCAAAGAAAACCAAGCCACAATTTCCCTTTCTTCTTATTTTACAATGCTGAAAATAAGTGTCCAAAAACACACCCAGCATGGTCCCCATTATGTTCCCCAATACACTCAAATTATAACCCAAAATGCCCAGGGATATTTTCCTTTCACAATAATACATCCAATCTCCACAACAAACCTACAACAAAACTCCAAATGACACACCCCACACACACCCCTTTGTCTCCCAACCCTGACCAAATTCAAATTCCCCCAAAACCTCCACAAATACCCAGCCAAATGTACCACTTCATCTTACCCCCACTCCTTGGCCCTCAACCTCAGCCCTCCCCACATTCATCCCTCCTTCCCCCCAACATTTCCTGCAACTCAGGAACAGCCCAAAACCCCACCAAACAACCCATATCCCTGATTTCATTCCACTTAAGAAACATAAGCACATGGGCATTATTTTGAGTGAGTTGTATTTTCCCTCATTCCCTCCAATGTAATCTTATATATTCAGCAATAGGCCTGGGTGTAGAAACACATTGTATTCCATTTTAAATCAAAGTGATTCACTTGTGTGTTTCATTCCAAATTCCTAATCCTATATCTTAAGAGTGGTTCCCTTGAGTGTGAGTTTTAGGTTCTAGTTATTTAAATAAGTGTGTTATATCTTATTTGAATGCTAGACTCAACCCCAAGTTAAGATAAGGGTGTGTAATATCCCTTAACACCAACTTGGCTTGTTCCCCTTCCCAAAGAAATACCTCTTTTCATGTCTCGAGCTATCCAATAATCGATTATCGTTAGTAGAAATCGATTATCTATCCTTCGTGAAACATCTGCAGCCTTCAATAGTCAATTATCACTTTCAGACAATCGATTATCAGCTTTTCCCAGAAACCTGCAATTCTGAATAATCGATTGCCACTCCTCCGTCAATCGATTATCGTCCTTCTCAGAGAGTTCCCAGAAAACTGCCAAGAACCTGAAGCCTTCAATAATCGATTATCCACTTAGGACAATCGATTATCAGCTTTTCCCAGAAACATGCAATTCTCAATAATCGATTGCCACTCCTCAGTCAATCGATTATCGTCCTTCTCAGAGAATTCCTAGAAAACTGCCAAGAACCTGAAGCCTTCAATAATCGATTATCCACTTAGGACAATCGATTATCTTCCCCTCCCTGCAAATAAAGAGTTTGAGACTATAAGACCCTGAGCTTAGATATAACAGGAAATATGTCCTCCCATTGTTTGAGGTTCTTCTTGATTAGGGCACGAAGGATGCTGCCAAGTGTTCGGTTTGTCACCTCAGTATGTCCATCCGTTTGCGGGTGTCTAGTTGTACTAAACTTGAGTTTAGTACCCATCTTTCTCCACAAAGGCATCCAAAAATGACTTAAGAACTTGTTATCTCGATCAGAAACCATACTTCGGGGAATGCCATGAAGTTTGACAATATCCTTAAAGTATAAATCTGCAATTTGTGAAGCGTCATGAGTGGTCAGGCATGGAACAAAGTGTGCCATCTTTGAGAAACGATCAACAACCACCATGATTGAGTCCTTTCCTTGCTGCGTCAACGGTAATCCGGTGATGAAATATAGATTCACGTCGTCCCAAGGAGCTTGTGAGACGGGTAGCGGCATATGCATTCCTTGTGTGGCTTTGGAGTGGCTTTTGGCGAGTTGACATGTAGTGCAACGCCGAACAGTGTTCAGTGTCTCTTTCCATCTTTGTCTAGTAGTAATTCTCTTGAAGCATCATCTAAGTCTTATCCATTCCATAATGACCAGCCATAGAGCCACCGTGAACCTCCTCGATTAGTGTTTTGTGCAAACTACATTCCGGGATACACAGTTGGTTGCCACGAAACAAATAACCGTCTTTGATAAGAAAGTTACCAAAGGACCGTGTGAGGCACTTTTGATATGCCTCCTTGAAGTCTTCATCTTCTTTATACAATCCCTGCAAAACTCAAAGCCAACGAGTTTGGTACTAAGTATCGTTAGTAGTAAATGTCACCGGGATAAGGCGTCGGTGCCTTTGTTCAGCGTTCCATTCTTGTGTTCCATGGTGAAGGTAAGGTTTGGAAGAATTCGACCCATTTTGCATGACGGGGTCGAAGTTTATGTTGCCCTTGGATGTACTTCAAAGCTTCATGATCAGAATGGAGTATAAA
Source organism: Cuscuta australis (assembly GCA_003260385.1). Taxonomy (NCBI): domain Eukaryota; kingdom Viridiplantae; phylum Streptophyta; class Magnoliopsida; order Solanales; family Convolvulaceae; genus Cuscuta; species Cuscuta australis. The sequence continues at coordinate 125,715 of NQVE01000105.1, forward strand.
CTCCTCACTAATCAAATAATGCCTCCAAATCTCAAAAGATCATACAAGGACGTAAAACTCTTTGTCATAAGTTGAGTATCTCCTTCGGGTGTCATTCAGCTTCTCGCTAAAGTATGATACGGGATGGCCTTCTGGGATAGCACGGCTCCTATGCCAATGCTATAAGCTTCGCATTCAACTTCGAACAACTTATCAAAGCTAGGTAAAGCTCACACCGGAGTGTGTGTTTGTTTAATCTTGATAGTTTTGAAGGCTTGCTGTGCACTTAGATTCCACTCAAACTTTTGATGTTTGGTTAAATCCGTGAGAGGAGCGGTGATAGTACTAAAATCCTTCACAAATATTCTATAGAAAGAAGTAAGGCCATGAAAACTCCGGACTTGTTGCATAGTGGTTGGCGTGGGCCAATCCCTAATGGCCTGAGTTTTCCTTTCATCAACATTAATCGCGTGAGCACACCTTCTTTTGCACGGTACAACGAGTATGGAAAATGTTCTCTTGTTGTAATTGATCGCTCGGGGCAGCCAAGTCACTTAACGCCCTTCGAATGACCAAAAGCTCGCCTTCATCCGCTCCAAGGCACTCTTCTTCTTCGGTTTCTTCTTCAACCCAGGAGGGGCTGTTTTCTTCATCTTCAAACTCCACAATGGCCATTATCTTCTTATTGGGGCACTCATTGGCATAATGGCCTATTCCTTAGGAGCTTTGGTGTTTGCGGGGTTTGTTTTAAGAGGGGGCGGGTTTGTAGAGGTGGATGGGATGGAGTTGGGTTTGGATAGGGGTGTTTGGGCCGTGGTATGGGTAGGGGTGCGTGAAGGGGGTTGTGAGTTTTTGGAGAAGGGGAAGGACGGATGAATGATGTCTTGCTTCGCTTGAGTTGAGCTTCAACCTTAAGAGCAAGCTTCGAAAGCTCCTCGAAGGTGTCATAGGATTGTAATTCCACCACGTTGGCTATTTGGGTGTTCAGCCCAAACAAGTATTGTACCAACATTTGAGAGTCATCTTCTTGGAGGTCGCATCTCATCAAAAGCTCCTCAAATTCCTAGGTGTAGTCTTCCACGAACCAGGTTCCTTGTCTAAGTTGCTGCAACCGGGCAAAGTTGTCCCTCACGTATTGTTCAGGTAAAAACTTCTTCTTCATCAAGGTTTGCATTTAAGCCATGTCTTCACGGGTGCCTTGCCTTCACGTCTCCTCTTGGTGGTCGTATTTGTCAACCATGTTGAAGCATACTTCCGAAGCTTCAATGCATCCAACTTGGCCTTCTTGTCCTCGGGGACGTCTTTGAAGTCAATGACGCGTTCAACGGTTTCCAACCATTCTAGGAAGTCGTCCGGGTTGTTCATCCCTTCAAAGGTGGGAGGATCAACTTTGAAGTCCGTGTTTCCTTTCTCGTTGGAGCTGCCTTTGGTGTTGTTGCTTGAAGCACCCACGTGATGGTTGTTGTATCCCCGGTTACGTCAACTAATTCTCAAAAACTTAAACAAATAAATGGATTAATGTCCAAATGTCACAATCCTTTTTGGAATGAATTTCTCACCCCAAAACCATACAACCCAACCTTGATATGTTTAGGCCCATGAAATCCGAAACCCAACCCATTAACCCTTTCCCTTTCTTTCCTTTGTTTTGGCCGAACCACCCTACACCCACCATGGACCCACACGTTCTCAACATTCATAAATATCCAAATATCTTCCTTTCATTGTTTAACCCTTTTCCTCTTTTCATTGAAGCCTGGCCGAATACACTTCCCCCCCCCCCCAACCACCATATATTTCCCTACACAATAAACCAAATCATTCTCACATCAAACCTTCCCTTTGTCCCATAATATGGACAAACCCATCTCATCCCAAATCCCTTTTATTTTATTCATTCTAAATCATACTATTCTCACATTTCCTTTGTCTTCCAATAGGGCCGAAAATATCAAACCCAAGAAACCTATCACACTTGATTTTCATTCCATAAGATGATTTGATTATTTGGATAATATTCTAGATATTTGTTTAAGGAAGTTGCTTAATTCTTTCCTCTTTTGAGCATGTATTAAAATCGGCCAAGGGCCTCATTTGGATGCATCTTTTGTAATCCCATTTTCAAGATAATACAACTTGTTGTGTTGTTTCCAAGAATCCCTAATTTCTATATCTTAAGGTTGGTTACCTTAAGTGTGAGTGTTAGGTTCTAGTATTTCATTAAGTGTGTTATATCTTAATTGAAGTCTAGATTTCAACCCCAACAAAGGATAAGAGTGTGTTATATCTCTTAGACCTCCTTGGTTTATCCCCCCGTTACTAAAACATTTCCTTCTCGTTTCCTGAAACTGCCCTATAATCAATTACCAGCTTGGTAAAATCGATTATCAACTTACAAGAAACATCTGCAGCCATCAATAGTCGATTTATATATTTTTGTAAATCGACTATCACCCCTTTCTAAAAATCTCCGTCAAAATCCCTCGAGAAGCCGAACCATTCAATAATCGATTATCTCTTTTAGATAATTGACTATCACCCCTCCTGCAATCTTAAAATCATTGTATCCCTCAAAACACCCAAAGCTAAGAAACAACATTGCCAGCAATAATCGATTTACATATCCTTGTAAATCGACTATTACCCCTTTCTGAAAATATCCGTCAAAATCCCTCGAGAAGCTGAACCCATCAATAATCAATTATCTCTTTTGGATAATCGACTATCACCCCTCCCGCAATCTTTAAACCACTACACCCAAAAGCTAAGATACAACATTTGGTATCAGAGCCTCTTGTTCCTACATCCTTAAGGATCAAGAACACACTTCCCTCCCTCTTACTTGTTTTCCTTCCATTTGACCATAACCTACTGCCCATTATCTTCTTCATTATCACCATGTCAAACCAATCTTAAGCCCTCGCCAATGAAGAACTTCAAGCCTCCAATGCTGCCCTAAAAGCTCAAGTTGAATACTTAGCCAAGCAAGTAGCTCAACTCACCAAGATGAAGTTAAGAATGGCGGATACCCCCGAGGAGAGTGATGAAGAACAAGAGATGGAAACACACCCTACGGAAGACTCCAACACCAACACCGGAGGCAACTCTCATGAGAAAGGAACCACGGATTTCAAGGTTGACCTTCCCACCTTTGAAGGGAAGAATGATCCCGACAAATTCCTAGAGTGGTTTGAAACTATTGAGCGCGTCTTTGACTTTAATGACATTCCCGAAGACAAGAAGGTCAAAATAGTCGCGTTGAAACTACGAAAGTACGCTTCTACATGGTGGACGAACACATGCACTAAGAGAAGACGAGAAGGCAAGGTTCCTGTCAAATCTTTGCTCAAGATGAGAGCCTTGATGAAGAAGAAGTTTCTCCCCGAACAATATGTAAGGGATTACTTCGCTTGCCTTCAACAACTAAGCCAAGGCACCCGGACGGTGGAAGATTACACTCGAGAGTTTGAAGAACTCTTGATGAGGTGCGACTTACAAGAAGATGATTCCCAAACCCTTGTTCGCTATTTATTTCGGCTAAACACCCAAATAGCTAATGTAGTGGAGCTCCAACCATACGACACCTTCGAAGAATTGTCCAAGCTCGCCCTACGGGTTGAAGCTCAACTCAAGAGAACTAGAACCCCCTTTGGCCGCCCCTGACCCTACACCAAAACTCCTCCAAATTCACGAAACCCAACCACCACCTCTGCCCAAACACCATCATCAAAACCCAACTCCATCCCTTCCACCTCTACCAACCCGCCACCTCCCAAGGCCAATCCAACCAACACCCGAGCTCCGAAATGTTTTCGCTGTCAAGGCATAGGTCATTATGCCAATGAATGTCCGAATAAGAATATTATGGCAATCGTGGAATTTGAAGATGAAGAAGATAGCCCCACCTGGAGTGATGAAGTAGCCGAAGATGAAGAATGTATAGGTGCGGATGAAGGAGAGCAACTGGTCATCCGTAGGACGCTAAGTACTTTAGCCGTCCCCGATGAACAATTACAACGAGAGAATATCTTTCATACTCGTTGTACGATACAAAAGAAAGTGTGCTCGCTTATCGTGGACAGTGGGAGTTGTACCAACGTGGCCTCGAAAACGTTGGTTGATAAGCTAAGGTTGAAGACGTGATCCCACCCGAAACCGTATACCATCCAATGGCTAAACCATGGCAAGGGGTTACGAGTAGATTCCCGAACTCTAGTCTCCTTGAGTATTGGGAAAAGCTATACCGATGAAGTATGGTGCGACATTATTCCGATGGATGCGTGCCATATATTGTTGGGAAGACCATGGCTATTCGATCGAAGAGTCATGCATGATGGATATGCCAACACCTACTCTTTCATCATCAACAAGAAGAAAGTCACCCTTACTCCTCTTCCCCCTTCAAAACCCACGACCTCAACTCCACCAAAAGAAGAACCACCTATCCTCCTTTCCACCATCCTATAAGCTGAGAACCATGAACTTAGTACCCAAAAAGAACTTATCCTCTTTGAAGAAGAGGAGGCCGAAAACCTACCCTCCACCGAACCCATTCACCCTTTTGCCCAAACTATTCTTGATCATTTCACCCATGTCTTTCCTGAGGACGTCCCTGACGGCCTTCCCCCCAAACGAGACATACAACACAAGATCAACCTTATTCCAGGGGCTGCCCTACTGAACAAACCTGACTATCGGAAGAAACAAAAGAGGTGCAAAGGCAAGTGGATGAACTACTTGCTAAGGAGTTTGTTCGAGAGAGCCTAAGTCCATGTGTTATTCCAGCACTCTTGGTGCCTAAGAAAAATGGTACATGGCGCATGTGTTGTGATAGTCGATCCATCAACAAGATTACAATCAAGTATAGGTATCCCATACCTAGGCTTGAAGACATGTTGGACGAGCTCCATGGTTCCAAGATCTTTTCGAAAATAGATCTTCGAAGTGGGTATCATCAAATTCGAATCTTCGAAGGAGATGAATGGAAGACAGCTTTCAAAACGAAATTCAGACTATATGAATGGCTAGTTATGCCATTCGGCCTTACAAATGCACCAAGTACCTTCATGAGATTGATGAATCAAGTCCTGAAGCCCTTTCTTGGTCATTTTGTCGTTGTCTACTTTGACGACATCTTGATCTACAGTAAGAGCGAAGAAGAGCATAGGAATCCCCTTACCTTGGTGATTAAGAGGTTGGATGAAGAAAAGTTGTATGGAAACTTGGAGAAAAGTCAGTTTTTCCGTAAAGAAACAGAGTTTCTGGGATACTATGTTTCAGGAAAAGGAATTCGAGTGGATGAGAGGAAAACTCAGGCCATTCGGGATTGGCCCATTCCCACATCCATGCAACAAGTTCGAAGTTTTCATGGGCTAGCATCATTCTACCGCCGATTTGTAAAGGATTTCAGTACCATAACCGCACCTATCATCGACTTGACGAAGCACCAAAAGTTTGAGTGGAATTCGAAGGGCCCAACAAGCCTTTGAAACTATCAAGGAACGACTAACGCAAGCTCCTGTGTTAGTCCTACCTAGCTTCGAGAAGCTGTTCGAAGTCGAGTGTGATGCCTCGGGCGTAGGCATTGGAGCAGTTCTCACCCAAGAAGGCCACCCGATCTCATACTTTAGTGAGAAGCTGAACGAGACGAGGAGAAAATATTCTACTTATGACAAGGAGTTTTATGCCTTGGTGAGATCCTTGGAGCACTGGAGGCACTATCTCGTGAGCAAGGAGTTAATTCTTCACTCCGATCACGAGGCATTGAAGTACATACAAGGGCAACATAAGCTTCGACCCCGCCATGCCAAATGGGTTGAATATCTTCAAACGTTCACCTTTACCATCAAACACAAGAATGGGACCCTCAACAAAGGCGCCGATGCGTTGTCGCGGAGGCATTTATTAACGGTACTTAGTACCAAACTTCTTGGTTTTGATTGTTTGTAGGAGCTTTATAAGGAAGACGAAGATTTCAAGGAGGCGTATGCACAATGCCTAGTTCGGCCTTATGGAGATTACCTCCTCAAAGACGGTTATCTCTTCCACGGAAACCAATTGTGCATTCCCCGAAGTAGCGTTCGAGAAACCATCATTGATGAAATACATGGAGGCGGATTGGCAGGTCATTTTGGTATCAATAAAACATACTTCATGATAAAGGAGCATTACTTTTGGCCCAAAATGGAAAGAGACGTTGAACACTTTGTCAAAAGGTGTTCCACTTGCCACCTCGCCAAAGCACATATCCTGCCACAAGGAGTAGATATGCCATTGCCCGTACCGAATGCTCCATGGGAAGACATTAGCCTGGACTTCATTACCGGGCTTCCTAGGACACAAAAGAACAAAGATTCCATCATGGTGGTCGTGGATCGTTTCTCCAAAATGGCCCATTTTGTTCCTTGTCTCACCACGTATGATGCATCACAAGTCGCGGATCTCTACATTCGCGAAATAGTCAGACTACACGGGATCCCTAGAAGCATGGTCTCCGATAGAGATTCGAAATTCCTTAGACATTTTTGGCTAACATTGTGGAGAAAGCTAGGAACTAAACTCAATTTTAGCACATCAAGCCACCCACAATCCGATGGCCAAACCGAGGTTACGAACAGAACACTCGGAACACTCCTCCGAGTTTTGATCAAAAGGAACGTCAAACAGTGGGAAGAACTCTTGCCTCATGCCGAGTTTGCATATAACCGAACCCCGAGCAGAGTTACTGGTTTATCACCCTTCATGGTAGTCTATGGTTCGAACCCCCTAACCCCTCTTGAGCTTGACCCTATCATGACAGGTACAATGATATACCCCGGGCGACTACCAACGACTCTAAAGTCGTTAAACAAATTAACGGAATAATGGCTAAGTGTTATGATTCCTTTTGGACCAAACTTATCAATCCTAAAACCCGCCACATAGCCATAATTTCCCTGAGCCCAACTCCAACTTAAAAGGCCCAGCCATTCTCATCCAATCCAAACCCCAAAATATCCAAAATAATAAACCCAAAACTACATTTATTTTTCCTTCATCCCTGGCCAAAAACCACATGCCACAACCCTACCAATACCACTCCTTTACACCTTAACTTGGCTAAACAAACAGCCATAAAATCCAAGACACCTTGACCCACACCCACACCCTTCAATTCCCCATGTTTTTACCCCATATCCAGCCCAGGAAATACCTCCAAATAACCTGCTACCCCACCCTTTTTCTCCTGCCCAAAACAACCCCACCTAAGCCAATCAATTGTGAATTATATTCACATATTCCCTCCCACCACTAATAGCCAAAATCCTGCCCTACAAGTACAATAATCCCTGTGTTTTTCCCACTAAAGGAACATCAACAAGTGGCCATTAATTTCTTTAATTTGTGTGACTAAGAGACTTGGTAGTCTCCCTTTTCTATGCCTATATAAGCTCATCCCTGAGCATTGTAAACACATTGTATTCCAATTTTAATCAAAGTGATTCACTTGTGTGTTTCATTCCAAATTCCTAATCCTATATCTTAAGAGTGGTTCTCTTGAGTGTGAGTTTTAGGTTCTAGTTATTTAAGTAAGTGTGTAATATCTTATTTAAATGCTAGATTCAACCCCATGTTAAGATAAGGGTGTGTAATATCCCTTAACACCAATTTGGTTTGTTTTTCTTTCCAAAGAAGTACCTTGTTCCTGTCTCGAGCTGTCAAATAATCGATTATCCCCACTGGAAATCGATTATCTATCCTTCGTGAAACACCTGCAGCCCTCAATAGTCGATTATCAGTCTCCAATAATCGATTTTCAGCCTTTCCAAAAAAAAAACCTGCCATCCTCAATAATCGATTGACACCTCCTGTAAATCGATTATCTCCCCTCCCAGAAAATCCCCAGAAAATTGCCCCTAGAAACTGAAGCCCCTGATAATCGATTATCCACTTTGGACAATCGATTATTTCTTCCTTGTTCTCAACAAGATAGTTCCTTTAAAAAAAAACCTGAGCTTGGGTATAACAGAAGAAGAAGAGTATGTCGGACCTGATGATGGAGAGCTTTTGGTCATTCGTAGAACTTTAAGTGCGATGATGGCCTGTCCAAAAGAAGAAATACAACAAGAGAATATCTTCCATACTCATTGTACAATCAAAGAAAAGGTGTGCTCTCTCATCATTGATAGTGGGAGTTGTACGAATGTTGCCTCTAAGACTATGGTTGATAAACTCCAGCTGAAAACCTCACCACACCCGACACCGTACACGATTCAATGGCTGAATCATGGTAAAGGGTTACGTGTTGACACTCAATGCTTGGTGTCACTAAGTCTTGGACAAACCTACAAGGATGAAATATGGTGTGATGTGATACCGATGGACGCTTGTCATGTGCTGCTCGGACGACCTTGGTTGTTTGATCGCAGGGTTCTTTACGATGGATACGCTAACACGTATTCATTCCTCAAAGACAATAAGAGAATCACCCTTACTTTTCTTCATCCTGAAGAAAAATCTCCTGTTCATCTGTCAACATTGATACGAGCTGGTAAATCTGAATACATAGATGAAACTCGTTGTGAGACAATAGCAATGACTCAAGTCAACCAGCATGTTTGTGGGAACGTGAATGTAAACACGAGAGACCTCAATGATCATTCCAAGCCAATTTATACTCCGAGTTTGAGGTCAAACTCTTTTGAAGACGGGGAGGATGTTGTACCCCACCATGCATCACAAAAGGGTAAGAAAAATCAGGGGTTAATGCTTGAGTGTTATAATCCTAATTGGGTTGAATTTATTCCTTTTTCCCATCAAAAAGCCCAACCCTTAGCCCTTGTTGCCCAAAATCCCCCCTAACCAAATCACAACCCACAAACCCTCTCCCACAACATCCAAACTCATTTACTCTGCCCAAAATAAAGTCCTTGTTATTCATTACTAAGCCTAGGCCGAAGGTGAACAACAAAAGACAAAATAAAACCTTTGTTTGTTTTTCTTAGACATGATAATCGATTATCCAACATAGATAATTGACTACTGCTTCCCTCTTAATTCTCCTTAGGTATTCCTGCAGTGCTCCATAATCGATTATCTCCCAATAGAAAATCGATTATCACTCATTTCTGAAGATATCCAGTTTGAAAGCCAGTCCTTATTAATCGATTAATCTTGTAGTGTCAATCGACTACTGGATACCTCTGAAAATTCTTGGTTTAGCAGACACACCTTGTTAATCGATTATCTGAAAGAGATAATCGATTATCACCTATCTCTGAACTTAGAAACCAAAGTGGTCTTTGATTTAACAGTAAAGGTTTTGTCATTTAGGAACACACTTGGATACATACCATTCCCAATACATATGGACAAAATTCCCATGTTATTATTCAACAAAATCAAAGACTTTTACAATACAAAACAAAGCTTAATCCCTCATCCATGTGCCTGCCCAAAAAGTCTTTGATTGAATAATAATATCTTGTCCTATTATTTACTAAAAGTCAAGCCATGTTGTTTCCTTTATTCTCCCACCTTAAGGACGAAAATCATACATTAAGACCACCCAAAATACATGCCAAATCCCTATATTTTGTAGGAAAGAAGTGGGAAGTTTCCTTTGTTGTATTTTATTTATCATGTAATCATGTTTGTTGTATCGTTTTCTCCATTCCATGGCCTATATATTTCAGCCCTGGTTCATTGTATTAATCAGCTTGTAAAAATATATTGTGATAATATAAGTTTCTTGCTCAGTCTCTCTCTAAATTCTATATATTAAATCCTAATTCTATATCTTAAGAGTAGTTCTCTTAAGTGGGAGTTTTAGGTTCTAGATATATTAAATAAGTTGAGTGATTCCTTATTTAAATACTAGAGTTTAACCCGAGTGAAGATAAGTGTGTGTGATTCCTCTTATATTCACTTGATAAATGCTTCTGTCCCTCTACTTTATTTCTTCCTGAATTCAGCCTCCCCTATATTTCTACATCCTTCTCTCCTTCTTCCTCCTCTTAAGTTGATATCCTAGACTACCCCGGGTCTCGGGTACAACATTTGGTATCAGAGCTTGTTGTTGAACATCTCTTTAAGGACCACAGACACTTCCCCCTCATTCCCTCTTTCTCTTCCAATCTTGTTCATCATAGCATTGATAATCGATTATCATACACAGATAATCGACTATCTATCCCTTCTGAAATTTTCTTGTTTGGAAAAAAGATCTTGTTAATCGATTATCAGTAAAGGATAATCGACTATTACACATCTCTGAACTTTAGAATTTACAGTTGTTCCCTCCTGCTAGCCTTTCCCTTGTTTCTCACCTTTCTCAAACCATGTCTCACACAACTCAAAACATGTCCCAATCTCAAATGCAGAATTGAAGGCTCAAGTTGAATACTTGGCAAAAGAAGTGACAAAGCTCACTAAATTCAAGTTGAGTATGGTTCAAACTCCCGAAGAAAGTGAAGATGAAGATGATGCTAGTTTTGTTCCTACCTTAAGAGCTAGAACCCCAGAGAAGTCAGCCTCTGATTTCAAAATTGACATGCCCACTTTCGAAGGAAAGAACGATCCTAATGACTTTCTTGAATGGTTAGAGACCGTTGAACGTGTCTTTGACTTCAAGGATGTCTCTGAAGAAAAGAAGGTCAAACTCCTGGCCTTAAAGTTCAGAACGTATGCGTCAACATGGTGGACCAACATCACCATTAGGCGTAGAAGAGAAAACAAGTCCCCGGTGACCTCGTGGAACAAGATGCGAGCACTCTTGAAGAAGAAGTTTCTGCCCGAGAACTACATACGAGAAAACTTTTCTAAGCTTCAACACTTGAAGCAAGGCTCTCGTTCTATAGAGGAATACAACCGAAAGTTCGAGGAACTCTTATTAAGGTGTGATCATCAAGAAGATGATTCACAAACTTTTGTGAGGTATCTATTTGGATTGAATGTCCAAATAGCTAACACTGTGGAGCTTCAAGACTACCACACTCTTGACGATCTTACAAAGCTGGCTCTCAAAGTTGAAAGCCAAATCAAATACTTTTATGAAACCATCAATCTCCCACAGTGGTGCGAAAGTTTGAGGACAAACTTTTTTGAAGAAGGGGAGCATGTTATACCCCTGGATGTCTCCACCAAAATCCCAAACCCTCCCAACATATCCAAAAGTCTTTTATCTTTTCTTTTATCCAAAAATAAAGCCTTTGCCATCTATTTTATTCCCTCGTCAATAATAAGAAACCAAAACCTTTTGTTTGTTTTTATTTCCCTTCTTTTAATAAACAAAAAAAAACCTTCTCTCCCTTCCTTTGAATCCCTGGCCAAATATCCCTCTCACTCCCAACAAAACACCCACAAAAGGCCAAAAACCTGACCCACCACTAGCCACTCAATCCTGCCCATATTCCCTCACAAATAATCCAAACCTATAGGTCCAAAAACCACCCATTATATCCCCCATCCCTGCCCTCTTTTATTAGCCATAAACAACCCCCATTTTTACTTAAACAATAGCCACAAAAAACCCAGGAAACAACCACAAGGAACCAAAACACAAACCCCCACAACACCAGCCCCATCCCTGAATTTTATCGCACTAAGGAGACAGGTTTGAATGAAGAAAGCCCCATGCTTTGATAGAGGATGTTGCTAGGAAGCTTCCTCATGTCTACATTCAATGTATTTTGTATTTCCCCCTTCCCCTCTCCCTATATAATCAGGCCCTATGGCCATTGTAAACATAACTTTGAATATTAAAAAACTCCTTTTACTCTTTGAGTATTTATAAAATAGTGTGATGCTATTTTAGCCAAATTCCTAATTCTATATCTTAAGAGTGGTTATCTTAAGTGTGAGTTTTAGGTTCTAGATATTTGATTAAGTGTGTCATATCTTAATTAAATTCTAGATTCAAACCCCAAGTGAGGATAAGAGTGTGTAATATATCTTAAACACCAACTTGGTTTATCCATCACTCATTTCTTCCATTCCATATCTCCCCATTTCTCCTCTTAATCTTACTCTTTTCTTCCATTAAAAACACCCAAAAGAACTCCTTTATCATCTCCATATATTTCCAAGCCATTTCCCCACAAAACACCCTTTTTCCTGCCAAGAATTCTGCCCAACAATCGATTATCTTGATTGACAATCGATTATCCATGATCGTTGAAACACCTGCAGCCTTCAATAATCGACTGTCCACTTTAGACAATCGATTATCACTTCCTCTTGAAATCCTGCAGTCTCTAACAGTCGATTATCACTCTTTGTCAGTCGACAATCTTCCCCTCCTGAGTTTCCTAGGAATAAGCTGCGAGCCTCAATAATCGATTATCATATACTGATAATCGACTATTTGCTTTCCCTGAAGTTTCTGGGTTTTAGCGGCACAGCTCCACAATCGATTATCACTTGCTCCTGAACCTTGAACTCAAAGTTGAATCATTCCTTGATTCCTCCACAAAAATAACAACTCGTTAAGACCCCCAGTTCGGGTATAACATGAATGACCTGCAAATTAAACAAAAAAGTGTTGGCATTAAAAAGCGTCAGTGTTGGTTCGCCCCCGAGGTTTCCCTTTCCAAAGAAGGGGTCGGGTAGGGGGTCTTCAAAAAGGCTCAACGGCTGATTTTGCTCAAGCAAAGGGTCATTTTGTAACTCTTTAGATTCGCGGTAGGCAAACATGGCAAGTACAGATGGAGGCGGTGTTTCGGGCAGCTTGTCGGATGGTATTATTGGGGAAAGAGTGATTCTCCTAGTATTCAAAAAGAATGAATACGAGTTGGTAAAGCCATCATAGGAAACTCTCCGATCATATAACCATGGTCTCCCGAGTAGGAGATGACAAGCTTTCATGGGAATCACATCGCACCAAACCGTATCGTGGTAAGACGGTCCTACACAAAATGAAACCAAAGTTCATGTCTTCACACGTGCTCCTTCATCTAGATTCAACCAATGAATCTCATATGGCTCGGGATGCGGCAACGTCTCTAGATTGATCCTTTCCACTGTTGTTTTTTAGACAAGGTTGGCACTACTCCCGCTATCAATGATCATCAAACAAATATTTTCGTTTATGGAGCAAGGATTACGAAAAATACTCTCACTGGGTGAGTGATCATTTCGGGGAGCCTTTTGGTTCTTGGTCTTTTGAACGACCAATAGCTCTCCTTCGTCTGGGCCAATTACCTCTTCTTCTTCTTCTTCTCTTTCTTCATTAACCCAAGACGGGTTAATCTCTTCGTCATCCATCTCTATGATATCCATGAGCTTTTTATTGGGACACTCACTAGCGTAGTGACCAATCCCTTGGCAATGAAAACATTTTTGAATTCGGCTATTTGACGAACTTGGTTTTGAAGGGGTGGACAGGTTTGGCGGGGGAGTGGGGTGAACGGACTTGGAGTTTTGGAGTGAAGTGGGCACGGGCGTTTGGGCATCTTGTGGGGTGGCGTGTGGACTGTTTGGAGAGGAGTTATTTGGGCGTTGATACGGGGTAGATGTTCGGTTCAAATGGGCCTTGTCTTTTTTGAGTTGGGCTTCCACTTTCAATGCTAACTTAGTTAGCTCTTCAAGACTTTCGAACGTTTGCAGCTCCACAGTGTTGGCTATTTGGGTGTTTAGGCCAAATAGGTACCTCACGAAGGTTTGTGAATCGTTCTCTTGAAGGTCACACCTCATCAAGAGTTCTTCGAACTCTCGGTTGTACTCCTCTACGGACCGGTTGCCTTGCCTCAAGTGTTGAAGCCTAGCAAAGTTCTCCCTCACATAGTGAGTGGGGATAAACTTCTTTTTCAAAAGGGCCTTCATCTTTGTCCACGTTCTCACGACGGCTTTTCCTTCTCTTCTTCGTTTGGTGGTAGTGTTAACCCACCACGTGGAAGCATAGCCTCTAAACTTCAAGGCTATCAACTTGACCTTCTTGTCTTCCGAAACTTCGGCATAGTCAAAGACGCGTTCAACCGTCTCTAACCATTCGATGAAATCATCAGGGTCGTCCTTGCCATCAAAGGTTGGGATTTCAACCTTGAAATCGGTAGCTCCTCGTTCCTGATTCTCCTCTCTAGTAGTGTTACTAGAATTAGCTTCGGGGTGAACTTCCTCGTCTTCACCGCTTTCCTCCGGGGTATTCACCATGCTCATCTTGAGCTTAGTGAGTTGGGCAACTTGCTTGGCCAAGTACTCAACTTGGGCCTTAAGAAATGGAAGAAAATCAGGGATGAATAAACCAAGTTGGTGTTTAAGAGATATTACACACTCTTATCCTAACTTGGGGTTGGAATCTAGAATTTAATTAAGATATGACACACTTAATCAAATATATAGAACCTAAAAATCACACTTAAGATAACCACTCTTAAGATATAGAATTAGGAATTTGGCTAAAATAGCATCACACTATTTTAATAATACTCAAAGAGTAAAAGAATTTAAGATTCAAAAGATTATTTTACAATGGCCATAAGGCCTTAGTTATATAGGCAGGGGAAGGGGGAAATAATACACAATGCAATGAATGTGAACATGAGGAAGCTTCCTAGCAACATCCTCTCTCAAAGCATGGGGCATTCTTCATTCAAACCTGTCTTCTTAGTGGGATAAAATTCAGGGATGGGGCTGGTGTTGTGGGGGTTTGTGTTTTGGTTCCTTGTGGTTGTTTCCTAGTTTTTTGTGGCTATTATTTAGATAAAAATGGGGGTTGTTTTTGGCTAATAAAAGGGGGGCAGGGATGGGGGATATCATGTGTGGTTTTGGACTTATAGGTTTGGGTTATTTGCGAGGGAACATGGGCAGGAAATATGGCTGGTGGTGGGTCATGGTTTTCTGCTCATTGTTGATGTTGTGTTGGGGTGTGAGGGGATATTTGGCCAGGGATTTAGAGGAAGGGAGAGAAGGTTTTATTTGTTTATTAAAAGGCTTAAAAGAAGAAAAATAACACGAAAAAAAAGGGTTTTAGTTTACACACTCTTATTTTCGGCCATGGCTAAAATAAGAGTAGGAAAAACTTTATTTGGAAAATGAAATATTTTGGATGTTTAGGGAAGGTATGGGGAGTGTGGGCCCAGCCTAGGGTGGGTGTAGGACAATCGTGGTGCTGGGTTGGGTTCTAAGATAGGAAAATGGTGAAGTTTCAACCCAATTAACGTCACCACACTTGGGCTTTATTCCCCTGATCCGTCTTTGCCTTGGCGGGCTACGGCCAGATATATATCAACCATCCTCCTCATTCTCTAGATTAGTATATACACTGCTACGGTTTGCCTCCTTCAACACGTGCAGATATAAAGGAAGTTTTGCATACTTCTCGTTTGGTTTCCCGTACAACTTTTTGTTTGCGAATTTCCTACCTAGCCAATCTTTTCTATGTTTTATGGGCATGCTCTTATTTTGCATAAGGGTCATGATTGTCTTTGGCCTAATGTGTTCCCGCAAACCTCCTAGAGTAGCAAACACAACCTCCCCAACGTACCTCGACGTAGTTGCGCTTACGTTCACCAACCGCACAGTTGTGCTTGTCGCTGTACTTTTTGATGATAAATCTAAGGGAGTCCTTTACGGAAAATGCATGCATCATATAACTACAGTCAGCACCCCTGCAACATATAATATATCGAGTTGTATCACTCTTTACTATCTTCACTTGAAAGCAACCAACAATGGCTACCTCGGCCATTTTCCGCTTTAGATTAGCCTTGCCGGCAAACTCATAGCCAACACACAAGTCTGAGTCATCGCCAAATGTTCCATCCATGCCACTATCGCCATCTACAGAACTGATAGGAAAATCAAACATAAACATGCTCTTGTGTAGTTTTTTGAATTTCAACCTCCACATCAACTTTTTCTTGAGTACTCTTGGGAAGCTCTCCCTCAACCTCAAGGTTATCTTGGGGAGAGTTAGGAGTACGGTTGGATCCTACGCAAAGGAATCTATCCACATTCGCATTTGGTTCATCATTCAGTACAACTCCATCTTGTCCATGGCGTGATCCTTTATCAAAAACTAAGTTGCAATAAAAACATTCATCATGGAAGAACAAGTCAAAATCATGTTGTTTGCCATTTTAATTTTCCTTTATGCTTTCATCCATTGCATGTTGTTGCTTGCCAGTTTCATTTTCCAACTCTCTTTCCTCAATTTCATGTTCTTGCTTGTCATTTTGATTTTCCAATTCTCTTTCCCCAATTCCAGTGACCTCAACACATAAGCATGTAGAATGTACATCTTTATCCCTCAAGAAACAGCCTAGAGCCTTATCACTGACAATTATGACAAGTGGCAATTCCCTACCGAACCGAGAAGATTGGTACGAAATTTGAAGTTGATGGTTACTTTGTTGCAACCCAAAGTCCCGATAAATACACATGAGAAGGGCATTGAAATCTTCATTACATCTTTCTCACTCGATTACTTGTGTTTTACTTTGCTTGTTTCTTTTAAACTAGATTCCGCTTTTGTCATTTTCAACCCATTCACCACCACATTGAATAAAGAGAGACAAAAGAGTAGCCATCTGCCTGCAAAAATAGAATTAAATGTGTAAACATCTTATTACTGTGTCGATCTATGTTAGACAAATGTGCAACTCTAGAGGGGGGATGAATAGAGTTGTTTTCAAGGATGTGCGTTTTTCGCGTGTGTGAAATAAAAATCGCAGGAATAAATTAAAAAAGTAAGGGAAAGAAGAACACCGAGATTTATACTGGTTCACCACCTCGTGGCTAGTCCAGTCCTCTGAGAGACTCTCTCAAACGTCTTACTAATCTTCAAGCTTCAACGGGTGCTTGAAAAACCGGTACAACTTGAGAACTTGAATCACACAAGCCTCACTTTCTTACAACACCAAGACTTGAGGTTAAGGGTAAGGACAAGCCCAAGGAAATTATGGTTAAGGGTTTGGGTTTAGGAGGGGTAAATTCATTCCAGAAAGGATCGTAAGATTTAGTCATTAATTCGATAATTTGTTTAAGGACTTTCATAGGTACCGGGGGTATATCATCCTCCCCTTCTTCAGAGAAGTTTGTCCTCAAACTTGGGATATCCTCGGCTTTGAAATATGGACTCAAATCCTTGATGTTGAATGTCACGGATACTCCATAGTCTCCTGGAAGGTTAATCTTGTATGCATTATCGTTGATCTTTTCCAAAACCTCGAAGGGGCCGTCGGCTCTTGGCAGTAGCTTTGACTTTCGTTTCATGGGGAAACTCTCTTTCCGAAGATGTATCCAAACCAAATCTCCAGGTTGAAAAGTTGTAGGCTTTCTTCTTTGGTTGATGCATGTGCTCAACCTCTCGTTCTTAGCCTTGATTTTGCTACGAACCTTTTCATGAATGTCCTGAATCTCTTTTGATCTCTTTTCCGCTTCCCAACTGAACTTTGTATCCGTCATGATAGGTTCAAGCTTAAGTAAAGTTAATGGGTTCGTGCCGTAGACCACCGTAAAAGGGGACAGCCCGGTAGTCTTGTTTGGGGTGCGGTTGTACGCAAACTCAGCATGGGGAAGAAGTTCTTCCCATTGCTTGATATTTTTCTTTATAAGTGCTCGAAGAAGTGTTCCCAAAGTACGGTTGGTGACCTCCGTCTGTCCGTCCGTCTGTGGGTGACTAGCCGTACTAAACTTAAGTTTAGTACCCAGTTTTCTCCATAAAGTCATCCAAAAATGACTTAAGAATTTCTAGTCTCGATCTGAGACCATGCTTCTCGGAATGCCATGAAGTTTGACAATCTCCCTAAAGTAAAGATCGGCTACTTGAGATGCGTCATACGTGGTGACGCACGGAACAAAGTGGGTCATTTTAGGGAATCGATCCACCACGACCATGATGGAATCCTTTCCTCTTTGAGTTCTAGGCAGCCCGGTTATGAAGTCTAAGCTTACGTCTTCCCACGGTGCGTCGGGGATGGGTAGTGCTAGATGTATTCCTTGCGGTGGAGCATGTCCTTTCGCTAGATGACATGTGTGGCAGCGCTTAATGAAGTGTTCAATGTCCCGTTCCATCCTTGGCCAGAAATAATGCTCTCTCATCATCATGTATGTGTTATCGGATCCGAAATGACCAGCGAGACGTCCTCCGTGAACCTCGTCAATGATTGTCTCTCGTACACTGCATTTGGGTATGCAAAGCTGGTTCCTACGGAAGAGATAGCCATCCTTGATGAGGAATTCACCATTGGACCGAATTTTACACTTCTCAAAAGTGTCCTTGAAGTCTTCATCCATTGCGTATAGTTCCTGCAAACAATCAAAGCCAACAAGTTTGGTACTAAGTACCGTTAGTAATAAATGTTGCCTTGACAAGGCGTCGGCTCCTTTGTTGAGGGTTCCATTGCGGTGTTTGATTGTGAAGGTGAAAGTTTGGAGATATTCGACCCATTTGGCATGGCGGGGTCGAAGCTTATGTTGGCCTTGTATATATTTCAACGCTTCATGGTCAGAATGGAGGATGAATTCTTTGCTCACGAGGTAGTGGCACCAATGCTCAAGGGCTCGTATCAAGGCGTAGAATTCTTTGTCGTACGTAGAATAGCTCCGTCTAGTATCATTTAGCTTTTCGCTAAAATATGATATCGGGTGTCCTTCTTGACTTAGGACAGACCCTATGCCAACTCTGGAAGCATCACATTCTACCTCGAACAACTTTTCAAAACTAGGCAATGCTAACACGGGAGCGTGTGTTAAACGTTCCTTAATCTCCTCAAAAGCTTTCTATGCTCTTTGATTCCATTCGAACTTTGGATTCTTGGTCAAATCCGTGAGTGGGGCTGTGATAGTACTAAAATTCTTCACAAATCGTCGGTAAAATGAAGCCAAACCGTGGAAGCTTCGTACTTCCTGCAAGGATGTGGGAATGGGCCAATCTCTTATTGCTTGGGTTTTCTTGTCATCCACTTTAATGCCTTCGCCTGAGATAAAATATCCCAAGAACTCCGTTTCTTGAGAAAAGAACTGACTTTTCTCAAGATTTCCATATAGCTTTTCATCATCTAACCTTTTAATCACCAAGGAAAGGTGATTAACATGGTCTTCTTTACTTTTGCTATAGATCAAAATGTCGTCGAAATAAACTATGACAAAATGACTAATGAAAGGCTTTAACACTTGGTTCATGAGCCTCATGAACGTACTCGGTGCATTGCTTAGTCCAAACGGCATGACTAGCCATTCGTATAACCCAAACTTTGTTTTAAACGCTGTCTTCCATTCATCACCTTCATAGATACGAATCTGTTGGTACCCACTTCGAAGATCAATCTTCGAAAAGATATTGGATCCATAGAGTTCGTCCAACATATCTTCAAGCCTAGGTATCGGATACCTATACTTGATGGTGATTTTGTTTATCAAACGGCTATCACAACACATCCTCCAAGTACCGTTCTTTTTAGGTACCAAGAGAGCTGGGACAGCGCATGGACTTAAGCTCTCTCTAATGAATCCTTTGGTAAGCAACTCATCCACTTGTCGTTGGATCTCCTTGGTTTCTTCAGGGTTCATACGGTAGGCGGACTTGTTAGGGAGGGAAGCCCCTGGAATCAGATCGATCTTATGTTGTATGTCCTGTTTTGGAGGAAGACCATGAGGGATATCATCGGGAAAGACTTGGGAATACTGTTGGATGAGGTGTTCGGCTAAGGGATGGATAGAAGGAGGGGCAGGGGCTGGTTCGGCCTCTAGGGTGTCAAGGAGAATGAACTCTTTGTGATGTTCATATTCGTGTTGTTCGGAGTGGAGTATGGTAGAGAGGAGGATGGGGGGATCTTATTTGGGTGGTGGGGTGGCCGAATGAGTGGCAGGGGGTAGGGAAGTGAGGTTGATCTTCTTCTTATTCATGAGGAATGAATAAGTTTTGGCGAACCCGTCATGAAAAACTTTGCGATCAAAGAGCCAAGGTCTGCCCAAGAGAATATGGCAAGCATCCATGGGTATAATGTCACACCATATCTCATCGGTGTAGCTTTTCCCGATGCTTAATGAGACCAAGCTTCGAGAATCCACACGCAATCCTTTTCCATGATTCAACCACTGGATTGTATATGGCTTAGGATGGGGTGAGGTTTTGAGCTTTAGTTTTTCAACCAACATTTTGGAAGCGACGTTGGTACAACTTCCGCTCTCTACGATCAACGTGCACACCTTCTTTTGGATGGTACAACGGGTGTGGAAGATATTTTCCCGCTGTATTTGTTCGTCCGAGGCTGCCATACTGCTCAAAGCTCTTCGGATGACTAAGAGCTCTCCTTCATCCGCACCAATGTACTTGTTGTACCCGAGACCCGGGGTCTTGTCAAGTAATCAATTTGATGGCGGGTTTACGGAGGAAATGGAAGCAAGAAGGAAACAACTTTGAACTCCAAAGTTCAGAAACTAGTGATAGTCAATTATCATTAACTGATAATTGATTAGCAAGGAATTGTTTCCAAACCAAGAATGTTCAGAGATGCCCGATAGTCGATTATCACTTTTATGATAATCGATTGTTGGAAATGGCTGGGTAAAATATGGAGGTGATGAAGGAGTTCTTTTTGGTATTTTGATTTATGAAGATAGAATAGAATGTGGCTTAGGAAGAGAAAATGGAGAGAAGCGAAATGGGCAGAAAACAAGGATGGATAAACCAAATAATGAATAAGAGATAAACACACTCTTATTATATCTGGGGCTGTTATCTATTTCACACAATAATAATCACTACTAATGTATAAAATAGACTCCTAACACACACTCAAAAGTAGCCAACTTTAGAGATATTTCATTAGGAAATTTGGTTAAAATAGCATCACACTATTTTAAGAGAATACTCAAAAGAGTAAACAAAGTTTTTCATTCAATACAATCTGATGTGTTTTACAATGGCTCATGGCCGAAATATATACAAGGGAAGGGAAGGGGAAATACAATCAAATGAAGATAAATACAACTAGGAAACTTCCTTCCATCTTCCTTACATTTTGACATTATCAAAAACATCCTAATTGAGCTGATTTTGAGGATAAAAGGAATGGATTTTGTTTGGATTGTTGTGGTGTGATATCTCGGCCTTATGTGGGAAATAGCAAAGGAATGTTGTGACTGAAATTAGGACTAAAATGACTTGTTTTTATGTATGAAATTCGGCTCTAATTGATCAAGACAAAGGAGACAAAGTTTGGCTTGACTTTAAGTGAATAATAGGACAAGAAGTTACTATTCAATCAAAGACTTCTTTGCTGATTTTGTCCTTTTGTTTTGTTGTTGTTTTCTCATGATTTAGGCCTGGATTTTAGGAAGAAAATGGGAGGGATTTCGTTGGAAAGGTGTAGGAAAATAAGGGGAAGGTCTAATTTCATGAAAGGAACAAAAACAGTAGAAAACAACACACAAGGTTTGTCTTTTTGGTCCTCATTTTCATCCAAGGCTAAAAAGGAGGGAAAAGACTTTATTTTGATTATGAAATGAAGATTAAAGGCTTTTGGATATTTTGGGAGAGTTTGGGGTTTTGGTGGAGCCATCCAGGGGTACATCATACTCCCCTTCTTCGAAGAAAGTTTGTCATCAAACTTTCGCACCACCGTTAAACATTGGGGATTCATATAAGAATTCCCGGATCAAATGGGAAATTCAATGAACCACTAATAATGAGGCTCCTTCCGGAATTAGTGGACACCTCGTTGTGTAATTTCCGGAACATGATGTCATTCCTTGTAAGAACCTGCTTCAAACATACCTCAGAGATGAGATAAGATTTTCCCTCACCAAAAAGAGGATAATACTCTATGGAAATCACTTCTTTAGAATGTATAACTTCCGGTGTGGCTTCCTCTATAACTACCTCATCAACGTAGTCATCATGAATAAGGATAGAATCATTATAGTGTGATTCTTCTTGGGCATTAGAAACTGGTTCTTCTACAAAGACGTTATCTTCATCTTTAACAAGAATATCAAAGATGTCTTCGTCAATGCCAACTTGGTCACATGAACTTTTCTTTTCCTCCTCATGAATCATGACCCACTCTTCATATGGTATGGCATACTTGTTTGAGCATTCCCAATGGCCATGACCACAGCCACCACATGAAACACCGCCAAGTAGCCCATTGTAATATTGCTCCATTTGCAAGGATAATGTCCAGATTTCTGAGGTGTCTTTTAGAGACCATATCTCACAAACCGGAGATTGGAATTAGGTAATTCCAACTCTCAAAGCTAGATATCGATGTCCATAAAGACATATCAAAAATTCAGAGCCATTAAAGAATGTTTGCTCCCTCTTTGGAGACAAAAGAAGTAAGCTAGACAGAATTCGGGCTAGGCTGCATTGTCAACTTTGGAAGGGCGTATCTCGCTAACCACAACTCCGAATTGAGTGAAATCAGCGGCCGGACGTAGATAAAAGCTTAAACTTTCAGACTGGAAAGTTTCACGTTGAAATAACTTTTGCACATTCCTCCGTGATCACTACTTTGGGGCGGACATTTTCAGGAGCAATTTTAGCATCCTTGCTTTTGTGCAACGTGTGTGAAGCTGGTCCTCCGGTAATCGTCGAGACTTGAAAAAGTCGTCGAAGTTCAGCTCTGATACCAAATGTTGTACCCGAGACCCGGGGTCTTGTCAAGTAATCAATTTGATGGCGGGTTTACGGAGGAAATGGAAGCAAGAATGAAACAACTTTGAACTCCAAAGTTCAGAAACTAGTGATAGTCAATTATCATTAACTGATAATCGATTAACAAGAAATTGTTTCCAAACCAAGAATGTTCAGAGATGCCCGATAGTCGATTATCACTTTTATGATAATCGATTGTTGGAAATGGCTAGGTAAAATATGGAGGTGATGAAGGAGTTCTTTTTGGTATTTTGATTTATGAAGATAGAATAGAATGTGGCTTAGGAAGAGAAAATGGAGAGGAGCGAAATGGGCAGAAAACAAGGATGGATAAACCAAATAATGAATAAGAGATAAACACACTCTTATTATATCTGGGGCTGTTATCTATTTCACACAATAATAATCACTACTAATGTATAAAATAGACTCCTAACACACACTCAAAAGTAGCCAACTTTAGAGATATTTCATTAGGAAATTTGGTTAAAATAGCATCACACTATTTTAAGAGAATACTCAAAAGAGTAAACAAAGTTTTTCATTCAATACAATCTGATGTGTTTTACAATGGCTCATGGCCGAAATATATACAAGGGAAGGGAAGGGGAAATACAATCAAATGAAGATAAATACAACTAGGAAACTTCCTTCCATCTTCCTTACATTTTGACATTATCAAAAACATCCTAATTGAGCTGATTTTAAGGATAAAAGGAATGGATTTTGTTTGGATTGTTGTGGTGTGATATCTCGGCCTTATGTGGGAAATAGCAAAGGAATGTTGTGTGACTGAAATTAGGACTAAAATGACTTGTTTTTATGTATGAAATTCGGCTCTAATTGATCAAGACAAAGGAGACAAAGTTTGGCATGACTTTAAGTGAATAATAAGACAAGAAGTTACTATTCAATCAAAGACTTCTTTGTTGATTTTGTCCTTTTGTTTTGTTGTTGTTTTCTCATGATTTAGGCCTGGATTTTAGGAAGAAAATGGGTGGGGATTTCGTTGGAAAGGTGTAGGAAAATAAGGGGAAGGTCTTATTTCATGAAAGGAACAAAAAAAGTAGAAAACAACACACAAGGTTTGTTTTTTTGGTCCTCATTTTCATCCAAGGCTAAAAAGGAGGGAAAAGACTTTATTTTGATTATGAAATGAAGATTAAAGGCTTTTGGATATTTTGGGAGAGTTTGGGGTTTTGGTGGAGCCATCCAGGGGTACATCAGTACTCTTCTTCTCCTAGCTCTTCTTCGGCCCATAAAGGACTGATTTCTTCTTCTTCATACTCTACGATGGCCATGATCTTTTTGTTGGGACACTCATTGGGATAGTGTCCTATCCCTTGACATCGGAAGCATTTTGGGGTTTGGGTATTGGTGGGGTTGGTTTTTAGAGGTGGCGGGTTGGATGATGAAGGGGTGGAGGTTGGTTTTGAAGAGGAGTTTTGGAGAGTGGAGGGTGTTTTTGACGTGGAGGGGGGCTGTTTGGCGTAGGGGGGTGGCCGTACGAAAGAGTTTCGGATTCTCTTTATTTAGGCTTCAACTTTAAGCGCAAGTTTAGTTATTTCTTCAAGGGTTTGGTATGGTTGGAGCTCCACAATATTTGCAATGTTGGTATTTAGCCCGAAAAGATATCGGACTAGGGTTTGAGAATCATCTTCTTGAAGGTCACAGTGTCTCATCAAAAGTTCTTCGAACTCCCGGGTATAGTCTTCCACAGAGCGGCTCCCTTGCCTTAGGCTTTGGAGCCTAGCAAAATTTTCTCGAACATACTGGTCCGGGAGAAACTTCTTCTTCATTAGGCTCCTCATCTTGAGCCAAGTCTTTACGGGTGCCTTTCCTTCGCGTCTTCTTTTGGAGGTCAGGTTTGACCACCAAGTCGAAGCATACTTTCGTAGCTTCAAAGCAACTAATTTCACCTTCTTTTCTTCGGGGACATCCTTGAAGTTGAAGACACGTTCCACGGTTTCTAGCCATTCTAGAAACTCATCGGGATCATTCTTTCCTTCGAAGGTCGGGATGTCAACCTTGAAGTCACTAGTTCCTTTGTCACAAGAGCTTCCATTAGTGATGTTACTAGAGTTTCTAGTAGCTTGGACTTCCTCATCTAGTTCTTCATCACTTTCTTCGGGTGTGTCCAGCATTTTCATCTTCATCTTCGTAAGTTGAGCCACTTGCTTGGCTAGGTACTCAACTTGAGCCTTAAGGGCTGCATTAGAGGCTTGGAGCTCTTCATTGGACATGGTTTGAGATTTGTTTGACATGGTGAAAGGAGATGACCGAAAATAGGGAAAAGAGATAGGGAAAGGGGAAGAGTGTTCTTGGTCCTTAGAAATGTTGAAACAACAGGCTCTGATACCAAATGATAGGCACCACTCCAAGGTAGAGAGGCACGAATGGTAGCAAGGTAGAGGGAGGAAATTATAAGGCTATATTGATGAGGTTTTGTGCAAGGAATGGAGGATTTTAAAGAAGGAAAGTGTTGTATTTTGACTTCAGATGTTTTGATATGAGGTTTGAAGTTTGGAGGGTAAAGTGGTTTAAATTTGTAGGAGGGGTTATAATCGATTATCCAGAAGGGATACTCGACTATCGGGGGGTTCGGTTTCTTGAGAGGGTTTGGCAGAAAAGTTCAGAAAGGGGTGATAGTCGATTTACAGGGTTGCGTAAATCGATTATCGATGGATTCAGATGTTCAACGTGAGATGACAATCGATTTAGCCAAGGTGATAATCGATTGTTAGGCAATTTCTGAGAATGAAAAAAGGGTGTTTTGGTAAAGAGAGATAGACCAAGTTGGTTTTAAGAGATATAACTCACTCTTATCCTCACTTGGGGTTTGAATCTAGAATTTAATCAAGATATTACACACTCAATCAAATGTCTAGAACCTAATACTCACACTCAAGGGAACCAACCTTAAGATATAGAAATTAGGATTTAAAATAGAATACAACAAGTGTATTACTATCACAAAATAAAGGATACAATCTGCCTCCAAATGAGGCTTAAGGCCGAAATAAATAACAAGGGAAAGGGGGAAATCACAAGCTTTGTTCCTTAATCAAATCACCAAAATATGACTTAATATGATGTGCCTTAATGGAATGAAATAAGAGTGGATGGTAGTGTTTGTGAGGCTTGTGTATTTCGGCCAGTAGTAGGGGGAGGAGTGAGGAAGCTAGGTTATGTTTTTGAGAAGATGTTTGGGGATTTGAGTGGGGGTGTGGTTCGGCCATATTAGGGGACAAAGGAGTGTGAGGTATATTAGCTACTTTGGTTTGTAATGGTGGTTAAAATATGGTGGTTGTGGAGTGGAAAGGGGTGGCCCAAGGGTGGGGTAAAAAGGGGTGAGATATGGCTGTTTGTGATGGGTATACACGTCCCACATATCTCAACAAATGGGATGTTTTATTCCTGGTTTTGGAGTGTAGTTGTAAGGTTTAATTGGTGGTTAAAATGGATGATGTGTATGCTGTTTGGGTAGGGGACAAAGGGGTCCATATGTTGGGGTTTATTATGAGAGTGATATGGGTTGTTTTGGCTCTTGTGTTTCGGCCATACTTGAAGGGAAAGAGGTGAAATATTTGTGGGTCATTTTGATGAGTTTAATAGGATGTGTTTTTTTGATGAGAAAGGGTGGGGGTAAGGGGGTACGGCCTAGGCAGAAAAAGGAAGAAAGAAAATGGGTTGTTTGAGTTTATTTTAGGGTAAGGACAAGCCCAAGGAAATTATGGTTAAGGGTTTGGGTTTAGGAGGGGTAAATTCATTCCAGAAAGGATCGTAAGATTTAGTCATTAATTCGGTAATTTGTTTAAGGACTTTCATAGGTACCGGGGGTATATCAATATTGCTCAATGAAGATATTGGAGTGCAAGAGTTGTGTATTAAAAAGAAGAAGAGTGATGGATTAAATAGGCAAAGAAGAATAGAACCGTTGGAGCCACTGGAAGAAGCTGAGAGGTGGCACCAGACAAAAATAATCGATTAAAGTGGAGAAAGTAATCGATTAGACGGCGCTGTCTGAACTAATCGATTAAGGTGAAGGAATAAAATTGATTAGTTAGAGAAAAGTCTTCAGCGAAGAGTGCAATCTTAATCAATTAAAAAGGATAGAAAAATCGATTAGACCGTGCTGTGAGAACTAATCGATTAAAAGAATAATAAAAATCAATTAACACTGAAGGCTTGAGAAATCCAGCGCTAAGGAACTGGATCTAATCGATTAATTTAGGATATTTAATCGATTATAATGAAAATAATGCGCAAACACAAAGGGCCCAAGCAAAATTATTTTGTGTGTCAAACGATGTACACGAAAAAATATTTAAAGCATATTTTTCTCACACAAAAAAAAATTGTGTATCCTTAAAAAAATATTATATGAAATTTTGGCACACTATTTTGAAACTGACTTGGTAAAATATTTTTAGACAGAGAAAAAATGATTTTTCAACTGACTCAAAAAATAATAATTTTTATCCCTCAAAAATTAATTTATTTATGAAAAAATTATTGTCATCCTTACAAAAATTCCTAGACTCAATAAAAAGTCTTCAGAATCTTCACTTCTCTTCAAAAATATGCGTAGGGGTGAGCGTTGATTTTATCATCGTAAATTTCTTGATACGCCTCTTTGCTTTTCTTGATACGAAAAATAAATTTTCAATCATCGTTGAATTTAATCATCTTGTTTGTCATTTATCAAAACAAAAAAAAATCCAGAAAATATTAAAGAAATTTGAACTCATGTCCAACAGTCGACACAATCATAATTTAGAATGCCGATATAAGTACAACGAAGCCTATCAAAATAGAATCCACAAAAAAATATGTCTTCGAAAACATATAAATATATATCGACTCAATCAGATACGTCGACAAAATCAGATAATGTTGACTACACTCTATCGCAAATCAGATTTCGACTTCAATAATGCTGACCCTTCTGAGTGTCGACACATATCGATCTGTGTCTACTATGTTTATTTATATCAAAACCTTTCAAAATAATATCCAGCAAAAGAAATCTGTGGTGGAAAACATGCAAAATATATGTCGACTCAATGATGATGTCATGTATTATCTAGAGCGATCTAAGACGTCGACATAATCAAATACTGTTGACTTATACCCTATCGCAAATAAAATTTCGACATTAATAATGTCGACCATTCAGATATCAACTTTAGATTGCCAACAATCCGACACAATCGACTTTAATTAAGTTGACTAGTCAGATAGTGTTGAATCGACTTTAATTATGTCGACCCTTTATGCAATCTAACAGTTCCAATTTTGTCGGCTATGTTTAATTATACAATCCTTACTCTAGCAATTAGCGACAACAAAAGATCCTTTCACCGATTAGCGACAACAAAAGAAAGACAGCGAACCGCTGGGAACAAACGGAAGACGGCGAACGATGAGAGGCGCGATGAGAGCCACAGTCGCTTAGAGTGGTTCGATGGCGAACAGCTGGAAACAAACGGCGAGCAGCAGCGACCGATGAGAGGCGACAAAGTATGCAATCGATTGGGATAGAAAACCGATGAAAAATGGCACGCAGCCGAAACGAGAATAACAAATTTTTTGCGAGGGTAGAAACGCTCAGCTGCCGCAACGGTCTGATTTTGATAGAAAGGGTAGACTAATAAATACGACCCGTTTTAGGTAGAATAATAAATTCCTTCAATTTTTAAGGCATTTTGAAAAAGCACCCTATAATTTCTCTCCTTTGCATAACTTCTAAGTAAACAATTTTACTTTCCTTAATTTCCATACTAAATAAAAGGTAAACCTTTTTATGGGACGGAGGGAATACTATATTTCCACCTTCGTAATTTAAATTGTTTATATTCACATGGTCAAATATTTAGCCATTTTCATTGCCCCTTTTGTCACTCATTTGATAGAATAATAGTGGTGTCACTTTTTGATTCGTAAAATTTTTTAGGTACCCCAAAGTATTTTGTAAATATATAATATTTTTCAATTTCATGCCAATTTTCAAATAAATTGATTGAAAATAATTTCAATTAAAAATTATAAACAATAACGGGGCATCTTAAATTAGTCCGGAGAAAGTAATATATTGATATTTAACAGACTGTTGATTGAAAAACAAGCTTTATCACGTAGTTCGCAGAGTACACTTGCACTAACAACAGCTAATCTAACTAATACGGAGTATAAATTAACCGAGATATAAGAAAAACCTTTGCACATTGGGACTGGATGAGAAATTTCCGGTAAATCTGTCCTCAAATGTTGTTGCCCATAGTAATAAGCGGTCAAATTGGGGCAGCACATGTTGTTCTGAAGTGTCCAGTCTGATTGCAGCGACTACAATGTACAATTCGCTTCATCCGCCCACGGTCTTCTGCTCTAACTCTTTTCTTTCTAGGACGGCCAGGAGGGCGAAGTGACTTGGGAGGATTAATAACAACTTCATTAGCTTTAACAGCATCATGGTCCGCCTCGGTTAACTCCTTCCACAATGATTTATCTGGAATGGGATGTATGGTTTCAGAATACGTCTTTCGATACGTAGCAACTGTGAAGCAGCTCTCTGTGAACCGATGGACATTCTGCCTACAAGAAAGTAGAGCTGCAACAGCATGTGCGCAAGGTAAGCCATAAAGCTGCCAGCCCCGACAAAGGCAGCAGCGATTCCGAATGTCAACGATACTGATTCCTTCATGTGAAGTTACTTCAAACTCTGCTTCATTAGCTTTCTGAACCGTGAATGTGCGAGCACGTTCTAGTGCTTCAGCAACACACCTCTCTGCAGTAGGCACCAGAATTGATGTCCATTGCATACTAGTTTCACGGCGCTCATTAAACCAAGTCATGAGTTGTCTTCTTATGCATTCCATCATCTGAATTATTGGAAGTCCAGAGGCCTCAAGAATCCAGGTGTTAAGGTGCTCAACTATGTTAGCAGTTAAATGCCCAAACCTTGTTCCCTCAAAGTAAGCTGTAGCCCAAAGACGTGGTGGAATTCGCCTGATCCAATATGCAGCATCTTGAGATATTTCCTCAATTTCAAGAATTTTTGCCTCAAATTCAATAACTGTAAGTGCATAAGCCGCTTCCCATAGTAAGTTCACAAGCATTGTATTGTTAAACTCTTTACGAAAACTTTCACTCAAGTGACGCATGCAAAAACCATGGAATGCGGTAGGGAAGTTAGCTTCAACACCATCTACAATGCTTTTCTGCCTATCTGATAGAATTGTGAGCCTTGGCATGTTTTCTGTGTTGATCTCAAGAAGGGCATGAAGTTCCAAAAGAAACCACATCCAATTATCATCATTTTCTTCATCAACAACACCAAAAGCTAAAGGGAACAGACCTCCATCCCCGTCAAAACCAGTAGCCAAAAGTAGAGTGCCAAGGTACTTACTCTTTAAGAATGTCCGATCTAGACCGAGGACAGGGCGGCAAGCATTCAGAAAACCATAGATGGATGCCTGAAAGGATATAAACAGTCGCTGGAAGCAATTATCAGCTGGATCGACGTAAACTGAGGCAATACTTCCAGGATTTGTATGTTTCACCTGTTGACAGTACTGTGGAAGAAGGCGATATCCTTCTTCGAAGGAACCACGCATTGCAGCCATTATCCGCTCTTTGCCGCGCCAAGCTTGCTTGTACGATAAAGTGATACCGTGAACACGGTGTATTTCTTCAAGGATTTCCTTTGGCTTGTAGTTGGGGTTCTCCCGAAGGCGTTGTTCGACAGAGCTGGCAACCCACTGAACTGAGGCTTGCTGGTGGCCAAGATGGAAAATTCCTCCACACGTATGGTTCTCATTGATGGTTCTGATTGTGAAGGTGGGGACACCAGGAAGTTTTGCAGCATGAATACGCCAAGGGCATCCTTCAGTAGCACATTTAGCGGTGAAGCGAGTTTTGTCGGATTTTATTGTCTGCATTTCAAAGTGGAGAGCAATAGCTGTATCACGCAAGGCCCTTCGGCAGCTCTTAACATCAGGGAATTCTTGCCCCACATAAAGCTCAAAATCGGGAGTGGCGGGAAATGTGCGTGCCTGAAGGACATGATTGGAAGTAAGTATCAACTGGTTATTTTGAATCATGTCGTCTGTAGAATCAATTCCCATTTCATGGGTCTCAACAACTGCTAGGTCCATATTCGCATCAAGTTCTTGATGATATGCAAGATCATGCTCATGTTGACCAGATATACCTGCGTCATTGTTCTCACCAGCAAGAGCCTGTTCATTTCCTTCACACCCTGGCTTCTGCTCCATTGCAAGCCCATCCGTCTCAACTTCATCATAACCATGTTCATTGCTCCTCTCATGGCTCTGTTCTAAACCTATCTCACTCTCAGGGTCTTGCTCCAATCCAAGCTTGTGCTCTTGAATCTCCCCCAACTCCAAACTATGGTTCTGCCTCATACGTAGACTATGACCATGTCCTCCCAGCAACATTTGTTGGTTCTTCTCAGGACTTAATCTGTGGTTTTGGCCAAGAATCAGCTCCTTGTTTGCCATTCTCCGACTACACCATTCAAAGAACATCATAAAGAAACCCCTTTCTCAAAATTTACTTACTTTATAAAACAAGCAACAAACTATACACGAGTATAATAAAGCCTCTCTAAATTTATGGAAGATAGACTTGTGAATAACTACGAAATGATGACTGCAAAGCAATGCAAAAGAAACAAAACATCACCTTCATCTTACTTTTTCTGATTGTATGTCACTCAAAGCGCTCTATGTCAGTGTAGACAGAAAGAAACCAAACCATCAATCACAACGTTCAGCTAGAAAGAAAACCAAAATAAGGCAATATGCCTGGGTACAATCCAATCTTTGCAGAGATACAAAAATTTGATTAACGATTTAAAAAATGCGACCCGTCATAGAGGAATGCATGCGTATGAACAAAAAGTTACCACAAAAATAGGGAAAACCCTAGCTATTCACACCGAGGTGAGTCCGTAAATCATCTGAATCCAGCTGGAACATTGAAATCTTACCGTATAACTTGGGTAGAATGCAAAAGGACGAACAGGTATCCGCCTCCAATTACCATAAAAGAACAAAAGGACTGAAATCTAAACTCTTCCCGAATACAAATACATGGATGGCGTTTGGAAGAAGATGAAAAAGAAGAGTTTGAAAAGGGCGGGTAAATATGTTTTGAGGAGAGTTTAAGGGCGTGGAGAAAAGGGGAAAATCGGAAAATAGAAGGGCAATTGGAAGAGAGATTAGAAGGAGAAATTGATGGAAGGGGCAAGGGGCAGAAGGAAGGTTTGCTGAGGGTTGAGTTGGAATTCCAGACGCCTCTTTAAAGTTGAGGACAATGGTATTTGCGTCAAAAAACTCAAAATTAAAGAAGTCCGCTTCGTTACTAGAATGCCTCATGCCTGCGTCTTATGGGTCGGGTTTGTATTTGAATTGACCAGGACACAATAGTCAGTTATATTGCGTGTTAATCTCTATTTATTTCAATCACAATTAAATTTGGTTAATAAAAATATAAATTTATTTTAATACTCCGTATAAATAAATAATGCTTTTAATATTTTTAATGAGATTGTAGAAATAAATCATGTATTTTCATTTTAAAGTTTTTAATTTAAAAGTTGAGATTTACAATTATAGAAAAATATCGTATTACATATGAGAATTAATACTTGTGTACTCAAATACAATTTATGTATATTATTTAAGTTTGTAAAACTAAATGAGTAAGAATAATGATGGGAATAAATTATCCGACCCGAGTAACATGATAGAATTTAGCCCAAGGACTATGGTGGCATGAAGAACTTAAATGCAGTAAAAGGCAAGACTCTATGAAATACAACTCTAAAGTTATGTATTATCTTAATTTAGCTTGGGTTAGAATTGAGGATTTAGCTCCTACACATAATCTAACGCTAGTGCGGACATGGTATGTACTTTGTGCGCTATATTATCAGGCTGATTGGCATATCCTGTCAGTTAAGGGGGGAATCACTCATCAATCACCCTCCAATCACACGATAAGTGGGATTGCGCCTACCTTATATCTTCTAATCTGCCCCGACAGGCTGGTCTTAACCCATTACTTTACTCGGTCCTTAGACCTAGATCATTCTTCGTAATTAAAATTAGGTCCCTCGTCAAAGTTAGGCTCATGACAACATGCTTGAGCTTTTTTGGCCCGCTTTATGAACCCGATATCCATCACAAGCGCCCCTAGCTTCTCTAGTGGCGCATCACTAAGAAGCTAATGATAAGCAGCCTTTGATCCCCGTGTCGAATCATAAACGATATCAATTTCACTATCTTGGGTTACGCAACATAACGTAAATGTTTGCCCTAGACCACGTCCTCCATATTTGCCTTCATTGTTCCCCAATTCTGACCAATTTCCCAGCGATTTCCTGTAACACCCCAACCCGCGTAACCCGAACCAACGAGTTAGCGAATCGGGTTGCTACTAATTTGGTATTCACATGCATAATACTTTTAAAACATTTAGAAATAAAACAAACATTCATATTTATTGAAAAACAATAAACCGTTTAATCGGAGTAAATAACTGAAACGTTGCGAAAGCCTTAAAAAAACAACATTCAACGTTCTAGTAATTTAAGTAAACAAATTCAACAACTATATTAAATTTAAATAAATCCAGGCTCTCGCCCAAACCCACACTCATAACACCAAAGCTCTCGCAATGGAGGGGGTTGAGGCCCCCGCTGGCTCTCGCCAGGGGTCAATGACCACCGTGCGCACGTTTTTAACCCTCGAGACCATCGGATGAACGACGTCACCCGCATGACCTTATTTCTAATCTTATCATATTTACGTTTCTAATATTCACTCGGCACCAGATCCGTCTAAGTGGTCTATTTCCACAAGTCCAGTTCACCATGTAGTTTTAGGAGAGAAACCTTCTTCCTAAGCACAATTTACTATCATAACAGGCTTGGTTTGATTAATGGACTTCATTTACATTTTTTTAAGGTTTAAGTGTATGGTGGGTTGAATTGCAAACAACTAAGAATAATGTGGCCACTTCGTGAATTAGAAAACTATATTTTCCATTGTTCCTCGTTCAAAACCAAAGGATCAAATCTGCGCAGCATCTTCTTTTGTGATAGCCTCATCCGAGCAGCGACGATCTCAGGCGAGGCACCAGTGGCGGCATTCATCCCAACGGTGGCGACGAACTCACCGGCGGATTGCAGAGGTTTTCTTCCATCCGGAACGGCAGCAGCAAACACCCAGCAGAAGAGTGGCAATTTCCGTGGGAAATAGCGGCCAAGAGCTTCTCCTTCGTTCTCGGGTTGAGCGACCCGACCCGGCGGTGGAAACCTCACCACCGGTGTTCCAAGTTCCGGCGACCAATACAGGAACAGGGCAGGGATGAACGCAACACAGAACAGAAACCCGAGAAAAAGAAACAGAAAACAGAGTAGAACCGAGCGGAAGACGCAAGTCAGAGCAATTGCAGAACCAAATTCCCAGATTCCAAATTCATAATTCAATTCAACATATCGAAATTGCAAATCCAACATCAATTGATTGAAAACATATTAACAAATACTAATCTACAAGTTAATTCTAACGAGGGAAACCACCACTCACCTTGAATCGGCTTGGAAATATCAAACTACACCGGCGAATCCTCGACGAAGCTCCGGCAGGTTTCCCGGCGAAGACTCCTGTCCAATCTCCGTTGACAACTCTGGCGATGTCCGGCGAACTCCTGGTCTGCTCCAGTTGGTGGTGCGGCGAAGAAGAATACGAAGAGGACTCCTTTGGTTTAGAATCTGACCCCTTTCCAACGCGATTTATACTTCGAAACTGACCCCTTTCCAACTTGTGGATTTGATTTAGAAATTAAGAGACTCCTCCTTAATATTGTATCGGTTTGGTAATAGGATCGGACACCACCTCTTTATTACTAATATTTATTAGGAGTATAAAATTATATTACAATATCTTTTTTATTATAAAAGTGTAAAATCCATTTCACTCACCACGCTTTACACGTATGCACAAATTTAACAAATTATATACCGTTAGTACCATTTCACGATATCTACCCAAAAACCTAACTTTTAATTAAAATGGTCAACTTTACAAATAATTCATATTTTGAAGTTAATAAATGATATATTTATTTTTATTAAACTAATGGCTAACTACTAAGCCGGTTTCCAGGGCGTTACATTTCTCTCCCCCTTAAAAGAATTTCGTCCTCGAAATTCCTTTGTGTCGTTGTCGGTGAAAAAGATGAAGACATTGAATTCACGCGGATTACTTGGAGTCGTAAGAAATCGTTGTTGCTATTTCCAACCATTCACATAATCAAATAAAAAGGTACGCTCACGACACACAGTTAAGTTAGGATCACATAACGTTGGTTATACCTACAATGCATATAAGAACGTACCATAGTCGACGTCTGGATTAGGATCAATTCTTGCTTGCATGGCGTAAGTCCTAGCTGGAGCTCTAGCTTGTTGTTGTGCAGCAGGTTGTTGTGGTCTTTGTGGACGTTGAGATGCAGCGGTCGTACGCTCGCTCTGCGCAGGTCTAGTAGTAGGCGTATGACTCGGTGCTGGCATAGTAGAGAATGGAAAACCAGGATTGGTCGGGCAATTCCTTCGGAATTGCCAGACTGACCGCACCCTATACACAACCCCAGCTTCTTCCAGCATTCCCCTAAGTGATGACGATTGCAATCAGAACACAACGGATGCATTGGTTGCTTGCCTTTGCTAGTCGAAGCTACAGACTACATGGGTAGCGAGTTGGCCTTCTTTGAGATTTGCAGCTCGGGTCCACTTGGAGGTCTCTTTCCCGGAAGGGTCTTGCTCGTGCTAGCTGCATGTATAGCTGTCTTAGCTGATTGTTGGTTGTTCTTTTTACTCACGCCTTCTTTAGTTCGAACCACTTCCTTGACCTGTTCGTACATAACACCAAAGTCTTGCCTAGATGCAGTAGACATGTGCTTCTGAAGCTTCGGGTGCATGCCCTTCACGAACCTATCACAACGACGTTTGGTGGTGTTCACCAAATCCTGGCCGAACTCAGCCAGATGATCGAACAGCTGACGATACTCGGGAAGACTCATCGTACCCATCTCCAGCTGTAGAAACTCTTCTCGTTTCTCTTCCACAAACGACTCTGGGATATACTCCTCTTTGAACACTTGATCAAAGTACGCCCACATCACTTTCGCTGGATGATTTGCATTTCGAGTAGTGCGCTTCCACCACTCGTATGCATTATTCTGTAGAAGCATAACCGCGAAATCGGCCCACTCTCCAGCTGGAACCTTCAGATTCTCGAATACGCGTCGCACGCGCTCTATCCATCTAAACGCAACCAGCGGGTCGGCGATGTTCTCCCCTAGGAATTCTTCGGCGCCGTTTTTCTTCAGTCTCTCGAGCGTGATCCTCGAGTCCAGTTGTTGAACATGTGCTAAGACATTTTGATTCATGATCAGAACTTGTTGTAGGAGCTGCATCATCATTGCATGGTCAATCTGTGGGACCCCCACCGGCCCACCATTCGGAGCCTCTTGGTGTGGGACGTTCTTGTTCATGTTCACATTCTGGTGGTCGTTCTGTTGCACGCTCTCATCCTCGGAGTGATGATCGTCGTCATAATTAACGATATGGTCCATTCTGCAGTTTCACAATTTAACTACTTAAGTAGCAAATATCACTTGGTCAAAATACTTTTCTATTCCGTTGGTTCTGCTAATTCAAACATTATACATCCACATCTCTTAATACACCATTTTTTTTAAAGGTAAGCAATTTATTTTGAAACTTGACTATGGCAAAAACTACCTTTTTTTTAAACAATGTAATTTTTTTTGCTTTACAAGATTTACTATTAACCATTTTTTTAATAAAGAAAAACACTTTTTACGTTACGTAAGTTGTCAATTTCGTCTGACACTAAAATAAAGCATCCTTATTCATCCAGGTCTGCAGCCCCTTCTGAATTTGGTTCTTATTTCAGTAATCAACGAAACGAATAATTATTGAATAAAATATTTTATTCTCCATATTTATAGAAATTTTTAAGACTTTCTTTCAATTGGCTCACTATTTTTTTTCTAAAGTCAAATTACGACAATCGAATATTAACAACCTAGCTTAAAAAGGTTTGTTTGAAATATTTGACAACGTTTTTTTTGTTTCGAAGTCGCCTACGCGCTTAGTTGGCACATGACGCAGTGCATTATTATTATTTTTTATAATATGATTGAACTAGTTGCATGAATGATTGTGAATTGATATTTATTTTTTTTTACAATTTACTTTCTAGATTCGTTTTACCCCTTTTTTTCCATAACCAACATTTTTTTTGAATTCATTCAATCTTCTCTTACTTATGTTTTTTTTTGTTTTATACAAGAATTCCCTTTTTATCACATGTTAATTAACAAACAAATCAACTAACAAACAAGACAAGAATTTTCATATAAGCACATAATAAGAATTCAGAGTTACCTCCTGGAGCAGTGACGTCGCGAAGCTGTGGATGCCCTTCTTTCTCTTTTTTTTAAATAATTTTTTTTTTTGAAAATAAATTCACATTTTGTTTTTTTTCCGAGAACCGTTTTCAAAACCACATGCTCCGATACCAAAATGTAACACCCCAACCCGCGTAACCCGAACAACGAGTTAGCAAATCGAGTTGCTACTAATTTGGTATTCACATGCATAATACTTTTAAAACATTTAGAAATAAAACAAACATTCATATTTATTGAAAAACAATAAACCGTTTAATCGGAGTAAATAATTGAAACGTTGCGAAAGCCTTAAAAAAACAACATTCAACGTTCTAGTAATTTAAGTAAACAAATTCAACAACTATATTAAATTTAAATAAATCCAGGCTCTCACCCAAACCCACACTCATAACACCAAAGCTCTCGCAATGGAGGGGGTTGAGGCCCCCGCTGGCTCTCGCCAGGGGTCAATGACCACCGTGCGCACGTTTTTAACCCTCGAGACCATCGGATGAACGACGTCACCCGCATGACCTTATTTCTAATCTTATCATATTTACGTTTCTAATATTCACTCGGCACCAGATCCGTCTAAGTGGTCTATTTCCACAAGTCCAGTTCACCATGTAGTTTTAGGAGAGAAACCTTCTTCCTAAGCACAATTTACTATCATAACAGGCTTGGTTTGATTAATGGACTTCATTTACATTTTTTTAAGGTTTAAGTGTATGGTGGGTTGAATTGCAAACAACTAAGAATAATGTGGCCACTTCGTGAATTAGAAAACTATATTTTCCATTGTTCCTCGTTCAAAACCAAAGGATCAAATCTGCGCAGCATCTTCTTTTGTGATAGCCTCATCCGAGCAGCGACGATCTCAGGCGAGGCACCAGTGGCGGCATTCATCCCAACGGTGGCGACGAACTCACCGGCGGATTGCAGAGGTTTTCTTCCATCCGGAACGGCAGCAGCAAACACCCAGCAGAAGAGTGGCAATTTCCGTGGGAAATAGCGGCCAAGAGCTTCTCCTTCGTTCTCGGGTTGAGCGACCCGACCCGGCGGTGGAAACCTCACCACCGGTGTTCCAAGTTCCGGCGACCAATACAGGAACAGGGCAGGGATGAACGCAACACAGAACAGAAACCCGAGAAAAAGAAACAGAAAACAGAGTAGAACCGAGCGGAAGACGCAAGTCAGAGCAATTGCAGAACCAAATTCCCAGATTCCAAATTCATAATTCAATTCAACATATCGAAATTGCAAATCCAACATCAATCGATTGAAAACATATTAACAAATACTAATCTACAAGTT
The DNA here is from genome assembly GCA_003260385.1 of Cuscuta australis. NCBI lineage: Eukaryota > Viridiplantae > Streptophyta > Magnoliopsida > Solanales > Convolvulaceae > Cuscuta > Cuscuta australis. Next base: position 164,098 of record NQVE01000105.1, read on the forward strand.
AATTCTAACGAGGGAAACCACCACTCACCTTGAATCGGCTTGGAAATATCAAACTACACCGGCGAATCCTCGACGAAGCTCCAGCAGGTTTCCCGACGAAGACTCCTGTCCAATCTCCGTTGACAACTCTGGCGATGTCCGGCGAACTCCTGGTCTGCTCCAGTTGGTGGCGCGGCGAAGAAGAATACGAAGAGGACTCCTTTGGTTTAGAATCTGACCCCTTTCCAACGCGATTTATATTTCGAAACTGACCCCTTTTCAACTTGTGGATTTGATTTAGAAATTAAGAGACTCCTCCTTAATATTGTATCGGTTTGGTAATAGGATCGGACACCACCTCTTTATTACTAATATTTATTAGGAGTATAAAATTATATTACAATATCTTTTTTTATTATAAAAGTGTAAAATCCATTTCACTCACCACGCTTTACACGTATGCACAAATTTAACAAATTATATATACCGTTAGTCACCATTTCACGATATCTACCCAAAAACCTAACTTTTAATTAAAATGGTCAACTTTACAAATAATTCATATTTTGAAGTTAATAAATGATATATTTATTTTTATTAAACTAATGGCTAACTACTAAGCCGGTTTCCAGGGCGTTAAATTTCCACGTCCAATCTTCAATTCCTCCTCGATTCACTCAGCATGACTTCCAAAATCGCCAGCCCTGAGAAAAGGCTGCCGTACTCCCAAATCAAGGATTCAAAGCTTGACCTCATGCGTGATTTCCTTTGCGACCTATTCAAGGTCCACCACCCTGACTCCGTGGGTAGCGTAAACATTGCTTTCAACCTTGAACCACACCGTTTCCTGGTGATGCACTATGACTCGGTCCTTAGAGATTTCATTTTTCCGCTCCATTCATTCATCTGGGAGATCTGCGATACCTGGTAAGTTCCTCGTGAGCAATTCACAGCCAATGCCCAAAGGTACATAGCTTCATTCATCCTTCACTGCCACGATCAGAAAAGGACTCCTTCCCGGGACAACTTTCTCCTCCTATTCAGCGTTGGGGGTACGTTCCCTTACTTCACTTTCTACCCCAACAAAGCCTGACGTGGAGGGAGAAAAAGAGAAATCAGCTAAGGAATTCTTCATCATAGATTTTCCTAAGAACAGCCCCTGGACCTTCCCCCTATGGTGTTTCGCTCCAATCTTACATAGACCCCCTTTTCTAAGTCTTCTCTGGTCGACAAGGCCTTCAAAGAGATGAAAGGGGATAATCAAATTGATCACATTGATCTTCATACAACTTGGCTGTTCAAACTGGCCTGTTTTTTTATTTGGAAACAACCCTTCAATACCCCCTCGTCAAAGTAAAAAAGGTCACCACTGTTGTTGAACAAACATGGGACTCTAAGAAATCCTTCTCCAAAGAGGAGGTAATGGAGGAGACTCCAACATATGCCGAAGGCGAGCACGGAGCTGGAGGGGCTTCGAATGTTCCAACTTCTAAGATTGGTGGGGTTCTAGAAACCCCCAGTATCTCCCTTCCTTTGGTCCAAACTCCCCCCTTGGTTCTTGTTCCCAAGGCAAAAGGTTTTTTACTAAATAAACCTTCTAAAACCCAAAAGTGGAAGCACTTCAATCCCGCTGCCCTTCTGTAACAGAAAAAGGGTGGGGGATCTAGAGACAAGTCCATTTTGGATTCCCAGCCAACACCAACTTCTATCTCTCTAGGTTCAAAAGACAATCTAGAGCATTTTAGCTGGGGCCGCTTCTCTAAGAGACAAGTGATCATGTCAGATGAAATGAGCTCTCCTGATTGTGCCCCTACTAATGATGCTCAATCCAAGGGCCCTGCCAATCCTAGAAGTGCTCCATCCCATTCAGTAACATGGGTGTCTGGCACTGACCAGGGGCAGCAGGGTGAGGAAGCCTTTGTCATTCACCCTTCATTGAATACTCCCGATCGAACCGACCATCCCGGGTTCATCCCTTCTAGCTCTGGGGTGGCAAACTCCGGTCCATCCTTGGGTCCTTCTAAGCATCCTAAACCCCAGGGTATTGGGGACATCGGGTTTTAGGAGAATCTCACTCCTAACATATTGTCCGATGTTTGGGAAATGAGGGATCATTCGGTCCCTCTCGCGGTTCTGATATACAATGGGCCAATCTCATCTTCCGGGGCTCTGCTCCATCCAATAACCATGCATAGGTTCACGCCTGAGGCTTTAGCTTAATTTGGATGGAGTAGGGACTCAATCCACATCGGTCTTTCTTCCATAAAATAAGCCTATGTGGAGGACCGGCAGGATTAGGAAGTTGGCTCAAGGTTCTGTCCCCGCTGACATCTTTGATTGCCTCGACATGGTTGCCCTATGCGCCCTAAGCTTCATGGAGCAAATAACTTTCCTTTACCATATTCCAGCCAGAGATTTGCCTTTCTTTACTATCTAACTCTTTTTTCATTCTTTTTGCCCATGGAGACCTATACTCCTATTCTCATACTTGCAGAGGAGTACATGGGTACCTCCTACTGGAACTCCCAGGGTCTGGTCTTGATAGGGAAAAAGAAGGAACCATTCAAGCCCTAGGGGAACGGCTTCAAGAAGTTCGTATCGAACTCCAAGTAGTCCAAGATTACAACAGCAACAAACAACTCCAGGAAGAAGTTGATCATTTATGGGAGTTGAGTCACTAGTTGAACTTGGACTGGAAGAACTAGAAGTATGAGAGTGAAGAAAATAAGGAGATTGAAAGGTTGCAAGGTCAGGAAGAATCATCTCAACAGTTGCTTCAACATGCCAGGCGCGCATATGCCGTGGAGCAAGCACTAAAGGCCAAGGAGTCCTAGGTGAAAACTATGGAAAGCGAGATCTCCACTCTCAGTCAAAAAACAAAGAGCTTGGGGGTTGAGTTCAAAAAAAGCAACTCTGTTATCACCAACTTGGAGTCAGAGAATGCTGCTCTCTGCCTGACCATAGATGAAAAACAAAGCCAACTCCAGGGACCCATGGAGCTTGTTGCTACCTAGGTGTCCACCATTGAAGAGCAGAACAAGAAGATCTCCAAGTTGGAGGAGGATCTCCATGAAGCCAAGCAGAATTCTCCTCTAGAGACCCAAGCCAAGATTCACCATATAGATCACAAGCAGGTTATTCTTGGGAGATTATTCTCGGTGAAGACCTGGATAAGTCACTACAAAAAATCTGATCTTTTGTGGCTAACTTTTTGTAGCAAAATATAACATTGCCACAAAATACAAATACTGTATAATTATTTGTGGCAATTAGATATTTGCCACAAAATCATTTATCTATTGTGGCAATTTTATAAAAATGCTACTATATACATAGTACATACTTTTAATACCATTACAGGTAGGGGTGAGCAAATTAACCGGACCGACCGCGAAACCGAAAACCGAAAACCGAAATAACCAAAAAATCAGTTTCGGTTTCAGTTTCGATTTTGCATGATAAGAATTTCGGGTATCTCGGTTCTTTCGGTCGGGTGTCGGTTATGGTCATCGGTTTATTCGGTTAACCGAATAACCAATATAAAAATTTAAAAAATTAATAATATATATTTTTAAAAGCCCAAATAAGATTAGCCCATCCATATTGAAGCATCAAACCTACACAACCCACTGATTTGCCAATTTGCGTGGGAACCTTCTTCCCCAAACCTGAGAATTGAGATGCACAAGGCTGAAGCAGTGAAGCGGCTAAACTTCTTCCCCAAGCTAAGTCGTCTGGCAGCCGAAGCTTTTTCCCCAAACCTGGACTGTCAATTTGGAGATTTCATCTTTGTCCAGCAGCCTAATCTTTTGAAGCTTGACATATGTTTTCCTCCTTTAAGCAAGTCATAATGGTTTGTAAACCATGTTGAATTGCTCACACATTTTTTTTCATTAAATCTGTTATTTCTTTAAGATTTGGGAGATGATTTTAATGAAAAATTACAAATTATTTTGATTATTTTCGGTTATTAAAAACTGACCGAACTGGGTCGGTTATTTTCGGTTTCAGTTAGTACGTTTTTGGCCCTAACTCGGTTCGGTTTCGGTCGGTTATTGCATATCAATTTTTTTTTATTAATTCAGTTTTGGCCCGAAATCGACCGAACCGACCCGATGCTCACCCCTGATTACAGGAAATAAAATTAATTTTTTCCTGCTCAGAGCACTTAAGAATTGTCATTTTTTCGGGTCTCCCTCTCTAACCCTCACCTCTCTTCCTCAAAAAAGAACCCTCACCTCTATTGCTCGTTTTTTCAACAGGTGCCGATTGCTTCCTCTCCAATCTCAATCAGAGGCTCAGAGCATTTAACTGCTTCGCGCCATCCATTGTGCTTCGCGAATCACAACATCATCTTAATACGTTGATTATAACTCACTAGAGTCTCTTGTCGATTTCTCCCCCAACCACCAGGGCATCATGCTTGAGCAAGGTATCGAAAATTTCTTCTATTTCAGATGCGTATATTTCTTTAGGCTACCATGCGTGTTGTGCATCTCTTATGTTGTTCAAAGAGTACAGTTGTTTTGCTTAAATTTTTGCAGATTCACGACCTAGGGTTCATCCTTGAAAATTTGGGGATTTCTAAATCAAAATGGAATTTGGACCATTATTATTTTGATAATCATATGGTTATAACAATATGGACACTGTAAAAGTTCGATTTTGGATCTAGATATAATGAATTAGTCATTGTTTCTTTAAAGTTCTATTAATTTGCCAAGGAATTATAAACTTCTGATGTTAGTGCAACTCGTAGGTATGCTTTCTGCAATAGATTTATTAAAGTAAATACTTTTAGGTCTGTAATGTCGAGTCTTTTGCTAATCAATTTCATTTGAACTGGTATCTTAGTTCTTTCACATTATTTTTCCAAGATTTCATTTTCTTTGAAAAGTGTTGGTTATGATCATTGCCGAGTGCAAATCTAAAGTGAATACAGATTGTTTGTCTTCTAAATGAAAAAAGGTTCTTGTTTTTATTATGAATTGTGAATAAAATGAATATACTAATTTAGTACATGTTAAAAGATTAACAGTAACTAAAGATGGACAAAATGGATTCATTGTACAAACTGGTGGCTATATCTCAAATATCTTAACTTTTGATGATATATATCATGGCTTTGTTAGTGGCAGTGACCACTTTCTTCACCATAGACTTATAGTGAATTACATATCTTTTGCCTTTGTGTGACATCATTTGCACAAGAACTTTATAATAGTTTTTTTGTTACGATTCTTCTTTGATAACTCTCTATAACTTTCTCATTTTCCTTTATAGATTGTATCAAACGAACTAGCAGATCCAGCTCGGTCTCACAAGGATCTAGATAAGGATGCTGCACCCTATTCAAAAGGCAGTGCATTTCTACAAACTTGCAAAGTAGCTAGTTAGCCAGGGTCACGTGTTGGACATTCTTGCGTTAGCACTTAATCAGGTTTTTCTTGAATGACTCCTTTAATCAGCTCTATATTTGTATCCACATCCTTTTCTTGAAACCAATAGAAGATATTTGAGATGCTAGTAATTATATATACTTGTCTTTCTTGTTTGTGCTATTCAGTGAGTAGCATTAGAGTGGAAGTACTTTTTTCGACATTAAGAGTTAATTCTTATACATAAGGCTAGCAACAATCTACTTACATATAACTTGTTTTTAAGTCGATTCGTACACATCGAGCACCTCTTTTATTTATACAAAAAAAGTTCATCCATCGTCTTTGCTTAAAATTCTAGGTTGGGGTTGGTGAGATGAAAGTACAAGAAGCTTTGGTCTTTATATTCAATGATTCATTCAAGCATGTTTTTGTTATGGTGATTTGTCTCTTGGGCTCTCCTTCAAGTGGGTATCTCCACATCATGTTATTACTTCTTTATTTGATTTGTGTTAACTTATATATTGGTTGAAGATTAAAGAATAGTTGTTATCGTATCAAGTGAGAAACATAAGAAACTTTTTGGAACAAAATGTTTGCTGGCATTGAGAATGATCTAGGCAAGGTATAAATTAAAACTGAAGTGTGAGGCTGGATTTGTCCAAACAGAACTTTAAAATAGTCTGACACCTTGGTTATGACAAAGACAATTTACAATGTTACATTTTCTATTTTGATGATAGGTCTTCAATATTATTAGCTTGAATTTTTTTGATATGTCTTCTAATGGCAGGTTGCATTTTGGCCAAGGAATAATATTTTTATCACAGTTAATAGGTCACGCTGCTGGAGCATCTTTATCCTACAATTAAACTATGTTGGGGAGATGTTCATCGATGTGCATATTGGGGCTCCTCTTAAACATTGCAAGTTACATTGGAGTAGTCTGGGATAGTCTAAATCTGAACTCCCTAGAAAGCAAAAGTTATTTTAGGCATTTTTTGAACTTGTAATGTAGTTACTGATATTTTATACAATTTGTTGTTTCATGGCTATAATGTTATTGTACCCTAGCTTTGGGCATTACACAGCATGCCCTTGTATCTTTTTATTCTTATTGTAATAAACGTTTTTCTAAAGATTTGTAATATCATCAAAATTTGTAGCAAATGTAAATTCTCACAAACAAAAACTACCACTAGTATTTGGTTTCCATAATTAATTAATAATTGTAGCCATTAAAATTTACCATAATAGATGAGTTTTTGTGGCAAAATATAATTTGTGGCAACATAAATTTGCTACAACACATTAGATTTTGTGGCAAAGTATTATTTGTGGCAATTCAAAATTGCTACTAAAAAGGAGTTTTTGTGGCAAATTATCATTTGTGGCAAATCTAAGTTTGCCACAAAATTCATGTTTTCTGTGGCAAATTTAAATTTGCTACAAATACCTTTTGTAACGGGGTATTTGTGGCAACCTTGTGGCAAATTTGGGAATTGCTACAAATTCTTATTGTAGCTAATTTTAGATGTTTTGTGGCAAAAATTGGTGCCACAAAAAATCAAGTTTTTTGTAGTGAGTGAACTCCAGGGAAATGTTACTATTCTGAAGGGAGAGCTCGGCTCTGCTCCTTTACTTCAGGAAAGTATTGATGTCCCAGAAAGGGAAGCAAAGCAGTTGAGCAACGAACCCACATTGATGCATTAATGATAAGTCCGTTTTGTTCTTATCATTTACATCATATTCTAAATGTTATTGCACGTAAATGATATTTAATCATCTCATAAAATGTGATTTTGATGGATAAAACTCTCATTTTCGTTCTAAGAGTCATAAATAGGGATTCCACATAAAATCATCATAAATTATCCATTTTATGTTCAAATGCTTGAGAAAAAGGGAATAAATCATCAAAGGGTCAAGATTCGGGCTTGAACGAGCTTCTGGGAAGATAAAATCGACGTTCGGGCCGAAAACCAGCGAAATTGGGCCAAGATCTTGCATCAGCCGCGAAGCCAAACGGACCAGGGCCTAAGGCGTCCAACTTGGATGCTTGGCCAAGTTGGACGCTTGGGAGTTGGACGCCTTAGCTGGATTGCAGATCAAGGAAAACACGTGGCAAAACCTGGTTGGCCGGAGCAGCTCAAGCGTCCCGATCTGGACGCCTGGACTTGGGCGCCTCGGCCTCTGTCCTATAAATACAGCGCGATTCTCCCCATTCAACACATGACTTTCACCCCCTCTCTCGGGATTTGAGCTTATTATTACAATTCCAAATACTAGTTTATTATTATAGTAGTTTTAGAGTAATTTTTGGAGGAATTCTACTCCCGATCTGTTCTGTTCCGCTTTTACGGAAGTTGTAAGTTTTCTTTATTTAATAAAATGATGTTTTAATTTATGTTTGCGTAGTATGAGTTAGGGTCCAGATCTCTGGGTCCGAACTAGTTTGGTTGTTTATTTTTGATGTTAAATTAATATCGGAATGGTTAGTCAATTGTTCTTGCCTTATTTAGTTAATTAATATCGGAAGATTTAATTAACTATTTATTGAGAAAATATTGTATGCCAAAAGGCTATGATATTCAAGTACAGCGGATTAAGTACAAATCTAGAAATGGATGAGTAATAATAGACATATTATTATTCCAATTGTTATTTTAATATGATAGAATAGATCCAAATGATGTCCTGACCCTAGGTCCAGATCTACACTTATACTATGTAAAATTAATTTATTATTTTTACTCTACGCTTTTTATAATCGTTCCGAGAAGACTTTCATAAACCAATCCTAATCTTCGCCTAGTTAGAGTAATTAAACTAATCCCTTCATCCACTCCTCGAGAGATACGACACTTGGAGAGAAAACTAACCCTTTACTGGGAAGGTTTACTACCCGAAAAACTACAATTGTCAATTAACCGCTCGAGCTGCCACCTGCTATGATGAGGGCAAGTAGGACATGCGAACATGCATCTATAGACAAACCAAAGGGGAGTTACCCCTAGAAACCCTATGGAGTCTTTTATGGAGCATTTCAGACTGCCTTCCAGACTACCACCTCCCGGTGTTGATGCCGAATGATTCCGCGAGATCCTTCAAGTTGCACTACTTCTTCCTTGTATATTTTCCCTTATATGTATTTCCTTACTTCGGGTTCAATGGAGCTGTAATGCTGAAATACTCTTGAATTGTTGAACTTTGCTAATTTCCTTACCTGTTTTATGACATCAGTTCTGTTAGTACTACTTAAGTGCTTTGATCGTACTTTATTCATTTTTTGTTTTGTTCAACAAACAGATGGCCCGCTTATGCTCCTCAATCCCAATTTATTCTCACTTGGGCCCAATCTGTGCAGGAATCCCTAGTCAACCTCGTGCATACCTAACCGCTTCACGCCGCAATCTCTAACTCCGTTGTGACATTGTGTACTCTCTTCACCATTACCAATTCTCCTAATTACTTCTCTCTCACTATGGCTGATGGTGCAAAAAATCAAGTTTTCATTAACCTAACCATTTCCGATTCTTCCTCTAGACCTTCTTCCCCTGCTCCTTCTTTCACTTCCAACTATTGGGCTGGGTTGAGTTCTTTAGAATTCACCAGACGTTATCCTCAACCTCAATGCTCCCTTCTCATTTACTCGTTGTCCACCAAGACTTCCATCGGGGGAAATTTATTAGGATGCTATGACCCTCCAAGAATTCTCTCAATATCAGAGGATGCTTAAGGTCAACGCTGAGGAGGTTCATCTCGCTACAGAAGTGGAGAGATGTCGTGGGAGCCGCACCAGTTCACCTCAGACTCCTCAAAAGTTATATTTCTATGTCACAATAGTTGTGCAACCAGTGTCCTGGCCAGAAACATGGGAGGATTACGACATGGGTGGGACGGATAGCCCCTCCCTAGGATGCTGGATGGTGAACAGGCTCTTGAGGGGTCCCTTTCCTCCCCATTTTTCTTCCCAAGTGCAAGGATGCCCTGCTCCCTGTAGCTCCCCCCACTTTATCTAAGTGTCCCCAGCTGTTTAAGCTTTTCACGATGGTCATTCAGTCTCTAAACATCGATGTAGATCAGAAATAAGACATTTGTCGTAAACAACGATGTAATCTTTATCAAGTAAACAATCAATGTATGAAACGTCTCTTTCGTTCCTTGTGATGTGTTTCTCTCTTTTCACCAAGATTTCTTCCATATCTGGTTAAGTTTTCTCCAAGTTTCATGCATCTACTTCCTAAGCTTTTTACTCTAAGGAAAAAGAAAGTGACAATATTTTAGGCCCGGGGTTCAGATCTCTTCTTCGCATTTTGGGGATTTACGTGACTAGGTCTTTAAAATCCCATGTTCTTATTTCCTCCAAATTAAGGCAGAATCTTTTCTACCTTAAGCCAGGTGAGCTCCAATCCTTGAAGTTTGTTTTCTCTTCGCTTCTGTGGCGGCTTACTAAGCTCCGGCCCTCTAAGCCTGCTTTTCATTCTTCATACGGATTTCTGGTTGTGAAGGCCCTCTAAGTCATCCTCCAACCTTTCTCCTTGTTATGGCAAACGCATAATCTTTTCTACATCTGGGGGAATGAACATTTCTAACTCCGCTATTTTTAGCACGTGGCATGAACTTCTCTACCTCCCTATATACATCTAAAAGCATTGTCTCATCTACTCGGGGGGTATCCCTACCGCTTTTTATTAAGACAAACAACGGAATAACACTTAGAATTTTGATAAATCAAATATGAATGATTACATTTGACACTACTGATAGAATTCAACCAAGTGTTCTACATTCCACGTTCTATCTATTCTTTTCTCCTTAGAGGTACGTCCTATCTATAGTCTTTCCCCTTAGAGGTCATTAACTTGTATGTAACCGGGCGCAAGACCGCTTTTATGATATACATGCTTTATACATATTGGAAAACTTTCCTCTTTAGGTAAGCTGACATGTAACACCCCAATCCGTATAACCCGGAATTACACGAATTAAGGTGAAACGAGGGTTAATTAAAAATTTCGCTTGACATTTGAAAATGACAATTTTTGATAAATGCTAAATTTTACACTCTGGATCGCGACCCATTTAAAAATATTTTTAGAGTAATGCAGAAGTACAATAATAATCAAATCATGACACATTTTAAAATCTTGATGATCAAACATTTTCCTGCCATCCTTACATCTCCTCTGACTCAATGCCCTCCAGTGTGGTTCCATCATAGTCTTCTTGTTACCTACGTGTAGTCAACGAAAAATACAAACTACACGCTCAGCGAAACCGCTGAGTGGTACCACGCTAGAATTATAGAATAATTCACAGACATATACATTTTTTTTTAAAAGAGGCTTTATTAAAAGGAGAGAAAAGGAGGAAGTACAAGAAAGAGGGAAAAAAGGCCTAACTACACCACATTCAAAAGCTTGCTACCATTAATCCAAAATAAATCTAAACCCCAACCCCTGAAGGTGTTATCATGGATCAGCCATTTTTTGCGTCGTGAAGCCCAGCACCATGCTTGAATATGTTTAAAACACTGTTGGATGATACCCTCCTTGGTGTGGATATGGCCTTCATGAATTGCTAAGTTCCTTGCCTTCCAGAGGTGCCAAGCGATGACACCGGGCATAATGACTCGTAGAATCCCTTTGAAGGAGAACGTATCACCTGAGAACCACCAACTGATGAAAATTTGGCTAAGTTTGAGGTTGGGAGCTGACATGGGAGCATCGATGAGATTGCCAAAGTACTTCCAGACCTGGTAACCAAACCTGCAATTTCCGAGAGTATGATCTATGGAATCTTCTGCTTGCTTGCATAGCGGACATTGGCTGGGGAGACAGGAGCAGAAGCGCTTGGTTAAATCAGGGAAGGGTAGGCAGGACATGAATGCTTTCCATTGGAAGATTCGGAGTTTAGGAGTTTGGGCCTTATGCCAAATGTACTTGCAGGAAAGTCGGGAAGGTAATACGCCATAGAGAGAAAGGAGGGTATTCTTGGAGGAGAACAGTTTCCCATCCCAAAGTGGGGGATGCACAGAATCAACGTGACTGATAGCGAAGGAGTGAACCCGGCAAATTCTCTTCCATGGCGTGGAATCAGTGAGCTTCTCTTTGATTGTGCCCTTGCGCATGTAGATGGCTCGCATGGTGTTAGCCCAGACACCTGTATCATGATTCACCCGCCACCAAAGCTTGATCGATTGGTTCTGTTGAAGTGTTTGAAGATCCTTAATATCAAATACATATACATATACATATACATATATATACATATACATATACATATACATATACATATACATATACATATACATATACATATACATATACATATACATACGTCCACAAAAATGTATAACAATATTCGTGATATGGCACATTATATCATATGGTCAATTTGATGAATCATGATGATAAATATTTAATGATAATTACATGATGGCACATTTAATCAATTTGCTTGTTCGTGAGGATAATTACATGACACTTATGTAATCAATATAATTGTTCTTGATGATGATTACATGTAACACCCCAACTCGAATAACCCAATTAACTAGATTATTTGAGCCGGAGTAGTTACCATGATGGTAATTACGGATGATAATTTGATGAATAATTTAAAAAAAACCAATTAAACTTAAATATAAATGATAAATTTAAATATTAAATTTTGGAGTAATGTATGAACATTACGGAAGCTTAAATATAAAATATAATCAAGTCATATTACATTTTCTGGGAACTCGCTCGAAAAGGTGTTTATTAAAATAAAGCATAGTAAATTGTGGTCCACCAGTCCGTACATCTCGTCACTCTCATTGACCTCCGGGATGGGCTCCATGTTCAGTATTGTTACCTGCGTGTAGCAAGTAAAAACAAACTACACGCTCAACGTCAGCTGAGGAATACGCTAATACAACAATTCCAAGTTGAATAGCAAGTAAACATACAGTTATTCATGATATGACATAATATAACATGTATGTTCAAGATGATGATAATGATACGTAATTGATGTCATACATGGTCATAATGATTGTACTTGATGATGATTTCATGTTGTATGATTCTAACCCACAAGGAACGACCTTGCCCTATGAGATTCACCCATTTGGAACGACGAACTCATTCCACCTTAGTCTCACAAGGGAGACTAGAAAAATAGGGGTGGTACTCGAAAGCCTGAATACCATGTACGTACACTAAACCCGGTCAGTGATGTCAGACTTGTTAGACAAAAGTGCAACTCTAGAGGGGGGGTGAATAGAGTTGTTTTCAAGAATGTACGTTTTTCATAAAAATTATCGCAGGAAAAAGTAAGGAGAGAAAGGGAAAGAAGAACACCGAGATTTATACTGGTTCACCACCTCGTGGCTAGTCCAGTCCTCCGAGAGACTCTCTCGAAAGTCCTACTAATCTTCAAGCTTCAACGGGTGCTTGAAAAACCGGTACAACTTGAGAACTTGAATCACACAAGCCTCACTTTCTTACAACAACAAGACTTGAGTCACACAAGTCTTTAAGAACAACACTCAAATGAAATTGAGTTTACAACACAAGAATGAAAGCTCACACAATTGAGCAAAGTAGTGTTGAAAGATTTAAGCTCTATGGATGACAACTTCTATAGCACTCAAAAAAAATATTTCTAACTCTCAAAAATAATATTTTGATGAGGAAAATGAAGCAAAGTATGAATAGCTCAGGGAAATATGTTGGAGTGCAAGAGGTGTGTATACATGAAGGAGAATGAGGGATTAAATAGGCTGAGGAAAATAAAGCCGTTGAAGAGAGCTGATGATATGCACCAGATAATATTAATCGATTAATATGGATAATTAAATCGATTACGGTACACAGAGGCGAGAATGCCTGAAAACAAAATTGGAATTAATCGATTAAACTGAAACGAAAAATCGATTAGTTTGCTCTGCCCAAACTAATCGATTAAATGAAGGGAATTAATCAATTATTGGGCGATTCTGGGAATCCAACTAGAAGTCTATTAATCGATTAAAAAGGAAGAGAAAATCGATTAAATTCAAAATACCGTGCAAACATAAAAGGCCCAAGCCTATTTGCGATTGAAGCCTTTGGCTTCATACGATTGTTTGAGACAACGGGAATCAATGCACGATCATTGATAACCCTTATTCAATGAATTTGAATAGGGGAGAAAAAGAGAGTCCAAAAATTATTTTGTGTGTCAAACAATACACGAAAAAATATTTAAAGTATATTTTCTCACCAAAGAAAATTGTGTAACTTTAAGAAAATGTTTAAAGAAATTTTGACACACTTATTTTGAGATTGACTCACTAAAATATTTTAGACAGAGAAAAAATGATTTTTCAACTGACTCAAAAATAATTTTTATCCCTCAGAAATTCAATTGTTTTGTGCAAAAGATATTGTCATCCTTACAAAAATCCTAGACTCAATAAAAATTTAAAAGTCTTCGGAGTCTTCACATCACTTAAAAAAATCTGCGTAGGGGTGATCGTCAATTTTCATCGCCGTAAACTTCTTGATACGCCTCTTTTCTTTTCTCGGTACGAAAAGTAAATTTTCAATCATCGTTTGGATTTCATCATCCTGTTTGTCATTTATCAAAACAAAAAATATTCCAGAGAAAATAATAAAGGGGTTTGAACTCATGTCCAACAAGACTGCTAAGTCCTGCACAATCACGCTATAAGAGACGCACGAGGCATGATCTCTTACACATGCATATGATGTGATATGCTTCAATATGGGTGATGAAATGAATCATATGATATGAACAATTTGTAAACAATATGAATATGTAATCATACATTAATTTATTTGGGTGAAACATGATAAAAATATCATTTAAATAAGCTACGGGGCTCGGAACGGTCGACCGTGCTCGTCATTTTGTCGGACTTCAGGATCACCGTGACGGTCGACCGTGGTTGATCGGCGGTCGACCGTTGTTGACTGGATGGCGACGGCGGTTCTCGGCTGGGCAGGCGACGGTCGACCGTTGGTCACCGGCGGTCGACCGTTTGTCTGACAGTCACGCTCTGTTTCGATGTTTGACGCAACAATTGACCGTTTACATCGACCGTTCGGGTTTACGAATCTAATTTTTGATATTTTTGGAGGTATAAAATACTTCTTTGAGTCATTTTAACACCTATGACTAACATATCGATGTATTTGAAGTAATCCTTACAGTTATATATTCATGTAAAGAAGATTATTAAGAAAACATATTTTCAACGTTATGAGTTTGATAAGTTCGATCTTAAAACATAGATGGCTTATACTATGACAATCAATCCTAATGATATATCTAGATTGATATTCAACCAAGTATTGCGCTACTAGGGTGCAATGTACTCGCCTTCATATCGTAGAGGTTGGAAAGATAGAAAAATAATAATACGCCTCAACGAACGTTCAACGTACGGTCACCCCTATCAACTTCGAGCTTCCTACGCCCAATCTTCTTGGAAATAACCTCCGGAAGTTCCTAATAACCACGAGAGAGTTGACGGTAAGTATTTAGAAAGAAACGATGTGAAAATGATGAAGGAACATAGCCAACCCGAGAAGCTCTCCACCACTGGAGCAGTCCCGGTATTTTGGCCATATCTCCTTCGTTACTTAACAAAATCACGAACCGTTTGTTGTGTTGGATTCGTAACGTCCGGGGCTACGATTTTGGTATAATAAATAATTCGAGAAAATGGATAGAAAATTACAGAATTTACGATAAAGTTGTTGCTGCGTCTCTAGCTCTGGATTTTGGGAAACCTTGGTACTTCTTCTTGTTCCTTCCTCTTCCTTTAGCACAACAATGGAGTTGGAGTTCCCTTTCTCCTTCCTTGTAGAGCTGGCCAATAGAGAGAGAGAGGGAATGTGTTGTGAATGCAAACTTTGACAAAATTGGAGAAGTGTTTGGAGTATTATATTAAGAAGTTTTGGAGTTATTGTGTAGTGGAGGTGTGAGTGGATTTGGTGGCTTGATTGAGGATTTGAATGGATTTGGGCTGCGTGATTGAGAGACTTTGGGTATTAAAAATATTCTCCTACTCCGTAATTGATAAACTGGCTAAAATGGTATGCGCTTTTTCGCCCAAACTGTTCCGAATTGAAAACGGATCGCATATTTGAAAACTTTTATTTTCCAATGTTTGGGTCTATCTCAGTCATTAATTAATATTTAAATCAATTAATTCTTTTAGGCCTAAATTCGTGGCGTTACATTACATGACACCTATGTAATCAATATAATTGTTCTTGATGATGATTGCATGACACCTATGTAATCAATGTACTTGATGATGATAACATGATGCATGATCCTATAACCCACAAGGACGACCCTTGCACTATGAGATTCGCCCATTTGGTACGACGAACTCATGCCACCTTAGTCTCACGAATGAGATGAGACTAGAAAAATAGGGGTGGTACTCGAAAGCCTGAATACCATGTACGTACACTAAGCCCGGTCAGTGATGTCGGACTGCTAAGTCTCGCATAATCACGCTACAAGAGACGCACGAGGCATGATCTCTTACGCATGCATATGATGTGATATGCTTCAATATGAATGATGAAATGAATGATATAATGTGAACAATTTGCAAACAATATGAATATATAATCATGCATAAGTTTATTAGGTTGAAACATGATTAAAATATCATTTAATCAAGCTACTGGGCTCGGAACGGTCGACTGTTTCGTACGGCGGTCGACCTTGTTCTTCGTTTCTTCATATTCCGGTGTATCGTGACGGTCGACCGTGGTTGACCGGCGGTCGACCGTTGTTGATTTGCTAGAACGGCGGCCCTCGGCTGGACAGGCGGCGGTCAACCGTTAGCCATATAGATGACTTATGTATGTATCACATATACATTTTGGAGATAGTTTCAACATATGGATTAACATATATGTTCATGTATGTATGTGATGAATGATTCGACAAGTCTAACCCAAAGGTACAGACCTGGAAATCAATGGCCAAAACCTTGCAAACGAACGGGAGTGAAAACAACATCAAAATTCACCAACTTTTTCATTCCCGTCACAATTAGACAGCCTGTCGTATTTTGAGCATATCTTCATCGTTTCTTCACGGAATTGCAAACCGTTTGATTTTGTGGATTCCTAAGATGTAAGGCTATAACTTTTGTATAGAAAGTATTTCAAGTTAACAGATGTAAGATAGCTTAAATCGGACCTGAAGTCAAGGGAAAGTTGATGTCCAGAATTTTTGAATACTCCGGTGAACAACGGTTCCGACGATTAAGTCATTAACTTCAATATTCCAACACCAAACCTCCTCTACGATGCCTTCCAGATGTTCCAAACAATATGAATATATAATCATGCATAAGTTTACTTGGTTGAAACATGATTAAAATATCATTTAATCAAGTTACGGGGCTCGGAACGGTCGACTGTTTGGTTCGGCGGTCGACCTTATTCTTCGTTTCGTCGGATTTTGGCGTACCGTGACGGTCGACCGTGGTTGACCGGCGGTCGACCGTTTTTGATTTCTAGAACGGCAGTCCTCGGCTGGACAGGCGGCGGTCGACCGTTAGCCACTGGCGGTCGACCATTTGGCTGACAGTCGTGGTCCGTTTCGATGTTTAACGCGACGGTCGACCGTTTGGGTCTGCGAATCTTTCTCTTGATATTTTGAGTGTCCAATATACCTCTTTAAGTCTTTTAATCACCTTTGATTAACATATACATATTATTGGATTGATTTCCAAGGTTTATATATACTTAAGTGTATATTAACTTTATGGATTTGCTGTATTTTGATCTCAACATATAGATGACTTATATATGTATCACATATACATTTTGGAGATAGTTTCAACCTATGGATTAACGTATATGTTCATGTACGTATTTTGCTCTAGTTGTATCGAGATCTCCATCATAGACATGACATTCCTTGTTGATAACATCAACTAAAATCTTTACATAGTCAGAGTTTGATGGGTCGATGTTAGATGAAGGTAAATGAACTTCTCGAGTGGTTGAAGTTTGTGTTGGAATTATTCGTGGAGGGTTTGGAGTTTGTGTTTCCCTCACAATTGGTATTCGATATGTTGTCGTGATTTGAGGTTGCATGGGCGTCATTGATGGTAAGTCGTACTGTGTCATTTGTATTGGTACTCGTACATAAGCATGCTCCCTTGGGGGTTGGAGTATGTCATCTCTATGGTTTGGAGTTGGCGTCCTATGGATTGGGCAGAAGTCTCTGCTCTTCCTCTTAATGAAGTCATATTCCGTTCTAAATTTGGAAGTAAGTTTCTCTCTTTTTCCTTCTTTCTCTTTTGGTTGTGTATGCTTCTGGCAATCCTCATCTTGAATTTATAGTTGGGGTTGAGATATACGACGTTATTATTGTAGATGCATAGCCTTTGGACTATAAGATTGTCTTTAAATCTTTGTGATTGTTGAGTATGACATGAAGCATACAATAATCCTTTGCCCGTGATTTGGAGGGATATGCGATGTCGACCAATCTTGCAAATCAAACTCAATGTCATAGTCACATAACTATTTATATTATAGACTTCATATTATCTACGTCTGATCAACATTATGTGTGCAATTTTACTCATTACCTATTGTAGATTTATTATCATATTCATTCCACATGGTCGATATGAAATCTAATAAGAGAATTCCTTGTGTTCCTTACTTCATCTTGGAGTAGTAGATTTGTCATGACTTCATTATATTGAGATATCGACATTTTGTGTTAGTAGAATCACTTCACAAGCTTCTGACGTACTTCTTGATACCTTTGCTTCCATATGGTTTTCTAACGTTTGTATGTAGATTCACTCCTATAATGTGTTTCAAATTCGATACATATGTCGTATTTGATCTGGTTTTTGAGGCTCTATTCTGTTCTTTAGAAAATGACAAATTCACCTTTGGAGAATTTATTCACTTTCTATCAGAGGAAGTTCTTTCTTCAACATATTCTTCGCGTTAACAGAAGTTGATTCACAACTTTCACGTAGCCATTCGCGTACTACGACATACGCTTATGTCGTGTTTATCGAGTTTACAATCCCTCTTCTTAATGTTGGAACACGCTTTGTACTATAAACTAAAGTCGTGTTCATTTCTGACAGGTTTTGATAATTGCCAAACCGCCGTGGATATAAAGAGTTTCGTTGAATAACTCAAGGCGTGAAGAATGGCTTGGAACAAGACCTAAAAGACTCAAGGACAAGATCAGGAATTGAAGATTTAGTCGAGTCGGTCTTTTGTGATCAAAACCGACAATATATTCAAGTCTCGGTTCTCAAAAAGTCAAAACAATTTTTTTTACAAACCATAAAATATTTTTTGTGCATAAAAACAAACATTTTTGATGATTTCTTTTATTGTTAAATTCCCTGGCCCTTGCTCAGAACCAAAACCACCTAAGTCGGCGTTCGGCTTTCGACGTTCGGCTTTCGGCGTTCGATTTTTGGCGCCCGAACCAACTCCGTGGTTTTCAATATTTTAAACCCTGTTTTTACCTCTGAGCATTTTTAAAATGTTCCCAAATAATTATTTTATAAAAACCACTTTTGTATCTTGGTCAATCGGTCTAACACGTGAAAAATGGTCTAAACCGTACGTACGTATTATACGACCTTGGAGACTTGGTTTTTACCAAACAAGTCTTGTTTTCACTATTTAATACCATATACAATATTTTCCAAACCTGGTTTTTACTTTTGGGAACACTTCGTTTTTGGACCTCGGTTTTTCAAAACGGGTCTCAGCTGGCTAGACTTTAGCTGGGTGATAATCGATTATCACCTTAGTGACAATCGACTATCAGCCCCTGCAGCTTTGAACTTCCAAAGTTCTGAAGCACGCAATAATCGATTATCAGCTTTGCAATAATCGATTATCAGTCTTTGCAGCCAAAACCCAGAATCTTCTGAGAGGACCAATAATCTATTATCACTTGTTGACAATCGATTATCTAGGTTACCGTTGTCCTCCAACGGATAGAATTTTAAATTTTAGGACAGGGAATCTTTGGATAATCGATTATCATGCTTTGACAATCGACTATCAGCCTGTGTCCCTGAAAAATTTGTCTTCATCCTGTTGGAAATTCTAGCAACGGGTTTATCCCATTTTTGGGTTATAAAATGGCACCCAAATCCTCACATTTACAACACAATTCTTCAACATTTCAATACTCTTTCATTGCATAAGCATTCCTATTTTTTCTTAGCTATTTGAGAGCCAATTCTTGAAGAAATTGTCGTGTTCTTGAGCGTTTACTAGTTCACTCATATCTACTCTTTGTGAGAGTTTTATTCCTGAGTGTTTAAGTGTTTTCATACACTTTAAGGGAGGTTGTTCCCTTGTTGTAAACTCGAAGGAAGTTCCTTGTTTCTTCGTGAGAAGTCTTGGAGTGCGGTATCTCCGAGCAAAGGTGTTGAGGCTCGTGTGACTCGGGTTCTCAAGTTGTATCGGTTTGTTAAGCACCCTTAAGCTTAACGGAGTTAGTGTAGCTCGAGAGAGTCTCTCGGGGGGCTGGATTAGCCACACGTTGTGGTGAACCAGGATAAAACTCAGTGTGCTCCTTCCTTACGCTCTTTACTTTAACGCACTCGTTTTTAATTTCCTGCGATTTTATTTTAAACGCTATTCACCCCCCTCTAGCGTTGGGCCTTTATTCTAACACTTAATCATTGATCTTTCAATGTCGACTGTGATCGTCGAAGAACATTCTGAGGCAATCTAAACTTTATTGCAAACGAGCCTATGAGGATACTAGCAACTCAAAGGAAGCAAATTTTCAATGAGTTAAGTACGTATGTTATGCCATAATAACTTAATTGATGATTACCTTGCCGGGGCAGAGATGTCGAGGAGGATGCGGATGTAGGGCTTTGAAAATACTGACTCAATGATCCGAAAATCGTTTTGCTCTGTTACCAAAATGTAACACCCCAATTCGTATAACCTGGAATTACACGAATTAAGGTGAAATGAGGGCTAATTAAAAATTTTGCTTGACATTTGAAAATGACAATTTCTGATAAATGTTAAATTTTACAGACTCTCGATCGTGACCCATTTAAAAATATTTTCAGAGTAATGCGGAAGTACAATAATAATCAAATCATGACACATTTTAAAATCTTGATGATCAAACATTTTCCTGCCATCCTTGCATCTCCTCTGACTCAATCCCCTCTGGGAGTGGTTCCATCATAGTCTTCTTGTTACCTACGTGTAGTCAACGAAAAATACAAACTACACGCTCAGCGAAACCGATAAGTGGTACCACACTAGAATTATAGAATAATTCACATACATATACATATACATATATATACGTCCACAAAAATGTATAACAATATTCATGATATGGCACATTATATCATATCGTCAATTTGATGAATCATGATGATAAATATTTAATGATAATTACATGATGGCACATTTAATCAATTTGCTTGTTCGTGAGGATGATTACATGACACCTATGTAATCAATATAATTGTTCTTGATGATCATTACATGACACCTATGTAATCAATATAATTGTTCTTGATGATGATTGCATGATATGTAATCAATGTACTTGATGAGGATAACATGATGCATGATCCTGTAACCCCCAAGGACGACCCTTGCACTATGAGATTCGCCCATTTGGTACGACAAACTCATGCCACCTTAGTCTCACGAATGAGATGAGACTAGAAAAATAGGGGTGGTACTCGAAAGCCTGAATACCATGTACGTACACTAAGCCCGGTCAGTAATGTCGGACTGCTAAGTCCCGCACAATCACGCTATAAGAGACGCACGAGGCATGATCTCTTACGCATGCATATGATGTGATATACTTCAATATGAATGATGAAATGAATGATATGATGTGAACAATTTGCAAACAATATGAATATATAATCATGCACAAGTTTACTTGGTTGAAACATGATTAAAATATCATTTAATCAAGTTACGGGGCTCGGAACGGTCGACTGTTTGGTTCGGCGGTCGACCTTATTCTTCGTTTCGTCGGATTTTGGTGTACCGTGATGGTCGACCGTGGTTGACCGGCGGTCGACCGTTGTTGATTTCTAGAACGGCAGTCCTCGGCTAGACAGGCGGCGGTCGACCGTTAGCCACCGGCGGTCGACCATTTGGCTGACAGTCGTGGTCCGTTTCGATGTTTAACGCGACGGTCGACCGTTTGGGTCAGCGAATCTTTCTCTTGATATTTTGAGTGTCCAATATACCTCTTTAAGTCTTTTAATCACCTTTGATTAACATATACATATTATTGGATTGATTTCCAAGGTTTATATCTACGTATGTGTATATTAACTTTATGGATTTGGTGTATTTTGATCTCAACATATAGATGACTTATATATGTATCACATATACATTTTGGAGATAGTTTGAACATATGGATTAACGTATATGTTCATGTACGTATGTGATGAATGATTCGACAAGTCTAACGCAAAGGTACAGACCTGGAAATCAATGGCCAAAACCTTGCAAACGAACGGGAGTGAAAACAACATCGAAATTCACCAACTTTGTCATTCCCGTCACAATTAGACAGCCTGTCGTATTTTGAGCATATCTCAATAGTTTCTTTACGGAATTGCAAACCGTTTGATTTTGTGGATTCCTAAGATGTAAGGCTATAACTTCCATACAGAAAGTATTTCAATTTAACATATGTAAGATAGCGTAAATCGGACCTGAAATCAAGGGAAAGTTGCTATCTAGAATTTTTGAATACTCCGGTGAACAACGGTTCCGACGATTAAGTCATTAACTTCAATATTCCAACACCTAACCTCCTCTACGATGCCTTCCGGATGTTCTTAACAATTGTTAGAGAGTTTATGGTGAGTGTTTGGAATGAAACAATATGAATTTGGTGAAGAAAATGGTCCAACCCGAGGAGCTCGCCACCACTGGCGCAGTCCCGTTATTTTGGCCATATCGTCTTCATTACTTAACGAAATCGCGAGCCGTTTGTTGGGCTGGATTCGTATCGTCTGGGGCTACAATTTCCGTGTAGAAAGTATTTCGAGAATTTGGATGGAAAATTTCAGTTCTTACCTTGAAATTGTTGCTGCGGTTTTTAGTGCAAGATTTGGAAACTTTGGATAGTTGGATGGTTTTCTTCTTGATCCTTCCCCTTCCTTGGTAGCCAAATATGGTGTTACTAAGTTTCTTATCCTTGCTACTGCTGGTATGAAGTGGGAGAGAAGGAGATCAAAAGAGAGATGAAGAGATAGTGAATGATGATGCGTGATGGTGGAAGATGATGATGATGTATAATGATGATGATGGTGGTGGAGGTGGAGTATGATATAGGAAAAGAATTGGACTTATTTGTGTTAGTCGGTGGGTAGTGGTTTGAATTGGAGGTAAGCTACGGATTTGGAAGAGATTTGAGATTTAAGTTTTGGCTTTTAGCTAAAACTGAACAGGTTACTCCAAACGGTACGCGCTTTTTCGCCCAAATTATTCTGAATTGAAAATGAATTGTGTTTTTGGAATGAGACTATCAAAACTAAAATTTTGACGTAATCAAAATATTTTTCTGAGAACTTTTATTTTTTTATTGTCTGGGTCTGTCTCTTTCATAAATTAATTTAATAATATGAATGATATAAAAATATATGAATTAAATCCAAATGATTAATATGATGTTGTCAAGTGTCAAAAATTAAGATTTCTAATCTTATGAAATCACTTTTGAGTTGAGTTTATTTTATGGGTCAAAGTTACAAATTTTAATATTTAAAATCGTCATAACTTGAAATCTAGAAATCAGATTGGTTAATAAAATGTACCGTTGGATTCGTCTCTTCGAGACATATCCATAAAAATAAGTTTTTCACAAAAATTCATTATTTTTAAAATCCATTTATTTTTGGTCAAACGTATAAATATTCCTTATTGGATCAAAATGATATTCAAAACTACTTTTGTTTTATAATAAAATTTAGGCCATATTTTGTGGCGTTACATGACATTACCCCCTCTTTCTTAGAACGCAATTGATGACTTGAAATTCTTGGGCTTCACCCAACTATCAAAGTCGTATGTCACCTGCCTTCTGTAATTTTCAGCCCCAGATCTGTTGGACATGACTTCAAACCCCTTTATTACTTTTTTTGGAATATTTTTGTTTTGATGAATGACAAACAGTATGATTAAATCCAAAGCTGATCGAAAATTTATTTTTCGTATCAAGAAAAGCAAAGAGGCATATCAAGAAATTTACGGTGATAAAATCAATGCTCTCCCCTATGCAGTTTTTTGAAGTGAAGAGAAGATTTCTAAAGACTTTTTATTTTTTATTGAGTCTAGGAATTTTTGTAAGGATGACAATAATTTTTGCATAAACAAATTAATTTTGAGGAATAAAAATTATTATTTTTCCAAGTCAGTTGAAAAATCATTTTTACTCTAAGGAAAAAGAAACTGACAAGAAACCATTTGCTACGACGAACTCATTTTTACTCTAAGGAAAAACCATTTGCTACGACGAACTCATGCCACCTTAGTCTCACGAATGAGATGAGACTAGAAAAATAGGGGTGGTACTCGAAAGCCTGAATACCATGTACACTAAGCCTGGTCAGTGATGTCGGACTGCTAAGTCCCGCACAATCACGCTATAAGAGACGCACGAGGCATGATCTCTTACGCATGCATATGATGTGATATGCTTCAATATGAATGTTGAAATGAATGATATAATGTGAACAATTTGCAAACAATATGAATATATAATCATGCATAAGTTTATTTGGTTGAAACATGATTAAAATATCATTTAATCAAGCTACTAGGTTCGGAACAGTCAACTGTTTGGAACGGCGGTCGACCTTGTTCTTTGTTTCGTCGGATTCCGGTGTACCGTGATGGTCGACCGTGGTGGACCGGCGGTCGACCGTTGTTGATTTGCTAGAAAGGCGGCCCTCGGCTGAACAGGCGGCGGTCGACCGTTAGCCACCGGAGGTCGACCGTTTGGCTGACAGTCGTGGTCTGTTTCAATGTTTCGCTACCACTGGCGCATAGGCCTGGACACGGTACCGGTGCGGTATCGTCACCGGAACCGGTACCGGCGGTGCCGAGTACCGTCACCGTCACCGGAGACGACCAACCGGTTCTTGGAACCGGTACCGGTACCGCCTCAACCAGTACCATGTCCGGTTCCCAATTTTCGTCACCGACACCGCCGGTACCAGTATCGGTTCCGGTACCGTTGCCGGTTTAACTTTTTTTTCTTTTTCTTGCTCCTGCCAACGGATACCTGCAAAAAACAAATGAAAAGTCAGTGGGGGGGTTGGGGGGCCGGCTTCAACGGCTCTTGAGCTATAACTCTTTTTGAGGATAATGCTATAACTTTTTTTGAGGATTTGTTTAAGTAATATCAAGGGTTACGGTACTGTACAAGAAGAAACAGCACCACCTCCGCCCCCAAAATCGAAAAAAGGTTTTGCCGGCATAGTCGGTGGCCTTCTTGCAAAGAAAGGGAAGCGTGCCCAGTCTTCGACGAGTTCAAGTGGTACAACAGTAAGCTCGCACAACGAACTTGCTATGTACCAGGGTGTGCCATGCGATTACGATGACGACGACGGCGATTTTGACGTGCTCGGATGGTGGAAGCGGAGCGAACACATGTTCCCATGTCTCGGCATGCTAGCAAGACAAGTGTTGTCCGTCCTGGTATCAACCATAGCAGTTGAACGAGAATTCAGTGCTGGCGGCAACATTCTAACCGATTACCGAAGTTGTCTTAACGCTGAATCTCTTGAAACACTGGTTTGCAACCATGATTGGCTCTTGGCAAGACGTCGGGCTCAAGAGTCATCGTACCAACTCGAATCGGAGCATTACATGAATGCAACCACAGATGGAAGTCCGAGTTCTGAAGAATAAGTTATAAAATTTTTTTATGTTAATGTAAATATGTAATTAGTTTTTTTAGGTGAGCGATATATAAGCTCCTTCGAGGGTTTCTTTACGGTTCTTTACCTCGTCGCTTTTTTTGAACCGTCACTCAGGATATTAAATGTGGTTGTTCTTCAGTTAGTGTATTACTCATTTTCAATATTTAAATAACAACTACATTTTTAGATTTTTTATTTCATCCTTAAACAATTGCAAATTTACAATTTTATACATTAAAAATTTAAAAAAAAAGCAAAAAAAATAGGGGGGGGGCCGAACCCGGCCGGTCCGGTACCGGAACCGCCGGTCCGGGAACCAGAACCGGTACCGGCCGGCACGGTGACGGTTCCGGTTACATGGGGTGGCAGTACCGGAACCGGAACCGTCCCAGAACCGTACCGTGTCCACCCCTACTGGCGCAGTCCCGTTATTTTGGTCATATCGTCTTCGTTACTTAACGAAATCGCGAGCCGTTTGTTGGGCTAGATTCGTATCGTTCAGGGCTACAACTTTCGTGTAGAAAGTATTTTGAGAATATGGATGGAAAATTTTAGTTCTTACCTTGAAGTTGCTGCTGCGTTTTTGAGTGCAAGATTTGGAAACTTTGGATAGTTGGATGGTTTTCTTCTTGATCCTTCTCCTTCCTTGGTACCCAAATATGGTGTTACTAAGTTTGTTATCCTTGCTACTGCTGGTATGAAGTGGGAGAGAAGGAGATCAAAAGAGATATGAAGAGATAGTGAATGATGATGCGTGATGGTGGAAGATGATGATGACGATGGTGATGGAGGTGGAGTATGATATAGGAAAAGAATGAAACTTATTTGTGTTAGTGGGTGGCTAGTCGTTTGAATTGGAGGTAAGCTACGGATTTGGAAGAGATTTGATATTTAAGTTTTGGCTTTTAGCCAAAACTGAACAGTTTATTCCAAACGGTACGCGCTTTTTCGCCCAAACTGTTCTGAATTGAAAATGAATTGTGTTTTTGGAATGAGACTGTCAAAACTAAAATTTTGACGTAATCAAAATATTTTTCTGAGAAATTTTATTTTTTATTGTCTGGGTCTGTCTCTGTCATAAATTAATTTAATAATATGAATGATGTAAAAATATATGAATTAAATCCAAATGATTAATATGATGTTGTCAAGTGTCAAAAATTAAGATTTCTAATCTTATGAAATTACTTTTGAGTTGAGTTTATTTTATGGGTCAAAGTTACAAATTTTAATATTTAAAATCGTCATAACTTGAAATCTAGAAATCAGATTGGTTAATAAAATGTACCGTTGGATTCGTCTCTTCGAGACATATCCATAAAAATAAGTTTTTCACAAAAATTCATTATTTTGAAAATCCATTTATTTTTGGTCAAACGTATAAATATTCCTTATTGGATCAAAATGATATTCAAAACTACTTTTGTTTTATAATAAAATTTAGGCCATATTTTGTGGCGTTACATGACATTACCCCCTCTTTCTTAGAACGCAATTGATGACTTGAAATTCTTGGGCTTCACCCAACTATCAAAGTCGTATGTCACCTGCCTTCTGTAATTTTCAGCTCCGGATCTGTTGGACATGTGTTCAAACCCCTTTATTTTTTTTGGAATATTTTTGTTTTGATGAATGACAAACAGTATGATTAAATTCAAAGCTAATCGAAAATTTATTTTACGTATCAAGAAAAGCAAAGAGGCATATCAAGAAATTTACAGTGATAAAATCAACGCTCTCCCCTATGCAGTTTTTTGAAGTGAAGAGAAAATTTCTGAATACTTTTTATTTTTTATTGAGTCTACGAATTTTTGTAAGGATGACAAAAATTTTTGCATAAACAAATTAATTTTGAAGGATAAAAATTATTATTTTTCTAAGTCAGTTGAAAAATCATTTTTCTCTGTCTAAAAATATTTTAGCGAGTCAGTTTCAAAATAATGTGTCAAAAATTTCATAAAACGTTTTCTAGAGTACACAAATTTTTTTGTGAGAAAATATACTTTAAATATTTTTCGTGTACATCGTTTGACATACAAAATAATTTTTGAACTAACTTCTTTCCCCCCTATTCAAGTTCATTGAATAAGAGATATGTTTGAGGAGCGTGTTTTGATATTCTCGTTGTCTCAAACAACGAGTATCAAGCCAATAGGCTTCCAATCGCAACTGGCTTGGGCCCTTTGTGTTTGCGCATTATTTCGTTAATAATCGATTTTTCGCCTTCAATTAATCGATTAACATGCTTTTCGTTGGATTCCCTGGTTTGCCCACTAATCGATTATTTTTCTATATTTAATCGATTTGCTTGGACAGAGCCACCTAATCGATTTTTTGTTTCACATTAATCGATTAGTTCCATTCTTAATCGATTAAAAGTTCTAATTTAAGCGATCAATTCATTCTTCAATTTAGGCCTTTTCGCTTCTGTACACTTTAATCGATTAAACTCCTTAATTTAATCGATTAATTTTGTCTGGTGCCCTATTCTCAGTATGCTCCAATGGCTCTATTTTTCTTCAGCCTATTTAATCCCTCATTCTCCTTCATTTCAACACAACTCTTGCACTCCAATATATTCATTGAGCTATATTCATCTCTGCTTCATCTTCCTCATCAAATATTATTTTTGAGAGTTAGAAATATTTTCAATTGAGTGCTAAAGATTTTGTCATCCATAGAGCTTTAATCTTTCAAACACTACTTGCTCAATTGTGTGAGCTTTCATTCTTGTGTTGTAAACTCAATCTTGTTTGAGTGTTGTTCTTAAGACTTGTGTGACTCAAGTCTTGGTGTTGTAAGAAACTGAGGCTTGTGTGATTCAAGTTCTCAAGTTGTACCGGTTTTTCAAGCACCCGTTGAAGCTTGAAGATTAGTAGGACTTTCGAGAGAGTCTCTCAGAGGACTGGACTAGCCACAAGGTGGTGAACCAATATAAATCTCGGTGTTCTTCTTTCCCTTACTCTTTTAAATTAATTCATGCGATTTTTATTTCACACACGCGAAGAACGCACATTCTTGAAAACAACTTTATTCACCTCCCTCTAGAGTTGCACATTTGTCTAACAGGATCCTAGCCTCATCCCTCTATTCTTCCAAGAAGTTGAGATCTATGGCCTGGTTTTCATCATTTTATTAAGTGTCGTACTGTTCTCCCCTCCATGTTAGGACTGCTGTCTCTGTCCTAGGCATCGTTTTGCAGGCACGTTATTTCATGTAAATAGTACAGAAATATCTCATAAAAATATGTTTTCCATGAATAAAACTCTTGTTTTCGTTCTAAGAGTCATTAAAAGGGATTCCACATGAAATCATCTTAAATTATGCATTTTATGTTCAAATACTTGAGAAAAGAGAAACAATCATCAAAGGACCAAGATTTGTGCTTGAACGAGCTTTCGAGAGGTCAAAATCAGCGTTTGGGGACCAAAAGGACGAAACTAGGCCAAAAATAGATTTGGAACCTATGCAGTAGCCCAAACCCGTAGCTGGGGAGCCCAACTTGGATGCCCCAACTTGGACGCCTCGGCTCCATCTCCTATAAAAGCATCTCCCCCCTCCCGATTTACCATCATCTTCACAACAATCTTCTCCCCTCTCTCTAGCTTCGAGGTTTTTTTAGTTGTTTTGGTAGTTTTACTATAAGAGCATGAGCAATAGTGAGGCAAAAATGAAATGCCACATGCTAACATGGAACATTTCAACCAATTAAAAACAGTCCAGTCAAGGAGTGATAAGGGAATGCAATGGTATGCTCTGCAGTGGCAAGTCATTGTTTTATTATTCCTTTTTTTATTTTTTCCATATTTAATTTCTTTGAAGTTATTTAACATGTTTATTTTATCATAAAAAATATTTCTATTAACTCGAAATTATTTAATTTATTTTTTCATAAAATACATCTATTTTTTAAAAAAAAAACTTCTTTTTTGATGCAAACAAATAGAATGACAATAATTTTTTCTCATTTTTTAACTTTTCTTTAAATATTTTGATTATTTGAAATTAATATTTTTATTTATTTTTTCATAAAAAGGTTATACAGAGTACTTCCTTAAAAAATCATTTAAAAAGTCTCTCTATTTTCTAAAATTTTTTATGTGTTTTAATTTAAATTTTATTTATTTATTTTATAAAAAAATTAAAAAAAAATAAAAAGACGTGATGGAATGCCACGGTCATGCCTCTCCTTGAATGGTATATTTGGATAGCCACGAGAGGCAAATCTCCCTTCCTGATGTGGCATGGCAAGGCAACGAAGCTAGTCACCATTGTTGTTGCTCTAATTTTTGGAGTTTCTTGGAGAAACTTGTTGCTCGGATATCTTCATACATTCAAACTTGTTCTATTTCGCTTGTGCGAAGACTCTAAGTTTCCCATTTTAATAAAATGCTTTTTATTTCATTATTTTGCATAGGTGGAGATAGCGTCCAGACCCTGAGTCCGTACTAGTTTGGGCATATATTTTTAATGTTTAGTTAATGATGGAATGATTATCCTGAATTGTTCTTTCTATATTTAGTTAATTAATATTGAAATATTTAATTAGCTATAAATTGTTAAAATATTATATGCCGTAAGGCTATTGTATTCAAGACAAATAGGGTAATTACGAATCCTAGTAATAAGTGAGTAATGGTAGAAATACAATTATTCCAATTGTTAATTAAATGTGCTAAAGTAAACCCAGATCCTGACCCTAGGTGTAGATCTTACTTATACTATGTGAAACTATATGTTCTTTATGCTTTTTTCCTCTTTTATTCGAATCAAGAAGACTTTCATCAACTTGTCATAACCTTTGCCTAATGAGAGAAATTAGCTAATCCCATTCGTCCACTCCTCAAGAGACACGACACTGGGAGAGCAAACTAACCCTTTAGTGTTGTCTCTACCGGTGCCCGAGCTTCGAAGCAATATGCTATGCTAAATGGTGTATCATTTGTTGCCCTTCAGGGCGTCAAATTGTAATCCCAAAGAATCTGGGGCAACTCATTAGCCCAATTACCACCATCGTTCATGATAAGTCTGTTTCGTTCTAATCTTTTACTTTATATTTTAAATGTTATTGTACGTAAATAGTACATCATAATCATCTAATAAAATATTTTTTCCATGAATAAAACTGTTGTTTTCTTTCTAACTTTTATAAAAATGGATTCCACATAAAATCATCTTAAATCATCCATTTTATGTTCAAATACTAGAGAAAAAGAGAAACAATCATCAAAGGACCAAGATTTGTGCTTGAACAAGCTTCTAGGAGGTCAAAATCAGCATCTGGGGACCAAAAGGACGAAACTAGGCCAAAACTAGAGCTAGAACGCGCGTAGAAGCCCAAAGCCTTAGCTAGCGTGCCCACCTTGGACGTTCTGGCTCCGTATCCTATTAAAGCATATCGCCCCTCCCCATTTACCATCATATTCACAACAATCTTCTCCTCTCTCTAGTATCAAGATTTTTTATTACTTTTGGCAGTTTTAGTATAATTTTTGGAGTTTTCTTGGAGCAACTTGTATCCCAGATCTCTTCTACATTCAAATCTGTTCTATTCCGCTTGTTTAGAGACTGTAAGTTTCTCATTTTAATAAAATGCTTTTTATTTAATTATTTTGCATAGCATGAATTAGGGTCCGGACCCTAGGTCCAGACTAGTTTGGGCATATACTTTGAATGTTTAGTTAATGTCAGAATGATTATCCTGAAATAGTTTTTGATATATTTAGTTAATTAATATTGAAAATTTTAATTAGCTATATATTGAAAAAATATTATACGTCATAAGGGTATTGAAGACAAATAGGGTAATTACGAATCTTTGTAATAGGTGAGTAATGGTAGATTTACAATCATTCCAATGGTTTATTAAATGTGCTAGTTTAAACCCCGATGATGCCCTGACCCTAGGTCTAGATCTTACTTATACTATGTGAAATTATTTGTTCTTTATGCTTTCTTCCTCTTTTATTTGAATCAAGAAGACTTTCATAAACCTGTCCTAACCTTCGCCTAATTAGAAAAGTCAGATAATCCCCTTCGTCCACTGCTCCAGAGACACGACATTCGGAGAGAAAACTAACCCTTTACTGGGAAGGTTTACTACCCAAAAAACTACAAACATCAAATCGTGTCATTGCCGGGGAGTGGCACGGTTTTAGTTTAGGCAAGTGCTTCACACACCTGAGTTTCTATGTCTTTTGGAACTTGTGTGCAAATCTCAATTTCATTACATTTTAATCTAGACAAATGGAAACATCAATCTTGTTAAACCTCCAGAAAAACTCATTTACAGTACTTGCATTCAAATTTACCATTCATATCGATAACATGTACCCAAAGTGGATCCTTCTTTCTAACCATGACTCTACAAAAATAAACCAAATGAGCATAATAGTCAAACAATGAGCAATGACCACTTAATCATAAAGTTATGAATCAAAATCCAACAAAGTTGGGTTTATATTAGGTTTTTTGTGCTGCTGCTAGTTTTAGAGGAAACATGGACCAAATAAAGTGGGGATAATTATATTAATGAAGGGTAGAACCCCCCAAAGGCTGCAAGCTTGTAAGTCCTGTAACAACCTCATCCTTTGAGAACATCATCTTTGCCATTTTGATCACAAGTGTCACTTAACAATAAATCTCAGCAGCTCATTAATTGGCTGCTTTTGTATTTTTTTTGAAGAAAAATAGATTTTATGTTTTAACTGTGCAATTGAGAGTTGAGAAATGAAACTTCATACTCAAATTGAAGAAGAAATGAAATGATAAAAATTATGAAAACAGGTTTGGACTTATGGCTCGTGGCTACGGCAGAGGCAGTGTCGTAGGAGAATTGCTGCTGCGCAGAGTCCTGACTCCGCCAAGCGATCTTTGATCGACGACGAGTAAAATCAGACTGACGAGGAACTGAAGGAGGACAAATTGATTGAACGAAATTGGACTAAGGCTCTATTCCGTTCAACTTATTTTTTTGATCTGATCTGATTTTTTGTAGTTTTGATCTGATCTGATCTGATTGGATCTGATCAAATCTGATCTGATTGGATCTGATCTGATCTGGTTTGATCTGATTAGATCTGATCTGATTAATTATGATTTGATTTAAAATTCAAATCAATAATTTGATTTGAGTTTATAATAACGTTTGAAAATTGTAATGATAATTCATATTATAATATAATCAATATTTTTTATTTTATAATTATTTTTTAATAAAATAAAATTAGTTAATTTATATATTAGAATAATCATTCATATTTTAATGTAATAATATTTTTTATTTTATGATTATTGTTTGTGAAATAAGAATATTGAATTAATATTTTAATAATTAGTTCATACGTACATTAGAATAAATATTTAATTTATATATAATCAATATAGAGAAGAGATAGTATTTTTATTAAAATATCTCATCCTTATAAAAGATCAAAAATTTAGAAACTTAAATTACAGGTAACAATAAAAGTGTATTCTAAAAGTAGAATTAGATTGACATTGTCAATGTATTTTAAAAATAGTTTTTTCGACGTCTAATAATTAAGGATTAATTTCTCAGTTTTCTATTTAACTTGTTTCTAAAGTTTATTCTTTTTCATTTTTAAGAATAATAATAATAGTAATAATAATAAGAACAACAACAACAAAAACAATAATGATTCTTTATGGGATCTGATCTGATTGGATATGATCTGATCTTATTGGATCTGGTTTGATCTGATTCAATCTGATCTGATTTGATTTTAATAAAAATAAAAAAAATAAAAAAAAATAAGCTGAACTGAGCTTTATTTTTCCACCCACCGCCCTTCTGCATTGGGGCGCATCATCCTCTATCCTCTTCTATCCTCTTCTAGGGCTTATTGGCAGTCGACTCACGGAGACTGCTATACTCTGCTTCGTTACCGTTCCTTTTCTTTGATAGATCCGTTCCTTCCTTGTAACTTGTTTGAAAGGAAGACAGATGGAGCTGCAAATTAAGGTTGCGCAGGCTGTTCACGTGCTTAATCATGACACACAGTCGTGTAACCGCGTTGCTGCTAATCAGTGGCTCGTCCATTTCCAGCAAACTGATGCCGCTTGGGAAGTCGCTGCCGCCATCCTGGCGTCCGAACAACGTCATCTTCTCGTTTCTAATTTCGAAGTCGAGTTTTTCGCGGCTCAAGTTCTGAAACGAAAGGTTTGTAAGATATCCTTTCTATGCTGAATATGTAGTTCACTTCTGCCCATGGCTGACGGTGCATCCACCCAATATGTAAATTACATATGTGTGTTTGTCATTGCTACAAACCTGGCGTTGTTTCATGACTCTATAGATCCAAAACGAAGGAGGCTGCCTGCAGTTGGGTGCTAAAGATGCCCTGCTTAATGCTCTTCTCTTGGCAGCGAAGAGATACAGTTCAGGACCTCCACAGGTAATCCACCTTGTGGGTATGAGTTACTCTCTCCTACATTTTATTTTTGGCTAGGCACAACTGTCAAAAATCATGAGAACATATTTATATATTTCAAATTTATTTATTAGTTTAACTAGATTTATCATATCTAAATTATTGGCAAACCTTTTATAGAGTTATTTGATGAAATATCTGTTTTCAAGCTTTTAAAACCTGATCTTCTTCTGGAGAGTAATAACTTGTACTCCGTATATATTTCATCCTAGAGATTGTAGTAGTATTTTCCTAACTATATCATCTTAAAGCAGCTGTTGACACAAATCTGCCTTGCTCTCTCTATGCTTATACTATATGCTGCGGAGCATGGAAAGCCTATTGAAAAGCTCTTTTACAGTTTCTACAACTTGCAAAATGAAGAAGATGGCAAGTTTGCTCTTCTGGAAATCCTTACTGTCTTGCCAGAAGTTATTGAGGATCAGAATGCTGATTGTAGATTAAGCTCGGTCCAACGATATGAGTATGGCCGAGAGGTTTTGGATTTTCTTTGAAATATTTGTCACGTTTTTTTTGTAATATCTTTAACCGGAACTACATCTCTTTTTAACTTGAAAATGTATTGGTAAGTGCAGCTTCTCTCTCACACTTCAATGGTTTTTGAGTTTCTTCTGGAGCTAAGTAAGAATGTTGACAGTGGTATTCAAATCCATGACAGGAACAAAAAGCTACTGCGCTGCTTGCTAAGTTGGGTGAGATATTTTTAAGTACTATCACTTATCATGGTATATTTTGGATTGCAAATGAACCTCTCATTAACTAGATGAAGATTGGTAGTAATCTACATTTCATTGGTTAAGGTTCTCTTTGTTTGCATTACATTAAAGAGCACCGAAGGGCGGAGGATTGTTTGTTTTTATCTGGGACATTGGGCTGAAGCAACACACAATATTGTAATATAAAGGTTTTAAAAACATGCCTTGACCAAAAAGAGAGAAGTTGAATGTAAAGTAAGTGTTCATGGTATCTTATCTATTCCACAGAACCAAAGAAGATCAAGTCGGCATGTTTTTTTATATTTGACCAAACCAGTTAAAAGGCTCGATGATTAGTACAATAGTATAGTATATTCTAAATACTGCTTGTGACTCTTTAGACTATTTCTATTCCTTTTCCCTTTTCTCTAATTACCTACATATTTTGACTATTTCTACTTGGGAAATGATTCCACTTCTAGTTTGAAAAGTCAGGAAGAATTGGTTAGCTTTATGAAGATAGTCTGTTTTCTTTCGGTTTCCATTGTAAGCTTGCAAGGTGATTTACACCCTAATATGCTTATTTGTTAAGATACATGTTATGGTCCTTTGGGTTACTGCAAAAGATGAATTAGTCTTGCCTTCAGTAATCAATGATAGTCTAATAGTTTGGAATCCACGCTAGAAAGACGAAGAAAAATGAGTAGGAAGGATGAAAACTTTATGAATACTTTGCTGTTCAGTTCTACGTTCTCTTCCAGTTACATCATGCCTTCTTATTGAAAGAAAATTTGAATTGTAATTTAAAAGAAAACAAAGACTTGTCAAACATTAGTAAATAATTTATCAACTATTATAAGCGAATGATAAATATAATCACAGCCCTCCCAAACATCAAGCTTGTCTTCAAGTTTTGTCCCTGGTCTTTGTATTGTTTAAAAAGTTTGACATTTGAAATTTTAGGAAATGTCTAACATTGTGTTGTCCACGTTAGTACTAATCGTATAAGTGTGATCAAGATTGTCATTGTTTTTGTACCACAATTTTGTAGGAAATGCCTGTGTGGTGAAGGCTAATTAGGGAATAATTATGGATGTTACGTGTGTGGGGTTGAAGAGCACAAAAGGTTGTATGAAGGGTGTTTGTGTTTGATTCATCTGGAAAATTAAGTAGTCGCGACAAAGTTGGGTCCACTGGGAGTGACATTTGCTAGTTTTCTAGTGGCAATAATGGGCTTTGTGGCACCTTTGTTGTATAGGATTCTGTTTTGACCATAGTACAAGGTTGAAAGTAGGTAGTGATGTTTTGGATTCTTTGAAATCGTTTCCATTTTGTGTGTAGTGAACAAAAGAAAAGTTACTAATAATTGTTGAAGTGTGCAATGAATAACATAGGTCAATTTTTTTTTTTTTGGACTTAAATTTGTCAAAAAGGCCTCTGCGGTGGAGGTTGAGTTGCGAATAATTTTTTTTACTAGTGCATGGGTGAAGAACACAAACAGTAATGGTAAGGGTGTAGGTGTGTTATCAACCGATAACAAAATTAGTGCTCAAAGTGAAGGTATGTTCACTATCGGCGACTATGGCTAGCAGCAAATCAGCTACAATGGATTAATGGCAGCGTTTGTGTATATGGTACATTAGGCCACACTCTAATTATATTCTTGCAAATGTATGTGCATATCTTGCACCATGGTGTCTGGTTTATATTATGGGATCGGGGGTCTACCTTGAGCAATCAATATTTGTTTCACTATCTTCCCTAGATTAGCAGTTGTTGCATCCAATGTTCGAAATTGGGTAATACGGTTTTGAGGTGTTTTTCTGACAAGGCGTAAGGCATAAGCCTCAAGGCGTATGGAGGCGTAAGCCTCAACTTGAAGTTAAAAATGTATATTACATATTTAAATTAGAGAACATAATTAAAATCTATAAAAAATAAAATAGATTCCATAAACGTTAAAATAGAATCTTGGCAAATAATAGATGGCAAACAAAACAAAGTTGAATGTAACGATCGACCATAAATGTTTTTTCCCAAAATCAAGCACTTACACAAAAAAACAATCGACCATAAATGTTTTTCCATAAAAAAATGTTAAAAATAACGGAGATAAAGCAACATAGATTTTTCCCAGGAGGGAGTCGACAATAAAATTAGCAAAAAAACGAGCACTTACAGGCGATGATGGAAGCGGCGAGTGATGGCGTTGATGGAACTTGGAAGATCGAGCAGTGGCATTGATGAGCAGTTACGGCGTAGTTAGGCGAATAGATGAATCGGAAGACACGAGGCGTGTGCATAAGTGCGTAAATAGGCTCTAATTGTTAAATTAAATTATGAATTTATTCCTAAAATAATTTTTTGGGGGGACAGCAAGGCGTAGGATTTTAACGCCTTGGGGCGTAGGCAATGAGCCACACGCCTTGTGCTTCAAATATGAGCCTTAATAAAATCGCCTAAATCTAGATTGCACCAGGGCATAATTTTCCAGAAACTGCCATGAGGCGCGCCTCAAGGTGGGATTCGCCACACTTTTTAAAATATTGGCTGCATCTTATGTAAGTTGTGTTGCTGCAATGGATTCTACCACGGAGGAGAGGGTTTCATTTATGTCCCCTTGGGCCTCGAATGAAAAGAATTTGTAAGGCTTTAAGAGTGTGGTCATCGTTAATATTGATGCTCTTAACGCTCGCTATGGGATCCAAGTTTATATATTTATTTGTTATTGTTAAGAGACTTATTACATGCTTGTTGATAACTGAAGATTACATCGAAGAATAGTTTTGTATTCAATTTTGACATCTCTTTCAATTCCATTATGGCTCCCACTTAAAGAATTTAATATTATAATTGTGTTTTCTAAAACATAAACTATCCCTTTTTTTAAGGACTGGAGGAAGTAGTTTATTTTAAAAACTCTCAACCATATAATTTCTTTGTTGTATTTCAAGGCATCAGCTGGGCAGTCTAGGCACTATGTGGTTCTCCATTGCCCGTTTGGCGCCTAGCCTATTCTACAACACTAATATAAGTAGATACCTTAACAATTAGTTACGGAAAGGCAAATAAAAATGCAATTTGTCAAGGCTAACTGGAATGTATTAGTTAGCCTTGATTTTTTTATCAATTCAATCCCATAATTTACCCTTTTGGAATTACAGTACGCGCATATTATTGATTCCATGTAGCCTTGATTTCTCTGTTGAGTGATTCAATTCCATAAATTATTCTTTTTTGATAACAGTGTTCACATATCACACTTAATCACACACTTCATTTTTTTTCCATTAAAAATACTGTATGCCTCATTTTCAAGTCTAAAAATTAACGTTCCAATAAAAACTTACACATGGATTGATAATTGTTGAATAATATTGTGTTAAATCGTGAATCAATCCGACTTCTAATGCATTTCCTGCTTTATGTGATCTCTATTCAACTCCTATTGCAAAAAAGGTTAGCAAGATAGAATCATATCGACCCTGTACTGTTTTCCAAATTTATACTAAATTTTTTTTGGCTGTGCTCTTAAACTTCTACTCTAAAGCGTAACTATATGCATTCATTTAGGTTCGTGCTGGATGCTTCTCTGAGATTCCTCCTGAGTTATTCCCCACACAACCACTTTTGAATTTAGTTTTCGATTCTTTGCAGGTATTTGAACTGCAAAATTAGTTGTGGCTTCTATTAGAAACATTTTATTCAATTATTCATATGTTTGGTTTGTTATAATTGCTAACTGAGATCGTAAGGATTAACTTCTCTTTAAATGCATGACAGGGTTCCTCTTCATTTGATCTAGCAATTGAAATTCTTATAGAACTTTTGATTCGACATGAGGTAATATAAAATGACTTACTTCAGTGTGTTATTTTCTTTTGCATAAAATTTTCTTTTAGAACACTTAATGCTTTTATAGAAAAAAAAGATTTGAAGAAGTACATGTATGGTTGTTCTTTCAAGTGTCTAGGCATAAGATGTTACAGAGCTGGTCTTTGTTCTTATAGGGGTTGCCACAGGTTATGCTCAGTAGAGTTGGACATCTTATCGATATCCTCCTTCCCGCTCTTAATAATGGAGATAAAGCTGTAATAAGTGGCCTGACATGCCTGATGTCAGAAATTGGTCTAGCTGTAAGAATCATAAACTTTTGTAATGTTATATTTAAATACATCGGGTCATTTAGTATCATCGAACTTGGCAAAACTTATTTAGATTTTCACATTTCCTTGTACAATAGGCACCGTCTTTGATTATCAAAGCAAGTCCTGAAGCTTTTCTGCTAACAGATGCACTCTTGAGGTCAGGCGTTACATCCATGCTTTTTTATTATCAAATGTTGTCCCTTTGGGGGTGAACAGGTGGTAGTAGGCGGAGAGGATTATAAGAGGTTGTTGGTTCGATTTATGGGAGGAAAAACCTATCCTTAAAGGTGATGTAATCCCCCAGCAATGCCCACATTGTGGCACAAGTACCTTTTACATTGTCTAGATGAAGTGAGAATCTGGATTTACCTACCGATAAGTTTCAGCGGGTTCTTCACAGGTCCATGATTATTGGGCAAAGCCCGAACATGGGTTATCAAAAAGAAAATATTGAAATGTTCCATGCATTCTAGTTCAAAACTATTACCTCATGTGGTGTAACTAATCTGTTGAATGACAAGATGTTATTCCATCGGAAATCATGCTATTCTTTGATGTGTTACGCTTTGGCGGCTTAGTCTTTTCCCAGTAGATTCATGTTGCACTATTGTGAAAACCTTAAAATGGAGTTTTTTCCAACATTAGAAAACCTGTGGCAATGCTCTATATCATAGTGCTAAAGTGTTTGGAATGGACACTTAGGGTTGCACTGATGCTGCGTATTTTCATCTTCCAGAAAGAAACTATCACAGTTCCTTCGTTTTTTTCTTTATTTAGACAGCATTTTTTGACAGTAAAGTGGGTCTGATTGTAGTGCTGTATCTAGAGCGGTTTCACTATTTGTGAGTATGTTGATATATATATGAGGATAGCCTTCATAGTCCCGGGATTGGTTAGTGAATTAGCACCTTTTTTCCAAAGTGATATGTTACATTTTGGGTTGGATCTCTAGAACCTAAAATGCCCAGAATTTTCATTCTTACTCTTTTGATTTAATTTCCCTTATTTGCCAAAATCAACCTAAGGATTCAACCCTTTTATTTATTATTTTCTACCTAGATAATAAATAAAATAGAATCTATCCCTTCATAATACTCTTGGCTGAGAATTGTGATCAGTACCATGGCTTCAAATATTCATGTGACTGAAAATATGCTATAGGAGAATGATAACAAATCATAACACTGTTCATGAGCAGTATTATGTTTGCAACTTGTGTTTTGTCATATTTGGGATTGATTTTCTACACTTTTGGACAAATGGGATGCACTTTCCTGGTTGAAGAAATCTGGCAGAGATTGCAACAGTGAAGGAGTCCATTAAAGTCTTTAGTGAAGAGTGATTTGTCTTTAATATCATATTTGTTTGAATTCTAATACCTTTGTTGTATTTCCTAGTGTGCTGGCCAAAATTTTAATAGGAAGTTAGGCGTGTATTTTCATTGTTTTCACTCTCAACAATCATTTAATGATTGGCCATGTACTAGTATAAATGTGTATGCAATCTTGAGAATGAAAGACAACATTACCTTTGAATATATTGAGTTTTACCTTGTGTAGAATTTCTAAAATTGTGAGACACAATTTTATTCCTTTCCTAAATTATCTCATTAGTTTGGCTACTAAGAGTGTGAATTAGGAGTCTATTTTTATTCTTCAGTAGAGATTATTGAAGTTTAAAATAGATAAAAGCCCTAAGGCAATTCAAGAGTGTGCTATCTCTTAAATTAAGTTAGAATTATCCCTCTGATTATTTCTCTCAATTTCAAATTCCTTCATTTTACACAATCCTGATTTCCTTCAACTTATATATTTGTTTGAGTCCTAGGCAAATATATGACATATGTGTACTGTGACATATATAACTTTCTAGCTTTGGAGATGATTGCACTATTTCTGACGGAAACTGTTCTCTCGTGCATGTTATTGTGTGTTTCATGCTGTTGATGACCAAGCATTAATTTATGTGGTTAGTGTTTAAGATGACTCACCATATCTGACATTTCATACTTGATCACAGTTGTTTAGCATATCAAAGTGAAGAGTGGGAGATAGCAGATTCAACTTTGCAGTTTTGGTAGTCATCATTTTCTTTTGTTAAAAGATATGTACACCATATAAGCATCCTTACGTTCAAAATAAAGGTGGACCAATGTGGATGAAGTCCTCAAATATTAACATGCTCAAACATAGGGTATTGTTTTTCTATTTTTTAACTTTCAAAATGTTTATCCACTATATTTTGCAGGTCTAGTCTCATGGGCTATATTCTTGGGATTGGTGCAAATACTCGGGAAAATAGGAAGGATGTTGAAAAAATGTTTTTTCCTATTCTTTCAACATTGCTGGATACTCTTCTTTTGCGATCTCAGGTTTGTGTTGTTTGTAGGGGTGGGTGTGTGTACAAAATATATTTGTTTATTATACGAATATATTCAATCAGGATATATTTGTTTATTATAAACAAATACATTGTACTAATATCAGGATATGTTAAACAATTATGCATCTCTGCCATAATGTTCGCTATCAAATCTTCATTTGCCGCCCAACATTCATATTCGTATAATAATGCTGTTCCTGAAGTAGTACTAAAAAATTCTCCTTCAATATTACCTTTCAGTCACAGTACACGTGTTGCTCCTTTCCATTTATGCATTAATCTTTTGTTTCACGTTTTGGTCAATATCTCCATTTCCTTGTAGAGATATCTCAGTACTTGAAACAATACGTAATCAGTAGTCTTTTACCATCCAGTTTAACCCCATTCTGCTCTTACCTTTAAGCATGATTGCCCAATGTTTATGACAAGACTCATATTAGAAGTTTGAAAGTGTTAAATTCAGCATGATAGTAGCATAGAGATAACGACTGTGTACATCTTGACCTTGGAGGGAAAAGAGTCATTATTGACAATGCTGTAGTTTTGGGCATGTAATTGACTAAATAAAAAATGGCGATTTAAACTCCCTCGCTTCTTACTTTCTATGAAGTCTTGGGCAGTAAATGCAGCAATGCATCTAGGGTCTAAAAGAAACAACCTCTCTATTTTTACCGGGGTAAAACTGTGTACCTCTTGACCCCCCTAACCCCAACAAACATGGGATTATACTGGGTTGTTGTTGTAGCAGCATAGACTCCATATAGACAACGGAGAGAGGAAATATGCTATCATAAAAGAGAGGATTAGGAGAAGACAATATACTGGCTTTTGCCAACCGATTTGTGAATAGGTGGAAACTTTTGATATGCGAAGTGCCAAAAACAAAGGACCATCTGAGAAGGCAAGATAGAAATAATTGGGAGCCACCTTAGTAGGTCAATGTGCAGGGTGAGTCACTCTGCATTGTTCAGTCCGGGAGCTTCCGTGTGCGAGTGCTAGTGCTAGTGCTTGAGTGCTTGTTACATTGATAACAAGCTGCAACTATTGTTAATTTAGAACATGGTGCAAACTTGAATACCTGATTGTGCAATTGTGGTTCCAAAGAGGGACAGCACCTCTCGTTCTATGGCAATTGCTATCCTTTCTGCCGGACAGTTCAGAGCCTTGTTTGGCTGATCAGTATAAGTCATCCCGTTGGTCGGTTGAATCGGTTGAAGTTCTTAGCAAAGTATGAACCTGAACCAACAAGTACTATTTTCCTTGACATTTTCCAATCTTGGGTCCAGCTTTACATGTTCTTTTGGGTTGGACAAGTTACAACATTTTTTTAACTCCTTCCAGTTTCCTTCAACTCCTTGCAGTTTTTTCGAACTCCTTTTGGTTTTTTCCAACTCCTTCCCATTTTTCAAATTCCTTCCAGTTTCTTCCAATTCTTTCCAATTTCTTCCAACTCGTTTTTTTCACCTCCTTCATGTTTCTTCCAACTGTGACCTAAAAAAATTATTTAAGTGTATTTTTTCTTATTTTAATCACATTTATTATTATTACTATTACTAAACTTATTATCATTATTATTATTATTAATTGTTACTATTATTATTTTCATAATCATCATCACCGTTGTAATTAAAATGAAATAGAAAATAAAAGTAATATCAAAATATTATAAAAAAGTACTTCATTTGTCCCCAAAACAAATGTTAATTACCATTATACATTCAATATCCAATAATAAAATGTTAAATTAATTAATTTATTCTATATTTCCCTTTGCAAATTTATAATATTTCATAATAATGTTTCTTTGTTGATTAAGATGATATTAGATTATTTATGTAAATTTTTTGTTTAATTAAGATTAACAACAAAATATTGCTATTTTTTCCCCTTCTTTTGCTAAATCGGTTAGTTGTAGCAAATTACTTCCTCCGTCCCTCTATATATGTCCAGTATTCCTTTTTGGGCCATCCCATTATATTTGTCCACTTTCTATAT
Organism: Cuscuta australis; assembly: GCA_003260385.1. Taxonomy (NCBI): domain Eukaryota; kingdom Viridiplantae; phylum Streptophyta; class Magnoliopsida; order Solanales; family Convolvulaceae; genus Cuscuta; species Cuscuta australis. Next base: position 207,100 of record NQVE01000105.1, read on the forward strand.
TTAGTAAACAAATTTAAATGAATTTCCAACTTTACCCTTCACTAATTCCTATCACCTCATTTAGTGCCCTCACATCACCTCATTTACTACCCCACCCAATTTACACTCCCCCCACATTTATCGTTGCTGTTTCGTAAATCTTAGATCTAGACCGGATTCGAATCTGGTTCCCTCTCCATTTGTGAGATTGAATACTTAATTCCTGAAACTGAGTTTGATGAAGAGATCAGCTTTGATGATGATGCTTTGACCGTCTTCAATCCAGGGTTCCAAGTTGGGCCGAACAGCTTCAGACGGCCTCCGATTTGATCACTCTGCCTCAGGGGAGTGTACTACCGACCCTAGAACACGGGTGGAGCCTGGGGGTGACTGCTGCCGGGGACGGAAACATCTTTAAGGCATTGATTATGATCAATTTTGTGAAGATCTAGAGGCTTGATGCGGTGCTTAACAGCCAGATTACTGTTCATGGATTGTCAAGGCCCTTTCCGCACATCGATTGACATCCGATGGCCTAGTGCACGAGCGCCACTCCATTGTTTTTCTTTTTTTTCTTTTTTACTTTAAGGGCATTAAAGACATTTGATAACTTTCAACCTCCCTCCTTGGTATTTGTGCCACTTTGAAAGTGGACAAATAAAGAGGAACACAGGGAGTAAGAATTACTCCCTCCATCCAAAAATTAACTTCCCACTTTCCATTTTGGATCGTCCTAAAGCTAACTTCCCATTACTTAAAATGGAAAGTTTTTTATTCAACAAATGACATTAATACCCCTAACTAATATACCCACCTTTCTTTATATATATATATATATGTATATATATATATGTGTGTGTGTCTATATATATATAGATTTTGGTTCTCGTGAGAATGCAATCTTAGGAGAGAAATGAGAATGAATTTGGTGCTTTAGATTGTTAGATCTAAGGGTCAGGATTGCATCAAAATTAGATGCACCAAAATGGTTTAAAAATGCATCACGTCGAAATGCACCAAAATCCTTTGAAAATGCACTATCTCAAAATCTGAGCGCACTATCTTTGAAAAGGTAGGTAGGTAGGTAGGTAGGTAGGTAGGTAGGTAGGTAGGTAGGTAGGTAGGTAGGTAGGTAGGTAGGTAGGTAGGTAAGGTAGGTAGGTAGGTAGGTAGGTAGGTAGGTAGGTAGGTAGTAGGTAGGTAGGTAGGTAGGTAGGTAGGTAGGTAGGTAGGTAGGTAGGTAGGTAGGTAGGTAGGTAGGTAGGTAGGTAGGTAGGTAGGTAGGTAGGTAGGTAGGTAGGTAGGTAGGTAGGTAGGTAGGTAGGTAGGTAGGTAGGTAGGTAGGTAGGTAGGTAGGTAGGTAGGTAGGTAGGTGTAGGTAGGTAGGTAGGTAGGTAGGTAGGTAGGTAGGTAGGTAGTAGGTAGGTAGTAGGTAGGTAGGTAGTAGGTAGGTAGGTAGGTAGGTAGGTAGGTAGGTAGGTAGGTAGGTAGGTAGGTAGGTAGGTAGGTAGGTAGGTAGGTAGGTAGGTAGGTAGGTAGGTAGGTAGGTAGGTAGGTAGGTAGGTAGGTAGGTAGGTAGGTAGGTAGGTAGGTAGGTAGGTAGGTAGGTAGGTAGTAGGTAGGTAGGTAGGTAGGTAGGTAGGTAGGTAGGTAGGTAGGTAGGTAGGTAGGTAGGTAGGTAGTAGGTAGGTAGGTAGGTAGGTAGGTAGGTAGGTAGGTAGGTAGGTAGGTAGGTAGGTAGGTAGGTAGGTAGGTAGTAGGTAGGTAGGTAGGTAGGTAGGTAGGTAGGTAGGTAGGTAGGTAGTAGGTAGGTAGGTAGGTAGGTAGGTAGGTAGGTAGGTAGGTAGGTAGTAGTAGGTAGGTAGGTAGGTAGGTAGGTAGGTAGGTAGGTAGGTAGGTAGGTAGGTAGGTAGGTAGGTAGGTAGGTAGGTAGTAGGTAGGTAGGTAGGTAGGTAGGTAGGTAGGTAGGTAGGTAAGGTAGGTAGTAGTAGGTAGGTAGGTAGGTAGGTAGGTAGTAGGTAGGTAGGTAGGTAGGTAGGTAGGTAGTAGGTAGGTAGGTAGGTAGGTAGGTAGGTAGTAGGTAGTAGGTAGGTAGTAGGTAGGTAGGTAGGTAGGTAGGTAGGTAGGTAGGTAGGTAGGTAGGTAGGTAGGTAGGTAGGTAGGTAGGTAGGTAGGTAGGTAGGTAGGTAGGTAGGTAGGTAGGTAGGTAGGTAGGTAGGTAGGTAGGTAGGTAGGTAGGTAGGTAGGTAGGTAGGACTCTCACCTAGTGCCCAAGGCTGGCAAGTTTTGGTATTTTGGCTCGGTCATTCAGGGGAGTTACAGGGATGTTGTGCACCTTGTTGGAGCAGCTTGGGCTTAGTGGAGGTTGGCTTTAGGGGTGTTGTGCGATAAGAAGATTTCGCCCAGCATAAAAGGTTAGTTCTACCGGTATGTAGTCAGACTAGCTTGCTCTATGGGGCGAAGTGTTGGGCAGTTAAGAAGTTTCACGTGCGTCATTTACATGTGGATGTTGCAGTGGATGTGTTGGCATATGAGGCTGGATAGAATTCCAAACGAGGTTTTCCAAGGTCGGTTAGGTATGGTGCCAGTGGGAGATAAGCTTCGGGAGCTAGGTTGTGGTTGTTCTGTCATGTGAGATAGTGGAATGCTGTCGCTCGAGTGCGGAGATGCGACAGGCTTACTTTGGTAGGAGAAGTAGGGAAAGGGGTAGAGTTGGAAAGAGGTGGAAGGAGGTGATTACACAAGACTTAGAGCTTTTTGCTCTTATTGAGGACATGGCCTTCAATATGAGTGTTTTGGAGAGAAAATTAGAGCAGTTGGGTAGGTCCCTTGAGCTAGGATGTGTTCTTGTTGTGTGCTTTTGTAGGCCTTTTCTACTTGGTGCTATTTGCTTGCAATACCCTCATTTCGTAACTTTAGTTTATTTAGCTTAGTTTTTATTCTGGGTGCTTGATGCTTTATTTGCGTTGAATCTGTGCTTTCCCTGCTTTATGTATTTTTTTTATTTGTAGCTGGAGCTGGGGGTCTCATGGAAACAACCCCTCTACTTTCGGGCAGGGGCAAGGTTTGCGTTCACACACCCTCCCCAGACCCTACCTTCGTGGGATCCAACTGGTTCTGATTGTTGTAGTTTTTGTTGTTACTATTTTGCCAATAAAACTTGAAAATTTTATTTTCAGAAAATTTTTAGTTTTATCTTTTTAAAGCAGATTTCTTAAATGTTGGACCCAACATTCGACAATTTAAGTATGTTGCCTACAAGTCTACAACTAATATTTTGTATTATGTCATGGTAGACTTTGTTGCTTTTGAAACATTTTACTTTAACAATATATGTCTTTAACTTGTATGGATTATGCTATTAATAATGTTATATTTTTTATTTTAATGATAATTTATGCACATCTTACTATCTTAGTACTTTAAAATGAGGCTTACCCTTCAATTCACATTGAGGCTTACGCAATGGGGTAAAAAGGCCTCAAAACTACAATACGACATTTCGAACATTGCCATGACTCCAACCCAGAACTTCAGTTTTTGCTCAAGAATTATATCTATCTGAAAAGAACATAAAAGAGACAATTGAAGACCATACGCAACTCAACTGCATGCTTAAAACACACACAGATATAAACATATGTAGTGAAAACCAAAATACAGGAAGCCATATTAATGATATTACAAAGGCCTTAAGAAAACAACAGAAGAACATAAAAGAGACAATTGAAGACCATACGCTAATCAACTGCATGCTTAAAACACACACGGATATAAACATATGCAGTGAAAATCAAAATACAGGAAGCCATATTAATGATATTACAAAGGCCTTAAGAAAACAACAGAAAACCAAGAAGTAAAACAGCACCATACATGGGACATTTTAGTACTGTACAATATTTAAGTAAGAGAAAAGAACGTCACCAATAACTTGTCTTTGAAAATAGATGATCTTGTCGGAGAGAAAGACATTGCCAGTGGCAGTCGTGGATGTTTGCCGGAGAAGGAGATGCCACCAAAGGAGAGAAGCTCGATGATGGACTACAATGTAGTTTTGGAGGATGCGATGATAGTTTAGTTAATAGATTTATGGGGAAAGTGATTCACGTGACCGAGTTACGATTTGCAACTACTAAATCTAAATCACACTCAAAGTTGTGATTTTGACATCCTGTGGCTATTTGCCAGATTGAGTTAAGGCTGCATCAATTCGTTTCTTCATTATTTTGCTGAAGTGATGGATTTAACAAGTCTGATCCAACTGATGGTAATCAGTTGTAGATCTTTCTTTTGGTTCATCTTTCAGATTTAAGAGCTTCTGAAAATTTTGATCTGCTAAATTTTTCAGTGTTTCATAGTTAACAATTAGATAGGAACTGTTTGTAAACTTGACAAAGGTATATACTCCTCTCATGCCTGCCTATTTTTTCGACAGTTGGGTAATACTAATTCTACTTCTGATGGCGGAACAGTACTTGATTTTCCGGATAGCCTTATGCAGTTCAGAATGAATTTGGTAGAACCTCTGGTTGATATTTGTCAGATTCTATCTCCTGCTCCATTTTTGCAGAAGGTAAAGAGAGTTGTAAGCTCTATGAAATGAGATTAGTGTATGATTAGTTGTTGGAAGTTGGAACTATACATTATCTTGATTTACCAATGCTCTGTGTGGTATGAGACAACAAACTTGTAGGCCATTAAACACGGGGAGGGGGGATCCAAAACCAAAAACTCCATGTTTTATTTAGGAAATCAGAGCCTAGCGGAAAGTAGTTTCATTTCATCATCTAAGCCTGCTGGATTCATATTTCAATGACGTTATTGTGATCTAGCACTACAAATATTAAGTATTCCCTCCGTCTCACTATTTTTGTCCTATACACTATTACATGATTAAACTAAATATTCTTTCATTATATATTTTCATCTGTGGTTTCTTAAAACTTTAAATAAGTCTTGCCACCTTTTGTTTTGTAGAACTTTTTATGTAAGTTTTAAATATAACAACAACAACAACAACAACCCAGTTAAATCCCACAAGAGTAGGGTCTGGGGAGGGTGTGTGTACGCAGACCTTGCCCCTACTCGAATGTAGAGAGGCTGTTTCCAAAGAGACCCCCGGCTCAACGTCGAAAGTTGCATTGCTTGACTAACTGCTACTTCATTAATTAAAGAAGCGCAGACAGTTTAGAGATCCATTTTGATTTATTCCATCACACCCCAAAGCCAAAAAATGGTGAAATTTTGGCTCCACCGGAGATGATGGAAATAAGTTTTAAATATATATATTTTATTTTACACCAATATTTAAATAAAATCAATTAAAAATAACATCTCACAAACATTTTAAACTAAAATAGAAATGGGACAAAAACAGCAGGACCGGGGGATTACATTTTACTAATAAATAAAGTAGCAGATACAATCAGGAAAATCTAGACTTGAAAACACAAGTTCTTATCTGAAGTTGATAATAATTTCAGTAAGTGTGAGAAATGACAATTTTAGTCAAGCTAAGCTCTTAGCAGTCAACACTATAACACCATGGGTGCCTTTTTTGCGTCAAAACAATATATTAGTTTCTATGCAGTTTAATTAGCATTTTACTTCAAAGTTTCAAAAATTTTCTTCATTATCCCCCAACACCTTGCTAGCTCACTTCACAACACATCCACAACACCTTCTAACATCTTCAACTCCCAACATGTCGTCTATCCATGTTTTTTACCTTATTCCTCCTAGTATGTCCACACATCCATGTAAGCATCCTCATTTTGGCTACTCCCATCTTTTGCATTGCACTCGGGGGACCTAACTTGCCAAAACTATACCATATACTGCCTCCGTCTCAATGTATTTGTCCATTATGACTTTCCCGAGTCAAAGTGGATAAATTTTAATTATCAATTACTCTCAATTTTTATTACATATTAGTACACTGAAATAAAATTTTGAAATTTCTCAACAAGATAAATCTTATGAAGTCATTTATATACTTAAATAAATAACAATATTTATTTAATTGAGGTCTAGAGTTTGTTCAGTTTGACTCAAAAAAGTCAAACCGAACCAATTAATGGTTCCGTAGAATTTGCCTTTCAATTTTGGTGCCAGACTCTCAAGGCTCTTTGAGGGTTTGCCTGAGATCCTTCAAACTCCTAAAAGTGCTGTGTGGAATAATCTTGATGTCATTAAACCATTAATTGCTTAACTATTACGGCGTAAATGATTAAGAACAAAATAAATTCTAAGTTCTTCTTCGATACCATAAATTTCAAATCTCTTACGCTGATTGCACTACTAGGTTTAGTGCCTTACAGTTTTGTTTTCTTATGAACATCAAATATCAGATATTCACAGGAGGATGGATGAATAGTATACACATTCCTTGGATGGATGTTGAAGCTAAACTGTTTGCCCTTGATGCGGTTAGTAATTGTAGCGTTGATTTGAAAATTTAATAATGACATTCTGTTAAACAATTACCGATTTGTTAAAATTTCAGGTTGCTGAGGAAATTATCAGCAAAGTGCCATACTTCGATTTCTCTTTCATGCTGCACTTTGTTGCAATTTTGTCCAGTAAGACACCTGATGAACTGAATGGAATCATGAGAGTTGTACGTGAGACTTATGCATGTCCTTCATTCAGTTTGCTGTTGTCGCTGATTTTGAGAATAAGAAGGATACAAAGAAATAATAAAACTATTGCATGTGACATAAGTTATAGTCCCTCCATCCCACTATCTTTGGGATATGGAGTGGCACAAAAATTAAGATATTTTGGATTATGTGGTTGATATTGATAAAAAAAGTAAGATAAAGTAAGAATGAAATTGAACCACACCAATATATCCAAATATGGTATGTGACAAAAAATAGTGCGACGGACAAAAATAGTGGGACAATGGGACTTTGGAGGCTAGGTGGGGCAGATAAAAATCCAGTCAATCTAGTGGTGAAATGTTTATGTTTACTTCAATTCTAAAATTGTCAACAAAATATACTTCCTCCGCCCATAAATTTTCTTCCCACTTTCCTCTTTTGTCCGTCCATAAATTTTCTCCTTGTTTCCTTTTTTGGCAAAAAATACACCAAAATGTCTCTTATACCCTCCCGTAGTTATTTCCTTCTAATTGCTCTTGGAAAGCAACACCCTTATTTCCCTCATACGTTCTTCCACTTTCAATATACAGTGTTACCTCTCCATTGTCATCTTCCTCTTTCAATTTACAATGTCTTCCTCTTCATCTATTATCCTCTTCCTCATCCATTGTCATCATCGCCTTCTTCCTCTAGCCTCCTCAGAGATATTGTGGGTCGCCGCCATCACTACCTTGGCGCCTCAACTATCACCACTTTGGCGCCTCAGATCTGCTCCTTTATTGCCTTCAAATGCGTAGATCTACTCCACTGCCGCTGTTGATTTCATAAATCTGTTCATCCTCCATTTTCATAGATCTATTCATCCTCCATTACCGCTGCCGTCGATTTCATAGTCTGTTCTTCCTCCATTGCCGCCGCCGCCGCCGATTTCATAGATCTGTCAATCCCCGGTCCTCTGTCATCACCGCTGCCACAGAAATATTGTTTGATTTTTTCTTCTTGAAATATCAGCTCTGCCTTCGTCCTCCGTCAAGGTTGCCAGAGGGATGTGCTAGTGTGCTACAGGCCAGCCACATTATATTTTATCTGGCTAAAAAGTATTTGCACGAAAGAGAATAATGAAAGTCAAAGCATATTCCAACTTTTCTCAATATCCGTGTAAAGTCAATATGGAAAATCAATTGTTGGATGGAGGGAGTATTATTTAGAGCTAAGATGCATTATTAAATACTCCGTATAATCTATATGTCATACATTGCATAAATCAGTGTAAGATACTACCTCCAACCTAGAGTATTTATCCACTTTGACTATTTTTAGTCAAAGTGTGTTGATGAACTTTGATCATCAATTAAATTAAAATTGCATTGGAGATTGATGCAAAATAATTTCATTAGATTTATATTGCAGAAACCTTTCAAAATATTATTTCAATGCATTATTATGCAATGTAATTTTTATGTAATCGTTCATCTAGTCTAACTTCAAAAAGTCAAACTGGATGAATAATCTGGGATGAAGGTAGTAATATCTAAGCAATAATAGTGTTTATCCCACCACTAACAGCTTTTGGCATCCATGACATGCACTGTACACCATAGATAAGCATTAAGTGAAAGCATCTTATGGCAATTCCCATCGAGATGTAGAAATGAGGGTACTATTTGTTGTCTACAAAATTTTACTCCTCCGTCTCAGTGTATATGTCTAGTTTCAGTTTTAAGTAAAAGCAACTCGTGTTGTTTTCAATCAACATGATGTAGGAATAAGGGTACTATTTGTTGTGTACAAAATTGTAATTCCTTTGTCTTGGTATATTTGTATATTCGTCCCTATTTGAATTTTGATCATCAATGAAATAAAAATTGCATTACATATTAATAAAATAAAGTAACTTTTTGAAAGTTCTTTTCATGATTATTTGATTAATCTAATGGAGTCATTTTTGTATTAATTACGGTTCAAGTTTGTCCAATTTGAATGAAAAAAGTCAAATTGAATTACTACACCAGGACATAGGTAGTATGAAGTTGTTTAGTTCTTTAGCCCGAGAGTCTATCTCACCCACACTTCATGTGAGGGTTTGCAAGAAAAAATTGTGCCTCAAGGCAGTAGGCTTGTTTGTCTTGAGGCGTAAGCCTTGAGTTATAAAATAAGAACAACAATAGTTAAAAAGGGTGAAATAGGTAAAAATTTATAGGGACAGTTCAATGACATAAGTACCTGATATGTTGAAAGAATAACACAGTATTTTTCTAAATACAAGTACATCAATCACACTTGAAAGGCTAAAATATAGTTGCATAGAATATGATTTATACTTGAGATCCTATTTGTTTGAATATTACCTTTAAATGTAGTGTCAACCATTGCTTTGTTATCTAACTTTGTAGCTTCATCTTCATTTTCATCTCCTAAATCACGAGCCATGTATCTTCATCTTTGCCATTTATTAAGGTACAGAGAAAGGGAAAAGATATTAAATAGAATCAGTGAAGATGATATTAATGAGTGAGAGAGATAGAGGGAGTAGTAGAATGGGTAAGAAGCAGTGAAGAGAGAAAAAAACAGAAAGAGAAGGGATTTACACACAAAGCTATAAATGGGAGATTAGACTGATGGCCTTTGTTGGATAAGATGGTTAAATGGAGAAGCAGACTCTCAAGATTGTGTATAGAAGTGACTTAGGGGTAAGGTCCTGCTTACACCTACCCCTCTTAGACCCCATTCGTGGGATTTCAGTAAACCGGCTGTTAGTGTTGTTATTTGTGTCTAAAAAAGGAAAAGGAAAAGGGAGAGTCCAGGACTGAGGTCTAATAGCTTTAAAAATTAGCCCAACATGTATTTGCAAGTTACCGACTTTAAAGAGGGCAAGACTCTAGACTATCCTCTATTAATTTCAAGCTGAAGCATTAACAAGGGTAACTGCAAGACCCAAGCTTCACTTAAGTCGACTAAGGCTTATGCCTTATGAGTGTAGCCTTCACGCGTTTATGCCTCACAGATGTATTTTTACATGCTTTAAGCTTACCATACTGCATCTTGTAACCAAGGTTTAACTGTGTCCTGTTGTCCAGGTATGAAGTCTTTGACATGCCTATTTTTAACATATTCGTTCGTGCTTGCAGGTATACAAGTCACTTGCTGATATTATTGGTTCTTATTCCAAGTTAATATCTGTTTCTCTATCTGATGCCAGACAAATACTGTAAGCGCTGCCTTCTAAGTTAATACAAGGAGCCACACACAGTCACTCACAGACACACACATATGCAAGCTTTCATGAGTTTCACATTTGAATATTGAAACTATTAGCACTACTATTGAACTCATAACTTTGATCAGCTTCTCAATCTTTGATAGTTGGTCCACCTGTAAATAAGAATCTAGATACGTTTCAAATTATTCAATAATCTATAGGACTTCCTTCTTCTAGCTAATGGAGTTTTCATTGGTGTATGCATGATTGCCTGATCTGTTTCCAGATCATTTCTAGCAAAAGGCATTGCACAATCGTTTTGTTCATCTGGATGTGCCTGTGCATTGCGCAAGTTATGTGAAGACGCGAGCACACTAATCTTTGAGCCTTCGTGTTTGGAAATCTTAATTTGGATTGGGGAGGTTTGTCCTACAATTCTCCTCTAATATCATGTTCAAACAGGTCATTTCTTTCCATGAAGGATTGGTTTATTCATTGTATCTAAAAGTTAAAGAATTTATTTAAATACAATTAAAACATTAGTTTTTAGTTAATAAGAACTACATTGCATTTCATCTTAACTAATGTGTATATTGTCCCATCTGATTCCTAGGGTTTGGAAGAATGGTTTTTACCTTTAGAGGATGAGGAGGAAGTGGTTGCTGCAATCACACTGATTGCAGGGTCCCTTCCTAATGAGGAGTTTAAGAATAATTTGTTTGCTAGATTACTCTCTCCTAGCTACGAAGCTGTTGGCAAACTTGTGAGTGATATATCTCATTTTCATCTCATGATCTTAAATGATGCCTACAGTAACAAGGAACACGTGATCATAAGTTTAGCTTCTTGTCCTGATGTGTAAACACTAAACAACTCTCATTTGCAGTGAAAGAAGAATTTCAACCCTTGATACATTGTGATATTTCAAGCACAAAATAACAATTCATTGAGAGGACCTATGTGATTCTGATATGTTTTTAATTATTAGTGCAAGGATAACACAGTGATATTCTCTAATTCTCTAAATCTAAGATTAGTTTGAGATTAGAACGCTTTCCATTTTTTGTGGTTTTGAGCTTTTTCTTTTACTTCGTTGCTCATGAGGACTTTTTGTCTTACTTTTTTACTATGAATTTTATGTCTTTGCCTTGGATGCAAATGATAATTAGTCTGTTTTAGAAACTATAGTCATCCATTTCTTTTGAACAAATGATAATTTGTCAATTTTAGAAACTACACAATCTAATCTAGCATGTTTCTTACTTTAAACAATTGGCGAAGAGTCCAACAACTGTTTTTGGATCTAATAATATTTGTTCTTAACAATGCCTAGTTCTTTTTTTTGTTTCAGATTGATGAAAATTGTGATTATCCTTTAAGAAAAGAACCAGCTACTTATACTCAACTTGTTGAGTCCGCTAGAAGAGGACTTCTTAGGTATGTTATTTTTTTGTCTGTGCGTGCTCCCTAAAATATTAGTATATTTCTCAATTTAAACAAATTGCCTCCAGAGTAATGTGTCGATCATCTTAATTGTCTTTCATATTTCAATTTTAAATGTCTATCAGCCTCTAGTTCCTGTACTTTATTGGCCCATGCTTATTTTTATTTGGTTTTCCCCTCCTAGAGATGTACTATTTGAGTGTAAAAGTTAATCACCTCCCTCCATGCATTCTTGTCATTACTACCATTAAAATCTTTTTTGGCATTGAGTAAAGCTTCACTATTCTTGGAAACAGCCTCCCTACTTCCGAGTAGGGGCAAGGTCTGCGTACACACACCCTCCCCAGACCCTACTGTAGTGGGATTTAACTGGGTTGTTGTTGTTGTAAAGCTTCAGTATTTCCAAGTCCATGAACATTGAATGTTATTATTACCTTAAACACAAACCTTTTACTTGAAATGGTTGTTTTCAAATCAATGACTTGTGAAATTTTGATTATAGAGTGGGAACTGTATTCAGCCAATACACAACACAGCCATCAATTGATCCAAGTTATTATAATCCTTTAACTGGTACATTGGGAATGTTTTGGCAAATGCTTGAGAAACTTTTCAAGTCTGATCATATTGAAAATGCTAACTTATCAACGGCTGCCTGTAAAGCTCTTTCATATGCTATCCAATCTTCAGGTACCTCTAGTTCCACTTCATTATTATTTTTATACTTGCCGTAATACACAAATCTATAAGCCTTAGGTCTAAGCGCATCTACACAAAAATTACACACATAGCTAGTTTGAGTAGGCTAAGTGACATGTTCATGTATTGTACTCTTTTGTATGGGACACAAATACATTTCTTACTTCTTTTTCCACTTGAAGTATAAGCACCTCTAACACTAGTGAGGGAATGGAAGAAAAAGAAGTGTATCACACTCTAGTTGGTACAGTTGAAAATGAAAACTAAAGGATCAAGTGAATTGTAGTAGAACGAAGCATCAAAGCAAAGGCCTTTTCAAAAGATTTTTGTTTGGACGTCAATTGCGATGTTTTGCAATCTAGATGTTGAAGTCCATCAAATATCAATTCCGCGCATTGAGGAGATAAGTTGAAGCTCAAAGGACTCTAAATTCCTAGGTTTCTGCAAGTTGATTGGCTTAACACACCAACCAATCCTACACAACTAGAGAATTTGCGCTTGATCTTCATTCTTGAATGCCCAAGGCATATGTGACTCATACGATTATACAGGTGAGATCACAAGTTTGATTAGGATTCATGGAATGCATATGTACACACTATACATTGAATACCATGTCGCTCTTCTCCATTGAGAACAAGGTACAATTTAAAAAGAAGAGTTGCACCCTACTCTTGGATAAAATGATTAGTGCACTCACATCTAGAGCAACACCGAAAGTCTAGTATAGTGTTTCCTAAATGTTGATTAGGCACTATGGTGCTCCACCGCGTGCGCCATAGGGAACACCTTGTGTCATTTAATCTTATGCGGCATGGCAGTTGATAAGGTGTTGCCTCGGCTTGCTGCAACTTTGGAACTGAATTGTTTTCAATTACTAGTAATAAATTTTGAAATTTATAATTTCCATACCTCAATTCCATTTTCTACTATAAATAAGACATTGCTATAGTTGAGTAATTAGTTGAAAAGAAGTCTCATATTCATAATAATATATTGTTTTTTAATTTTGTATTTCGAGCCTCTTCAACAGAGCTAAATGAAGTTGAATTGAAAGATACTCAGTTGAGTTGAATGATATTGAAACAAACTTAGTTGACGGTCGTCTAATTTTGAACTACGCAGTATTCAATTAAACTGAGTGTAATTTTGAACAGTACTGAATTGAATGATACTGAACTAAATTAAATGGTACTAAACTGAACTAAATAGTATTGAACTCAATGATATTGAAATCCAGTCCTAGTCAATGCATTCTTAATGTTGTAATTATATGTTAGTTCACTTTTTTGTTGAATCCATTATTTATATTATATTTTATAGTTTGATGTTAGTTCTTTTTATTTTTAATATGTTGTGTTAGGTTTTTTTGAATAATTCTATTCCTCATAATTCTTTATTATTTTCTTATTATTGTCTTAGAGGGTTGTATTGTATATGAATATTTGCAGATTTATGTTATATATAAATAATAGACTTTTTAAAAGTCCGTAGATGATAAACAAAATTTGTGGACTTGTATTCATTTCTTTAAAGTTATTGACCTTTGTGCAAATGACTTATGTTGATTTATACAAAACCATATTCAATTATAAAACTTGTTTGATGTAGCCGGATTTGTTCACATATAACCGAATGGGTAATGAGTCAATGTTTGGGTCAGTTAACATGGTGTTGTTTAGTGTTTTACATATTTAATTAATTAAAAAATAGTTGGGTAGTTTCTAAAAGTAGTTATTGGTAGTTTCTAATAATAATAGGTGTGTTGGTGTGTAATAGGTGTGTTGGTTTGTAAAAGTTTTGTCAGTTTGTTCTCTATTTATATTCAAGAACACAGAATTCTGTAGAAGTTTACAACAATTAAATACTCTGTTTTGCTTTGATCCGTTCGTGTCTAACAATTTGGTATCAGAGCGGTCCTAATTGCGATTATGGGTTGTGTGATCCACAACAGATGGGATCGGCCAAAGCATTTCAACTTCCTTTACAACCAGAATTCTTTCTCCCCTAGAATAAGAACAAGTGGCTAGTTTCTTCCTTGGGTAGAAGTATTCCAACCAAAAGGCACGGGAAAAATGAATCAGCAGTGTAACTTTCGTATAGCGGCTTGGAAGACGGAAAATCAGGGGCTTGTTTTTTGATTGATGGTCGGTTGGACCATTCTCAAGAAGACATAGGGTTAAGTTTGGTTGAACCAAGGGATGGGGGAGTGGCTGTGAATCTTTGGACCGAATGAGGATCATTTCCTTGGCCTTTTGAGGCATTGATGATTCATGTTTGATAACAATGGAGAGTAGGGTAGGGGCTTGTTCATGGATATGAGGATTTGATGGAATTTGAAAGATAAGAGTGATTTTCACTTTACCCACCAGGAATGAGAAGGTGTTACTGAAGCCATCATATAGCACTCTGTGATCAAACATTCATGGTCTTCCTAGAAGAATGTGGCAAGCATTCGTGGGTGCGATCATGAGCTTTTCTTCTTCTTCTTCTTTTTCTCATTCTTCCACAATTCTCAATGGTCTATTAACGACCATGAGCTTTTCTTGTTCCAAGAATAATGGTCTCTCATCTTCTTGAACTTGTTTTTGCCTCAAAACTTCTTTTTCCACATCTTCAATAAAGGTCACTTTTCTCTTATTTGGACACATAGCAAAATGTCCAACCTTTTGACAATGGTAACAACAAGGGCTTGTAAGCTTGATTGTAGGCAGCCCTTGGAGAGTATGAAGTGGAGTTGGAGGTACGGTTTTGGTAGACACTTGGTAGGAATTGGTTTAAGGGTTTCTTGGGTAATATGATGATGAGTTGAAGGGGGGTTTTTGGAGGTGTGGGTTTTAGGATTAGTTTGGGCAGTAGATAAGGAAGAAAAGGAGGTAGTTTTTGATGGTGTTTGAAGTGTAAGTGTAGGGGAAGGAATGGAAATGACTTTGGCAGCTTGTAAGGGATTTGGTGTTGGGGTTTTTGGGAGGGCTATATTTAGTGGCTCTTGTGGAGAAAATGGCATGGTTGTAGAAAATGTTTTGAAGGTGTTTTTGGGTACCATTTGGTGGTAATCTCTGGGCAAGAACCTCTGGATCAAGAGCGTTCTCATCTTCTCCTAGGTTTGCACCTTGACTTTTTCTTCAAGCTTTCTCTTAACGGTGACATTAGTCCACCAAGTGGAGGCATGTCTTTGGAACCGAGATGCCACTAGCTTGGCCATCTTACCTTCGGGTACATCTTTAAATGTCAAGATATTCTCAACCTTGTTTAACCACCACAAGAACTTCTCCGGATTGTTTCTTCCTTCAAACACGGGGATATACACTGAATTTGTGAACTCTCCAATCTTCTTCATCAAAAGATCAAGCTCCTTCTTTAGCATAGTTATTTAAGGCGTGATGCGCACCAATGCGCAAAGGGCTTCTAGCGCCTCGATGCGCGATGCGCATCTGATGCGCGCGCATCACGAACACGATGCGCATATGTAGGCAAAAGTAGCATAGCATCTCTAAATAAGTAATAACACACATAGGCTGTTGAAAAGCATATGAAAATTTTAGAAAACAACCAAAAATCAAATTCAAACAATACCATATGCAAATTAAAAAAACCAAAATGCAACTTATGAATCAAAATCAAATTCAAACATTACCATATTCAAACACCAATGAATAAAATACATCAATTTAATAAACAACTTGCAATTAACTAATTAATGAAATTGATAAAATACAACAATTTAATCAATGAATAAAAAATTGATGAACAGATTGCAATTAAATAACTAATGAAACTGATAAATTATAGCTGTTTAATCAATGGATTAAAAAAAAGCAATTATGTGTATTTCACACTAGTGACGAAGAGTAACTAAAAGAGAGGCAGAAGAGAATTTTTCGAGTTGGAAGTTTATTTAATAAAAAAAGCAACTAGAAAAGAATAAACCAACTTGAGATAGCTTTGAGACGGAGAGTATGCTGAGAATGGGGTCTGTGGTAGTCGAATGAAGTTCTAGAGGCTTTCGCGATTTTCGAGGTGTAGGAGGAAAGAGTTTTGATGTGTTCTAGAGGTAAGCATCAACCCTAATTCTTACGGGAGGACTACATATAAAATACCTTATTAAAAAGTAATTAAAAAAGTTGTTCGTTCATGATGCGCGCATTATTGCGCCTCGCATCGCATCACATAAGGCGACGATGCGCGATATTGCGCGCGCCTCAAGAACGTCGCGCGCATCAAGATCAGTGATGCAATAAGGGCTGCGCTTCGTGCGCATCGCGCGCGCTTTTCACAACTATGTTCTTTAGTTTCTTTTGATCAACAACTAGATCTTCATGGGAAATGTATTGGATGGTGTGCGACATGTTTTGGTGGCTTTGAAAGGTTAGGAAGGAACACTACACGTTTGTAGGGGAAAAGGTGAGGAAGGAACACTACATGTTTGGTTGTGAAATTAAACAAAAGGACAAATATTTACTATTCAGCTTTAGACTCTTTTGCTGATTTTGTCCCTTTGTGGTAAATGGTGATTTTGGTTGGATTTTAGGAACCAAATGGGGCTGGAATTTCGTCCCTATGTAGGACGAAGAAGGGAAGTGTGTTATTTGATTATTTAAGGCTTTAAAAAAAAGGAATAACAACAAAGGTTTTGGTTTGTCTTCTTATTTTCGGTCAAGGGACTTAAAATAAGTGGAGGAAGACTTTATATGAAAGGGAATAAAAGACAAGGAATTTTGGATGTTTAGGGATGGTTTGGGATTTAGATGGTTCGGCCTAAGTGGGATGTGGGACAACATTGGTGTTGGTTAGGGCTTTAAGATAGGAAAAAGGAATGAATCCAACCATAGTTGTCACGGCGGCTAGGCGAGGCTAGGCGTTAGTGTACCTTCGAGACGCCGAGGCGAATAGGCGCCCGCCTAGGCGTCCCCTAGGCTAGGCGTTAGTGTACCTTCACAATCAAACCCAATTTGTAGTTGTTTGTGGATTGGCCTTCGTTGACTCTTGAGTTGAACATTCTAGATGCCATTGATCTTTTAATTCCGGAAAAATTTAAAATGTATTCGAAGAATTTCCTGCTCCCGTACCAATTGTTATACAGTAGATGCAACTCTAGAGGGGGGGGGGTGAATAGAGTTGTGGTCTAGAATGAGCATTTTTCACGAGAAATAAGATAAAGTGTAAAACTTGAAGGAATAAAGTAAAGAGTAGAGAGGAAGAATAACATCGCGATGTATACTGGTTCACACCTCGTGGCTAGTCCAGTCCTCCGAGAGACTCTCTCAAAGGTCTTATTAATTTTCAAGCTTCAACAAGTGCTTGAAAAACCTTACAACTTGAGAACTTGAATTCCACAAGCCTCAACACTTGCAAACAAGACTTGAGTCACACAAGTCTTAGCCGCCTCAAACTCAAAAGGAATATTGAGTTTATAACAACACAAGAATGAAAAGCTCACACAATGAGCAAGTAGTGTTTAAAGATATAAGCTCTAATGGATAATAAAGTATTTGCACTCAAGAAAATATTTCTATACTCTCAAAACTAATAATCTTTTGGAGGAAGAAGATTTAGTATGTAATCAAAGGAGTGTTTAGAGTGCCTCATTTGGTGCGTATAATGAAGGTAAACGAGGGTTTATATAGATGTAGAAGTGATATGTCTGTTGGAGCAAAAGATAAGACTATGAAGAGGTGCAACAGAGAAAAAAAATCAATTTTTGCATAACAGAGAAAATTGATTAGGAGGTTCTGTGCAGAATAATTCTGGGCGAAAAATGATAACCAATTTTTCCAAAAAGTTAAAAATCAATTTTTAATGCCGGGACAAAACCCTGCTGCGCAAGTGATAAAAAATTGATTTTTGTCGCAAGTAGTGCAAAGATAGAAAGAACACAAGCAAGTGCGAGATGATGAAGTACATTTGTCAATTTCTCATTGTTCCCAACAAGAAGACATGTATAATAGGCTCCAATTGTTATCGAATTCATTCAAATATCTTCGTTGAATTCTTTGTCATACATGTTTTGCAAGGTCATTCTACATCCATTTTTATGTCTTTTGTTGGTAATGTGTTTGAAAGTCATCTAATTCAAAAGTGCATAGTATAATAAAAAACTTCTTAAATAGAGTCACACAGGTTTTATTCGATAATAAACGCAAAACATTAGCAAAATATTCCTTGAACTTTACACTTTCCTATTTTGGATGTGTAAAAATCATTTTTACACTCCACTTTCTCTGTTTGGAAACAAATGTGTGGATATAATAAAATTGCCCTCATTCAAATAAATTTCAACCTTCCACTTCACTTTTTGCCAACTTCACAACACTTCTTAATTTTCATGAAGTCAAACTCTTAGGTTCATTTGCAGACTGAGGGGAGTATTTTTTAATTTGATAAACTAAAATAGTTTTTAAAAGATTAATGCTATGAAGTCTTTTATGAACACACAACAAAACATTTTTTTAATGAACAAAAATGTAATAATATAATTTATGTAATAGTAAAAGCATTTTGAAATACTACAACAAAACAAAGAATAGAAAAACATAACAATACCAACTCTTTTTTTTAGGACAGAACTCACTACCTCCCTCTATCTTAATGTATTTTTCTAGTTTGTATTTTTGAAGTCAAATTTGAGAAACTTTTATTATCAGTTAAATAAAATTTATATTAGATATTGGTACACAAATAATTTTATAAGGTTTATCTTTTAATTTTTTTTCAAGAAGTATTCTCTTATTAATGTACTTATACTCCTTGTGTCCAGATTTGAATTATCCAATTGTGGATTACGAGGGTTGGCCGACTATATTTTCAGTTCAATTTATTTGATTGTAGGTATAAAATTCTAAACTAAAATTTATATTTTAAACAATTACATAAAAAGTTCTACGAAACATAAAATAACATGACTGTTTTATACTCTCACCCAAAAAAAGTCTCTCAGTTTGACATGACACAGTTTGACATGACACAAAGTTTAAGGAAAGTTAAAATGAGTGGTTGAAAGTGATGCAGAGGGAGAAAGATTGTAAGCCACTCAATGTTTTTCAAAAACGGAAAGATGATGGTTTTTTGAGACGTCCCAAGTGGAAATAAGTAAAATGCACAATATGAGAATATTCAAGACAAATTAAGTGGCTTCTTGGTGGATAAGATGCCCAAAACTTGATTAGGCGGTTTGGACACATGTTGACAAAGAATGTTGATGCTTCGGTGTGATGGTGCAAGACGCTGGATGTAAGGCATTTGATGCAGGGAGGGTAGAAGTAGACCAAAGTAGAGTTGTTGCTTGATCGTGAAGGCGAGAATAAATTGTAGACATAAGTATAATTGTAATTCATAAATATAAAGCTCGTCGATTGTGAGTTTGGTCTATGGGAGTTTTGTTTGAGTATTCTTGGATGGCAATTGTGATTTTGATTTTTTTTTGTCGAGACAAATCAGTATACTCTATTCGTCCCTAACGAAGGTTCCACATTTCACTCGACATGGTTATCAAGAAAGGTAAAATTGAATGGTTGATGGTTACACTTAAGAGATAGAGATGATATATATCATATAATCACTTTTCAAAAGGAAAGTGAAACATTATTTTGGGACAAATGAAAAATAGGAAATCCCGAACCTTTTGTTCAAATGAATAGTAGTTCAAGACAAGATTTCTCAAGCAAAATCGTTTCTCCTGTTATCAGTATGTATCTTTCTAAAACTTTATGATGCGTTTTCTCACTTTTGGAAAAAGAATGTTTTGTATCTTGTATCAGTTGTATGTCAAAAGTTTGATTCATTTTGCAGGGCAGCCATTTTTTCCATTGTTGCCTAAAGTGTTAGATTGTCTTTCTTCCAAATTTCAGACCTTCCAAACCCACGATTGCTACATTAGAGCAGGTATAAATGCATAAAGCTTATTTCATACCAATGAGGGTGAAATAGAATTTTTAGTGTCGTCTTCATTCTTGCTTAAGTTACATTTCTTAATTACTGCATGACAAGGCTAGGTTTGCCCTTTTTAAGTGATTTTAGGTATTATCAGAAGCAGAGACATTAGTATTAGTATTAATTTTAGGTATTATCAGAATCTGGGACATTAGTATTACTATTATATACAGTTAAAAACTATTCAATGGTATTTCCGATATCATTTTCCAAATCTTCAGAAACTGAAGCATTGATGCAATCACAAGTTCAATCTCCTATCCAGAAGAAACAAAACGATTAGATATGAAACTCAACACCCATATTCTCTATAAGATACAACAAAAAAATAAGCATGTTTCTTCAATTCTAGGCCCATTTTTTCTTTAATATCTTACTTTGGGATGGCCTATCATGTCTTTTGCCATGTTTTTATCTCTGCATCATTTTCCTTACTCATTTGAGTATTCTTCTGCATTTTATCTTCTGCATCATTTCAACAAATTTGTTTCATACTTGAGTATTCTATATTTTACGTTACCAAGTACTACGGAGTTAAGTTAATAATGTTAATAGCATGACGACGAAAACAATAATGGTGTTAATGTTTTATATTTGCTTCATTTCCATGTTTTGTGTTTTTTTGGCGGGGTTGGTGTGCAAGGAGATGCCCTAATTTTACAAGTTTTGGTAACATTTTCTTATCTGCAACAATTTGAAGCTTCCATCATCATTCAAGAATTTGGAAGCAGAGAAGAGTATGGACCTCTATTCATCAGCACATTTGATCGATTTATCAGTGCTACATCTGTATTGTCACTGAGTTCCTCTTATATATGTGACGAAGAACCTGATCTAGTGGAGGCCTTCACAAATTTTTCATCTACCTTCATCCGATGCTGTCCTAAGGTGCTTCTTAATTGTCTACGTATGTAAATTAGATTTTCTTTAATCTGGCGTGCACATTATGTATATGCCTTATATATTGCACAAACTTTTGACACAGTCTTTCTCTAATTCAGGAAGTCTTAGCTATCTCAGGTTCTTTTATTGAGTTATCCTTTCAAAAAGCAGCTATTTGTTGCACAGCTATGCATCGTGGTGCAGCACTAGCTTCAATGTCATTTATGTCCAGTAAGCCATCCTTAGTAATGCTGATTTGATTTAGTTTCGTTGATATTACCTTTCCATCAATGTCATTTACGCATAGTAGCAACGTTAAACTCAAGATCCTAGCCAGGATCGTTGGGGGGGTGTCAGTGGATCGTGAATCGTGAATCGCAACTCAAATAATAAGATTCTAGAGAAGTTGTAATATTTATGACATGTACATAATTAAAAAACATTCCGTCCATCCCAAAAAAGATTCCTAGTTTCTATTCACATGTCAAAGTAACTCTACTTTCTTTATACATTTTCATTGATCATTTGATAAAATAAAATAACTTTGTCGTCACTTGTTTTGTAGAACTTTTAATGTTGTTTTTGAATATATAATTTTTATTTTTTAATTCTACACCATTTTTTTCTTTATATTGATTTGAAAATAACTTCAAACATTGTAAGGTGAACATAAGCCTTATTTTGGGGCGGATGGAGTATAAAAGATGTGATAAATCATATTCGTAATATCCAAATAAATAGAAATAGCAATCAGTTCATCAAGTCATTTCCTCCCAAGTATATTTTTAGAAAAATAAAGTACGGAGTTTACTTAAAGAAAAAGTTTACCTTTTGAGTGGCTTTACCCTATTTCACTAACTCAATGCAAAGACCAAAGAAAAACCATGCTTCCTGCTCACTTGCGTACTCTGTAGCCTTTTATGGGCTTATACAAATTATTATACTTTCCAAAAATGGTTACCATAGAGCCGGGCCGCGAGTCGTGACTGAGATGCTTGCGATTGAGATTCAAACCAGAAGAGGGAGAAGTGTAGATGTTGAACGGCGCGAAGAAATTGAAAAGCACAATAGACGGGTTTATAATGATTCGGGTTAGAGTTTTTTTACCGCCAAACTTCCCGGACCGTATCGCAATCACGATCAGGCAATTCTACGACCCACCTCCCCGATCCAAACGATCCTGGGATTTTCCGGTGCTAGCAGTGATCTGGATCGAAAATGTGAACCCAACTTGTACAATTTTACGATTTTATGATTCTGATTGTGATTTTAAAAATCTTGCATAGTAGGTCATGACTACCTAAGGTGATACTATTTTTTTGTTGCGCTTATCATATTATAATTTGCTTCTAATTCTCACTCTTGATGATGGTCACTTGGTTTCTCAAGTTTGTCATTAAGAGATTTATTGATCATGGGCAAATGTGGATTTGATTGTATGGTACATTAACACATGTAAATTCAAAAGATCATACTAAATATTTGTAGTCTTTGTATATAAACAATATGACTTCATACTCAATTTAGTTTTTTGTGGTTCGATGTCTTGTCATATACTTCGTACAATTTAAACATGAACTTTATGAACATTATCACTATATGACGAGACACATCTTTCATGGCAAAACTTAGATATTGTTTTATGACATGTACCTTGTTGTGGGAGACCACCATGGAGGCAAATGACATGTGGACTAAAACTGCATGGGAAGCTGCTCGGAGGTGCTAGGTGTTTGTAGTGGTACTGTTTTTGGTCACAAAGGGTAGTTGTGGAGTTATGTGGTTCAACGTAAAGTGGGAGCTCAGAAAGCGGGGTAGAAGAGGTTCATGGATTGTAGTGATGATGAGGTTATAATATCTTTAAGAGTTGAGTATAAGATTGCTTGTAAAGAAGCTAAGCTTTTCGAGGGCTAAAAATGAAGCTTTTTAATGTCTTTATGAGGATTTTGAGCAGAGGGGCGGCAAGAACAGAGTGCTTTGAGTTGCTAAGGCGCGAGAGGGGAAGACCCGAGGTGGTGATGGTAGGGTTTTGTTTTGTGTGGTAGAGGTGTCAATCGGTGGGAGGCCTTCTTCCATGGCCTATTGTATTCCAAAGGGGATGAGAGGCTGGCATTAGGTGAGGTATCTGTTAGTATTGGCGCATTAGTCAAGAGGATATGGTGAGGGCAATCCGCGGGATGAGGGGGGACAGCCCTGGGGTCCAGTGAGTTTCCAATAGAGTTTTGGAGGATAGTGGGTAATAGGTATTAGGTAGTTGGTTTGGGTTACCAAGGTCTTTAATATTAATTTAAAGTCAACTAAGGGCTTCTTCTCTTAACCTGATTAGAATGATTTTGATCTGATTGGAATAGGTTTTGATTTTGAGTATGGGGTTAGTCTTTAGTCCTTGTCCGCTTGCATGTTAACAATATTATACTTAGTCCTTGACACGTGAAGGGCTCAATGGCAAGCTCATCATTCACTTGAATCCCCAGGTTGCAAATTAAGCCAGACTAAGACTAACTACATGGAATGTTGCTTCTGGGCCTAAGAGAGACAAGTGCTCGTATCGGGGTTTGGTCATTCAGACACTTGAGGAGATAGATGGGTACTTTGTTTATCGTATCAGAGCTGTGTGGGCAAAGTGGAAGCTTGCTTCACGTGTCTTTTGTGACATGAAGATTTGGACTAGCATTAAAGAAAAGTTTTATCCAACAGATTGGCTACGCTTTATGCGGTAGAGTGTGGGGCCGTGAAGAAGGCTCATGTTCAACTTCATGTGGCAGAGATGAGGATGTTGCGGTGGATGTGTGGGTAGCTAGATAAGACCCGGAACAAAAGTATTTGGGACGAGTGGCAGTGGCACATGTGAAGGATAAGTTGCGAGAAGCTAGGTTGAGTGAGATGATTTATGAACGTAAAGAAGAGAAGTACATAGGCCCCAATGCAAAGATACGAGAGGCTTACCGTGGTGGGCGTGAGAACGGGTAGGGGTAGACTTAGGAAAAAGGTGACTAGACAATGCTGAAGACTTTTAGGCCTTACCATGGATACGACCTTGGATAGGAACATCTGGAGATCTAAGACTAGAGTAGTTGGGCGCACTTCTAGGCTTTAATGGTATTTTTCTTTGTGGGTGCATTCTTGCTCTTGTCGTTGTGTGTTTTTTTGTGTTTGGGGTCTTGTTGCTCAGTACTTTGTGTGGCTAGCAGCAATTTTTGCTTTCCTTGCCCTTAGTTTGCTCTTTGCTCGGAAATATTTGAAGAACTCTATGCATATCACTCTCTTAGAACTTCGACGGGAGCGGGCCAATAAATGAGTAGTATATAAGTAATATTTGGTGGTGGTTAGGAATCGCAAGTTTAGTTACTTTGGTTGAGTTTGGATTTAATGCACAAAGAAGTGGAGAATGTTCTTATCTTGGATTTCCTTTAACATAACATGCGGACACTTAGCTAATGAACCAAAGTATTACGTTACATATGTTTGGGTGATGTGATGGATGGTGAGCACTGACTGCCACTGAGCATGGCTACCATCCTTGTGGACAGAAGGCCTTGAACTGGATAGCATATTCAATATTGTAGTGAAACAGAGAAGGGAAACGAAGGAAATGTTCTACAGTTCTTGTTCATCTTTGTTTAATTTTCATTCTTTCTAATTTTCTAAAAATAAGAAATCCTATTTGTTTTCGAATGGATGGTGAGCACTGACTGCCACTGAGCATGGCTACCATCCTTGTGGACAGAAGCCCTTGAACTGGATAGAATATTCAATGTTGTAGTGAAACAGAGAAGGGAAATGAAAGAAATGTTCTACAGTTCTCGTTCATCTTTATTTAACTTTCATTCTTTCTAGTTTTCATAAAATAAGAAGTCCTTTTTGTTTTGTTTTACCGAAAAAAACTTTTTTGTTTTGAACGAAGTTCCAAGTTTCGAACTACTCAACAGTCAACAAGGAAAGGAATAAATTATGTGATTCGCTATCATCCAAATTTAAATTTCTATACCTCGGGTGATCATGGTACATGGATTGTGCACCACTTGTAGCTTTGCCAGAATGCGTTAGGAAGGATGACTTAACATCATTCGTTTTGCAGGCTTCGGAGAGCTTGAGTAAGATCTGTAGATTTTTTCTAGATTTTGAGGGTAAACCTCTGGGGTTCTAAAGAATACTTGTTAACCAATTAACTTACCTCTACACACTTTTTTGTTGCGTGTTCATCAAATTGTCCATGATTATAATATGCTGGGTTGTATCTGATATGTGAACCTGCTCATTTGTTTTTCCCAGTGTTTTTGGATCTCAGCCACAATGCATTAATGGAATCTGTAGCTTCGGTTTCTGAAGTGCAACCTATAGCATGCATTTGTGAAGTGTCAGTTGAAGCAATGTCGATACAAGTCATATCCCATAGTGGGGAAGGACTCATTTCGAATCTGATGTATGCATTGCTTGGTGTATCTGCAATGTCAAGGGTGAGGTTCTAGATACTGAAATCTCTTTGTATTAAACCAGTGGAATGTACTTCGTATTACTGAATTAAACGTACCAATAGATCTAATCTGCAAGTAGCTCATCCACATCTGCTATCATCTCATTTTGGGCATCTGAAATGCTGTTCACTCGGTTCCAGTTTTTATTGGACCCTGTTTTCTT
Organism: Cuscuta australis; assembly: GCA_003260385.1. Taxonomy (NCBI): domain Eukaryota; kingdom Viridiplantae; phylum Streptophyta; class Magnoliopsida; order Solanales; family Convolvulaceae; genus Cuscuta; species Cuscuta australis. Next base: position 232,477 of record NQVE01000105.1, read on the forward strand.
GTATACGTTGGAAAAAAGAAAATGAGGAATCAGGAAATTTCCACATGATACAAGTCACTGCTACCTACCGCCACTAACTATTTGGGATTTAAACGAAACATAAACGTCTCTTGTTACCCAATTTTTGCCAAAAATCTTCTTGTTTTCATTGTTTTAACATTTCGCTATGAAATTAGGGGATTAACACTAGCTATTGATTACAGGTTCACAAATCTGCTATGCTCTTGCAAAAATTGGCTGCCATATGCAGTTTAAATGAAAGAACAACATGGAGGTCTATACTTTGTTTGGAGTCTCTGCGTGGATGGCTAAAGGCAGCGGTTAGTATGTGGGTGCATCAGTGCATGTGTACAACAGTATTAGCATTGCTTAGTACATTTTATTTCCATGCCTTTCCACTTCAGGCATCTACATTCCCAATGTGAGCCCTAAATTCCGATTCCCTAATAATCGGACCCGTGTTGTTTCAGAGCTTAAATATTAAAAACATGTTGCGGTGAGTCTTTATTAGGGAAGGTTATATCGGGGATGCGGGCTGTGTTTGTTTTTTCATATCATAAATGAAAAGGGGCAATCACCCCAATGTATGAGTTTTAATTTTTTTTGTTTTGTTTTTGCAGGTGCAGACTCTACCTTCTGAATATCTAAAACAGGGAGAAGCTGAATCCCTGGTCCCAGTATGGCTCAAAGCTCTTACGGATGCAGCTTCAGATTATATTCAATGCAGGCAAAGTATTGGAATAGCGAATGATAGTTCTCATATGCAAGGGAAAGGAGGAAGAATGCTGAAAGGCCTTATTCGAGAATTTGCTGATGGGCATCGTAATATTCCAAATTGAGTCTCTTACACTATGTTTGGTTCAAGGAATTTGATAGAGAAAAGAAAAGAAAATTAAGTGGAAATTAAGTTTTTTTGTTTGGTTAGAGAGGAAAAGAAAGGAAAAGTGGAAGGAAAAGAAAATGAGAAGGCAAAATGTACTAAGAGGAGGAAAGCCAAAATTCCTCCCATTTTGGTGAGGAAAATGAGAGAAAATCATTTTCTTTTCTTTTCCTACCAAATTCCTTGAACCAAACATAGTGTTAGTGACTGCCAATGATTCATTAACTTGCAGTGAGCTTCATCAATGTGTTGGTCCTGCCAACTTGATACTTATTATTCTTGCACATCACATATTTTGATTGCCTTAGTTATCTCTTACACTATGGTTGGTTCAAGGAATTTTGAAGGAGAAAAGAAAAAATAATAATTTTCTCATTTTCCTTACTCTTGTTTCCCTTCCTCTTATTTGTCTTCACGTTTTCTTTTTGTTCACTTTTTCTTTTCTTTTCATTTCTTTTTTCCTCTCTAACCTATAAACAAGAGAAAATGTTTTCCTATCTCATTTTTCTCATTTTTCTTTTCTTTTCCCCTTCAATTTTTTTGAACCAAACATAAAGTTACAAGTTACAACCAAACACTGCTTTTTAGGCAGCATAATGTTGTGTAGTTATCTACAATTTTGATTTCGAACTCATTTTAGAACAACGCCCCATTACTTGAAGTCATCGGCAGCTGTGTATACTAGTTCTCTTCGTTACTCAATGCACTCGGTTGTATCTTGTGCAATTTAAATCACTGAAATAATTTCTGAAAATGTGGTTAGATGCAGCCCTAGACCGTTATATGAAGTCTTTGCATTCTTGTAATACAATCCTCCAGGAAGCTACTCAAATAGATGAGAATGTATTTTTTTTAATTAAAATGAACAAGCTACGAGACAAGTATTTATAATAGCTTTCTATTGGCCAACAAGCATAACTTAAGACCTGTTTGAACCATGGAGGAATTTATGGTGCAGTGGGTATTATCCCCTTTAAAGGCCTCAATAGGGACCACTTGGAATGCATGGTGAATTTTATATCCTTTGGTAATAGTAATCTTTAAGTTACCTAGCCAATCTTAGTTGCACCTGAAAAGGACTAATTTCTCGTTGCTTTTGTTCATAACACTGGCTTGTTTGTATGTCTTTCGGATCTATGACCATCACCAAGTAGCTTCATTTTGGAATTTAAGTTGCCTGATCGTCTCTTCTCTTTTCTCTTTTCTGTTTCTGTTGTGATTCTCCAGTTAGATAAGAAAGATGTAGAAGAGGTGATTGATTATACACCACTTTGGTTTTGTTCTTTTAGATTGGAAAAATTAATTTTCAACTTTTCAACTTTGTCTAGTTTCCTCCAATGATTTAAAAAACATATTTTTATGCTCTCTTCGTCCCTATTTTGATTACAGAATGGGGATTACGATGAAAACTCCCATTATTTTTTAAATCATTTTATTTATAAATTGGTATATTAATTAGAAATAAAAATTACATATGAAAAATTATGCCCAAACTTCTACAAAAAGGGTGGCTAGAATATTTTATTTTTTCAAATAATCAATGAAAACACAAATAAACAAGTTATTGAGAGAAGTGAAAACAAAATTGTAATAAAAATGGAGAGAAAGGGAGTATGATGAATATACAATAATATTATATATCTAAATTTATAACATACCACTTGAAGCACAAACAATGATGAGTTCTTTTTTATGCAAAATTATACTCCGTTCATTCAAAATAAAATTGTCTATTTTTTATTCACATGGTCAAATTTTAGTCATTTGCTTTCTTTATTTTTATAAGTTACTCATTTGATATTTTGCAAACCCAAATTTCATATTTTGCAAACAAAAATCCAAACGAACCTTTTATATAACGAAGAATTAAATAAACAATAAATTGCTCAATGATCTATGAAGAAAATGTATCGTTCATGTTTTTCAAAAAATGCAGTTTTATTGGATGTTGTCAAACCGCACAAAGCCCTGAAGCCCGCTGATTTTCAAGAAAAACATTATAACAAGATTTAGTGTTTAATGAAAAAAAAAATGAATTGGTAAACTACTCGGCACATATCGAAAGTCCTGTCACAGTATGTTCTTGATGATTTTAGTGAAAGCTATCTTAATATATATGTGTGTTACTATATGCGAGAGGATTATGAATAAATAAATGATTTACATACTGGTGATAATATATGTACATATATATATACATATTGATGGACAATAAACCCTCCAAATGATCCTATTCCGAGGAACGGATTGTAAGAAATGAATTAAGAATAAGAATTCGAGAATTATGTGTATTCTATTAGCTTGATTTAGCTTGATTTAGCTTTATTTTTCCCTTTCGGGGTCCCTTCTACTTATACATGGATTCTAGACCATTAAGGTAATACATAATCAACGGGTGTCCGTTCCGTCATTGGCGCGATCCACTTTTTCCGGCTTCGTTTTCGCCATTCAGCTCCGTCTTCTCCTCTGGGTTGGCTCCGCCAGCTGCTTTTGGGCTGGAGTTGATCGGGCTTCGTCTCGTGGGCCGGCCCGGGCCTAAGTTTTTCCAGTGCACTTGACCCAAAATCTATTAACTGGTTCAATTGGGCCATCCACCGGATATCGGCCCATCACAAGCCCCCCAACTCCTCATTCCTCGTCTGGGCCACATCGAGGTATGGGGAGTTTACGAGGTCCACGTGGGCACCCCAGCGCGGATCCGGGCCGTTCCTTGGGTTTCGCGTGACGTCTGGGCACGATCTCCACGAAGATGTAATCATAGCCTGCTGATTCGCCTTCCCACAGTCAGTTAAAACCGCCGCTGGACGCATCTTCTTTTTTCCCCATCACCATCCGTTCGTGATTCCGCTGTTACCCGACCCGTTTTGCTTCTGCTCCAGGTCAGTTTCCTCTCTCGCCACCATGATTGTCTCTGATTCCGATTCAGCTTCCGCATCGTCCAATTCTCGTCATGCCGATCAATCGGCCTCTGGCCGTGACCCAAGCCAGATTCAATCGTCCCATTCGTCCCCGCCGGCTATGCCCGGCCAAAAGCTACGCCGATTGAGGAAGCAATTTCCTTCTTCGACCCCAGTACGGGGGGGCTCGAGGGTTAAGCTGGACGAGAGCATCATGGCATTGTGCCATTGCCAAGTTACTGACCGGGGGTTCGCTGATGCCACTGATATGGTGGGACCCTCTATTGAGGTTCTAAGGCCTACTAGCACCCAGACCACCCTAGACGCTCTGTCGGGGTTCATTACAGTCCATTTGGCGTCCCTGAAGAAGGGGCTACGATTTCCTCTCCACCCGCTGTTGATTGAATTCCTCAACGAGGTGGACCTCCTCCCCTGTCAGTTGGTTCCCAATTCCCACCGGTACATTGCCAGTTATCTAATCAGATGCAAGGATATAGGGGTGAAACCTACTCTCGACCACTTCTTGTTCACTTTCAAGCTGACCAAGGGTCACAAGGATTGGCCAGTCTTTCCCAAACGTCCAGCAAACTGTTTACCAGCGACAAGAAGGGGTCGACCAAGGACTGGAAGCCCTTCTTCGTCTTTGTCTCGACGGGGCCCGAATCTCCTTTCACGGGTTCAGGGCTCCCTTCTTTCCGTCGCATCCCTTGTCCCCCATCTGACGCCACCCTCTTGTTCATGACCCACCAACTCTGCGGCCGAGGGGCTGTCAATATTAAGGAGGTGGTGACCGAGGAGTCTCTTGCCAAGATGGGGTTTGAGTTTGTCCAAGACGAACTTCGCCACCAACCTGAGCTGTTGAGGGATGTTCCCGGGGGCTGTCATCCCGACTAACCAAGGGGCATTCCTGAGGAAGGTCTTGATTGTGGTCCTTTTGGTAATTTACCCTTTTTTTGCCAAAATGTTCTAGTTTACTTCATTCACACGCTAACCATTTTCCTCGCTTTCAGTTGAGTTACAGGATCTAGGAGAAGAGATGGACAGCGATCTCCTGCTCAGTCGCTTCACGGCAGGGAGGAAGAGGAAAAGAGAGGCGAAGGGCCAAGGCAAGCGCTCTTCCTCCCACCGAGGGGATAGTCCTTCTCAAGAGCCGGCTGTAATCGTGGTGGAGGACCAGGATGATGCGGCCCTAGAAACGGGTACAATTGCGGTTCATTCCCCTCTGCACTCTCTAATGCGAGGTGGCGACCTTGCTGGGTCGTCCCAAGGTGTTGTCTTGGAGCGACCTCATTCGTCGCCCGCAGTGACTTACGAGGTGGCGACCGAGGGTCGCTCGACGAGGCTCAGCATTCCTCCCCCGCCCCAAAGTCTAGGGGACGTGCAGTTGGAGACCTTGATCACCTTGCCCGCGGAAGACCAGGCCCGCATCTCGGCCTGTTCTGAGGACGATCTTGACAACATGGTCCTCTTGAGACTTAGCCAAGTACTCACCTTGATTTCCTTTTCACCACCCCTCCCTCTTACACTCCTAACCTTTATGCCTTGGTATAGGCTACGCTGGGGATGATTGAGGTTGTCGGCAGGAAGCGTGACCACCAAGCTGCTTTGGATGAGGCGATGAAGGCAGCGGAAGCCACGCAGAAGGAATTACAGGAGGAGGTCGCTCGCCTTATGGGGGAGTTGGAGGAGAAGGAGAGCCGCTGTGCAGCTCTTGAGGCAGAGAAAGCCTCCCAAAAGGACCGCTGCGTCGCTCTTGAGGCAGATAAAGCCTCCTTGTCTTTGGAGGTGGAATCTGTTTCCGCTCGCGTGGTCAAGTTGGAGGGGGAGAAGACTGACTTGATCCAGCAGCTGGAGTTGGAGAGGAGCGAGCGGGCCCGCCATGTGGAGGACGCGATCGAGTCTTTTAAGTCCTCTCCTGATTTTACGCTGGTCACTCTGGAGCGAATGGACACGCTGGCAGCCGAGTGGCTCAAAACTGAACCCGGGGCTCAATGGATGGTCAAGGAGGGGACCAAGTCCTTCAACTGTGGCCTCTTTCGCACCCAGCAAGTCTTCCGTGATAGGCTAGCCCAGCTTCCCAAAGGATTCTCTCTCCCCGACATCGGCTTTCCTCCTCCCTGTCGCTCCATGGCTGAGTTCGACCCCAGTCCTTACTTGGACGGAGGGACCTCGAGCGCTTCCGACGAAGAAGAAGAAGAAGAAGATGGACAGGGCGACCAGAATCCGGGGGCCAGCTTAGCAACATCCAAAGCAGGCGAAAATCCCAACTCGAGCATCTAACTCCCCTATCTCCCCTCTTCTTCACTACAAAAAAAGAAGGCAATACCGACAGGGGTCAATATGTTGTTAATGGTTAAATATCTATCGCTAATCGCTTTTACCGATAGATAATTGTCTGCCGCTAAGCTGTCGCTAAAAACTCCGTCAGTAAAAGTATTACCAATAGATAAAATATACTGTCGCTAAAATAGTGTAATAGCGACAGACCAAAGATGTTGCTAAAAAAGAGAGAAGTACTGACAAAATATATATGTCGCTAAAAAATGAATTACCGACAAAACAAAGTGTGGGTAAATCCTTCTTTTCTGTCGGTAATACCTTGTTTTTACCAACATTAACATTTATTATAACTGTCGCTAAAAGTTAGATTACCTACAAAAAAATGTGAGTAAAACATTTTTATCTGTCGGTAATAGTTTATTTTGACCAATATTAACATTTATTATAACTGTTACTAATACCATGTTTCACACCCGCTATATTTAAGTGATATCAAAGAATTTCATTGACAAATAAAAAATAATACTCATACTTGTATTAACAACAATACATAATACGATAACATTTCAAAGGGTTACAACTAACCAATTTACTAGAAAGTAAACCAACATCTCAAAATTAGATCATCATTTGTGTACGTTTCAAGCTAAAGTATAAACACTCAAAGTGAACTAAATTAAAATAGACATTGATATGGAAGATATAGTCCAAAGCTTTAATGCCTGTCACTATCTACATCTTCAAGTTCATCGCTCTCAGCTTCATCATATTTGTTCCATTGATCCTCATTATGACTTTTCTCAGTGGTTGTATTACCATCAATTGTAAGGTCATTGGTTTCAGGTTGATTAGCCATTGAACCCTATGCAAAAAAAATTATAAGCACATGATAACGTAATTACAAAATTTTGCACCAAATTTACCTAACACTCATGCTAGGTGGCATAACTTTAAACTATATAATGAAGTAAACATATTAAAAATCAAATGAAATATGAAAGAATGACATACAAGCTGGATGTGGATTGCACTAGGTGTTTAGATGGTTTACCTCTTAAAACATAGTGATGTCCTTCATTTTGTTGATTCAACTCATTTCCACTATGTGGCTCTTTTCTTGCAATGCTTTCACCTAAATGAAAATCATTAAAAACGAAATAACATGAAAGGTATTTTGTTATTATATGTACTTTGTTTAACTTCTATAACTTAACAAAAACATACATAACCTATTAAATTATATGGTAAGAATATTTTAACTTAATTTGAATACCTGGGTTTGACAAATTTGGTGTGGTCTTCTCGGAGAATAAAGAATGGCAGATTGATGTTTGTTGAAGTAGAGAACTACAATCCTTCTTTGAATTGGCAAGACAACTTTTTTCCGTATTCAAATAATCGTGTAATACACACAATCAGCCTTTAAATTCATAATGTATGTCATAAATTAATCAAAATGTATAATTGTATCTTACAATAAGTTGAATGCTTGCAATCACTTGCTTCTTTTGGTTCTTCATGACAATTTCCCCTGTACCTTTCATAGTCATATACAATTATAAACATTATTTTTTTAATAGAGACCTGAAATGAACAAACAATGAGATTCAAGAATTCAATATATGAAGCAAATTTAGTGGAAAAAAATAGATTTTCTTGATCCTTTAGCACCTTTAGAACAGAATTCAGTATCCATAAATCAAAACTTGATGTAAAGTCATGTTATGTGCTTTCATATCAGTTCCTAAGCAAATATTTAACAACTAGAATTCATGATTAAGCACATAAGCATCTAAGAAACTCAAAAAGTGACTAGGCGGTGTTCTAGCCTGTAAATACAGCTTCTAGCTAAAATCATAACTTAATGCATAGGTCATTACATTCGAAGAGTAATACAATGAATACAATTAATATGATTTATAAAGTGAAATTGGCAGCACTAATTTGATAAATAGTTGTTCAATCACCATGCATAAATTCTATTACAAAAATTAATTACGGAAATTGAATATCAATGCATATTTTAGACACAATGCTCAGAAATTAAGAAAATTAGATCACTACTCAAAACTAGGGTTTCAACTAGAAGATATGTAACTGATACACGCAAATTCAATTACTTAACCCAAATTTTGGGGATTTCAATTAAAACACAAAATGCAGAATGTTTAACAAATTTCAAGGTTGTACGAAGTAAAGTTCAATGGACTGGAATTAGGGAACCGGGTAGGATCGAATTCAACAGACCTTAAACTGAAATTTTATGAAAAGAAGAGTGAAATGCGATGAAGATCGAGAATAAGGTTGTAAAATTTGAGTTGTGGTTTCTATCATACCGAATACTTCGAAAAACGATAGCGACTGACGAAGAAGGATAGAGGACGGCGAAGCACGACGAGGGAGACGAGGGCAGGCGGGCGACGAGGCGGGAGAAACGAGAAACCTCCTCGGTATATGCGGTATACTATTGTGGGTGGATTACCACCATCGGGCCGGGCCATATGAACTTGACCCATATCTATTTTGGGTTTGAAATATACTATGTATGAGTACACCAAGAAATATAATCTTCGTCTCAATGTATTTATCAAGTTTGACTTGTTTGAGTCAAATTTGATAAATTTTGATCATTAATTTCTTTCAATTTGTATTGCATATTAGTACAATAAGATAAAATTTTAAAAATTCTTATCAAGATAAATCTAATAAAATCGTTTTTATACTATTATACTCCGTACATTATAATTTTTAATTATTTAAAGCTCAAAGTTCATTCAATTTGACTCAAAAAAGTCAAACTGGACAAATATACTGAGACTGAGGGAGTACATTTCAATTATACTCTAGTGGATCTCAACCACACAATCCTAGTGGGGATAAAAGAAATTAATAAATGGATACATAATGTATGATGAATATTATTGGCTTACAAATATTTCTTTGGGTTTTGGGCTCAAATTCCACAATATTAAAAAAAGTACTGGTAATAAAATTTTAATGAATGTTTTATTATATCCTTATTTTATTTTTATATTATTCATTTTATTCTATCACATCAAGGGCAATCATGAAAAATCTTTACACTTTTTAACTTTTCTTAATCTCTGTGTCAAGTCAAATCGAGAAAGAAATTTTTAGACGAAAATTTTAGGAAAAGTCTCGGCGAGACGCACAGGGGTCCGATAAGTCAAAGACCCATCGTTCATCTTCGACTCAAAATCCTGCTTTTTAGATCGTTAATTTTCAGGTTTTGTCTTTTTTGGGTGTTTTCATTTAATTTTAACTTTGAACTTAAAAATCTTAAGTTAAAAATTATAATTTTGCATTTTTAAATATTCAATGTAAAAACAATATTTTTTATCTTTAATTTTTAATTTTTTATCTTTTAAATTTATAATTCATTTTTAATATCATATATTTTGTGCGACCAAACAAAAAAATTCAAATTGAGCTTGCTGCTTTTATTCTAACCTTCAACAATGTAAAGACTTATGATTTTTCGGAATGCCTTGATGTTTCGATGCAATATTCTCATGTTGGATGTGATATTTAACTCGTCTTGACCATCATGTGCTTTCCTCTTTCTGTACTTGATTACTATGCTCCTTAATTTAGTTTAGCTCGTTAACATGGTTTGGGCCCAACTTTTGACCCTGGCCCAACTGCATGTCCAGGCCCAGCTTCGGGATTGGCCAGCGTGCCGCCCAACTGGCCCACTTCCCTCCAAAGTCTTTGATTGGACCTTCGCGTGGCTCGAAGTTACTTTATCGATTTAGCTGCCTTGGACTCATCCGTCCCTTCAGTTTCTTTGCCCAAGGCTATTTATAGCCCCCCCCCCCCAGTTTTTACTCAATTCCATCATCAAATATTTTCCTTTCCTCCATTTTTGTCATGTCTGAAGGAATCCCCACTTCTCTGAATCTCTCCGACGGGCCGGCTCCTTCTTCGCCGGAACCTGCCTCTTCCCCCAAATCAGTTAACTCCAACGACTAGGGGGGAGGGGCTAGACCCCTACGAATTCTGCCGCCGGTTGTCCCGTCGGCAATGGCCCTCGGTTAAACCACCGTCAATACTGCCAAATCCCTACAATGATTTCAACGAGGCGTACAAGGCTCTTTCAGCCAACCGTCTGCCCAACAGGCGAATTGACTGGGACTCCCCATGCCCACTCCATTCGTTGCAGTGCATGGCTTGGGAGAGCGTGTAGAATGAGCACTTGCCTATTTTGGAGCATGAGGGAGCGTATTACACAAGCCTGGAGCGGTGGACTAGCGAGAGTCGCACCAACTCGTCGGTGCGAGCTAAAGATGAGGTGGTGGTGGGGGAAGAACTGGGTTCTTCCACCCCACACCCTGCTCGTCGCTCGCCCCCGGAAGGCTCCCAGGCGATCCGGAGTAGCTCGTGCGGCCTCAGGGTCTGCATCCTCATCTAGGTGATGCCGATTGGGGCTCACAGAAAAGAGAGTCGCCCCTCTTCCCTTCCTTGTAGGAGAAGGACGGGGGGTTTTGTTGCGGCCCAGGAGCGACCATCTCTACTCCAAGTTGGAGAAGGAGGTGGTCGCTCTGGACGGCCGGTGATCGGAGTCCTGTCGCCCTATACAGCCGCAGAACTACCCTTCAAACTTCCTTTTCCCTTGGTTTCTTCATCCTTTCTGGGCTTCAGCCGCACAAAGTTCTGGATTTTCCCCTTTTTTTGTTCTCAATTGTATTGGATGTGTAGATGTAAAAGATCATTCTTGAAATGTAATAAACATTTTCATAAGTGTGTTTCGATGTTCCCTGCTCACTTCCAGGTCCCATCTTCTTCTGTTTAGGCCTCCTCAAACCTTAGTTAGAGAACACCCTGCTTCTTTTGACTTAGCCATTTTTGGGGCATCTTTGCTCCTATGGCGTCGCCACGTTTCCAAAGACCTCAGGTCGCTCCTGCGACCAGCAGATCTTATGTCCCGGACTTAGCCGTTTTCTTAGGCTTTCTCGCCACGGCGTCATCCTCTTGTTATTCGCGTTGTCCCCTGGTCGCCCCGGTGACGGTGGAGCGAGCACTCTCTGATAACCTTTAGACTTGGTTGCCAACAGGGTTCGGCACTTAGCGATCCCTTTGGTCGCTTCCTTTTTTTTGAATGATGAAATTCAAGAAGAGAAGTGCCAGAATGATGAACTCATTAAATTCAAAAGGGCAACATGGCAGGAGTACAATCTACTGATAAAATTTGATAAGATTAGCTGCATTCCACACCCGCGGGACGTCGCCTCCCGCTGGTGTTTGTAGTCTAAACGTTCCATCGGCAAACATTTCCTTTATGATGTATGGCCCTTCAAAACTCCTGGCAAACTTCCCTCCGCCGGTTGGCCGGCTGACCTCCCTTTTTCGTAGGACCCAGTCGCCTATTCCGAACTGCCTTGGTCGCACCCTTTGGTCATGGTACGACTTAACTTGCCGACGATAATTCTCTGCCCGTATATACGCCCTTTCTCTTCGCTCATCTATAAGATGCAAATTCGACCTTAGGTTCTCTTCATTCTCCTGGGCGTCAAATGTCTCCACTCTATAGCTTAGCAACGAGGTCTCAGCCGGGGCCCTTGCCTCAAACCCATATGTGAGCGCGAACGGAGTTTCACATGTAGCTTTTCTTAGAGTAGTTCTGTAGGTCCAAAAGATGTATGGAAACTCCTCCACCCAGGCACTTTTACACTCCATTATCTTCTTCTTCAGGCCATCCACAATGGTACGGTTAGTGTTCTCGACCTGCCCATTGGTCTGGGGTACCCAATCGCAGCGTAACTGTGCTTTATGCCCCAACTCTGTAGAAACTCATTGAACCCCTTATCCTCGAACTGGGTTCCGTTATCAGTAATGATCTGCTGGGGCACCCCAAAGCGGCACAAGATTTGCTTGGACACAAATCTCCTCATTTGCTCTTCAGTGATGGTCGGTACTGGGGCGGCCTCGACCCATTTGGTAAAGTAGTCGATTGCGACCACCAGGTACATATTGTTCCCTGCTCCTCTGGGCAGGATGCCGACTAGGTCAATACCCCACCGAGAAAAGCGAATGGCAGTGCTAATCGGGGTGTAATTCGTCGCTGGTCGACCTGGTACCTTCTAAAACTCCTGGCAAACCTTGCACTTACGTATGTACTCTGCACAATCCCTGATGATCGTAGGCCAGAAATACCCCTCCAAGGTTATCTTTCTGGACATTGTGAAGGCTCCTTGGTGAGCTGAGCATATCCCTTCGTGGGCATGGTGCGTCCGAGTCAATTCATCGTAGGGATTTGGCGGTTGGCTGAAAGAGCCTTGTATGCCTCGCTGAAATCATCGTAGGGATTTGGCGGTATTGGCGGTGGTTTAACCGAGGGCCATTGCTGACGGGGCAACCGGCGGCAGAATTCGTAGGGGTCTAGCCCCCCCCCCCCCAGTTCGTTGGAGTTAACTGATTTGGGGGAAGAGGCAGGTTCCGGCGAAGAAGGAGCCGGCCCGTCGGAGAGATTCAGAGAAGTGGGGATTCCTTCAGACATGAAAAAAACGGAGGAAAGGAAAGTATTTGATGATGAAATTGAGTAAAAACTGGGGGGGGGGCTATAAATAGCCCTGGGCGAAGAAACCGAAGGGACGGATGAGTCCCAAGGCAGCTGAATCGATAAAGTAACTTCGAGCCACGCGAAGGTCCAATCAAAGACTGTGGAGGGCAGTGGGCCAGTTGGGCGGCACGCTGGCCAATCCCGAAGCTGGGCCTGGACATGCAGTTGGGCCAGGGTCAAAAGTTGGGCCCAAACCATGTTAACGAGCTAAACTAAATTAAGGAGCATAGTAATCAAGTACAGAAAGAGGAAAGCGCATGATGGTCAAGACGAGTCAAATATCACATCCTACATGAGAATATTGCATCGAAACATCAAGGCATTCCACAATGGTACGGTTAGTGTTCTCGACCTACCCATTGGTCTGGGGGTACCCAACCGCAGCGTAACTGTGCTTTATGCCCCAACTCTGTAGAAACTCATTGAACCCCTTACCCTCGAACTGGGTTCCGTTATTAGTGATGATCTGCTGGGGCACCCCAAAGCGGCACAAGATTTGCTTGGAGACAAATTTTCTCATTTGCTCTTCAGTGATGGTCGGTACTGGGGCGGCCTCGACCCATTTGGTAAAGTAGTCGATTGCGACCACCAGGTACATATTGTTCCCTGCTCCTCTGGGCAGGATGCCGACCAGGTCAATACCCCACCGAGCAAAGGGAATGGCAGTGCTAATCGGGGTGTAATTCGTCGATGGTCGACCTGGTACCTTCTAAAACTCCTAGCAGACCTTGCACTTACGTACGTACTCTGCACAATCCCTGATGATCGTAGGCCAGAAATACCTCTGCAAGGTTATCTTTCTGGACATTGTGAAGGCTCCTTGGTGAGATGAGCATATCCCTTCGTGGATTTCCTCCATCAGTTTCTGTGCTTCATCCATCCTTAAGCACCTCAACAATGTACCATTGTACGATCGCTTGTACAAACGGCCGCACTCCAGCGTGTAGCTAGGTGCGCGTCGCCTGACTACCTTAGCAGCGACCGGGTCGGTAGGTAGCGAGCCATCTAGGATGTACATGGTTATCTCATCGAGTAATTCTTCTTCCTGGTGCTGGGCTCGAGTAATTCTTCTTCCTGGGTCATCGCTCTGATATGATCTAGGGACTCCGGACCAAGCGTTGACAGGATGTCTGCCTCGGCATTTTCTTCTCGAGGGACTTGCTCCATCCGGTATGCCCCGAACGCCTTAAGTAATTCCAGAACAACGTCTCTGTACTTCTTCATTCGCTCATCCTTGGCCTCAAACTCCCCCGTGACATGTCCTACTATCAGCTTGGAGTCACACCGGACCTAGATCCGTTCAGCCTTTAACGACGCTCCCAGCCTCAAACCGCAAAGCAGTGCCTCATATTCAGCCTCGTTGTTTGAGACCTTGAACCGGAACCTTACGGAGTAGTATGCCTTGAATCCTTCCAGTGATATTGCCACGACACCTCCCCCAGAAGCATCAGTCGCGGACGAGCCGTCGGTGTATATAGTCCACCAGTTTCCTTCGGGTTCTTCTCCGTTGGATTCCACTTCCCTTACAGTGCATTCTACTACAAAATCCGCCAACGCCTGCCCCTTGATCGCTGGTCGTGGCTTGAATTCTATTTGGAAAGATCCCAGGAACACTCCCCATTTGCTAACTCGTGACGGGGCATTCGGACTTCGGAGGAGGGTTCTGATTGGAATCTGGGATAACACGTGGACCGGGTGGGCCTGAAAATATGGGGTGAGCTTCTTCACCGTGCATACCACCGCAAAGATGGTTTTTTCCATGTTTGTATATCTCAGCTCTGCCCCCCCGCAACACCCGGGCCACATAGTACACCGGTCGCTGCGTGCCCTCCTCCTCCCTCACAAGCACCGAGCTCACAGCTCGAGGAGAGATTCTCAAGTACAGGAATAGAGTCTCTCCGGGATCTGGCTTCGAAAGCACTAGTGGGGAGAGGAGGTACACCTTCAATCCTTCGAAGGACCGTTGACATTCTTCGGTCCAGACAAACCCTTTGCTTTTCCTAATGGTCTGAAAGAAGGGTGCCACTCGATCAGCTATCTTCGATAAGAAGCGATTGAGAGCAGCGATCCTTCCCGTAAGCTGCTGGACCTCCTTCACGTTCCGTGGTGGCTCCATCTCTAAAATTTCCTTCACCTTCTTCGGGTTGGGCTCAATCCCCCTTCGACTGACCATATGCCATAGGAACTTGCCCCCTTGAACCCCAAATGTACACTTCTTGGGGTTAAGGCGGAGCTGGAACTTTTTCATGATCTTAAAAACCTTTTCCAGATCTTGGGCATGGAACCCCATCTGCTTTGATTTGACGATCATATCGTCCACATACGCTTCCATACATATCCCCAACACCGGCGCGAACAGTTTGTTGACCATCCGTGCGTAGGTCGCGCCGGCATTCTTCAAGCCAAAGGGCATTACCTTGTAACAATACACCCCATTGGGGGTAATGAAAGCGGTCTTCTCTTCATCCGCTGCAGCCATCTTGATCTGATGGTATCCACTGAATGCATCCATAAAGCTCATCAAATCACACCATGCCGTCTCATCCACCAACTGATCAATGTTGGGGAGAGGGAAAGGATCCATTGGGCAAGCTTTGTTTAAGTCGGTGTAATCGACGCACATCCGCCAGGTATTCCCTTTGGGTGCGAGGACTACGTTCGCCAACCATTCAGGGTAGCGGACCTCCCGAATGTGTCCAATGGACTGCAGGGTTGTCACCTGCTTGGTGACAAACTCTCTCCTTTCTCAGGAAAGAAAACACTTCTTCTGCTTAATTGGCTTGTGGGTCGGGTCCACTACCAACCTATGGCAGATGATCTTCGGGTCGACCCCGGGCATGTCCTCTAGGCCCCAAGCAAATAGCACCTTGAATGCTTGAAGGACCTCTAACAGTTGCTTCTTTAATCTGTGTGGTAAGGTTTTACCTACCTTTATCTTCTGCTCTAGCTTGGCCGGATCCAAGATGACTTCTTCGACTTCCTCCGCTGGTTCGGCTCGAGGTCGCCCCTCTTCCTTCTGGATTGCAGCAAAGATCGTGCTCACATTCTCATCGACCCATGCCTGGCTCTTGGTCGCCCTGACATAGCATGATTGAGACAAGCTTTGATTCCCCTTAGCTACCCCCACCCCCGTGGGGGTGTTGAACTTCAGGCACAAATGGACGGGGGAGATTACACACTCCAGGTCCTCCAACCCCGGTCGCCCCAGAATCAGATGGTGTGCACAATCGAGCTGCACTACCATGAATTCCATGTCGAGCCAGAGTCGGTGGGTGTCGTCTCCTACCCCAGCCTTCACCGTGATGGTCCCTTCTACTTCAATAGTGTCTCCCGTAAACCCTGACAGCGGTGTATGGATCGACTTCAGATCGCTCCGGGACCACCCACGCTCCCTATAAGTGTTGTTGTACATAATGTTGACCGAACTGCCAGTATCGACCAATGTACGATGGACGACCACATTATTGATTTCCACCCTTATCACTAGCGCGTCCCTGTGGGGGCTAGGAACTGGTGGATAGTTTTCATCCATGAAGACCAGTGGCTCCTTCCTCTTCTGCTTGGGTAGCGGTGGTCTTTGCACCTTGGCCAGATGCACCATAGTCTTCCATTTCCTTCGTGAGGACGCCGAGTCCCCACCGGTGTTGCCTCCCATAATGAACCGACACCCTAGGTGCCAGCGGCCCTGCCGCTGTTCCTCATCCAGGTCATCACTATCTCTCCCCAGATGACGTCGTTCATACTCCTGCCCTTCCCCTGCTGTGATCGCTGCGGCGGGGGCTGCTGGTCTCCTCCATGTCCGATTACCTGACGATTGTCGCTCCGGCCGAGGAGGCGGCCCTTTGGCGATCAATTGGTCCATTTCCTTCTTTAACGTAACGCACTCCGACGTGTTGTGGGTGCTGGTACGGTGGTTCTCGCAATATTTGGGTGCGTCTTGCACGCCATAGCTTTCCCGACTGCGAGGAGGGGCAGGTAAGGACTGTACCGCATGAACAGGATGCATGCTCGCTTGATATCCGGTAGGGTTAGGCCCCCTACCGTAGTCTTTCCTCTTCTTTCCTTCTGCCACCGACGGTCCACTTTTCTTTTCCTTCTGGACGGGTGGCTCGTCATCTTCCTCTTCCAACGCCAGGTACTTCGCTCTGGCCAGCATCTCCTGATAAGTCGAGAACGGGTTCCGTCGCAGCTCCTTGCGCACATCCCTTTGGGGGAGTGCCGCTTAGAGCATAGTGATCAGGGCCTGGTCGTCCGCTCCTTAGACGTCCCTAGCCTCCTTCTCCCACCTATTGATGAATTCTCGGAGTTGCTCCCCCTTCCGGATTTTCACATTAAGCAGATGCGAGAAGAGGAGTTTTTGCCTCTGGCTGGACGCGAAGTGCTCCAAGAACTTGTGGGCCAGATCGCTCCACTTGTCTATCGATCCCTTGGGCAGCTTGTGGAACCATTCACAAGCTTGCCCTTCTAGTGTCGCCAGGAAGCATCGACACTTAATCTCTTTATGGTAGGCATACATGACCACGTTTGCCCCAAAGCGAGCAAGGTGATCCTGAGGATCGGTCGTCCCGTTGTACGCTTTGACCTGTGGGGTCTTAAAGTTGTCCGGGAGAGGGCATGACATTATCCTCCTGGAGAAGGGCGTTACCTCACTAAAGACTACCTGGCGATAGGGGTTCTGGGCGTCCATCCGCTTCTCTAATCGCCCCTACATCCTCCACAACTCAACTGCTTCCTTTTCCTCGATCGCCTTTCGTCGCTCCTCCGAGCCGATCTTAGAGGTCGCAGTGGATTCTCCTCTCCTTTCCTTGAGCGTCTCCCTCAGGTCGCCCTTGCGGGCCGACCGCATGTCTTGCAGCCGATCGAACGTGGAGGTTCAGGGCTTCTTGGTCTTGGGGTCTCCCAAGCGATCAAAGGCGGACGCCCGCTCAAAAGAGGACGACTCGTCTTCCTCGTCCAATCTGGACAACGCATCTTCCATCCTTGCTTTCCCATTAGGCTTGGTCGCCTTCATCTTCTGGAAGCCTCACCTTTTTCTTCATTCCCTGTAAGCCCGCAGGTCCAGCCTTCTCGCCTGCGGGTACCCCCGTCGCGTCTTCTACCACAACCTCGCGATTGGGCGTGAGTGCCGCCAACACCTCCTTGAACTGCTCAACCGTGATCCCAACCCTCTGAATGAGGGCCTCCACCTCTGTCGTACTGATAGGAGGGTGCCGGCCTCCAGTAGCGTTGTTTTCACCCTGATGGGGGGCTCCGGTTCCGGCATTGGCATTGCTGCGTATCTGCACCATCGTCTTCCTGGAAGGTTTTCTCTGAGTATGATTCTCGAGCTCTCAATGAAAGCACCAATTTAATGAACAATAAACCCTCCAAATGATCCGATTCCGAGGAACGGATCGTAAGAAATGAATTAAGAATAAGAACTCAAGAATTATGTGTACTCTATTAGCTTGATTTAGCTTTATTTTTCTCTTTCGGGGTCCCTTCTACTTATACATGGATTCTAGACCATTAAGGTAATACATAATCAACGGGTGTCCATTCCGTCATTGGCGCGATCCACTTTTTCCGGCTTCATTTTCGCCATTCAGCTCCGTCTTCTCCTCTGGGTTGGCTCCGCCAGCTATTTTTGGGCTAGAGTTGATCGGGCTTCGTCTCGTGGGCCGACCCAGGCCTAAGTTTTTCCTGTGCACTTGACCCAAAATCTATTAACTTGTTCAATTGGGCCACCCACAGGATATCGGCCCATCACATATATATATATATACACATATAGATACACACACACACACAGACATATATATATATATATATATATATATATATATATATATATATATATATATATATATATATATATATATATATATATATATATATATATATATAATATATATATATATATATATATATATATATATATATATATATATATAATATATATATATATATATATATATTATATATATATATATATTAACCTCTTCAGGAAATCAATTGCTAGCAAACAGTTTTTGGATGCTCTCAACAAAGGACAGATCCTCAATTACTCAGAGGAAGTCGTTAGGGTTACAAGAGAGGCAATCAAAAGTTTTGAGTATATTGATGCAGCAACTATGGAAGGTGCAAGGTATCCGGTGTACTTTGCTTATGCGAAAGAAGATATGAATGTCGTTCTAGCTCATTTATGCGGAGAACAAGATTGAATAGGATTACATTCTGGGCATGGGTCATTTTCAGTTTCTTAGTCCTTTTTTATGCTGTTTTGGTCCTCCAAAGGGAATTGACCTAGGGGTTTTGATGAACAGGGCAGCAGTTTTCTGTTTGATTTTTTAGGCTTGTTGCAGTTGTTGGGTTTTGAGCTTCATCAGCAAGGGTCTGCCTGAATTAGGGGACCTGATGGAGGTTGATGAAGGATAGCCATCTATCTCTTAATGGATAGAAGGAATCTAGTTTAGGAAATTAGAGGTTGACATACCTCCAGGGTATTAGGCTCTAGGCACAAAATCTGTACTTTTCTCGTGATGGGAATCTCTACAAGGGGGCTATCAATCCTTGCTGGTCTTTCTAAATTTACTGGCGAAAGGAACCTGCTCCTTGCTGGATGGCTCACAAAAATATGCTTGGAGCTAAGCAAAATTTTAAAGAGATGGAAGACATTGTGGGTCTCCAAAATTCATGATCTGATGGGTAATTGAGGCAGATTCCTAGCCCTTTCTTTGTCCTCTTTTGTTTTGCTTTGTCTTGGTTGGTTTTTTTTGTTTTGGTATGTTCTTTCTACTTTGGGACAGCTTGTAGGGACCCGTCCCATCCCTCCCCTTGTACTATTTCCTTCTCTTTTTCAATAAAATATATATATTTAAAATATATATATATATATATATATATATATATAATGGGATTAACCCGATCGGATGGCGGACCAAGAACGTAATATGAATCAGAAAGATATAATCTCGTAATAATATTCTTTGATTAAGTGCAGAATTGCTTGAGCTGTCCCCCTTACCATGGCTGGTTCTTTTTCCTTTTATAGTACTTCTAACATTGTAATTAAAATTATACATAATGGGAGGAATTATGGAGATCATGGGGTTGTGATCCCCTCTTTTCCGGTCTCGTTCTTTTCCCATCTCGTACATAATCTGGTGGTGTGGACCACGTGTCCTGTTCCTTCTTTGGACTGGGTCGTCTTGATTTAATCCATGATTGGGCCGTCCTTTTCCCATTCGCCATGCGTGTAGTAGCGGGCTCGGCCCGTTACCCTCACCTGGCCTAATCCATCTTGCGCTATTATGGGCCTCTATTGGGCCTGGAGTCGGGTCCACGAGACCCGATATCCATCACAAGCCCCCTAGTTTTCTGGCGACGTGTTGTAGAAAACTAATGATGAGCCGCCTTCAGTTTTTGTGTCGGATTAGGAACGTCGCACGCAAGTGCCTTGGGTCCCTCCTTTCAACGGACATAACCCCTTCTAGACTCGTCTTCTTCCTCCTTCGCTATCGAATTTCAACCCGACCCGAATTCCGATTGCGATTTCCTCCAAATTCTCGCTCTCTCCTCCGAAATGGCTCCTGTAGATCCCACAACCTAGACCCATGAATCTACTAGCATCAAGGAGGATGAACTTCGAGAAGTGGCCGTACTTTTGGGCAAAGCTTTCCGGGTCCACCTGTTGGATCTAGGCGTAGGTTGTTTGAGGAAAAACAGTGGTTTTAGATGGAGAAGGAGTGATAGTCGATTACCTAAAGAGATAATCGATTATGGAAGGGTTCAGTTTCTCAAAGGATTTGGTGGAGAGTTTCTGAAGGGGTTGATAGTCGATTTACACAAATATGAAAATCGATTATTGGTGACTGCAGATGTTTCTTGTGAGTGGATAATCGATTATTCCAAGCAGGTAATCGATTATTGGGCAGTTTCAAGGAACAAAAAAAAGGAAGTGTTTTAGTAACGGGGATAAACCAAGGAGGTCTAAGAGATATAACACACTCTTATCCTTTCTTGGGGTTGAAATCTAGATTTCAATTAAGATATAACACACTTAATGAAATACTAGAACCTAACACTCACACTTAAGGAAACCAACCTTAAGATATAGAAATTAGGATTTGAAAACAGAATACAACCAGTGTATTTCTATCTTGAAATGAAGAATACAATCTGAGCATTACAATAGGCCTATGGCCGAAATTTAAAGGCACTCATACAAGGGAAAATACTAAGCTATTTCTTCCACAAATCCTAGAAAATGCAGTCATGTGCTTGAGTCCTTTCATGGAATAAAATCAGGGAAAATGGGGACAAGGATTTGTGAATGAATATTCATGAATGGAAGGGGATTTTCGGCCATATTAGAGGGCAAAATGGATGGGTGATGTGTTGGGTATTTTGGCTTGGCTAGTGAGGTGAATATTTGGTGGTTGGGGAGTGATTCATTCAACCTTAGTGGGGAACAGTGGGGTGTGAGAAATATGGATTTTATAGGGTGGCTTTTATGGTGGTTTAAAGGTCAAAGTAATCACAAATATCCCTTGGCTTGTTGTGCTTGTTATTTCGGTTGTACTAGGGGACAAGGTGGGGACAATGTTTGTGGGATGTTGGGTGATGAAATATGGATGTTTGGCTTGGTGTGTTTCGGCCCTAGCTTAGGGAAATGAAAAAGGAAATTGACTTATTGTGTGATATGGTTTTTTTTTTTGGCACAAAATGTGTTATTTTGATGGAGTGACTCAAGTAGGGAGGGGGTAGTCTGGGCAGGGTATATGGCTCTTTTAGGATGGAGATAGGCTCAAGGTTGTCAGGGTTAAGTAATATGGTTTGGGGTTGGAGAATTCATTACAGAAAGGATCGTAACACTTAGACATGATTCCACTGATTTGTTTAAGGATTTGAGGATCAGGTGTAGTACTAGGGGATACAACATCCTCTCCTTCTTCAGAAGAGTTTGACCTCAAACTCGGAATTTCTTCAGGATCAAAATATGGACTGAGATCTTTCACGTTAAATGTAGCCGAGACTCCATAATCTCCTGGAAGGTTGATCTTGTAAGCATTCTCATTGATTTTCTCTACTACTTCGAACGGACCATCAGCTCTTGGCATTAACTTAGACTTGCGTTTTGTTGGAAAACGTTCTTTTCTGAGATGAATCCATACTAAATCTCCAGGCTGGAAACTCGTGAGCCTTCTTCCTTTGTTGATGCGTGCACTCACCTTTTCATTCATCGCCTCAATCTTCTCTCGAACCTTCCCGTGTAGTTCTTGAATCTCCTTGGATCGTTTGTCAGCTTCCCAACTATATTGCCCTTTTCCCATGATAGGGTCAAGCTCAAGTGGGGTGAGGGGGTTCGCGCCATATACAACCATAAACGGGGATACTCCAGTTGTTTTGTTTGGGGTCTTGTTGTAAGCGAACTCAGCATGCGGTAAAAGCTCTTCCCATTGCTTGATGTTTTTCTTGATTAGTACCCGAAGAAGGGTTCCAAGCGTCTGGTTTGTAACTTCCGTTTGACCATCTGTTTGCGGGTGGCTTGATGTGCTGAACTTGAGTTTCGTGCCTAGCTTCCGCCAAAGGGTCATCCAAAAATGACTTAAGAACTTCGGATCCCGATCAGAGACCATGCTTCGGGGAACGCCATGTAGTTTAACTATCTCTCTGAAATAGAGATCAGCCACTTGTGACGCATCGTAGGTGGTGACACACGGAATGAAGTGAGCCATCTTTGAGAATCTGTCCACTACCACCATGATTGAGTCTTTTCCTTTTTGAGTTCGAGGCAGCCCGGTAATGAAGTCCAAGCTAATGTCTTCCCATGGAGCATAAGGGACGGGCAGTGGTAAGTGTGCTCCTTGTGGCAAAGCATGATCTTTCGCAAGGTGGCAGGTGTGGCATCTCTTGATAAAGTGTTCAATGTCTCTTTCCATTTTTGGCCAAAAATAATGTTCCTTCATCATCAAGTAGGTTTTGTTGATTCCAAAATGACCAGCTAGGCCGCCTCCATGGATTTCTTCTATGAGGGTCTCACGTACGCTGCTCTTCGGAATGCACAGTTGATTTCCATGGAAAAGATAACCGTCCTTGATGAGGTAGTCTCCATAGGGCTGAGAGAGGCATTGGGCATACACATCCTTGAAATCTTCATCTTCTTTGTATAGTTCCTGCAAAATTTCAAAACCAAGAATTTTGGTACTAAGTACCGTTAGTAAAAAATGCCTTCTTGACAAGGCGTCGGCTCCTTTGTTCATGACTCCATTCTTGTGTTTGATTGTGAATGTGAAGGTCTGAATGTACTCGACCCATTTAGCATGGCGGGGTCGAAGTTTATATTGTCCTTGAATGTACTTCAATGCCTCATGATCAGTGAGGTGAATGTACTCGACCCATTTAGCTTGGCTAGTGAGGTGAATATTTGGTGGTTGGGGAGTGATTCATTCAACCTTAGTGGGGAATAGTGGGGTGTGAGAAATATGGATTTTATAGGGTGGCTTTTATGGTGGTTTAAAGGTCAAAGTAATCACAAATATCCCTTGGCTTGTTGTGCTTGTTATTTCGGTTGTACTAGGGGACAAGGTGGGGACAATGTTTGTGGGATGTTGGGTGATGAAATATGGATGTTTGGCTTGGTGTGTTTCGGCCCTAGCTTAGGGAAATGAAAAAGGAAATTGACTTATTGTGTGATATGGTTTTTTTTTTTGGCACAAAATGTGTTATTTTGATGGAGTGACTCAAGTAGGGAGGGGGTAGTCTGGGCAGGGTATATGGCTCTTTTAGGATGGAGATAGGCTCAAGGTTGTCAGGGTTAAGTAATATGGTTTGGGGTTGGAGAATTCATTCCAGAAAGGATCGTAACACTTAGACATGATTCCACTGATTTGTTTAAGGATTTGAGGATCAGGTGTAGTACTAGGGGATACAACACCACCATCCCAGCGTTGTCGGAGGAATTAGTTTATCCCACAACCCAAACCCCCAGAAGTATATGGTCATGCACTATCACTCTGTGGAGAATGGGTTCAGATTACCCCTCCATGGTCTGCTCCGCGACATCTGCCGCCATTTCGGATTTGCTCCTGGCCAGTTGACCGCTAATGCGCACAAGTATGTTGCGTCCTATATCTTGCGGTGCTGTGCCCTGGACAGAACTCCGACACTGGACGAATTCCTCATCTTCTTCAGTATTGGCGGGCCTTTCCCTTATTACAGCCTATTTCCTCATCCCCATGCTCCAATCTTTGAGAGGGTTGAGTTTAAACACGACAAATGGTCCCACCGCTACTTCGTCATTGAGTTCCCAGTTCACAGCCCCTTAGATTTGTCGGGTGTCGTTCTCCGTAGTCTTATTTCTCAGACAAAGTTCGCTGCAGTACCCCTGGCAGAGGCAGCATACTACGCCTTGAGAGAGGAAAGGGGTTTGATTCCACATCACTCCCTTCAAGACGCAAGGTTATACAAGAAGGCGGATCTTTACTATCCCCTGGGTCTTGACCCCATCCCGTTTGAAGGGGTGTCTTCCCCTGAAAGGTCAAAGGCTCCTCCTGCTGTGGAATCCAATCCAGCCGAGATCTCTTCCGGGAACCAGGCCCAAGGTAACTCCACTGCCTTGGCTATTCGCCAGCCGGCCGTTTCCCTTGAAGTGGTCCCCATCTCTGCTATTCCCGGGCTGAGAAAGCCCACCCCGTCCCAGAAACGGCCACGGGAATGAGTCACTGATGATGACTTCTTTCCCAAGAAGAACAAGTGTGAGGGTACTCCCACTTCGCCCAGCCCCCTGGCCACATCTTCTGGTACTCAGAGTACTGCCCCTACTGCCGCATTTGGAGGTTTGGAGTTACCCAACCCAGATAGCTTAGATCGTGAGGGGGATGAACTTCTGGACCAGTCAGCACTCAAAAGACCTGCAGTGCAGCCTCAGCCTGAGGTGATCAATACCTCTCCACTAGGCGCAACCATTTCCCAAGGGGTAGTGGGAGAAGCTGACAGGCAGAAAGAGCCGGAGACTTCTCCTGCGAGAGAGAAGGAGGTTGAAGTGCAGAAAGAATTGGATGCCTCCTCCACAATGGAGAAAGAAGCTGAAGAGCAAAAGGGTTTGAGGCGCCTCCAGAGACAGAGAGAGAGATTGAGAAACAACAGGAACCAGAAAAATAGCATTCCACTGTCACACCCCCAGCCTTCAATCTCCCCATCCGGCGGAAGTTCACGCCGCAAACCTACCCTGCCTTTAGGGAGGGTTGGGCAGGCTTTTCCCGCAGTTTGAACTCCTTACAGGCCTCTCACTGGACTATCCAGGCAAATCTAGAGAAGATGAAGGAATCAGTGCAGGAGCCTGCAATTCCTTAGGCACGCCCCGACTTGCTTGCCCTCAATGCTCTGCACTTCATGGAGCAGGTACTCTTCCCTTTCAAGAAGCTCTTTATCTCTTTTTAGTTATCTCTTTCTTGACTTCCCTTCCCCTTTCCAGGCCCAACAATCACTCCTCACCCTGACTGAGGAGTACTGTTGAAACACGGGCTTGTCACGTTTTCGTACTAAAGCCGTATTCGTTTTTGTAACAGGTTTTGATAATGCCAAACCGCTGTGATCAAGATAAGACATTGAATATACAAGGCGAAGAACGAAGATAAGAACAAGAGCTATACGAAGACCGTAGTCTTAGTGTCGTTGAGTCGGTCTCATTTGTGATCAAGACCGACCCAATCTTTACACCTTGGCTCTTTAGCCTAAAATATTTTCATTGAATTTCTTACATCATAAAAATGTTTTTCAAACATGTTTAAGTCAACAAAAAAACTTGGTGATCGCCCAAACTAAAACCAAGCAATCCGGCATTCGGCTTTCAGAAACCGGCGTTCTGCTTTCGGTTATCGGCGTTGGTTTTTGGGGTCCGAACCAACCAAGTGATTTTCAACTTTTTATGATTGGTTTTTACTTCTTGACATGTTTAAACAGTTCTCCAACAAAAACACTTTGAAAACCACCTTTCATTTTTTGGTCGTTTGGCAAAAACCACGCAAACGTCATAAACTTGGCTAACCGTGGTTTTTACTCAAATGACGTGGTTTTTAAAGTGTCTCACTTGATTTCTTAGTCCAATACATCAAATAAGTGTTTTAAACACTTGGTTTTTATTTTGGAGAACTTTGGATTTTTTGGTCAGTTTTTGCATCGGTTGGCTAGGCCGTGGTTAAGGCAAAAACCATACGTTTTTGGCTAACCACCCACCCAGCGATGGGAAGAACATCCCATCGATGGGTAAGCGGCTCCTTAGCCAAACCAACTTCCAGAACCATGCCAAACAGCGATGGGAGGTTCTACCCATCGTTGTTAAAGCCTTGGTCCAACATTATCACAAGGCACAATGCCCTTACCCAGCGATGGGAAGCTTTACCCATCGATGGGAACCCAGCGATGGGAAGGCTCAACCATTGATGGGAAGGCATGACCGTTGTAAGTCATTTAAGTTTGATTCTTTCCATGTTTGGAAGTCAACCTCCCACCCAGCGATGGGAAGCATGTACCCATCGATGCGTAGGTGACCGTTGGCTTCAAAACTGAAGGAAAATTGGCCTACCAGCGATGGGTAAGGTCTATACATCGCTGGGAAGCCAATATCCTGCAGATCCCAAATTTATTCAATCCCATAAATCAAGCCAATCACCCCTTTAATGTATTGGTCCGTTGGAGCCTATTTTGGAACTATAAAAAGGGGTGTTTGGATCTGCTTTACACATCAATTCACTTCACAATATTTATATTATCATTGCATTCAAACAACATCATTTTTCATAGCTTTCTAGAGCCAATTTGTGAAGTTTGAGTTGTTCTTGAGCGTATATAGTTTACTCAACATGTACTCTAAAAGAGAGCCTTGTTCTTGAGTGTCTTAGTGTTGTATACACGTTAAGGGAAGCTTGTTTCCCTTGGTTGTACGAAGGAAAGGTATTTTCCTTCAGGTTGAAGTCTTAGAGTGTGGTATCTCCGAGCAAGTGTTGTTGAGGCTCGTGGGACTCGAGTTCTCAGGTTGTAACAGTTTGTTAAGCACCCGTAAGCTTAACGGAAGTAGTGTAGCTCGAGAGAGTCTCTCGGGAGGCTGGATTAGCCACAAGTTGTGGTGAACCAGGGTAAATCTTGGTGTGCTCCCTTTACGCTTTCTACGCTCTTTATCTTTCATGTTCTTAATTTTTTATTCCTGCGATTTCTACGATCAAACGCTATTCACCCCCCCCCCTCTAGCGTTGGTCACTTATTCTAACAAGTACTTGGGTCGAGCGTCAGGGAACTACCGGGCCGTGGTGGTCCTGAAGGAAAAGGAGTTGGCTGTCAGGGCTCTGCAGCAGAAAGTTGACACCCTGGAACAACAAGTCCAGGTCCTTCAAGAAGAGAATGCCCGGCTCAAGGCAAATGGCTCAATGGAACTAGCAGCTGAAAGGTCCAAGGTCAAGTCCCTGCAAGAGCAGATTGCTATTTACCAAAGGGGGACCTAGGATCTAGAAACGCAGTTTGACAGACTCCGGGCGCAAATCTCCATCCTAGAGTCAAAGGTCTCAGCTTTAGAAGACAAGGTAGGGAGTCTAAAGACTGAGTTGGTTGAAAGGGAGTCCCGGATCTCCGAGTTGGAGAATTCCCTCCATGATGCCAAGCAAGAGGGCGCCCATCTTAACGACCTCGTGATAAAACACATAGAGGCGAAACGGCTTATCCTCGGGAAGTTGGAGAAAGAGAGACAGACTGCCAGCGAGCTCCGGTCAAGGATGGGTGAACTGGAGAAGACAATAGCTGCTCATCAAGGGGAGGTGGCTGCCCTGACCACCCACGCTGAGGCAATCTACGAAGAAGGGAAGTTTGATATGCAACACTGCATCTACGGGGCGATCCAGAGCCGCCTCCTGGAACACCGATCCTTGGATGACTTCATCTCTTACTATGGCCTGCCTCTTCCTCTTGCTCCCCCAGATTCTTGTACTGACCCGGGGCCTTGACTTTCCTTTTCTTCAATAGCTATTGTATTTTACTTTGTAACATTTAAATGGTAGCAACTTGACAACGCTTGTAACATTTTGTCCTTTGTCATTATCTCTTTCATATTCACGTTTCTGTAGACTCCTTCCTCTGGGCAAACTGTTTCTCCTTTTGGGATTCTTATCTCTCTCTAGGACTTAGAAGAATTTTATCCGCTTCAGTTTTGGGCTTAACCATGCTTACAAAGTGCTGTTTTCCCTTTATCATTGCGCTAACTGACTGGCCCACCTTAATCACGCCGGGCCCAATTCACTTTAGCCCAATAATGAAATGGCGCAACCCTAGCTTTCCTCGGGAATCCGCAACGGTTTCCTAATCGGATAAGTGCTTTGACTCCGCGTCCCTTGCACTTCTCCTTTAGGATTACTCGCCTATTTAAGGGGCTAGGCTGAACCCCTTCACCAACATAATCAAATTCTCAACATGGCTAATAACACCAACCGAGTTGTCTTTATTGATCTTAATATCTCCGATTCTTCTTCTGATTCTTCTTCCTTGGCATTTCCCTCGCTTGGAGCTCCAACACCTGAATTCCCTTCTGGGCCTTCCTCTGCTTCCGAACAATCGGTGACTTCTCCCCTGCCCCCGGGGGAGAACCCTCCCTGTTTCCCCCAGCGAATATCAGGGGACATTCTCCTGGGTTCCGGCGTGCTTCCAGGCGGTACCAAGACGGGAACCTCCTTCGGCCATCCCGGTACGTCCCGCCCCCAGAAGAGACGCAATCCTCGCTCAGAAGCTACCCGGTTGGTCTCCGGTGCGAGGCCTTCCTCCCAAGGTTCTCCCTCTCCTCAGCAGTCATATTGATAGCACCCTGAGAAGTGGGGGGATTATGACATGGGGGAAATAGGCATCCATCTACCTGGAGGGAAAAGGACAGAACCTTCCAGGATCCGCCTCCCCCTTTGGCTTAGGCGGAATGATGCCGTAAATCCTCCTCTCATGTCTCATCGTTCTCCTTGTCCACCTTCATGGAAGTGACTAAAGGGCGTCCACGGGGAATGGTTTTCAATCCCACCCGTTGGTACCCTTTCGTTTTCCGTTTCTTTTGAAGGATGCATCAGGAGGATGATGGGTTCTCTCCACACCTTCCCACTCCGGCATTCTTTCTGGTCCAGGCGGGGCAACAAGGGTCAGCGGATTCGCTCCCTCTGCCACACTGTTCCTCCTGGACCCTTGAAGTGCCGTTTCACCTTCATATATTTCTTTTTTAGTAGTAGGATAAAAGTAGATCAGGAACAAAGTTCATTGTTGTAACCCAAAAGAATGTAATTTTCTACTTGAGTTATTTAATGAAAACCTTTATCTCCCGTCTCTTTAATGTTTTATTGTTAGATCACGGATAAGGTCCATTGTCGTAACCCAAAAGAATGTAATTTTCTACTTGAGTTATTTAAAGAAAACCTTTATCTCCCGTCTCTTTAATGTTTTATTGTTAGATCAGGGATAAGGTCCATTGTCGTAACCTAAAAGAATGTAATTTTTTATTTGAGTTACTCAATGAAAGCCTTTATCTCCTGTCATTTATCATACCTTATGTGCCATCGCCTGGATGAAGTAGAAGTTTATATCTGTTTAACTTTTTACCATTCAAGGACGACGTTTTTCCCAAAGTACGGATGGGCCGACCCAACTGGCCCATGCACTTAAGTGGCGGAATCCTGGTCAAACATTGGGAATCTTCAACCGCGCCATTCGCCAATCACCTAGTCTTCCGCATCTTTCAACCATATTCATTACTCCCTAACTATCTTTTCCCCTTTCACTATAAATGGGGAAGGATGGTCTTCCGCTAGTTCATTCCTTTCTGACTTCTTCGCCATGGCAAACAAAGCTCAGGGTAAGGTTTTCATCGACCTAACCCTTTCTGGAACTTCTTCATCTTTAGATGATGATTTTCCTGACTCTCCTGCTCAGTCCAATGACATGGCTGGGCTGAGTCCCGACGAATTCTCAAGGATATATCCGGCACTCCGTCTTCCTGCGCCCTCACCTCCCAGTCCACCCCGGCTCCGATCCGGGAGGATAGATTGGGACTCTATGACCCTCCAAGACTTCGCCTTGTACCAGAGGATGCACAAGGCTAGACTTGGGCGTTCTTTTCTGCCCGCAGAGGCAGAACTTTCGCGTGAAAGCCGGACAGCTCCTCCAACCCTGCCAAGGCCTCCTAATGACGGTTCACCATCTGCGCCACATGCGCCCCGACCTGGGACATGGGAAGACTATGACCTGGGCGAGACTGATGACTCCGCCGTGCGTCCTTCGTCAGAGAGAAGGAGCCCATGGAGAGGGCCCCCTCCTCCTTCTTGTTGACTCCATGGGTGCAATTGGCCCTCCTTCAGCGCCTAGCCCCCTGCAAATCAGTTTTCTTTTTCTTGTTTCATTTCAAGAGGCATTCACTTGTTTGGACCAGGAGTTTTTCCTGCGTCCCATACTAAGGAATGTCCTTTAATTTCAGACTAGGAATTATCGTTGTAATTCAAAGATATAACCTCCGAATTAGCAATCAATGAACTCCCCCATTTTCTAGTTTCTTTTATCTCATTAGGAACCATTATTGTGAACCAAAAATATAAATTTTGGCCCATCAATGTAGTCCTTAATGTTTTTTTCTTTGCACTTTTTCTAATGTAAGTACATATAAAATCTCATCTCCCGGGGTTTAGACGTGCCATGGGAGCTTACCTCATCTGTCCCTGACCTCCTTTCCTCTGGGTTAAGGCATAATCTTATCTACCTTGGATCAGTTGAGCTCCAACCCTCGAAGTTTGTTTGCTCGGTTGATCTGTGCTGGTGGAATACTAAGCTTCAGCCCTCAAAGTCTGTTTGCTATTCTTCCTGAATTCCGGATTGTAAAGGCCCTCAAAGTCGAATCCCAACCCTTCCTTCATATTCGACGGAGGCATAAACTTATCTACCTCCGGGGAGACATAAACTTATCTACCTCCCCTATTTTTAGCAGGTGGCATAAACTTATCTACCTCCCTGTAATGTGGGTCTATCTCGCCCGGGGGTGCTCCCCCCCCCCCTTTTTTTTAAGAAATTTACAGAACAATGAAATTGTAAAGACACTTGGCTTTAGGGGAAAGAAAATTGTATTGAAACAAATATCTGAAATCCAAAAATAAAGTGCTTTACAAAACAATTTTACTGATAAAATTTGACCAAGTGTTCTACATTCCACGTCCTATCAATTTCTTTCCCCTTTGGAGTCACCAACTTGTAGGTACCTGGGCGGACGATAGCCTTGATGATATAAGGTCCTTCATATTTTTTAGCCAACTTCCCACCCCTAGTTGGTTGACTCTTCTCTCGCTTCCTCAGGACGTAATCCCCCACTTGGAACGCCCTCGGTTTCACCTTAGTGTCAAAGTAGGATTTCACTTGGCGATGATAATTCTCTACCCGGATTCGCGCTTCATCTCTTCGTTCTTCTATGAAGTTCAGCTCTACGGCCTGATTCTGTTCGTTTACTTCCGGGTCATATTCCATTTCTCTCCTGGTAGGGATCACCGTTTCAGCGGGAGCCCGGGCTTCGAAACCATAGGCTAAGCCAAAGGGAGTGTCGCCCGTAGCCCTCCTTGGAGTTGTTCTATACGTCCACAGGATTCTGGGTAGTTCCTCCACCCATTTGCTTCCTTCTGAAAACAGCTTTTTTTTATTCCGCTTACGATTGTTCTGTTGACGTTCTCCACCTGTCCATTAGCCTGAGGGTAGGCTACAGACACTTTTGTATGCTGAATTCCCCAAGTTTTGAGGAAGTCTTGGAATTCTGCCTCCTCAAACTGAGTTCCGTTGTCGGATATGATCTGCTTCGGGACACCAAACCTACAAAGTATGTTGGTTCCCACGAAGTCAATCATCTGCCTCCCGGTTATCCCGGCAAGTGGTTCAGCTTCCACCTATTTGGTAAAGTAGTCAATGGCCACCACTATCCACCTTGCCTGTCCAACCCCTTTTGGCAGGGCTCCCACAATATCAATCCCCCATCTTGAGAAGGGAATCACAGAGCTGATGGGCGTGTAGTTCGTGGCTGGCCTCCCGGGCATATTCTGGAATTGTTGACATGTTGGGCACTTGCGCACATACTCCTCGCAATCCTACCTCATTGTGGGCCAGAAATATCCCTGGATTATCGCCCTTCTGGAGATAGAGTATGGGCCCTGATGTGCAGCACATACTCCTTCATGTATTTCTTCCATAAGCGCTTTTGCCTCTGCCGCCCTGAGACAGCGGAGTAGAACGCCATTGTAAGACCGTTTATACAGGACTCCATCCTGCACCTTGTAGGTTTGTGCCCTCATTCGTAACAACCGGGCTTCTTGGGGATCTTCAGGGGCTACACCGTCCTCAATGTATCTCGCCAATCTGTCTAACCATTCTGGGGGGTCGGCTGACACCCAGAGCAATTCATCCCTGCTAAGACTCGGGGTTGCCAGTTCCTCGACCGTTGCTAATTTACTTATATATTCTGGTGATTCTGCGCTGAGTTTGGACAGAACATCTGCTTCCGCATTTTGCGCCTGGGGTATTTGTTCAAGCTTAAACTCGAACCTTCCCAACATTTCCAAGGACAAGTCTCGATATCTCTTCATCCTTTCTTCCTTTGCTTCAAACTCCCCAGTGATTTGTCCTACGATCAAGCGGGAGTCGCTGTATACCTGAACTCTGGATACTCCCAGCTTGCTGAGAATTCTCAGTCCATTAATTAGGGCATCAAATTCAGCTTCATTGTTGGACACGTGGAACTGAAATCTGATAGCGTAATAAATCCGGAAGCTTTCCGGGGTGATCAAGACAATACCTGCTCCACAAGATCGGGACCCAAAAGATCCGTCAATGCTCATTACCCACCAGTCATCTTCTACCCGGGTATCAGCCCAGGCTCTTGTTATCTCCGTGGTAGTACACTCAACCTGAAAGTCGGTGAGTGCCTGCCCTTTGATCGATGGACGCGACCTGAATTCCACATTGTACTGACTGATGAAAACCGCTCACTTGGTCATTCGGGCAAATGCCGTTGGGCTCCGAGTAAGTGATGCCAAAGGCTCATTGGTGAGCACTACAATCCGGTGAGCCTGAAAGTACGGGGTTAATCTCTTCGCCGTCTAGAAAACCGCTAACATGGCCTTTTCCAGACAGGAATATTTTAATTCCGCGTCTCTCAAGGTCTTGCTGACGTAGTAGACCGGATGTCAAAGGTATATTTCTTCGGATTCGGTCTCAAATTTACCTTCATCATGATTTCAAAGACCTCCTCAAGGTCCCGGACATGATCTCGGGCCTCTTTGGACTTGACAATCATGTCATCAACATATGCCTCCATGGTTTGCCCCAAGACTGCTTTGAAAACCTGAGAAACCATCCGGGTGTATGTTGCACCGGAGTTTCTCAGTCCGAATGCCATTACTAAGTAACAGTATAGCCCCTCCGGAGTTATAAAACTGGTCTTCTCCACATCAGTCGGGTGCACCCGAATCTGATGGTAGCCACTGAAAGCGTCCATGAAGCTCATTAACTCAGATCCGGCAGTCTCATCCACCATCTGGTCAATGTTGGGGAGTGGGAACGGATCCATTGGGCACGCCTTGTTCAAATTCGTGTAATCGACGGACATTCTCCACGAAGGGGGCTTAGGCGCCAGAACTACATTCGCCAACCAATCCGGGTAGTGCACCTCCCGGATATGTCCAATGCTCTACAAGGTTGCTACCTCCTTCTTCACGAAATCTCTCCTTTCCTGCGACAAATGCCTTCGCTTCTGCTTCACCGGTTTAGCATCTCGCAGGACGTTAAGGCGATGGACTGCAATCTTATAATCCAGCCCTGGCATATCAACTGGACTCGATGCAAAGACTTTCCTGAACCTTCTAAGGACTGAGATCACTCGTGACCTGAGTTCAGCCCCCAGGCCCTTTCCAATTCTGACCAACCTCCCCGGCGTGCCCGGCTCCAGTTCTACTTCTTCAATTTCGCCGGCAACCTCTACTCTGGGACATCTCTTCTCGACCCTTAAGAGCTGTGCAGTCACCTCCCCCACTTGGGTGTCGTACTTGATAAGCTGTTTGGTTGCCTTCAAATACCACGCCTGGGACACTCTCTGGGATCCCCTGGCGATTCCAACTCCGTGGGGAGTCGGGAACTTTATGCATAGATGACGAGGTGAGATGACGCACTCTAGATCTTCCAACCCGGGTCGGCCCAGGATGATGTTTGTATTGGAGATTATCCCCACTACAACGAATTCCATATCTAACTTCCGGGTGGCCTTAGTATCCCCTATTTACACCGGGAGGGTTATTACCCCCTCCGGCTCAATAGAGTCGCCAGTGAACCCGGTCAGCGGAGTCTTAATGGGTGACAACTCATCTCTTGTCAGACCAAGAGCCTTGTAAGTATCCATATACATGATATTAACAGAACTTCCCGTATCCACTAAAGTTTTGTGGATCAGTAAGTCCATTATATCAATCGTGATCACTAGGGCATCCCTATGGGGGACTCCTGTTTCTGCCAAATTAGCATTAGAAAATACAATTGGCTCAGTTTTCAGCTTCTTCCCTTCCGGGGCCAGCACCTTATTGACCATTGCTGCGTTGGCCCACTTCTTCCGGCTCATAGCCGAGTCTCCGCGAGTATTCCCTCTAATGATGAAGTTACACCCGTGATGTCTCTTCTGGCGGTGCGGTGCGAGCTCAGCGTCCTCTTCTTCATCTTCAAGCCCGATGTGGCGTTTTTCCCGGGCCTCAGCCTGGGCCACCTCCTTATCTCTACGCTTCCCATTCTAAGCGTTCCCGGGATTTCCCGCGTCACCATCTTGTACAAACTTCTTCAGATGGCCCCGGCGGATTAGCCTCGCCATCTCATTCTTCAGAGTGTAGCAATCCTCTGTGTTGTGATCATTCTTGCGGTGGTAGGCACACCACTTTCCAGTGTCCTCCACATTGCAGACCTTCTGGGAATAGGTTGGATAAGTCATGAGTCCCTGCTGTGTAGCATGGGCCATGACCTCAGCTACTAGTAATGTGAAGACTGGATTGGCAGATTTGTGCTTCTCCGAGGTCCAGGGTTTGTGCCCTTTTGGCCATTCGGGAAGCCCTGCTTTTTGTTCTTGAAGGCTTCTTGTTTCCCGCCTTTTCTTCTTCTTTGGGAGTCTTCTCTTTCTTCTCCTCCTTCCTTTCCTCAAGGGTAACATACCTTCCGGCCCGGAAGATTGCTTCTTCAAAGGTATCTCGGGGATGAGTTGTAAGATCAGTATGAAGGAGACCATCCTATAATGCCGCCGTGAACATGGCCAACCTGGATTTATCGTCGGTTCCTTCAACCTCCCTAGACTCTTTCCTCCACCGTATTAGGAAATTCTTCAAGGATTCTCCGTGCTTCTGCCGTACTGAAGCCAGGTGAGTGAAATGCTTCTTGGGTCGGCAGTTCCCTGCGAAATGTTCTAGGAACCGCAAATCCAACTCATCCCATGCCCGGATCGATCCGGCAGGAATGTGATTCACCCAATCTGCCACCTTGCTATCCACCGTCTGCAAGAAGCATCGGCACATCAATGCATCGCTGGCATCAACGGCAATCATCATCTGGACATGGTTGTTTATGTGTTCCTAGGGATCCGACTCCCCATCATAACGCTTAACGAACGGCATCTTGAATCTCTGCAGATACGGTTCCGCAAAGATCTCTGGGGTAAGGGGAGTATTCGTTCGGGTAGTGAATACTCATCCCCTATTTATCTTCCTCTGCATCTCCTGGATCTATTGCCTCAGATCCTGGAATTCGCCGACTTCCGATACTTGCGGCCCCAGACGTTGCGGTGCTGGGACCCTGACCTGGCTCTGAACTTCGTCTTCGTTTAGGACCACCTGTGACCGCATCGGCGCTTGATATTAGAGGATGCCACCTGACTGGCATGGGGTCGTACCCTACCCTGGGGTGCTTTGTCCGGATTCTTCCCCAGCCTCTCACTAACGTGAGCCTTCTGGCGAGATATCCTTTCAAAAACAGTTCCCTGCGGGTTTTCGTGCCCATTGCCAATGACCTGGCTCGCAGCCCTGGCCCAGTCTCCATTCACCTTACTATTCCGGGCCAACTCCTCCGCTCGGCGTCTAGCGATTGCCTGTCTCTCCCACTCGACCTCCTCCGGATCATGAAGCTCCTGGAGGATGGGAGAACTTGCAGTACGCAGGACCTGGCGGGGTTGCCCGGCAGGGACATCCCGAGTACCGGACGGACCAGGGAGAGCCTTATCTAATCGCTCCATAATGTTGGCCATCATGTTAGCCACATTATTCAACGCTGTCTCCAGCCCATTGACAGGAACGATCATACCCTGCTCAGGGTGGTCACTCCTCACCGTCGACTGGGTGGAAGTAGCGGTGTTACGTCTCGTCCTTCGTCCGGCCATAATCTCACAACCTTATCTCACAGTTAGCTCTGAATGAAAGCACCAATGATGGGATTAACCCGATCGGATGGCAGACCAAGAACATAATATGAATCAGAAAGATATAATCTCGTAATAATATTCTTTGATTAAGTGCAGAATTGCTTGAGCTGCCCCCTTACCATGGTGGGTTCTTTATCCTTTTATAGTACTTCTAACATTGTAATTAAAATTATACATAATGGGAGGAATTATGGAGATCATGGGGTTGTGATCCCCTCTTTTCCGGTCTCGTTCTCTTCTCATCTCATCCATAATCTGGTGGTGTGGGCCACGTGTCCCGTTCCTTCATTGGACTAGGTCGTCTTGATTTAATCCATGATTGGGCCGTCCTTTTCCCATTCGCCATGCGTGTAGTAGCGGGCTCTGTAACACCCCAACCCGCATGACCCAAACCCGTGAGACAGCGGACCGGTGTGCCACTGAATTGGTATCCGAATTTGCGACATTTTCAAAACAATTTTAAACAAACGTTCTATCAAAACATATAAAAATCCATCGGAGTAATTTAAAATAATGCGGAAGCCTTTTTAAAGTCAAACAACTTGGGATCTTGCCCGAAAACGTAATAAGCATTAAAGTTAATTAAATAAAGCATAATCAACAGATTAAAGAGACAGCCACGCCATCGTACATCTCCTCCTCAATGCCCTCTAAGATCGGCTCTAGGTTCATCTGTCTGATCACCTACGGACAGCAAAAAGGAAAACAACGCTATCCGCTCAGCATTGACGCTGAGTGGTACTCCATTGTAGCACAAGAATAAACATAATAATTCAACAATTAAGATCGTACATATGTTTATCCTTTTAATAAAAATCAATTCAACTTTACATTCGGTTCTTTAGACGGTTGACCAACAGTCAACTTATTTTCTCTCTTTTCAAAACGATTTAGGTGTTACGGGTTTCCCATTAACTCTTTGACCACCGGTCAAACCAATTTAGACTTTCACCAAAGTCAAACCACTTAACATTTATTGCCTCTGACGGAGATAGCCTCAATCCGTAATACCGAAGATGGCCTCAATTCGGTGGAGGTAGGATCCCTCGGGCGATGGCCTCAAACCCAAGATCGCAGACCCTCGTGCGCACGTCTTAACCTCACTGACCAGGCCCTGCAGCCGCCCGAGCAATGGCCAGTTTCTATGTTCAACACAATAAACCAATTGACCTTAATCACCAATTAGAATTAATTAATTAACTTAACTAATTCATTAAAGTCTGAGATTTAACCATCCGGTCAAACCTACGACAACAGAATATCCAGTCAAACCCTAGGTCAAACATGACCTAACCCAAGTCAAAGTCAAACCTGTTCAGTCAATTCACAATCCTCAACAATTCAATTCAAACAATCAATTTAATTCAATTAACCAATTTAGCCAAATTATAGCATAAACACATATAACGATCCAAACCATTAAATCGATTCGGAATGCTATTAACTTCATAGTACGGACCTGGATTACGCCGAAATCGAATCGATAGCTCGAACGGAAGACAAATCAACGAAATCAACCGAACGGGTCAAATCGAGTCAAAATACGAAATCGACCAATCAATCCGGAGTGGAGGTTAATCTGCCGGCGATATCAACTCGGGGCAGCGGCCGGATGCGGCGACGGTGACGGACGCCGACGACAGTTGCGGAGCGGCAGCTCGACGGCGATGAGCAGCGACTGGCGGCGCTGCACTCGACGGCGGCGGGTGGCCGCTGTGCAAAGGGCGACGGCGGCTCGAGGCTCGGCGACCGGCTGGAAGCTCGGGCGGCGGCGGCTCTCGATTCCGGCGAGGGCGAAACAACGGCGTCCGGCGTTTGGCGACGTCCTCCGTTTGGCGTGGCGGCGCTGCACCCGTCGGCGATGATGGCTGCGGCTACTGGCGAAGGAAGCAGCGGTGGCGCTGCAACTCAGCGGCGCTGCAATCGACGGCGGCGATGAGCGGCGACACCGGCGGCTGGCTGCTCCAGTTGGACGGCGACGACCGGCGGCTGGACCTGGCGGTGAGCGACGGCGGCTGGACCTGGCTTGCGACCGGCTGGGCGGCGAAGAAGAAAGAAGAAGAAGGAGAAGAAAAAGAAGAAGAAGAAGAAGAAAAAGGAACGGACGGAGAGTAGAATCGAAGAAGGAGAAGATAAGATAAGGTTTGTGTGGTTTAGGTTTATTTAATGGTCCCATTCCAAAAAGGATTGGGCTTCGGACCCAAAATACCTGATTAAATGGTCATAACTTGAGTTCCATAACTCCGATTCGCGAGCCGTCTGAACCGACGCGATCACAAAAATATTTCCTATGAGATGACATAAAAGTTGGGCTTAAAATACAAATTATAATTTTAACCCCTTTTTGGGCCCAATTCGTAATCAATTGCTCTAACAATTTAATTAATTCTTTTGGGCCAGGTTTCGGGGCGTTACATTTCTCCCCACCTTAAAAAGAATTTCGTCCTCGAAATTACTTGAGTCATTGGCCGTCGAAGAGATGTGGGTACTGAGTTCGCATAGATTCTTCGGTCTCCCAGGTTGCTTCTTCCACCGCATGATTACGCCATAATACCTTTACCAAAGGTACCGTCTTGTTTCTTAACACTTTAGTTTCGCGCGCCAAGAGCTTAACTGGTTCTTCTTCGTAAGACAAACTCTCGTCGAGGGTTACAGCATTGGTCGGCAACACATGAGTCGGATCTGAACGGTATCTACGTAGCATGGAGACATGAAAGACGTCGTGAATCCTGTTCAACTCTGGTGGCAACTCTAACCTGTAAGCAACAGGTCCTATTCGCTCCAGAATGCGGTAGGGTCCAATGAATCTAGGGCTAAGCTTCCCTTTCTTCCCGAACCGTAGGACCTTCTTCCAAGGTGAAACCTTCAAGAAATACCATGTCACCAACATTGTACTCTATGCCTCGTCTCTTTAAGTCTGCATATGATTTCTGTCTGTCCGAAGCAGTGCGGAGTCGGTCTCTGATCACACGAACCTTTTCCTCGGTTTCCTGCACAATATCTGGTCCCTCGAGCTTACGCTCGCTAAGCTCTGTCCAACAAATCGGGGTTCGGCACTTTCTGCCGTAGAGTGCCTCATACGGAGCCATCTGAATACTCGCCTGGTAACTGTTATTATATGCAAACTCCATCAACGGCAAGTAACGCTCCCAATCTTCTCCAAAGTCGATCACACAAGCTCGCATCATATCCTCGACAATCTGTATCACCCTCTCGGACTGGCCATCGGTCTGAGGGTGAAATGTCGTACTAAGGTTCAAAGCTGTGCCAAAAGCCTTCTGAAGTCCTCTCCAGAACTTCGAAGTGAACCGGGGATCTCTATCAGATATGATTGACAGCGGTGCACCGTGCAACCGAACTATCTCTCTAACGTATAAGTCTGCCAATTTGTCCAAGGAAGAGTCACGTCTGACGAGTAGAAAATGAGCGGACTTCGTCAACCTGTCAACAATGACCCAGATGGCGTCATTCTTTCGTGAAGATCGTGGCAATCCTATCACAAAGTCCATAGTGATCCTTTCCCACTTCCATTCCGGAATGGTAGGAGGGTGCAGCAACCCTGTCGGAACCTGGTGCTCAGCCTTGACTTGCTGACAAGTCAAACAGCGCGCAGTGAACTCGGAGATTTCCTTTTTCATAGCTGGCCACCAATAGGATTTCTTCAAATCCTAATACATCTTGTTACTACCCGGGTGCATAGTGTATACGGTTCCAAGAGCCTCACGCAACAAGCGATCCCTCACTCCACCGCGGGGCACCACTAGGCATTCACGATAGTACAAGACTCCGTCATCGCGAATTGCAAACTCGGGCCTCTTTCCTGTAGGAACTAACTCTCGAGTCTTCTGACAAAACTCATCACCTCTCTGTGCTGTACAGATCTCCTGCTCTAACGGTGACTGAAGCTGTAGCTCGGCTAACGATTTTCTGCTCAAAGCATCGGCCACAATGTTAGCCTTGCCCGAATGATACTCAATGACTAAATCGTAATCCTTGATCAGATCCAACCATCGGCGTTGTCTAAGATTCAGTTCCTTCTGGATGAGTAGGTACCTCAAACTCTTGTGATCGGTGAAGATGTGAATCCTCTCTCCAAAGATGTAGTGGCGCCAAATCTTCAAGGCGAACACCACGGCTGCCAACTCTAAATCATGTGTCGGGTTGTAACACCCCAACCCGCATGACCCAAACCCGTGAGACAGCGGACCGGTGTGCCACTGAATTGGTATCCGAATTTGCGACATTTTCAAAACAATTTTAAACAAACGTTCTATCAATACATAGAAGAATTCATCGGAGTAATTTAAAATAATGCGGAAGCCTTTTTAAAGTCAAACAACTTGGGATCTTGCCCGAAAACGTAATAAGCATTAAAGTTAATTAAATAAAGCATAATCAACAGATTAAAGAGACAGCCACGCCATCGTACATCTCCTCCGCAATGCCCTCTAGGATCGGCTCTAGGTTCATCTGTCTGATCACCTACGGACAGCAAAAAGGAAAACAACGCTATCCGCTCAGCATTGACGCTGAGTGGTACTCCATTGTAGCACAAGAATAAACATAATAATTCAACAATTAAGATCGTGCATATGTTTATCCTTTTAATAAAAATCAATTCAACTTTACATTCGGTTCTTTAGACGGTTGACCAACAGTCAACTTATTTTCTTTCTTTTCAAAACGATTTAAGTGTTACGGGTTTCTCATGAACTCTTTGACCACCGGTCAAACCAATTTAGACTTTCACCAAAGTCAAACCACTTAACATTTATTGCCTATGACGGAGATAGCCTCAATCCGTAATACCGAAGATAGCCTCAATTCGGTGGAGGTAGGATCCCTCGGGCGATGGCCTCAAACCCAAGATCGCAGACCCTCGTGCGCACGTCTTAACCTCACTGACCAGGCCCTGCAGCCGCCCGAGCGATGGCCAGTTTCTATGTTCAACACAATAAACCAATTGACCTTAATCACCGATTAGAATTAATTAATTAACTTAACTAATTCATTAAAGTCTTAGATTTAACCATTCGGTCAAACCTACGTCGACAGAATATCCAGTCAAAGTCTAAGTCAAACATGACCTAACCCAAGTCAAATTCAAACCTGTTCAGTCAATTCACAATCCTCAACAATTCAATTCAAACAATCAATTTAATTCAATTAACCAATTTAGCAAAATTATAGCATAAACACATATAACGATCCAAACCATGAAATCTATTCTAAATGCTATTAACTTCATAGTACGGACCTGGATTTCGCCGAAATCGAATTGATAGCTCGAACGAAAGACAAATCAACGAAATCAACCGAACGGGTCAAATCGAGTCAAAATACGAAATCGACCAATCAATCCGGCGTGGAGGTTAATCTGCCGGCGATATCAACTCGGGGTAGTGGCCGGATGCGGCGACGGTGACGGACGCCGGCGACAGTGGCGGAGCGGCAGCTCGACGGCGATGAGCAGCGACTGGCGGCGCTGCACTCGACGGCGGCGGGTGGCCGCTGTGCAAAGGGCGACGGCGGCTGGAAGCTCGGCGACGCTGAGCGGCGGCTACTGGTGAAGGAAGCAGCGGCGGCGCTGCAACTCGGCGGCGCTGCAATCGACGGCGGCGATGAGCGGCGACGCCGGCGGCTGGCTGCTCCAGTTGGTTGGTGACGATGGCGGCGGGCTTCTGGCGGCGAGCGACCGGCGCTAGCAGTGGAGGTCGATCGGCGAATAGGCGACGGCTACGGGCGAAGGACACAGCGGCGGCACTGGAGGCTTGGTGACCGGCTGCGCGGCGACTGGCGGCGGCGAGGCTGGCCGGGGAAGACGAAGAAGAAAGAAGAAGGAGAAGAAGAAGAAGGAAGAAGAAGAAGAAAGAAGAAGGAGAATCGAAGAGGAAGAAGAAGAAAGAAGAAAGAAAATAAGGTTCTCGTGTGGCTGAAATTAGGTTTATTTAATAGTCCCATTCCAAAAAGGATTGGGCTTCGGACCCAAAATACCTGATTAAATGGTCATAATTTGAGTTCCATAACTCCGATTCGCGAGCCGTCTGAACCGACGCGATCACAAAAATATTTCCTACGAGATGACATAAAAGTTGGGCTTAAAATACAAATTATAATTTTAACCCCTTTTTAGGCCCAATTCGTAATCAATTGCTCTAACAATTTAATTAATTCTTTTGGGCCAGGTTTCGGGGCGTTACATTTCTCCCCACCTTAAAAAGAATTTCGTCCTCGAAATTACTTGAGTCATTGGTCGTCGAAGAGATGTGGGTACTGAGTTCGCATAGATTCTTCGGTCTCCCAGGTTGCTTCTTCCACCGCATGATTACGCCATAGTACCTTTACCAAAGGTACCGTCTTGTTTCTTAACACTTTAGTTTCGCGCGCCAAGAGCTTAACTGGTTCTTCTTCGTAAGACAAACTCTCGTCGAGGGTTACAGCATTGGTCGGCAACACATGAGTCGGATCTGAACGGTATCTACGTAGCATGGAGACATGAAAGACGTCGTGAATCCTGTTCAACTCTGGTGGCAACTCTAACCTGTAAGCAACAGGTCCTATTCGCTCCAGAATACGGTAGGGTCCAATGAATCTAGGGCTAAGCTTCCCTTTCTTCCCGAACCGTAGGACCTTCTTCCAAGGTGAAACCTTCAAGAATACCATGTCACCAACATTGTACTCTATGCCTCGTCTCTTTAAGTCTGCATATGATTTCTGTCTGTCCGAAGCAGTGCGGAGTCGGTCTCTGATCACACGAACCTTTTCCTCGGTTTCCTGCACAATATCTGGTCCCTCGAGCTTACGCTCGCTAAGCTCTGTCCAACAAATCGGGGTTCGGCACTTTCTGCCGTAGAGTGCCTCATACGGAGCCATCTGAATACTCGCCTGGTAACTGTTATTATATGCAAACTCCATCAACGGCAAGTAACACTCCCAATCTTCTCCAAAGTCGATCACACAAACTCGCATCATATCCTCGACAATCTGTATCACCCTCTCAGACTGGCCATCGGTCTAAGGGTGAAATGCCGTACTAAGGTTCAAAGCTGTGCCAAAAGCCTTCTGAAGTCCTCTCCAGAACTTCGAAGTGAGCCGGGGATCTCTATCAGATATGATTGACAGCGGTGCACCGTGCAACCGAACTATCTCTCTAACGTATAAGTCTGCCAATTTCTCCAAGGAAGAGTCACGTCTGACGGGTAGAAAATGAGCGGACTTTGTCAACCTGTCAACAATGACCCAGATGGCGTCATTCTTTCTTGAAGATCGTGGCAATCCGATTACAAAATCCATAGTGATCCTTTCCCACTTCCATTCCGGAATGGTAGGAGGGTGCAGCAACCCTGTCGGAACCTGGTGCTCAGCCTTGACTTGCTGACAAGTCAAACAGCGCGCAGTGAACTCGGAGATTTCCTTTTTCATAGCTGGCCACCAATAGGATTTCTTCAAATCCTAATACATCTTGTTACTACCCGGGTGCATAGTGTATACGGTTCCAAGAGCCTCACGCAACAAGCGATCCCTCACTCCACCGCGGGGCACCACTAGGCATTCACGATAGTACAAGACTCCGTCATCGCGAATTGCAAACTCGGGCCTCTTTCCTGTAGGAACTAACTCTCGAGTCTTCTGACAAAACTCATCACCTCTCTGTGCTGTACAGATCTCCTGCTCTAACGGTGACTGAAGCTGTAGCTCGGCTAACGATTTTCTGCTCAAAGCATCGGCCACAATGTTAGCCTTGCCCGAATGATACTCAATGACTAAATCGTAATCCTTGATCAGATCCAACCATCGGCGTTGTCTAAGATTCAGTTCCTTCTGGATGAGTAGGTACCTCAAACTCTTGTGATCGGTGAAGATGTGAATCCTCTCTCCAAAGATGTAGTGGCGCCAAATCTTCAAGGCGAACACCACGGCTGCCAACTCTAAATCATGTGTCGGGTAGTTCTCTTCGTGAGTCTTCAACTGTCTCGATGCGTAGGCCACTACCTTACTCAACTGCATCAGTACACAACCTAAGCCGCTATGAGATGCATCACTATAGATGGTATACTCGATGCCAGGAGTAGGTTGAATCAAGACTGGTGCCTGGGTCAGGCACTCCTTCAGTTGATCAAAACTGCGCTGGCACGCTTCTGTCCACTCGAATTTGTTGTCCTTACGCAGTAGCTTGTTCAATGGAGTAGCGATCGAAGCGAAGCCCTTAACAAATCGGCGATAGTAACCAGCTAACCCAAGGAAGCTCCTCACCTCACGAACATTCCGCGGAGTCTTCCAGTCCACTATGGCTAAAATCTTGCTGGGGTCTACCTGGATACCGGTGGCAGAGATAACATGTCCTAAGAATGTCACCTCACTCAACCAGAATTCACATTTAGACAATTTTGCATACAGCTTGTGTTCTCTCAACACACTCAAAACCAATTGCAAATGTCTAGC
Organism: Cuscuta australis; assembly: GCA_003260385.1. NCBI lineage: Eukaryota > Viridiplantae > Streptophyta > Magnoliopsida > Solanales > Convolvulaceae > Cuscuta > Cuscuta australis. The sequence continues at coordinate 277,020 of NQVE01000105.1, forward strand.
ATGCTCCTCCTGAGTCCGTGAATAAACCAAGATGTCATCGATGAACACTACTACGAACTTGTCCAAATATGGTCGGAACACACTGTTCATAAGCTCCATGAACACTGCCGGGGCATTAGTCAATCCGAAAGGCATGACTAAGAACTCATAATGCCCATAGCGTGTTCTAAAAGAAGTCTTCGGAATGTCTTCTCTCTTAACGGAAATCTGATGGTATCTAGAACGCAGATCGATCTTCGAGAATACTGTAGCCCCTCTGAGCTGGTCGAACAGGTCGTCGATGCGAGGCAACGGATAACGATTCTTCACTGTGGCTTTGTTCAACTGCCTGTAGTCGATGCAAAGTCTCATGGATCCATCTTTCTTTCGAACAAATAACACCGGTGCTCCCCATGGGGAAACGCTAGGTCGGATGAATCCCTTTTCCAGTAGCTCTTGCAACTGAGCCTTCAACTCCTTCATCTCGGCAGGTGCTATACGATACGGTGTAGCAGATATGGGTTCCGTACCTGGAATGAGATTGATCGAGAATTCTACCTCTCTCGGTGGAGGTAAACCAGGTAGGTCTTCGGGAAAGACATCGGGGAAGTCGCAAACTGTACGGATGTCCTGTTGACGTGGCAATTCTTTTCGCATATCCTGAACGTGACACAGGAACATCTTGCACTTCTTGCGAATCAAGCGCCTCGCGCTCAAGGATGATATGAACTCGGGAGCCTTGGGGAACACCTCCCCGAAGAGTGATACGTCGCTCTCGTCCTCGGCTCTCAGCCGTACGGTCCGACAACTGCAGTCGACCACTGCTCTATGCTCGGTGAGCCAATCCATACCAAGGATAATGTCAAACTCCTTGTGTGGTAGCTCTATCAAATCTGCAGGGAATTGCTTCCCTTGCACGGACAACGGACATCTATGATAAACGTGATGAAGACGCATGCTATGTCCTAGCGGATTCGATACAATAGTAGGTATCTCAAGGTCACTCCTCACAATCGCAGAATTAGCAGGCATGCCAACACAGATATAGGAGAGCGTGGAACCCGGATCGATCAAGGCATGCATAACCGAATCAAATAGTACGAACGTACCCAAGATAACATCGGGACTAGGATCTGTGCGCCCTTGCATGGCGTAGGTACGCGCTGGTGCCCGGCCTGACTGCTGCGGACGTGCTCTCTGCTGATTATTTGCGGCCGTAGACTGCTGACTCTGTGCTGGATGTGATGCGGCAGGCTGATCCGGAGCTCTAGGTAAAACAGGCTCGCTGCTAGGGTTTGTCGGGCAATGCCTCCTGAAATGCCCTGGCTGACCACAACCCAAACATAAGCCTTGGGCGAGCCAACACTCGCCCGGGTGATGCCTACCACAATGTACACATTGCGGGTGGCTCCTCGTTCTGTTCGAGTTGCTAGCGGCGGCCGACGGAGACGGCCTCGACTTACTCCTCCTAGGCGGCGGCGCACTCGAAGAACCCTTCTCGTACCTCTTTCCCCCAAATCCAAAACTCTTCCCGCTCGGCCCAGTGCTGGCCGCGGGTCGCGGGTCTTTCGTCGCTCGATCCTCTTTCTTGGTTGCCTGCAAATCGTCCAAGCTCTTTTCCGTCTTCACAATCAAATCGTACGCCGCATTAAAATCTGTCGTCGTGATCAGTGCGGCGTACGGCCTCATGTCCGGCCGTAGCTTCTTGACGAACTCATTCAAACGATCCTCCGGAATGGAGACCAGACTCGTCGCGTACTGGGACAAGTAGTCGAACCTCTGTCTCAGTTCAGGCAGTGACATCCTCTCCTGCTTAAGCGCAACGAATTCATCGCGCCTCTCCTCGCGGTACCGGGTGGGGACGTACTCCTTCGTGAAGGCTCGATCAAAGCGATCCCAGGTCCACGGCTTGGGCGTGTGTGGATCCTGGTCAATGCGCTTCCACCAAACATATGCTCCCTTCCGGAACATCTGTGACGCCAACTCCGAGCGATCAGCATCTGGGACTCTCAAATTCTTGAGTACCCGGTCCATCTGCTCAAGCCAATCCAATGCAATCTGGGGCTCCCCCATCTTGTCTCCTCGAAACTCTTCCGCTCCGTTATCCTTCAACGTCTTGAAGGTAACGATGTGCGGCTGCGGCTGTGGTGGTGGCGGTGGCTGGAACATGGGCATAAGCTGCGCCATGTGCTGCATATAATGGGCCATCATGGCCGGGAACATCTACTCGTAGGCCACCTGCGGCATCACCAACGGTGGCATCACTGAGGTGGTACGACTGGCGGTGGTACAACTGGTGGCTGTCCCGCTGGCGCAGGTTGATTCTGCTGTTGCCCTCCGTCACCCGAAGGCGTGAAACTCGAACCCTCGGTGTTCACCGTGTGCACGCTCACGTGCTCCGGCTCTGGAACGTACTGACCGTGGGTCGATTCTTGACTCATTCTAAAATAATAAGGAAATTCCCAAGTCAGATCTTAACATATAATAGATAAAGCTATAAATACTTATTACCTTCCCGGGGCAGAGGAGTTACGTGAGATGCAGATGCGGCTGAATTATTCATTGTATTTTTTTTTGAAAGGGATGTAACACCCCAACCCGCATGACCCAAACCCGTGAGACAGCGGACCGGTGTGCCACTGAATTGGTATCCGAATTTGCGACATTTTCAAAACAATTTTAAACAAATGTTCTATCAATACATATAAAAATCCATCGGAGTAATTTAAAATAATGCGGAAGCCTTTTTAAAGTCAAACAACTTGGGATCTTGCCCGAACACGTAATAAGCATTAAAGTTAATTAAATAAAGCATAATCAACAGATTCAAGAGACAGCCACGCCATCGTACATCTCCTCCTCAATGCCCTCTAAGATCGGCTCTAGGTTCATCTGTCTGATCACCTACGGACAGCAAAAAGGAAAACAACGCTATCCGCTCAGCATTGACGCTGAGTGGTACTCCATTGTAGCACAAGAATAAACATAATAATTCAACAATTAAGATCGTACATATGTTTATCCTTTTAATAAAAATCAATTCAACTTTACATTCGGTTCTTTAGACGGTTGACCAACAGTCAACTTATTTTCTTTCTTTTCAAAACGATTTAGGTGTTACGGGTTTCCCATTAACTCTTTGACCACCGGTCAAACCAATTTAGACTTTCACCAAAGTCAAACCACTTAACATTTATTGCCTCTGACGGAGATAGCCTCAATCCGTAATACCGAAGATGGCCTCAATTCGGTGGAGGTAGGATCCCTCGGGCGATGGCCTCAAACCCAAGATCGCAGACCCTCGTGCGCACGTCTTAACCTCACTGACCAGGCCCTGCAGCCGCCCGAGCAATGGCCAGTTTCTATGTTCAACACAACAAACCAATTGACCTTAATCACCGATTAGAATTAATTAATTAACTTAACTAATTCATTAAAGTCTTGGATTTAACCATCCGGTCAAACCTACGACAACAGAATATCCAGTCAAAGCCTAGGTCAAACATGACCTAACCCAAGTCAAAGTCAAACCTGTTCAGTCAATTCACAATCCTCAACAATTCAATTCAAACAATCAATTTAATTCAATTAACCAATTTAGCCAAATAATAACATAAACACATATAACGATCCAAACCATTAAATCGATTTTGAATGCTATTAACTTCATAGTACGGACCTGGATTACACCGAAATCGAATCGATAGCTCGAACGGAAGACAAATCAACGAAATCAACCGAACGGGTCAAATCGAGTCAAAATACGAAATCGACCAATCAATCCGGCGTGGAGGTTAATAAGCCGGCGATATCAACTCGGGGCAGCGGCCGGATGCGGCGACGGTGACGGACGCCGGCGACAGTGGCGGAGCGGCAGCTCGACGGCGATGAGCAGCGACTGGCGGCGCTGCACTCGACGGCGGCGCTGCACTCGACGGCGGCGGGTGGCCCCTGTGCAAAGGGCGACGGCGGCTGGAAGCTCGGGCGACGGCGGCTCGAGGCTCGGCGACCGGCTGGAAGCTCGGGCGACGGCGGCTCTCGATTCCGGCGAGGGCGAAACAGCAGCGTCCGGCGTTTGGCGACGTCCTCCGTTTGGCGTGGCGGCGCTGCACCCGTTGGCGATGATGGCGGCGGCTACTAGCGAAGGAAGCAGCGGCGGCGCTGCAACTCGGCGGCGCTGCAATCGACGGCGGCGATGAGCGGCGACGCCGACGGCTGGCTGCTCCAGTTGGACGGCGACGACCGGCGGCTGGACCTGGCGGTGAGCGACGGCGGCTGGACCTGGCTTGCGACCGGCTGGGCGGCGAAGAAGAAAGAAGAAGAAGGAGAAGAAAAAGAAGAAGAAGAAGAAGAAGAAGAAGAAGAAGAAGAAGAAGAAAAAGGAACGGACGGAGAGTAGAATCGAAGAAGGAGAAGATAAGATAAGGTTTGTGTGGTTTATGTTTATTTAATGGTCCCATTCCAAAAAGGATTGGGCTTCGGACCTAAAATACCTGATTAAATGGTCATAACTTGAGTTCCATAACTCCGATTCGCGAGCCGTCTGAACCGACGCGATCACAAAAATATTTCCTACGAGATGACATAAAAGTTGGACTTAAAATCCAAATTATAATTTTAACCCCTTTTTGGGCCCAATTCGTAATCAATTGCTCTAACAATTTAATTAATTCTTTTGGGTCAGGTTTCGGGGCGTTACAGGCTCGGCCCGTTACCCTCACCTGGCCTTATCCATCTTGCGCTATTATGGGCCTCTATTGGGCCTGGAGTCGGGTCCACCAGACCTGATATCCATCAATATATATACATACATACATACATACATACACACACACACATATATAGTTTGGTTCAAATAAGAATGAGATCTAATGAAAAAAATAAGAATATGATTTATGGCCTTTAGATCTTGATCCATGGGGATGATTCATATCTCTCCCTAATAATTTTATAATTGCCTATTGCTTTTATATTGGGTTTTTTTCCGTTTGCGTAAAAAGTCGTTTATTTACTGTTGGATCCACTTACTCTCGTCACTTTACTGTGCAGCGCACTTCTCACTCAGGCGGTGGTGCCGGTTATATGAAGATGATGAAGCATGGATTTTCTCACTACCTCTGCTACTTCCTCCAGGTTTTTTCTCGTTTCTTTTCTCTTTCTTTTTGCCGTTTTTTTCCTTCTGCAGAAGGTGCCGTTTCTTTTCTCTGCACTTCTCACTCAGCCGACTGATAATTGTTCTTTGTTGCATGTTCATTTCTAAATGGGTTGCAGTTAAATATAAATTTAGATCTGTTTTGGTCTTTTTTTTTTTAAAATTGAATTGAATTCAAATTCAAATGAATAGAATTCGAAGGGATAGATTTGAAGCAGCAATAAAATTGAATAAGCTCTTCAAAAACTTTTTCCATATCATCATGAAAAACTTTTTTTTTAAATTGAATTGAGTTGAAATTCAATTAAAACTTTTTTAAAACATTTCACTGATTTTATAATCCTGGTTCAAACTCATTTTCTTATTGCATGTTTGAAGCTCAATTTTGACCACTCATTTGATTTTAAAGATTAGGATGTTTTAATTTTTTTTTTGCATGCTCATTTGGGTGTGCCTCTATTCTTAGTTCTTTTTTTAGGGATTCCGAATTGATGCATGTGTATTAAAAAATCCATGACATCACTCATTTGATTTTAAACATCAGGATGTTTTAATTCCTTTTTTTGCATGTCCATTTGGGTGTGTTTCTGAGTTTTTATTTTATGTTTCTATTTGATTTTAGTTTGAAAATGAGTTAGACTAGACATTTTGGCCCAACCTGCAACAGAGCAATGACTATTCAAGGATTTATAATCCCTAAATTATATCATACCCCCTCTGTTATTATTTATCTGTCTACATTGACAGATCACATAGTTTTTGTAAATGTATTGCTTTTGTACCAAAAAAAACCCTTTTTAATACAAAGAAATAATCTACTAAATTCATTTAATAATTATTTCGGTTAGTATACGGGTAAATGTTGATAAAAAAACATTTCATTAATTTGCATATTCATTTGGGAGTTTTAATTTCTTTTTTGCATCAGGATGTTTAAATTTCTTTTTTGCATGTCCATTTGGGAGTATTTCTATTTGATTTTTGTTTGAAAATGAGTTTGCTGTTATGAATTTCTTTAAATGAGTGTTTGAAACTGAGTGTTTCTATTTAAATTTCTTTAATGGATAGAGTTTGCTGTTATGATTTTTTAGTCAGTAATCATGGAGTTTGTTCATCTGGTTTTTTTATTGCATTTTTGAAGTTGAATTTTAACCTTTCATTTGATTCTAAAGATCAGGATGTTTTAAATTCTGAGTGATGTTCAATATTGTGTGTTGTCCTAAATACTGAGTTGGTTTTATATTTTCAATCACTTTATATCTTGAAATATGAAGTTTTTTATAGCATTCTGGTTTAAATACCAATGGGTTGTTTGTTATTAAACTTTATAATTTTACATTTAAGTTTATATCTTTAGTTTTGAGTTGTACCGTAGTTATACCTCTATCTTAAAGCTTTAATGTTTTACTTTTTCCATAATATCCCCATCTTTTTCCATAATATTTTTAGTTTTAAACATATAAAACAGTAAAATATGAACAAATAAATTCAACAAAAATGGTTTCACACATACTCAGCAGTAGTTATGAACAAGCAATAGATCCGCAAACCTCAGAATCACCACCAGCAACAGTGTCCCACAGCCCCTTGAGCTCTTGATCACCCTCTTTGCCCCTCTTGAAATGCATTTGGGATCACTGTTTAGGTTCAACTTTTGATAAATATTAGAGGACAGAGTCCTATGAACTTCCTATGATAATGAAACAGTTTAGATATTCCAGCAAATGGCACAAATTTAGACATTGATAGACATTAGCACTTAATAAACATATGGAATTTTGTTTGACAGTTCTTGTGGTTTTCTTATTGTTTTAAATTAATCCCCAAATTATATCATACCCCCTCTATTATTATGTATCTGTCTACATTGACAGATCACACATCTTTTGCTAACTTCTTTATTGTTTATTTTGTACTCAGATATTTACCAGTGTATACTTCGCAGCGTACGTTTCCTTCGTTGACTTGCAGGTTTGCTTCTTACTTTTTTTCTTTTCTATCTTCGTTTGGGAATGAATAGATATTTCTCGAAATGCATTATTATTTTATTTTTCCATACTTTGCCCATGAAAACAATAAAATTAAAAAAACTTCTTCTGTCTAATTAAAAAAATAATGTACTCTGCACATGTAAGTCGATTTAAACAGAGAAACATTATCATTTTAAATTTTTTATCTTTAGGAGTGGCAAACTATATCATTTCTTTTTATGGAGATTGGGTGTTCTTCTCAGCATAAAACTGTAGACGACGAACGTCGTGAACAAAGGAACTTTAGACGCCGTCTTCGATATCGTGAAACACGAGAAAAAGAGAAACGTGCGAAACAACCTAAGTTTAATACTCCTTCTGTTCCTCCTGAAGGTCTTGATCAACGCCTAAACTAATTTTAGATTTATTCTTACGTCTTTATTGTGACTAATTGTTTCTTTCTTTCTCTACTTTGTCTCTATGTTTTCCACTTCTTTTGAAACAATGTTTTCTAGACCCTCCCTCTGTTTATGCGTACTGTGATTTACCATTTTCTCTGAGGCGGGTGCCAGACTGCACGTTTTGTGGGGCTAAGCGCATGGTGTATGAGCCCTTAGGGTTTTGTTGTTGCCAGGGTGAGGTCGTCCTTGCTTCAAATGAAATGCCAAGTCTTTTGAAAGATTTATTCATCGGCAACGATCTTAAGGCGAGACACTTCCAATCTGCTGTTCGTACTTACAATAACACCTTTGCTTTTACTTCCATTGGTATATACAATTATGATAAAGATCTATGCAAAAGAAATAAGGGAATCTATACTTTTAAAGTACAAGGCCAGATATATCATTTTCTTAATGATTTACTTCCTGATGGATCTCCTCCTCGAAATCTGCAATTATATTTTTTTGACAATGCTCAACAAATTGAGGATAGACTTGAAACATGTGATAGGTTGGATAAAGAAATTGTTTCTACCCTTGTGCAAGTGCTTTCAGAGAATCCGTATGCACAGTTTTTCAAAAGTCTCAAAGACGCGTGCTATGATGCTGATTTTAGTATCAAGATTAATAGTGATCCCGGTTTAGACCAAAGAGTTTATAATGCTCCAACCACTTCACAAGTTGCAGCAATATGGATTGAAGATGCAAACAACGGGACTTCGGAAAATAAACATATCAGAGTTTATGCGCATAGTGGTGTTTCACAAAGTATACGATACTTTTATGGATGTTATGATCCGTTGCAATATCCATTATTGTTTGCTGGGGGTGAAGTTGGCTGGCATACAGGCATCGATAAAGTTCTCACACGGATACAACATCGACCAGTGGGAAATAGGCACACTACTCCTACCCCAGATGTTAACCTTATACAAAGTGTTGAAGAGCTTATCGAAATGGAAGAAGCTAACTTTATAAGTGGGCGTAAAAGAAAAACAGTGTCATGTAGAGAGTATTATGCCTACAAATTGCAAGTACGTGGAATGGATAATAGCTATTTGTTGCACTCGGGTAGGCTACTTCAACAATTTATTGTAGATGTGTACATAAAAATTGAGACGCAGCGTTTGGATTATTATAGGCTTAAGCAACTTGACCTCAGATCGGAGACGTATCAAGGTGTTATTGATAGTATGCAAATGGGTATGGTATATGGCGATGATATTGGCCAACGTATTATTCTACCTGCTTCATTTATAGGTGGACCTCGTGATATGCGTAAACGTTATCTGGATGCCATGGCTCTTGTTCAGCAGTATGGAAAGCCAGATCTTTTTGTAACAATAACATGTAATCCCAATTGGCCAGAAATTAAGGAGTTATTAGAACACAAAGATGAGGCGCAGAACAGACCTGATATTGTCTGTCGGGCTTTTCATACTCGGTTGCAAGAGTTCAAAAATGACATAACTAAGAAAAAGTTCTTTGGTGATATAGCTGCGTATATATATGTGATTGAATTTCAAAAGCGAGGATTACCCCATGCACATTTTCTCATTATCCTGAGGGCTTCTTCGAAAATACAAACTTCCTTTGAATGTGATAAGTTCGTTTGTGCAGAATTACCTGACCCAGAGAAACAACCACGTTTGTATGCTCTTGTTAAGAAACACATGATTCACGGTCCTTGTGGTGTCTTGAACCCAAATTGCCCTTGCATGATAAAAAAAAAGGGATGTTCAATAGCTTCTTGTAAAAGTAAATTCCCTCGAACTTTGTGTGAAGATACAACATTCGGGGAAGATTCATTTCCTGTTTACCGTAGAAGAATGACATCAATTTCAGTGGATGTAAGAGGCCATCAACTAGATAACCGTTGGGTAGTACCATACAATCCACAATTACTCTTGAAGTTTGACTGTCACATAAATGTTGAAGTTTGCGCTTCAGTTAAATCCGTAAAGTACATCTACAAATACGTTTACAAAGGTCACGATAGAATAAGCGTCGGAATTTCCAATAATAAAGACTCTCTTGAAGTTGACGAAATAAAAGACTTCCAAAATGCACGATGGGTTTCTGCTCCAGAAGTGGCATGGAGAATTTTTGCATTCCCAATTGCTGAAATGCATCCTTCGGTTATTCAATTGCAAGTTCATTTGGAAAACTTCCAATATATCAGTTTCTTTGGTAACCAAAGGATTACGAAGATTGTGAAGAATGATGAAAAATCAAACACAATGTTAACAAAATTTTTCGAAATGAATTCGCATGATATTGTCGCGAAAAACTTACAACTTTTTTATATTCAATTTCCTGAATACTTTGTTTGGTCAGACTCAAACAAAAGTTGGACTCAGCGAAAACGCAAGCATGTCATAGGTCGTTTGGTGAGCGTAAATCCAACCGAAGGAGAAAGATACTACCTTCGGTTGTTACTCCAAAATATAAGTTTGCCTTAGATCTCCACCAAAAACTATTACCTTGCCCCCAAATAGCTCACCAGAATCCATCAGATCTTTTAGTGTGACGTCTAAGGCCTCTATAATTCCTCGATTAGCCATTGTAATTTCATCCCATATGATCAATCTTGCTTCTTTAAGCAATGTAGCTTCAGCACTGTGTTTTCCAATATTACATACATATCGACCATCTCCATTAAGTGGCAATTTAAATCTCGAATGTGCTGTACGGCCACCAGGGAGAATTGAAGCAGCAATTCCTGATGTTGCAGTTGCTAAAGCTATCCATTTTTTTGATCGTACTGTGCATAATAAAGCTCTGTACAAATATGTCTTTCCAGTACCACCAGGTCCATCGACAAAGAATGCTGCAGGTTTGTTTGCTAGAACGCTTTCCATGATGCAATCAAATGCCTCTTTTTGTTCATTATTCAGGTTTAGAACAGATTGCAGATCTTGATCGCTAACTTGCAGGCAATATTCTGATCTAATTTCTCGAGCTTGGATTTCTGCTTGATTTAATGGGGTTTCATGGTCAATGAAGTTGAATGTGGTGACGTTCTTTCCAAAGTTTTCCATTACATCTCCGATGAGCTGGACAACAATTTTCTCTATTTCTGTTGAAGTATAAAGTCCCGTCTGATAATAATCTTCGCATAAATGGGATTTGAACTTTGTCCATATTGCTTTTGGATCTTGGACATCGCAAAAAACTAAAAGAATAGCAAATAGCTTTCTCAGACTATGAGGCAGTTGATACACGATAGCTTCTTCAAGACAAGTGTCAACAGCAAATTTTCCCATTAAGAGGCCTCTTCTCTCAGCAGCTTCTCGAAATGTTGACGCTAACTGACCGTCGACAAATTTTAGACTGTCAAAGGATGTTGGAGCTCTTATATTTTGGAGTAACAACCGAAGGTAGTATCTTTCTCCTTCGGTTGGATTTACGCTCACCAAACGACCTATGACATGCTTGCATAGGTCACCAACCGAAGGTAGTATCTTTCTCCTTCGGTTGTAAAAAATGGAAATAAGCAAGACTTTATTGATGCTTGCATAATAAGATCTCCGCAGATATGGCCAAACGTAAAACGGCTGACATTAGTACAAAATATGCGAGCACGAACTGATCCTCTTTTCTGCGAATATCTCATGAACATAGGGAACGGAACTGAACCCACCATTTCTGGATCCAAAATACGAATCCCTTCCAGATTTATTATTCCTGGCACAAATACAATAGATGCACTTTCCGCACTACTTAATACTGTTTACCCAGACTTAAATATTTTCCAGCAAGATCCTTATCTTTTAATGGGTAGAATAATATTGACTACTACAAATGACAATGTAGATGAAATTAATCAGCTTCTTATTACTAAATTTCCCGGCGAAGCGAAAACTTTACTGAGCTATGATGAAGCATTGGATTTGAAATACAAAAACTGCCAAGACTACTTGCATACTCTTTCGTTTGCACGCTTGCCACCTCACACATTAATTTTGAAGAAAAATTGTCCCGTTATACTGTTGAGGAATTTGAATCCGTGCGAAGGATTATGTAATGGGACGCGACTCATCTGTGACACTTTTAATGAACATGTTCTGAGTTGTTACATAGCAGTTGGTGAACACAAAAAAAACATGTCTTCATACCTAGGATTCCTCTCGAAATCTCAAAAGACGATCACTGCTCAATTCCTTTTAAAAGAAACCAATTTCCCATTAAACTTTGCTTTGCAATGACAATCAACAAATCACAAGGCCAAACACTTGACTATGCTGGAATATATCTAAAACAACCCGTTTTCTCTCATGGCCAGTTGTATGTTGCTATGTCACGAGCCAAAAATGCTGATTCAATGAAAATGCTTATTCATGATGATATTAAAAAAGAAAAGCTAACAAATGCCACTGCTAATATAGTATACAAAGAAGTATTAGAATACATTTCAATATAAAAAACAAATGTAAGCCCATCCACTCACCTAACACATAGATATTCATACTGCAGTTTCCAATCTGTGTAGGGTTATTTCTCATGGAATAACTAGATCTAGCAATTACACTCTCTTTTAAATCCAGGTTTGCCGATGGATGACCACCAGCTTATCCCAGAGATAACTCCACAATCAAGAGCATGGACATGCAAAGTGACAATTATTGAGAAACTCAATACTCGGGACTCATTTCGAACCCCAGGGAAAAAATATAAGGCTCTGATCATGCAAGACACAGCGGTAATACTGATTCCTATGCTAACGTTACACTTACCAAACACATTATTATCATAACACCTTTTTCATGATGTTCTTTTTTCCAGGGAAACAAAGTCAAAGGCATGACATATAATGAAGACATCCTCGTCATCGACGATCGCCTTCAACTGCATGAAACTTACCTCATCTCAAACGCTAAAGTTTCCCCAATCACCAACAGTTTTGGTTTCCCCGACGACAACTATAGATATCTCTGGACAATCAACAGGTGGACAATGATCCAAGACTCTGATCCGAACCAAAAAATCATTGTCCAGACTGCACTTCCAATGGACATAGATCCATTCTCTACATTCTACAATGCTATGCAAAACAAAAAAAAGATCAGTAAGTCGACTATATAAACGTGTACATTCTAATTCACTACTTTTGAACACTTTCCCAATTCAAAATATAATTATTTTCTTTAATCACAGCTACACTCGCAGTCGTAATCTCCAAATCTTCTCGAGAGTTTGTTGTTACAGGACAAGGCAAACAAAGAGCAAATGACTTCGTCATCGTTGATCACGAGTACGTAATTACATAAAGAGTACATTTCTGGTTTTTGATTTGTTATTTTGATATTTGACTGATGCTTGATAACTCCTCCCTTTCATCCATACTCGCAGTGAAAGATGCATCAATAGTAGGAACTATGAATTTTTCAATTAATGAATCCAAATCTTTCACAAAAGCAACATCGCAATTGCGAAAGCAGTACCTTTTTTTTAAATGAAACAAGGGGTTTTCCTTAAAAATTAGAGACCTGCGATACACATAGAATAATTAAAAAGCAAGTTGTCTTGTATATATTTTATGCACTTTGATTGTTGGTTTTCGTTGATACATGCTCCATAGGCTGACTTAGATGCACTTGAAGCTGATATTGCAAGTACTTTGATTTAAAGTTGCTCATTTTTCTAAATTTTGTACTTTTTACTTAGCATGTGTGCTGATTTTGGTCCCTTGGGGTACTCCTTTGCTTCAAATATGAATTATTATTGATATATCTTGGTTAGGGGCAATATCTAGAAGCATGACATGATGTTAATATGCTGATTTTTGAGGTTTAGAAGCCGAAATTTGTTGAACTTTCTTGATTTTCATGCTGAATTTGAGTTCCTAAGATGCCTACTTGCTGAATTTTGTACTTTAATTGTTAAACACATGCATAGGAACTGACTTAGAGGTAAATAGCTTGTTTTTGCACTCTGAATTTGACCTTTATATGCTAAGTTTTGATATCAAAGTGCAAAAATGCAGAAAACTTAGGTTCTAAAAACTGATTTGGAGTTTAAAAACCTGCTGATTGATCGAATCAGGAAGATGGAGTTATTTTCTTTGCGAGAGTAGTATTGTACTTTAGGAACTCAATGTTTCTTTTGAAGAAACTCGTGACCTACCAACACAAATTATCCATTGTTTAGTTTGACTTTTTGTTTTAAAATTTTAATAGCAGATTACTATGAAACCAGTGTTTTATAGTTTCACTTTTGGTTTTAAAATTTAAGTAGCAAATTACTATGAAACCAGTGTTTTATATTACCCTTGGTTGCAGAATTACTTCAAAAACCTGCTGATTGATTGAATCAGGAAGATGGAGTTATTTTCTTTGTGAGAGTACTATTGTACTTTAGGAACTCAATGTTTCTTTTGAATAGATCCGTGACCTACCAACACAAATGTCATCTCTTCTTTTTTGGTCCCTTAATGGATTAAAGCTATTGTCCATTGTTTAGTTTGACTTTTGGTTTTAAAATTTTAGTAGCAGATTACTATGAATCCAGTGTTTTATATTACCCTTGGTTTCACCTAGCAGATGCAAACCGATTATGCTCACCATGTGGGACGAATTCACAACTGTCCAAGGCTCCGAACTTGGGAAGATACTTGCAAGTGGTAGCTATCCACTGATACTCGCAAAGAGAGTTGCTGCCACATCTTTCCTAGGTAACCCAAATCTTCTCCTATCACAAACTGCATACATACATACATATATACTCCCATAAATATAATTAAAACCCTAAAGTCATGTATGCGCCTTTATACATGCAGGTCTGTCCTTGACAACACGTATCGACACATCCATAGAGATAAATCCCACAACCCCTCAGACACTTGCACTAAGAGAATGGTATGTATATCAACAATTATTATTTTTTGAAATTCAAAATACATATTCACACCAAATTTTATCTTACAGGAGCACATCAAACACAACATCAATCAAAAACGTTCTCCAGAAAGATCAGCACCACGACACACTTAGTCACTTTGTACGTCCAGATTGTTTTTTAAAGTCAACTACTTCTCACGTGAAAGCATCAGACGACAAGGTAACAACGGTTGTATACCCACTACACGTGTGTTTCAATGGAAATCTGTTGGGGAGTGTGTATCTTAGGCAGTGACCTGCAACCATTTCATACTTAAACATTGTACTCTGTCACAGCATAACACCCCGCATTCTGATTTTAAACAGGAACAAATCTTCTGGCTCGAAGGTCAAATTAGAATCCTCGAAGATGGTCCTCTACCATACTCTATAGGATGCGATACTTGCAACAAAAAGGTCATCTTCACTGAAGGAATAACATTCAAATGCTTGAACTGCGGAAAGAAAAATGTAATTACAACAAAGCGGTATACTCTTTTACTCCATTCTCTTTCCAATTAGAAAGCAGTGACAAAAATTAAAACATATCAAATTACTCATCGTAATTAAAACATAACAGGTACAATATGAACGTTGAAATAACTGACCGCACTGGAGCATTGGCTATGACAATCTTCACGCACGAAGTCAAAAAACTGTTGCGCATTCTGCAAACAAATGCACCAATTGAAGACATCAACTGCACCGATCTCAACAACCAGCTTGCGCCAATGACAGCCACAACTGCAATCAAAATCATACCGCCAAATTACCAAGGAAGAAACGAAACAACATACGCAGTCCTATCCCTTTACAGTCTCTCAACCAACGACGCACCGACAACTTCTCAGGCGAACACACCAAAAAGAATTCTCACAGACAAATCCGAAGGAGTGGGCGAACAAACCGAGAAAAAGCAAAAGATCGACTAAACTGAAGCCTTGGGAAACAATGACTCACACCGTTTTCCAACCCTACATATGAAGTGGTGTGATGGCGTACTCTCAAACATGATCCCAAAGTTCTTTTGTCAACTCAAGAGAGAAAACATTAATGCAGCTGCCAGTAGGCAACGATGTAATCTAAATGATGCCACTTATCTTTTGACTCAATCATGTAAATAGTATGCCTCTGTCTACTGATGACATGCACTCATGTACCTATGAATCCATCATGTAAATACTATGCTTTTGTTTAATATATAAATATATTAGTAATTAGTAACAGCAACAAAGTACCAACCGGGCAACCAATGCGCAACTGCGCATTCCACCGCTAGTGGTTTACATAAGGGGCATTTTAAGGGTTTTTGGGTCTTAATCGTATCTCTCCTGTTCGGTTTCCTTAAATTCGCACAGGCTTTCCACGCTTTTTGGCTTGGGTTTCTTCATCTACGAGACAATTCTTTTTGTTTCTTCATCTAAGGCCGAATGCTACAGCAAATTTGGGGTTTGTTCTCGAAATTTCTTTTAAATATCTTAACCAATTCATCCATCATCTTAATCATCAACCCATTCACCTTTTAATTTTTTTTAGATGGTGCAAAATTTCTCCAAGGTTTAATATGGGCAAAATAGTCCCAATGATCTTAGATTTAATTTTATGTGTTTTTCGTTTGTTTCCTTTTGTGGTGGGGATCGTTTTCTGTTGGTCTTAGTCCATTTGCTCTTTTTTTGTTCAAGGCACCAGTGTGAACACAAGGTATTTGATAAAATGCCCTAAAGAATCAAACGAACAAAATTGGTGGTGAGGACAACCCGAATGCAATCAAGGGATCTCCTAATGCCTCAAAACAACTTTTATATGCATTTTCATTGGCTAATTTTTGACGTGATTAGATTTCTCACACAATGGGATGCACTCTTATCATGAATAATTTTAGAATCAATCTTTTATTTGCTTCATTATGTATTCTAGTATTTAAGTTTTGTGCATTTTTTTAATGAATTTATACCAATTGTTAAATTAATCTTTTCATTTGTTTCTCCTCTATGTGTTGGAATGCTTAAGTTCTGTGCATTCTCATAGTTAAGGTAATGCATTGTTAGTTCACAGTATTTTTAAGAAAAATCAAGGGTTGGTTTAAGTTATTGTCAATTTTTATGTGGCTTTAGTACATTAAATTTGTTACATATACCAAAAGGAAGTAGGCCTACTGCATTTTATTTATTTAAGTTTTCATCAACTAAAATGCTTAAAATAGAATTTAATGTTGTGCAACCACAAAGGTCATGCTGGTTTTTTTTCTGTGTTTTTTATTTTTCTTATGAGGATGATATTGGTTCTTAATAATAAGTAGAACTTTTTTATGTTTGAGGTTTGTATGTTTGCTTATGAATTTGGGAATCTGAAGTGTACAATAATTTTGAGATGGTGCAACAGAATGAGAGCATGATGCATTACTGAAAACTTTCATCTCAACTAGATAAGTTTAAAATAAGAGTTGATGCCTACTTTCTTTTTTTCTTTTTTTACTTTTTTGTTTGCTTTTATCTATTATACAATTGGAAAATGTTGATCTTTACAATGTTGCTGGACAATTTAGTGTTCATTGAAGGTGTATATTGCTGATTTTTTCTTCTTTTTTACTTTTGATTTTCTTTTTTTTGTTGTTGTGCATAATCAGAAGCGAAGTTATACACATCCGTGAGAGTGAAGACAATACATTCTCGGAATAAAAAAAAGGTTAGTGCATTTTGAAACGGTGCTTTCTCGGAATCTAAGTTGATGCATGCGAGAATGAAATTATCCTAACACAATTATGATGCATTTATATATTGTAACATAGCAAATTTCTTTAAACGATAATGCATTTAAAATATTCTGTGATACATTTTCATATGAGTTGGAAACATGTTGAATGATACCAATTTTAAAATACTAAAATACATATTTAATAGGTCTAAGTATAAGTTGAGAGTCTCTTTGAAAAAAAACAAATCATTGCCTATTAGCTCAAATGGTAGAGCAATGTGTACCACAGATGTGGGTTCGAATCCTACATAGGCAATTATTTCTCAAATTTGTATTATATTTTTTTTGAATACAATGCATTTTCAGGCTTTCTAATCACATACAAAGTCACTTAGGAGTCATTATTCAGTAATTCACAAATTTGTAAAATAAAATTTTATTAAAATCTAAAGTACAAATTAACCACAATGCATATATCAATCATCTTAATGCATTTGCATTAAAAAGTATTTATAACTTTTAATTTTCTAAGTTTTCTTTTTTATAATGTGAGAAGAAAATAATATTAAAATTTTATATCAAATATTGGTGTTGTTGAGTAGATCTCCCCATAAAATCTCTAATGACATATTATTTGTCAAAGACGGACCTATATACAAAAAGTCATAAGCAAAATATATAATGCATTATGATAATAAAATAAATTTAAATTTATACTATAATATACTCCCTCCGTCCCAAATTAAGTTGCATGTTTACTATTCACAAGATCAAACTTTATTCACTTTTTTCTTATTTTTATTATTAATCATTAAATAAAATAATATAATCATGTCACTACTAATTTTGTAGATCTTTTGGTATAGTTTTTAATTATGTAATTTTATTTGTTAATTCTATACCATTTTTTATATAAAAGGATTTGAAAATAACTTCGGTCAAACATCCTAAACCGAAAAATAGCAATTTAAAATGGAATGGAGGGAGTAATAATAAAAAACCCCAAACATTCAAAAATAAACCCCCACAAAGTCGTGCATCACTATGTATCCACAAGACATTTATGCCCCTCTCTTAATTGCGCACCACTATGTTCCTATTTTTAAGCATTTCATTTATAACCTCCCATCTTAAATTTTTTGGTTAAACTCTTTTGTAAGCTTTATCTTGGGCGTAGGATCTCTTTAATCTAACGAATAACATTTATTCTTATTTCTTTCATAGTGAACCATTCTTACTGGATCCCATCCTTATACACACACACACACACACACACACACACACACATATACATACATACATGTGTGTGTGTGTGTATATATATATACTAATCCAACTCTTAAGCAAAAAGAACTATATCCATCTAGTAAGAACACGGGTAATTTTTTACCAATGCTGCTCTTGTCATGTTATAAATTTTTGTGTGCAAAAAAAGCATGCCTATTTATTGGAATACTGCTTTTATTGTTAAAATGCATGAATTTGATTTGATGGAAAAACTTGTAAATGTGTTGAAGTGTAGTTTAATAATGTTACTTTATCATTTCCACATGTTTATAAGCAAACTAGTAACATGTTTTTTTGAGTGTAATAACATAACTACGTCAACCTATATTGTCTTTCTGTCTCTTCGCACTATCTTTCGCAATTTTTTCAGTACTTCCTCCGTCCGAGAAAGAACTTCCCATTCTACGTTTTTTTCGTCCGGAAATAAACTTCTATTCTACTTTTTCATACTCACTCTTCCTAAAATACCCCTTCTTCTCCTGCTTTCTTTCTTCATCTTTTCTTTTTCTTCTTTCTCCCCTCTTCTCTCAGCAGATCTGGCCACCCCCTTCCCCTTCTTTCTCTTCTTTCTCTCCTGGTTCTTTTTCTCTTCCCCCTTCTATTTTTTCTCCCGATTTTCTTCTTCATTTCTTCTTCCTCTCCTTTTCCTTCTCTCCCTTTCTTTTCTCAGCAAAATCATGCAATCATCTTCTCTCACTCTTCCCCCTCCCCTCTTTTCCTTCCTTTTCTTCTTTCTCCCCTTTCCTTTCTCTGCCAGATTTGGCCATCATCTTCTCTCTCCCTTCCCCCCCTTTTTTCTTATTCTTCTTCTTCCCAATCAGATCTATGTGCGGTGATTGGATTTCATCTCCACGTAGATCTACGGTTGAGGGAGACTTTTGATTTACAATTGCAGGTATGGCAGGGCTGGGGCGATGGTTGTGGTGGTGGTGGGGGGTTAGGCGACGGTTGGGGTGGTGGGGACTGGAGTTGGGGTGGCTGTGGTGTTAATTAGGGTGGCAGGGGTATTTTGGTGTAGGGGTGGGGTTGGGGTGGCAGGGGTATTTTAGGCAATGCAGCCCATTAGTCAACTCACACTAAAAATGGAGAATAATCAAACTTGGAAGTTTAATTTCAAACAGAGGTAGTAGTTTATTTACTTAAGTATTTTGTAAAAAAATCATGAATAATATTATAAATTAAGATTTTATTTTATTTCTTTTCGGGCTATTAGTATTCCTTGTTGATGTAATTTTCATGATGTATTTTAAGCAATCTTAATGTATTAGCCACATTTGTGCACAATGTAAGTATTGATTTCTTCATCTTTGGTGCGATCAACAGTAAAATCAACTAAGACCGAACATGGTTGCCTCGACATCCATACTAGTCGTCCACCCTCTAGTGATGTTGCGTACAATCTTTATCGAGAGATCGTCAAAGTTCATGGGTGTGAACTTCAAGATGTGACAGCAAAAGAAGTTTTAGCTAACCGCCCTTAACCTTGTGATGTCCTTGAGGGAGGTCTCCCGATTTTCTTCTTCATTTCTTCTTCCTCTCCTTTTCCTTCTCTCCCTTTCTTTTCTCAACAAAATCATGCAATCATCTTCCCTCACTCTTCCCCCTCCCCTCTTTTTCTTCCTTTTCTTCTTTCTCCCTTTTCCTTTCTCGGCCAGATCTGGCCATCATCTTCTCTCTCCCTTCCCCCCCTTCTTTTTCTTATTTTTCTTCTTCCCGATAAGATCTACGTGCGGTGATTGGATTTCACCTCCCCGTAGATCTACGGTTGAGGGAGGCTTTTGATTTACAATTGTAGGTTCGGCGGGGCTGGGGCGATGGTTGTGGTGATGGTGGGGTTTGGGCGACGGTTGGGGTGGTGGGGACTGGGGTTGGGGTGGCTGTGGTGTTGAGGGTAGCAGGGGTATTTTGGTGAGGGGGCTGGGGTTGGGGTTGCAGGGATATTTTGGGCAATGCAGCCCATTTGTCAACTCACACTAAAAATGGAGAATAGTCAAACTGGGAAGTTTAATTCCGGACGGATGGAGAAGTTTATTTACTTAAGTATTTTGTAAAAAAAATCACGAATAATGTTATAAACTAAGATTTTATTTTATTTCTTTTCGGGCTAATAGTATTCCTTGTTGACGTAATTTGCATGATGTATTGAAGCAATCTTAATGTATTAGCCACATATCACAATGGCAAGTATTGATTTCTTCAGCTTTGGTGCGATCAACAGTAAAATCAACTAAGACCGAACATGTTGCCTCGACATCCATACTAGTCGTCCACCCTCTAGTGATGTTGCCTACAAGCTCTGTCGAGAGATCGCCAAAGTTCATGGGTGTGAACTTCAAGATGTGACAACAAAAGAAGTTGTTTCAGCTAACCGCCCTCAACTTTGTGATGTCCTTGAGGGAGGACCCCCCCCCCCCCTCGCAGTAGGGAAGGACGACGTAAACGAGCTTACCATTTAGGCTAGGGCAACATAGAATACGCAAAACTATCTATGCCTTAACTATATCTTGAACGGTCTAAGCGATGTTTTGAAAGTTTACTATAAAATAGAACTAACGAAAGACCTTTGGAATTTACTAGCAAAGAAGTACCAGACCGAGGACGCAAGTTTTAAATAATTTGTTGTCAGTAAGGTCTTAGGTTTTAAGATGGTGGATTATAATTTTGTGGTCAACTAGGCCAAAGAGTTAGAACACTTTTTTTATGAGTGCAACGAGGGTATGTGAGTCAGTAAAACCTTTCAAGTTGTAGTTATCATTCATGTGCTCACATCATTGTGGAATGAGTTCCAAAGCTATCTATGTTCAAATCGAAATAAATGAGCATTGAACACATATGGATATCTTCTTTGGCACATCTTACACACACTACATCTTTAGCCATTGCCCCGTAGAGACCAACCCTCCTCTTCCTCTTCCAACTCTTGCTCCTCCCCTACTCTTGTGGAGTCGTGAAAATTGCAAATGGCAAATTCGTTCCCCATTGTAGGAGGAGACATACAAGACTTCGAGCTGCACCATCAGAGGCTAGTACCTACGAACTCATCGTCACTATTATCGTCGCCATCACCAGAAGAATCTTCACCATCTTGAAGCTCTTATCACATGCATGGTCATATCCTCATGAAGCTTTTGTACACGAGATTACGACTATTTGTTCCTATATTATAGATCGATACTATAATGACCTTCCCGGTTCGCAAAACGAAGAAAAATTCCATGTTTTTTCAATCTATTTTATTTAAATATTGGTATAGAAATAAAAAATAAAACGTACATATTTAAAAACTACATCAAAAATTCAACAAAACAAGTGGTGACAAGAATATTTTATTCTATCATATAGGCCATGAAAAAACACAAATAAATATAAATTCCCGTGAAGTTGGAATAGTGCTCTGGGAAGATCATTATAAGACGAAGGGAGTAGCATTTGTTTAGAGGAGAGAAAAATCTTTTAGGTCACCTTTTTTCTTATGAAAATAAATAATGAAAAATTTATTTTGGAACAAAGGAAAAAGGAAATTATGAAATTATTTTAGGCACTATTTTGGAACATTATGAAATTATTTTAGGCATAATGCTCATATCATTATTATAAGATTCATCATTTTGTCGCTACTAACATTTCCAATCCATAAAATAGTAAAAATGATATCTTCAAAATAGAGTAGTAGAAAAATGCACATTTAATTTTTCTAAACGTACTCATTTCGTGCACATCATATAATTAGTGTATCCATATTTACGAGTGATATAATAACCAATAGATGTATTAAGATGTAGAGTACCATTTCTCTGCATCAATTATTTCATGAAGCTTTTCAGTGTCCAGAGTTTCATTCCTAAGTGAAACATAGATGCCATAGGTAATTCCCTCCCCCCACTGTGTGTGTGTGTGTGTGTTTGTGGGTGGGTGGGTGGGTGGGTGTAGACAGATATACACATTTAGAAATAAATATGTGCGACAGAAATTCACAGAAGACCATGGAAGCCAAGCTCCAAACTAATTTAAGGGAGCCCTACTATATACAAGTGGGCGGATAGATTATTTCAAGAGCATGATAGATGCACAAAGTAGCACTGAATCAGCGACTAATAATTTAAGGGCCTTTGCTGGGACGTCCTACAACTGCATGCTGTTGTTGGGAGAATAGCGATGTTGAACGTGTACCTGGTGTGTGATGGTCTCCGTGGAATGACTTCCTACCACATTGACCAACAGTACCACCTCTTTATCTTTGTTATCTTCAGACCACCAGCTCTGTGGAATCCCCTCGTCAGTAAATTCTTCTGAGGTCTGGAAGTCATCTTGGCGTACCAATACTTCCATGCACTGATCAGGTTTAACCATTCCAGCTGCAGGAGTCACCTAATCCACAAGCACATACATACATACATTAAAATGGGCAGCAAAGTGCATTAGAAGCTTCCTTCAGAATATTGCAGACAGTGTTTTATCTAGTTAGCAAATGGATGATGATGAGCATTGTGTTATTTGCGATCTAACCTCAAGCCACCGAGGAAACCCCATGGAGCCTCTAGGGCGATAATCAGATGGCTCATCCTCCACCCTGAGTGAAGAAAGAGATTGGCCTTTACATAAAATTTGGAAAAAAGCTTTATCCTTTTCGCTTCTGTTGGTTATTGCTAAACTGAATGCGTCTAGATTATGAAGAACTATCGTGTCAGTGCCCACACTTGTGTCTGGAACATTACGTGACTCTTCAAGGTAGGCCCTGATGTTCTCATTCTGCTGATATATATTGCCAAATTCTTTTCTCCTCGTGGATCTATCAACATGCGCGATTTCAACATTTAATTTGCATCGTACTGGTTTATGATCACTTTCTGTCACCTCCATAATTGCTTCATACCTGTCCATACGAGAATAAAGCCCATGTGTGAGGTGATGCAACAAGAGAGTTGAGTTGACAACAAGAAACCAAAAAGACTTACTGTACAACGGATCCAACTACTGGGCACTCTAAGCTGCACTCTGCAGTTGGAGTTGCTTGGCTATCACGATAGAGTACCCTGTCACACCAGGCTGGAATTCGTTTCTTTTCGCCCGAATCATAACCTAAATATACAATAAGGAGAATGCTTTTGTGAATGAAGTACAAGATTATGAACATAGTCAAAAAAATATACTCTAGCGCAATAAAAAGCTCCACATTTCCTTTTTGTTTGTCCCAAAAAAGGTTTCACTTTCCATTGAAGTAAATACTGTGGTTCATATTAATTCCCTCTCTGAATAAATCTCAACCACACTACTTTGTATTTCACTATTTCTTTATGGCAGTGCTCGATCAAATGTGGAATTTTCGGGACGGAGGGAGTACTAGAGAGCTTTAACCTAGATAAGAATAATTTCAGCAAAGAACATGAGTTATACTCGCTTTGTATTACGGAGTATACAGTATTATTTATATATTGTACAAGCATTGTGTATGCCAAAAAGACACTTCATACCTCCAAGTCCAGGCTTCCCCTTTTCAAACTTATACGTTGGAGGGAACCTGATGATTGCTTCACGCATTCCCTGAAATACTTTACCAGCTTTCATTTCGGCTCTAAGCTGATCCTTTTCTCGAAGCCAATCAAAACTTCTATGCGAAACCAAGTCCCTTCCTTCATCATAAGTTATCCCAAAAAGCCGATAATTAAAATCACCAAAGAAAATGACCATATCAGCTTCAGCAAGGTCAGATTTCCCCTCTTCAGGATTAAGAGCTGCAACCTATTAATTACTTTTCTTGTTAATTAACAAAATAATTGGTCCAATCATTAGACGTTGGGGTTAAAATTGCAAGAAATATACCCATACATTTGTACCACGAAGGACCTGAGCAGCGGATGAGATGCTAGCTGCAAGATAGATGAAGATAATCCATGGCAAGCCGGAAGGGTAAAGCAGCCAAAATAAACATGTGGACAAACACAATAGAGCAAGACAAAAACAGGTATCGCAGCATACCAGCAGCGTTGAAGACAGTAGACCGAGAGAAAGTCATTGTTCGAAAAATATGGCAAAAATCAGCATTTCGGCGGTTGACCGCTTCCATATGTGCCGCAAAGTGACAATTCAGAAAGCACATTAAGCGATCAAAGACTCTCAACCTCAAACCAACACCACCCTGTAAAGTGAATGTTTGATGATGAATAACTAAATGCAAAATCTTCAGTTAATAGGCTTGGCCTCGAGATCAAGGCTCTATGAACCATAGAAAAACAGCGGCAGCACCGTGCAAGTTAGTCATAATAATTAAGCACAGAGTGATGATAGCAACATCCGCATGTAAATATATACCGGAGTATTTTTTCTTTTATCAATATGCTTTATAATTGGCCAAATTGAAAATTTAATTATATGAACAAATTTACTTTTCATATTTGTGTAAAAAATGTTACACTTCCATTTTTAAAGTAACATGCACATATTATCATATTCTTATCAAATTGAACAATCCGTCCAAACAACCGTATCTCCGTGTCTTATTTCTTTACAACTGCAATATGTTATGTTATTATTACATTTTCACATGAGCTTTCAACTTTCAATCTTTTGTGCAACAATTCTTCACCAAACACTCAATTAAAAATTTAAAACATCTTTCACCCCATTCCAATTTTTCTAGTAAAACTTCCTTTCATTTTTTCCGGTAATAGCTTTTTTTAGAGGTGGCCAAATATAATTCATTTTGCCTTTATGCATGTATTATGTATTAATCCACAAAAATTTTGTTTAAAAAATTATTGAGCCAAAAAAGTACAATTTCACAGCACATAGCTACTTTTTCTCGTAACACTCCAAATATAAGACCTAAAAGCAAGTGAATAAAAAAATAGCATGCCGATAGCAGATTTTTAAAAATACAAGTAGAATTCCAGGATAAAATCTCGTAACAATTTGATTTGTATCAGTTTAGCATTTCAACTTTTCAATGTATCATAATGGTACCTTAAATTATGACAGATGCTAGGTTTCATCATACCAAAGTGAATTCTACTCAAACTTGACTTAGTTGACATATGTAATTCAAAGACATAATTGAAGGAGTTGATGTGGAATAGGTTTTAATATGCAATTGTTTTTAAGCTTAAAATATAGAATTCTTACATGGCATACATGTTTTCATGAATTTGCTATCAATCAACTTAGTATGCCATTTACTTGGAATTTTGGCAAATTTGAACAAATAGAATAGTAATTTTTTTTAAGTTTTGGCACCATTGGAACCATTAAAGAGTTGACTCAGTTGAGGTACAAAGCTCATACTCCCTCCGTCTCATAAAAAAGGTTCCACATTTCCTTTTTCATCCTTCCCAAAAAAGGTTCCACTTTCCACTTTTGGGAAAAAAATATAATTGTGGCCCTTCTAATTTATCTCCTATATATCACTTTTAACCACACAATTTTACATTTTATAATTTCCGTGCCAAGTCAAAGGTGAAACCTTTTTATGGGATAGAGAGAGTACAATAGCATTAAGCAAGTTACCATAAAAGTCTATGGGGTTAAACAATTGTACATTGCTAAAAGTATAAAGTTAAACCTTGACAAAATAGA
Source organism: Cuscuta australis (assembly GCA_003260385.1). Taxonomy (NCBI): domain Eukaryota; kingdom Viridiplantae; phylum Streptophyta; class Magnoliopsida; order Solanales; family Convolvulaceae; genus Cuscuta; species Cuscuta australis. The sequence goes on from NQVE01000105.1 coordinate 302,989, forward strand.
ACTCTTGTATGGGAAGGAGACAGTTGTATACTATAAAACTAAATGCTTCCCATCAAAAATAATTACGTAGTATTAAACATTTGTACTACTCTATACTACTTTATACTACTCTGTATTACTTAACCCCTCTCTATATATTAAATCATTTTGTTTTTTAACTTAAAACTACTTGATACAATTAGCCTATGTATTAATAGACCCATTGATATACTCTATTACTCCCTCCGTCCCAAAAAGATTTACACCTTTAAAAAAAATTGCGTTCCACAATCCGCTACCCATTTCTATTAAAAAACCACTTTTACCCCTTACTTTTTCAAACCCTACCTATCAAATCATATCTTTTTCCTAATAATCTACACATCACATCCTACTTTTACCCATCACATCAAGGGTATTTTTGGAAAGTCAACACAAAATTATCCCTCCCTTAATTTCAACTTTAGTCAAAACGTGTAAATCTTTTTGGGACGGAGGTAGTATTAAACACTTTAATGATAAATAAACCATTTGTTATGCATAAAAATAAAGATTACGCCCCAGCATACGTACTCTAACCCACTCCTAGTAAGCCTTGGTCTTACCTTCAAAGTGTAGAGTACTAACCTTTGAAGTTGGAGGCCTGCCATTGGCCTCCTTTAGCTTTATTAGTTTAGTTCTCATTCATTCTTCATTTATCATATAGAATGCATTTCTCCCAAAATCTAAAATATGTCACAATTCATAAAAGCATGAGTTATGATAGAATTTAAGATGGGATATGGACAACTGGATTGAGTAATAAGACACTTGGGCTGAACCACATTAAAAGATTGAATCCAATCGATTAGTTAGTTCAACTCAAGAGCTTATATACCGATTAATTTTCTCACACTTTTCCGATGTGGGATGCTCTTTAACACTCCCCCTCAAGTGGACAACCGGGCCATTTTGAATCTAACCGGTAGACCACTTGCAAATGAAGTCCCATTCCCTTGACTTTTGTTTTTGAGCGCCAACACCTAAAGGACCACAAGCCGCTGGGTATGGACTTCCAGACGAGCAATCGTGTTAAACGGGCCACAGGCCGTTGGGTACATACTCCATACGGAACACTGGGCTAAAGACAAACGGGCCGCTAGGAATGAACGTCTAGACGGACACCTTGACAAACGAGGTGGGCCAAAACTTGCTCCGATACCATGATAGAATTTAGGATGAATATGGACAACTGGATTGAGTAATAAGACACTTGGGCTGAACCACATTAAAAGATTGAATCCAATCGATTAGTTAGTTCAACTCAAGAGCTTATATACCGATTAATTTTCTCACACTTTTCCGATGTGGGATGCTCTTTAACAAGTTAAAAATTTATAAATTAAAATAGGAAGCAGTAATGTGAATAACTAGGTTGTATACGCTTCCACTTAATTTAAAACATTTGTACACTCAAACACATGTCTATATCCTTAGAGCTTACAGAACAGAATATGTGTGCAGCTCATAGGAAAATCGTAGAGAAGTCAAATTTTACAAGATTTTGTATGAGATCCAACAAAAATCTAATTGATTTTGTTTACGAATACACCCTTATGATAATTGTGCTGAAAATTCATAGAAAACGGGTTCTAAGAGAATTATGAAGCAATTTTGAGCAAATATCCATAGAAAATTTTGCAATTAGGGAATTAGATGTTTTGTAGAGGTAAAACTACCAAAAGGGTTTTCCGATTGAAGTCCTCATTAGTTAAAGTGTTTATATTCATTTTTCATATTAGTAATTGCAACCATAAAATCACACTTCGAAAGGAAAGAAAAAGGAAGTGATTTTATTTCATTTTACTCATCGAAATGGAAAGAAAACTATTTTCCTTCTCTTTAGTTCATTTCTTCTTACATATACTCTTTTCCACTATTCTTTTTTTTCTCTCTAACCAAACAAGAAAAGTATTTTCCCACTTATTTTCTTTTATTTTCCTTCTCAAATTCCTTGAACCAAACATATTGTTAGTGTTTAACTTGAAAAGCAACTAAACTAAAATATATTTATATCGTTTTGTTTTTAATAGATCTTGAACTAACTCGTCATATTAACTACTCCCTCTGTCCAACAATTTCTTTCTCGTTTTGACTTGGCACGGAGATTAAGAAAAGTTAAAAAAAAGTAAAGACTTTCTATGTTTGCCCTTGATGTGATGTAGATGAAAAGTGGGAGTGTAATGGTACATTCCTTTAAAGTTTTTTGCCAAAATAGGAAAAGGGGAATAGATTTTTGGACAACCCAAAAAAGAAAGTGGGAAAGAAATTAATGGACGGAGGAGTACTTTGTATTATTGAAAGATTATCATCAAACAATACATAAAATTTATTTATATTGTGTTACCTAGGAATAGATCGAACATTAATACTCCCTCCGTCTCACTCTCTTTGTCCACTTTCAATTTGGCTCTTGGACCAAGGAGGGAATAATTAAGGTAGGAAGTTACAAGAATACCCTTCAGCAAAAAAAAAAAAACTACATCTCACACCGTATAATGCAGTATTATTAGACCAATACTGATTAATTATTGGTGAGGTGAAGAAAGAAATCTCTCCCAGGGACGAAATCCAACAAAAAGCTACGGCGGTGAATAACGGCAACGGAAAATATATATTTGTTATGAAGATTTTACTTTTTGAAACAATCTCTATTTACAGTTAACCATAAAATCTTCCTTAGATTTGACTTATGCCGCATGAAAAAAAAGAAGAAAAAAGTATGAAACCAGAGAAAAAGCAAAAATTTAGAACCACTAGAAGCTTAGATCTAGGTTGTGAAAAAGCATCTGTGCTTGCAGAATGAGATGGGTGATGGTGAAAAAATATCGACGACGAAGAAAAGAGAGATGGAGAGATTGAGAGAAAGAGAGATAAAGGAAGAAAATGAAATGGAAGATTCAATTGGAGAACAGAGATAAGAAGACGAAATGGGTGATCTCATTAGGGGTAAAAGGGTCCCTATTCAACTTTTAATTTACCCTAAAAGGAAAGTAGACGAATATATTGGGACAGCCCAAAAAGGAAAAGTGGACAAAAAGATTGGGACGGAGGGAGTATAAAATTAACTATCCAAATAAAACATTGCAAGAACATATAGATTCTCATAAAATATAACATATATAAGCACAAACAAACTGCCAATGTACTAAAACATGTAGTGAAAGCAATGTATAAACAATGTACACACATGCATACAGACAACTAGTAAAATTTTCAAAAAGGGTGGCAAATGCCCCTGGGATATTTCCCAAACTATAACTCGAATGTGAACATGTTAACTAATGTTTGTGACAAATTTTACCTTGTTACCGATTGCTCGACCTAAACCACATGCTACAGCTCCAACATCAAGGTCCCCAACATGTGCTCTTAATGTCTTTCTTACCCTGAATGAAACCATTACCGAACAATACAACTTACACATATACAGAAGATAGAAATACAGACGATCTAAGTATCAAAGGAAATTACGTTTCATCCATAATAAATGTTCAAATTATACGAAAGGAGCTATCTATGATTACCAGATAGTTATAAGCAACGCAGCCAGCTGTCGGGATCCAACACGTTCAAAAACTGATCCCTCGCCTAAAACTTTTCCCATAGCATCCTGCCACCATTGACCAATAGAACTTCCTTCGAGCCCTACCTACATTTGCATTTGGCAACTTCAAGAACTCCAGCATAGGCATGCAAGAAAAGTACAACGTAAAAAAAACAATATGAATAACCAGGTATTCCCACAAGTGGAGTTTCGGAAAGAAGGATGTGTGCAAAGCTTAACTCTATCTGTAAAGAGTGGAAAAGTTGTTTCAAAAAATCCACAGCTTAAAACAGAACAAAAGTAAAGTGAGTAGGAAAAACGTTATGATAGAGTACCACATATGCTGTTATTTTATGTTAATAAATATTTATAATAGAGTCAGGTCAAATGTTGTATTTTATATATGTTAATTACTAAGTAGTAAATAATGTGTAAGTGGACCTAAATTCTAGGAGTAGTTGCTAAATATTGAGGCTCATTATTTGTACAAGTTATTCAGAAAGTAATTTAATATTCATTGTTGGAGATTCTCCTTGGCTTTAGTATGTATATGAGTTTAAGATTCTTGCTCATATTTTGGTAAAGATTTCCCTTCATTATTATTTTATGAATTTAGATTCTGATTTCATAATTTGATAAAGAGATTCCTATATTAATTCTCCTGGCCAATCTTGGGTTCTATCATTTGGTATCGGAGCCATAAGATCTTTATGGCTTCCTTCTGGAAAAATTCAGTTTATCCATTTTCCCCATAAAATTTTTCATCCAACAGTTATTCTCCTTATGAAGTACACCAATTGCTTTACATTGTAGCTCACCTCGAGGTCATTAATTCCAAACAGGCAGCATCTGAAGTTCAAGGTACGACATCTGAAGTTTAAGGTACGGCTGTTAATTATGTGACACCCTACAAAAGAATCTCATCCAGTAAATTCCATCTAAAGGTGAAAGGAAAGAAAATTCGAAAACAGAAGGGCATGACTGCATTTGCTGGTAAGCCCAAACCCAATTCCTTTGCAGCCAACCGCTTCAATTTCTTTAGTCCAACAAGTAATTTCCTGCGTGAGGACAAAAGAATTTCAGTTGCAACTCTAAGTTGGCCCCTGATTGTGAATGCAATGGTGTTGCCCTCGCATTGCTCTTCGATGAATCTGACTAGAGCATCTCTCTTGGAGAGCAATCGGCAATGGCAACCCGAGTCGAGGCTGTTCCAATATGAAGAAATGATTAATATTGGTTGCCACTACCAAACCTCTTCATTCTCACCAACAGAATTGGCTATAGAAGGAGCCATGATTTTTATCTCAAGTACTGATGAGAATGCCTCCAATTTGGGGTTACAAAACTCTTATATACGTGTCAGCAGTCTGAACACCATACTAAAAAAATTTACATCATCACTGATAAGGCTTCAAGAACCCTTGGGCCTTGGATTGTGGCGTCATGCATCGATCTATCTTTGAAGCTGTTATGCCATATTTGGTCCGTTTTTTTCAAAGCACCATTTCTTTAATTAATGTTTTTTCATTATATTGTCTTCCTACCATGCCTAGATTTTGCCCTGAGGACAAGGCAAATTTTGAAGGAGGGGATAATGATAGAGTGCCACATATGATGTTATTTTATGTTATTCATTAGAGTCAGGTCAGATGTTTTATTCTATATATGTAAGTTACTAAGTAGTAAATAATGTGTAAGTGGACCTAAATTCTAGGAGAAGTTGTTAAGTAATGTGGAAGTGTGCCCAGAGTCTATGAATAGTTACTAGGTGATGTGGTAGTGGGCTTAAATTCGAGGGATAGGTAGTTATCTGGCTTCTATAGATATTGAGGCTCATTATTTGTACAAGTTATTCAGAAAGTAATTTAATACTGTATTTATTATTGGAGATTCTCCTTCGCTTTATTATGTATTTGAGTTTAAGATTGTTGCTCATATTTTGATAAAGATTTCCCTTCATCTTTATTGTTTTGGGTTTTAATAGGGTGAGGTAGACAGGTAGCTATGTTATGCTCCGTTTGTGTTTATTTTCAAATTAGGGCTTCTTTAGGGAACTACATTCGTTCTTGGTTTTGTCTATGCCAGATTGTGGCTTCTGGTAGCCCCGGGCTAAATGTTTTAGGAACCAGCGGTTTAAAGGGTGAATAGCCACAGGCTTTAGGTAAGGCTCCTGCTGATTTAAGAGGGAAAGTGGTTGATTCCCTCACTATCACAAGTGTTTCCCTGGCTACGGGGAAGGCAGCAACGAAGAGGAGGTACTTCTGTGAAGTATACTTCATGAGGAAGAAGACATTTCTTGGGTTGTACTAATAGCCAGCCACTGCATCAGACAGGGAACCAGCATTTCTTCGCTGCATTATTGTATCAGATAGGGTTATTTTGTTTGGTTGTTGTTTGTTTTTCTATTCTAGTTTCCTTTCTCTTTGGCCGGTTTGTGGGGTCGGCCTCCCCTCCCATGTACCTCTTTCCATTTTCTATTAATAAAATTTCTTTCCAATAAAAAATAATTTAGATTCTAATTTCATAATTTGATAAAGACTTTCCTTTATTAATTCTCCTTGCCAACCTTGGGTTCTATCACATTAAGTTCGAAAAATCCACACCGGCTACATAATAGAGCGCAACCTGCGCAGAGATCATAAATAGGTAGCACAAGGAAGTCCATATAAGAAGGCACATCTTTATACGCCCTAAAACTACTAAGCACACAAAAAAGAGAAGAAAGAGCTAGCCCCAACCTCACAAACCTGAGAGACAAAGTCTAAAGTCAGCTTGTGTTAAGCCATGTCTTGTCTATTAGCCTCACCCTAATTATAGAAATGCAAATATCTCCCTACCGTCCCAAAGAGAGAGTCGAATATAAAAAACACGGAGATTAAGGCAAATTTGATGTGATGTGGTTGAAGTAGGGGAAAGAGTGTAAAACTGATTGAAAAATGTAAGGATGAGTAGGTTACATGATTGAAAAAGGTAGGGATGAGTAGGTTCAAAGAGGAGAGAGTGTAAAAGTGCTTGAAAAGGTAGGGTAGGTTAAATTAAAAACTGAAGTGTGACTTTACTTTTGGGATGCCCGATTCGGGAAGTGTGACTCTCTTTTTGGGATAGAGGGAGTATATTGTTTCATGCATTTTGCACAAAACTCTTTGCCCGGATCTAGATGAGTTCACATTTTTACTAAATTACAACTTGTGCATCACAAATGACAAAAGGAGCATCCTTCCGCACGAAGAATGGTAGACAAATACAATTTCATGTGGCTTCAGATTCACCACCCTAAGCTTATTATCTGAACTAAATCAAGATGACTTGTTTGCTCAAAATTGTATAACTATGACAAATTGAATACAAATGTAGTGTAATACTAAAATATACAAGAGAACATACAGTTTCTTTAGCGGCGGACATAGCAAGGAACCCTGCACCCATTTCAACTTCTTGTAAACCAACAACAACAATCCCAACATCTGATATTGCAGTGCCAAGCCATGCATTAAGTGCTTCTTGAGAAGCTCTTCCTTGACCAACATTCCATGTTCCAATTAAAATCTGGACATTAGTAAGTTTTCTATAGGTTTCTTCTTTTCTTGTCAATTCTTGTCGCATAATGTTATCAATGGGTCCAGGTGAGGCAAGGTTCCATCCACGTATGCCACCATGGTTAGCCAAGCTAAACACATAGCCATTTCCAACTGCCAACTTTACAATGGGGCCATTGTGAGCGACCCAACTTGCAATCACGTTTCCTTCAAGGTCCAAAACCTGTAGCATACCACTCACATAGCCAACCCATATTTGTGATCCGTGAGTGCAAAAGCATATAACAGCACAAGGATGGTGAAGAAAGTCTTGTACACGGCTTCCATTTCCATCCCATTGCACAAGTAAGCCAGTTGAACATCCAGTCCAAATTATTCCATCTGGGGCAATCACTAACGCTTCTGTTTTCTTAGCATCCTCCACGAATGCTCCTGCTCCCTTAGATGCAACTCTACGAACAGCATCTGCAGCACCAATCAATGCATTCCGCGATCGCTGCAAAAACCCTGTTTTTTCCTTTTTAGATTTTGGCACCAACTTAGCATTCATTTCGTCTTCTACTGCTTGGTCTTGGGTCAGAGGCATGTCAGTTCGGATCTCAATTTGACCATCTACATTATATACTTTTAGAAGTTCTCTGGTACGAGCATCCCTGGTGTTTATTAACTTTCAGAAAAAAATTGGAAGAAAAGAAATCATAAACAATTTCAGTCGTGAGTTTTGTTTTTTGCATAGAACTCACTCAGAAGCAGTACAACATATAAATTCTTAAAGTGTTAGGGGATTCTAGTTCAACAACAGCAGCAGAAACAACAACAACAACAACAACAAAAAAACCCATTATAATCCAAACCCGGTATGATCCCAGTTCCATTGGGATTGGGGGATCAAGACTTACACATGTTTACCTCTATAAAACCATAGATTCTTTTCCCATTAAATCCAAGATGCATTGCTGCATTTACTATCCAAAACTTTATAGAACGCAAGAAGCAAAAGAAGTTTAATTAGAAAATAACTCACAAAAAAGTTACTAAATTGACATGAGATCTATATACAGAGCTATTGTCAAGAAATGTACCACAATGAGAAGGATAAAGATCCAGCAGCCCAGACTTTAGCTCTTATATGATCAGACAATAGGCACTTCACCTCGGAGGATGAGATATTACAGACACCATTAACAGTAACCTGGTTCCTTAGATCAACGCCTGACCTCTCAGCAAGTAATGCAGCCATATGCTTCTCTTCCGACGACAAAGAGAGAGATTTTTCAACTCCTTCCCATGGCCATACTTTGATGACTCCACCCTCAGAACCAGACCATATATCACCTAGTATATGCCCATAAAAGAATTCCACTTTTAGAAATAATATACTACGGAGCATTAAAATAAGTTGGCGGTATGTTTTGTGTACATTTTGCCCCTCCAGAGTCCAGAACTTACTCTTGAGTGGAATTTGGTTAGGTTTAGTAAAAACAATGCTATGTTGGAGGGATAAATGGCTATCTGGTTTCTCTGATTTCCTTGTAGCTGTTTCAAAATGTTTTATGGATGAGGTAAACTAAGATAGGTAGTAATATACTGCGTATTAAGTTGTGAGGGTTGCTGCATTGGTTTCCATCTTATTCAGAGGTAACAAAAACTTGCCATTATGAGGTAGCTCTTACCTCTACTAGCCTCTGTTGCCCTCATTTATTTTCTTTCCCAAACAAGTTCTAAGGAGCCCCCTGTATACTACCTTGACCTCCTTCTCCTACCTCATCCCGAACAAGCAATTAGTTTGTCCCAAAAATTATCTTGTTTCATCAAATAAAGTAATTTTGTTTTGTAATTTGCCCCAAAAAAATCAAAGATAAGTTGTATGGAGTATGATAAATTTAGTTGCACCAGCAAATACATTTAAAGAGCACAAGTAGGATTAAATATATACTCCCTACGTCCCAGACTATTTGCCATGGTTGACTTTTAAGTAAAACTAGATGAACCTTGATCATCATTAAAGAAAAATTACATTGCATATTATTACAAAATAATAAGAGTGTGTTACTTTGTGAAAGTATTATATTCATGATCCTCTATGGATAATTTTCCGGAACAACTCCTTTTGAGCACTTATCGTAGAATAGTCTCAAATATAGAGGACTACGGATATGTCTCCAAACCCTTAAAGGACTTCTCGTGGAAAAGTTTTCAAATATAAAAGACCATGAGTACAATACTTTCAAAAAGTGAATTATTTGTGGAAACCCTCATGTTATAAAGGATGTTTTCAAGAAATTACTCATAAAATTATCTTTTCAAAAGTTTTTGAAAAATGAATGTAATGAAATACTTTTTTATCAATATGCAATGTGATTTTTATTGAATTGATGATCAAAGTTTATCCGATTTGACTAAAAGTCAAATTAGATGAATACACTCGTATAAAGGTAATATATGATAGGACAACTTCATTCTTTTTATGGGATATTGGGACTGAAGTAGAATAGACACTATGTAAAAATCTATGGGGCCAAAAATGTTCCTCGTAGACTAAGTGCAGTTAAGCTTAAATGGGAATACATTTTTTCAATCAGTAACAAAGGCCTTTACAGTTCTAAAAGGGAAACACCAAGATCACCAAATGATATTATGATAAATTTAAGATTCAATCAGATATCCTCATAAGCGCAAGAAATTTTACCCAAAAATGTCAAATAGCAACTAATACTACACGGGGTATTTCGTAAAATACGAAAACAAGTTACTCCTTGTTTTAGCCGTGTTTGGGAACAATTTTCTTCAATTAATGGATAACTTTTTATGGTACAAATTAAATTCGAAAAGGCTAAAGTTAAACATTGTGGTTTACAAGGCTAAATCTAAACACAGAAGCTGTTGGCACAAGTTCAACTTAGACTGAATAAGCATTAAGTGACACCACAGATGCGCTAAAAGCAAGCTAGCTTGTGTAAGTAGACAGAGAATAAAAAAATACCATAGGAAGAAGTGACGAGTGATAAAACTTGGCCGCGGTGAGCCTGCCAGGAGAGGCCTTCCTTAAAAGGTAAATCTTCAGAATTGCAGTGGTCAATCTTCCAGGACCTGATTTTGCCATCCTTGTGCCCACTCCACACCAACTTACTCCCCAAATCAACCATTAAACATAGTGATGGAGATGTAACCACTGATTCATTAAATGGTGCCGCGTCCTCATCCCCTCTCCTAACCCTACCCCCAACTCCAACCCCTGCCCCATACGCTTCGGAAAAGTTCCAAACTCTTACCCCTGATTCTTGTCCGGCCCATAGCTGTGTCTCTGTACATGCAATTGTTCGCAAATATTTCCCAGCCTACAATAGAAAAAAAGTCAATGAATGCTCGCAAATAGTACATTTGAAGTTTGTCAATATTGTGTTTTTGAACCAAGCATTTCTCCATGTATCTTTTGACTTGAAAATGATTCAATTAAAAGAATGTTCTGTTATTCAAAAATAAATACTTCCGGAATTGATAATAAGTATTCATACATGTATATGAGAAATGTAGTGCATCCAGACGTATGCGATAGCTACTCCATTATAGTGTTTCTAGTGAGATTTTAATACATTCCGAAATCATTTTAAAGAGGAAGAGACTAATATAGATATTTATATTTTATAATTCATTATCATAGATCGAAATGTTAAAATTAACTACGGAGCATCCCAAGTATTTATCGTATCTACAGAGTACTTCTCTTTGTGCTTTCCATGTTTTAATATTTTTTCTTATTAAATTTAATTTACTACAGAGTATTATTATAAAGATTATTGTTTTTATTATTTCATACTCACTAATAGTCTAATATTGTATTATTCAGAAAAAAGGTAATTGTATTATAAACTATAGACTTATTATCTTTTGTTCTTTGCATATATAATCCTTTTTAGTTTATAACACATTTTTATTAACAAAGTGGTGCTGTATTTTTATAAAAATATGAGTTTTAATTTCAATACTTGAGTTATGGATGCTTAGTTTTTTTTTAAATGTTTTGGCATGGTATAGTATAGTAGTGTACTGTTCCGTTTCAAATGAAATGATATCGAATAGTTGTGAGGTTCATCACGTACCATTTCAATAGGTGCAGTCTGCAATAGGTTTTGATAATACAAAGGAGTAGTGTGCTCACCCGTAAGAGTTATGCAATAGTGCGCATTGATGCAAAAGCGATTAAAATTTTTCCCACCTTTTTGTCCATACCCAAGCATAGGGGTGTGCATGATATGGTATTTAGCTTTGTCCTAAAAAAATCATTTCATTCCAAAAAATTATAATAATTTTTTATTAAAAAATATCAACCGTTTATTTTATTGTTCATTTCAAATAAATATTTTATCTATCTCATATTTTTTTACTTTCAATGTTATATAATACTCCCTCCGTCCTATAATGTTCTTCCTGGTCTGTTTACGAAGTTTGACCGACTTTATTTTTAATTCAATTCATTTGATTGTAGGTGTAAAATTAAAAAAAAAATTATATATTTAAAAACTACATCAAAAGTTCAACAAAACAAGTGGTGACAAGACTATATTATTTTATCAAATACCTAATGAAAATAGGTAAAGAAAGTGTTTAAAGTTTGACCGTGTGAATAGTAAGTGGGAAGAACATTTCAGGACGGAGGGAGTATAAAACTTTGACCAATGTCAGATCAAGAAATATATTTGACCAAGGGCGCCCTTAAGGTAAAGAGTAGGGCAGAGTTCGGAAGCAGCGCTCCAGACATTTTTTTAAAACGACAAATTGAAATGATGAGAAAAAATAAACTTGATAAGAAACAAGTTTTCAATAATTAAATTAAAATCTTTCAAAATAAGGAAAAAAGGAATGAGAAGTATATTGTAACTTAATATAACTACGATATTTCAAATAGTTTACCTTCATATTGTATTATATTTAAACAATTATATCCTCTTTTGGGTTAAAGAATTTTTTGGACTGGGGCACATAATTTATTTTACGAGGGGTATTCTTTATATTTATGAAAAATATAATTTTTTTGCAATATATATTTCAAATAAGAAAATGTTCATCAGGGGCAAGTGCCCCCAATAAGCAATGAGTAGATCCACCAGTGACTTTGACCATTAATATTTATGTATATATATAAACATTTATTATTCAACTAAAACTTATTTTGAGAACTAAATATTTTTTTCATAAAGTATGATATTACATCAACTTTTTCTATTCTATAACAATAATAATAATAATAAAACAACAACAACAACAACAATAATAATAATAATAGTAATAATAATAATAATAATAATAATAATAATAATAATAAATAAATAATTTTTTGAGTCATTATTGGAAGAAACTAGAAAAATTGAAAAAATTAAAAGAAGTTGGAAGAAATTTGATAGAGTTAGAAGGAACTAGAAGAAGTTGGAAGAAACTAAGAAGAGTTGGAGAATTTTAGAAATACATAATTAGAATGCAAAAAAAAGACCTTATTATAGTACCATTTTTATATAATCTATGATTAAACTATTTTTAAATTTGACTAAAGTAGTCCAATTTGATGAACAATCTGAAGCAAAGATAATAATAAATATGAGAGGACAAAAGATTAAAATAGAATAAATGATTAGATATGTGAAGGATTATATGGTTTGTTTTAAATGTTATAACAAGATGAGTAAGAAATTCAAATAAGTTAGAAAAAATTTACTATTTCCTTCACCCCAAAATAAATTTCATGGTCAAGATTTTTAAACTTTGATCACAAATCGTGGAAAAAATATAATGAATTGTGATATTTTATAGTAATGATCGAAATCTAGATTTGGAAACCTTGATAAATCAAATGAGAAAATACAATGGACGAAGGGAATACTTGTGTTTCCCTAAGAGGGTGAGGCCTGAGCTCGAGGCAAGGTGGGCGGCCAGGATGTACAACAGAGCGAGAAGGGACTTTAAAAATTCCGATGCCACCACCTGCTCCAATGACCTCGGGCATGTAGTTTTTGTTTTGGAATTCCTGGAATCCATCTGCGGTGGGCGAGCATCTATCAAGGCCATCAATCAAATTATCATAGTCATGTGGGTCGGAGCCATGGACAGGTGTAGAATAAGGATAAAAGGAACCATCATCTTCTTCTTCACTGTTATCGTACGAACCATTTTGGATGTTCACAATGTTGGTAGAAATGTGGTCCCCATCAAGGCTAAGCTTGCGCAGCTGGTGGTGTTGTTTATGGTGGATCCCTGTGTTAGTACGAAGTTGTTGGCTGTAGGAATGCGACTTAAGACGTGGGCGGGCATTGGTTAGCCCTGCCAAGACATTGAGATCATCTTCTCCAAATCTTTTGTCCATTAAATTATGGAAATAAAAAGTATAATTTGATCAATTTCCTGTAACAATGTATGTATTCATACTTTACAAGTAGCGATTCATTTACGAACGAGCATTCACAGCAAACTCGTGAGTGCGTGGAGAAGAAGAGAATCAAAATTAGGAAATGTGGGGAGGAGAAGAAAATGGAAAAGGTGATGGTTGGCTTGCATGGAAAGCGGGAGACAAGGGGAATGTGCGGACATAGACTTTGGCAAGCCTGCCATTAATTCTTTGTGTTTGAATGTCTTATTGAAGTCATATGTAAAACAATCTTCCAAAACTCAAATATCAAATGTATATGAAAATAGAAAATGAGTTATTTTAATAAATGGTTCTTTGGATTGCCCTAAATTTGGAGTTTAAAAAAATAAATAAATAAATAAAAGAAAGAGAACATAGTGTGAAAACTTTTAAATTAAGAATTAAGAAAAAGTGTAACGAAAATTTGTTATCAATTAAATTCTCTACTCTTAAATGTCGCATGTCATAATGTAACTAATCATTAAAAAAGATTTTATGATAACTATTTATTTTCAAGGGATAGTAGAAAAAATTTAAGACCACAAATCTAAACTAGTTGCTGCATAAAATTGTATAAATCATCTAATATTTGAAACATTGAAATAATTTAAAGTGACAACCTATTTACAAAAGATAAGAAAAATATTTTAATATATTCATAATAGCCTACACAAATTATGATGCGCTCGAACTAGATGAAAGGCGAGTTGTTCATTTTTCCTGGAATTCTTCCGAATCAATAAGCTTAGGGATAAGGTGATTTAGAAAATAACTATAACTCTAGCACCTCCACGAGACTTGACCTGACAACACTAAAACCGTAGTTTTACAAATTGCACGTTGTCTAATCTTTTACAACTTTCTCAACCCACACAGGATCAAAATAATAACCCACGAAGGATTACAAAACACACTCAAATTTCATTCTAATTCATCATTCAACATCTACCTTACAAATGAGAATACAAGGTTTATTTATAGGTATGATTAGTTTAAGCTAATAAATAAAATACTAAACTTATAGGAAATTGCATTTAAGCATCTAGGAAACTTCCTAAGTCAAACTAAAATTCTAATCAAATAAAACTAGTTGAGCTTCCTTGATAAAGTCTCCCAACCTCCACTTAAAGCCAATCGTGATTAATCTTCAAATACAATCTTACGTCCTTAATTACTATGTGATGACAAATATGGTAATTACCTTGGTAAAATCTTCAAATATAAATCACTAAAATCTCCTTTGTCTTTATCCTCCAGCCATGTCAGCCAATGGGTCTTCAAAAGATTTATTTTAGTGATATGTTAAGATATTAATCAAATCAAGTGCTTGTTAGGATAATTAGGAAATTTGGTGGAAATTCACAAAACCTTAACCGCCATCCAACGATCGACCGTTCATATGTAACAGTCAAGTAGGTCAACTGTTGCTCATATGCATGTACATAGTTTCCTTCGGGGTCCCAGACGCGGTCAATCGATTCCAATGAATGGTCCAAGGGATGGATCGTTGTTCGATCTTGATGGATACCCTAGAATGGGGGTATCCGGCCCAACGGAAATAGCGGCCCAACCTAGCCAAGCTTAGGCCCACCTAGCTGGGCAGAAATGAGAAGAAACTAAAGTCTCAAGAGGGCCGCTGCTGCGTCAAGATACACTCAAACCTGGCATACACGCTTAGCCTCAAACCACACTCGGCCGGCCTTTTTGTCAGGGGACTTCAGGAAGCAGATCGCGTGTATTCGGCCTCGGCCTAAGATGCTACTGGACCGGGACCACAAGCATGGAAGTTGCCTAACCAGTCAAGTCAAGGGGCCCACGATTGGACCTCTGCCACACTTCTGTCAGAGTAGTTTTAGCTACCCTACTTGTAACCTATTTTGTATAGCCGCCATAGGAATAATGATGTGGTTGGCGCCGCCGATAAATAACCAAATCTTAGTGGGCTCGATCTGTAAGGCTCTGAACCAACGGTCGGGAACCCCATCTGTAGTTTGTATATAAGTCCTTTCTTGAGAGAAAGGAAGACACGTTCTCTTGCACACTAGTACTTACGATCTTACTTGATTCCCAACTTGTGCACTCT
Organism: Cuscuta australis; assembly: GCA_003260385.1. NCBI lineage: Eukaryota > Viridiplantae > Streptophyta > Magnoliopsida > Solanales > Convolvulaceae > Cuscuta > Cuscuta australis. The sequence goes on from NQVE01000105.1 coordinate 318,570, forward strand.
CGACCTAGTTCGATACTCTTTCGCCTAGTCTCCTAGGCCCCGGGTTTCTTAACCCAACATTTGGTGCTCTCGTTGAGAGTGTCGGACACATCAAACGTGCTCCAAGCATGGCTGGAACAAGAAGAGTGACCAGGTCATCCACCGCCAACGCTGGTGGTGGCCTCCGGATGACTGTGACGGCACCAATCAGCGCGTGTCAAGACGATCAGGACGTCAGCCTCAATGACATCACTAGCCAGAATACCACTAACCTCCGCCACCGCATTCCCAGGCGGCGAGCGGCGAACGTGGGAGGGTCTCAGCAACCCACTCAGCAGGTGCCGGTCCAAGGTGCCGACGTACTGACCCAGCCTCCCAATGGAATCGTACGTGGGGGAGGCATGGTGCTGCCTGGTGACTTTAGTTCACCACTCTTTCAATTCGAGGAGACCTCCGGCGCGAGGACTTCTGGGCGATGATGTTCAACCAGCCCGTAACCGGCTTCCAAGCTCCGGTCTCAATGCCAAAACCGACGTTCCAACCTGAGGGACGCCGTGAAGTCCAGCAAAACGTGGTGGAAAGTGTGGAGCTTTTCTAAGGGTTTTATAGGGGACTCCTATCTAAGTCCTTTAGCGGGAGAGCATGATAACAAATAAGCGAGCCGTTCCTAGCAGCGGGACAACGGCAAGGCCCCGGAGCGATGGGCGACCAAGAAACAAACTAGCCGCCGAGACAGGGATACGGCAAGTAAGCACCGTGAACCCCTGAAGGAAGGACAAGTCGAAAGTGAGTCGCACGTGTCCGTATTTACCCGGATGTGAGTGCCCGCGACAGAACGATTGCATGGCCGACGAAACGCCTTCACACAGGATGGCGCGGGGAGGATACGAATGCCCTGTGAAGAATGTTGTGAGCACAACCGAGATGCCCGGCCGGACTGGTCCAATCCCCAAGTCGAACACCCCTTCCATAACCTGCTCCTCAGAGCGCCACAGGGGGCACCCAGCGCGGTAAATGGGGTCGCCAGTAAACTAGGGGATGAGCGTATCGATTTTCTTCATGCAGAGGATTGACGCGTTGGAGAAAAGAAGCGGGCATGGATACACAACCGAGCCCACATTTAGAATCCGCTCTCCTTTCTCTGAGAGGATACTGAGAGCACCCTTGCCGGGTAGCTTCTAGATGCCGTCGATACTGAGGTATGATGGAACCGCCGACCCGCATGAGCATTTCAACCGGTACCAGACCCTCATGAACGTTGTGACGTTCTCCAAGGAAGTCCTTTGCAGGTCGTTCCCGGCAACCCTCGACGGGCTGGCATCGGAGTGGTTCAACGAGCTACCCGAGGGGAAGATCGATTCCTGGAAGATCTGGCACGGAGGTTTCTGGTACACTTCGCTAGCAACAGGAAGAAGAAACTCCATTTCTCACACCTACTGTCAGTCAGAAAAAGGCCAGACGGGCCATTGAGGGAGTTCCTGGCAAGGTAGAAACTGGAGAATACTAAGGTCTACAGAGCAGACGACAAATTTAGATTGTCCATGTTCCACCTAGTCCTGCGATCGGGTGATTTCTCCAAGCGTCTGGCCTTGGAGAAGCCGAAGGAATACTCCATTGCACTGGCCATGGCGGAAGCCGAAGCCGAAGCAGAAGAGTTGGAGGCTAACAAGAAGAAAGAGGAAGCGAAAGATTGGGAGCCATGGTGGTAACAACGAGGCCCCCGGCGAGGAAAGCCGATGTGGAAGAACGACCGCCCTTTCCGCCGGACACCATTTCAAAAAGGGTAGGGATCCGCGCGACCGACGGTCTTTCGGGAACGACGTGAATGGGGAAAGGATATTCGACGAAAGGAAGCCCTACCCCCTCGAGGTCCCAAGCTGATGTTCCCTGACTAGCTCACACCTCTTACACACCTCGTCAGCGCTATCCTGAACTTTGCTGAACACCAAGGTCTGGTGGAATATGACCCGAGATTTTCCCCTGTATTTGCCGTGGACGATGGCCCTTATTGCAGGTTCTACAGAGCCGCTGGCCATGACACAGACGAGTGCAAAGTCCTCAAAAGGGAAATCGAGAACCTAATCTAGGCTGGGTACTTGAGGTAATTCGTCAAAAAGAAGAACACCTGGCGCAAGGATGACGGGAAGAGACCGGTGGACAACCAGGGAAAGAAACCGGCATGGGCCCCATAGAAGAAGAGGAAGGAGATCGGCCTCCCGAGCGACGAGGAGGATGAGACCAACCCAGGCAGAAAAGGGTTGAGGAAAAGCAGATGATTTGTTGGGTTCTACGCTTGGATAGAGCAGCGGAAATATAAAATTTTTAGGTCCAAACGTAGATTCACCCAGGACCTCTTATGATTATTATAAGTTATTGTTTAGAAATATACTATTCTTGGCGAACAAGGAACGATATGTGTAGGTTGATGGATTGATCCAAGAGCTAGCCACAAAAGTATATGACCTCCAGTTGAGACACACGAACAATGAAGAGCATTCTAGAGAAAATTATGCTAGTAATTTTACTCTAGAATATTTCTAAAATATAAAATATTTGGTGTAAAGTATTGAGAGAACAAAACAAATTTTTCTCTCTTAAAAACTTGCTAGGGCCGAAATTCTCTTAGTCTAAAAGGGTGGGATTATCTCCTATTTATAAGGAGCATAATCCCCATTCATATTCCTAATAGGAAAGTACCTTTTAGAGTTTAGGAAGGAAATCAAATCTCTTTCCTATTCTACTTAGGAAATTTCTAATGGCACTTTAAGGAAGCTTCCAATTTATTTTGTCAACTTTAATTATCATATAATTAACACAAAATAAATAATATAACATTTATTTTATGTATATCCGAAATATACATAAACGTATATATACATATATATATACGACGATATATATATATATATATATATATATATATATATATATATATATATAGATATATACATACATACATACATACATATATATATATATACATATATATATACACACACATATACATATATACATATAATAATGTTATATTTTGTTCCTTAAATAATATTTGACAAACTTAATTATCATATAATTAAAATGTCCAAATATTAAATATATATATAAATATATATTTCGTGCATTAATAATAATAAACAATTTATTATTCACATATATATCCGAATATATATACTTTATTATTATTAAATATATTTGATAAACTTAATTATCACATAATTAAAATGTCCAAATATAAATATTTATTTATATATGTGTTTGTGTATCTAATCATATTGTCACACAATATAATATACACAATATATAAATAAAGTGCAACTTTACTCCACTTAAATATTCTACACTTTCATATGTTCTATGTGTGTGACCCTATTCTAGGCATCTATAAAATTGGCCATAGTATCGATTAAATACTACAAGTGATAACCGGTATCTAGCAACACATTATCACCCCCAAATTATAGATTAAAGCTCTTGGAACGATTCCTTCAACGACACATCCTATTTGTATAACCCTTATCCCTTTATCACTAATATCTTGATTTAACACACGGTATGGGGTGTGTCACCTTGTTAAAGTTAAATCGATGGTTTACTGATTCTTCGATTGAAAATGTTCGATTCAAATAACATATTTATTTGGGCATGGCCATGCACTTCCCAAGTCACATCAATCAGTGGGCCCTAAGATATTATACTTCATCAAAGAAGGGATAAATTCTATCTACGTCATTTACATCTTCGCTTAAGTTTCATTGCATACCCAAAACATAACTGTACATCCACCAATATTTCAGATGGCATAAATCATGCCTCAAAGCATACAACTCAACTTACCAAAGAATGTAATGACTTCAAGTCAAAGGATAGTTATACTAATGGTCGCATGAGAATAATATTAACACTTTAACTCAAACCCATATATTATTCTCATAGCAGGTCAATCCAGCAAGATATCTAATATGGTTGCCTACGTATAGATTCAGATAACACTTTATCTATAGCCTATGAGATGCAGCTATCTCATCTCATACATATTAGTCTTGATATATTATGATGTCCGTATTGTCATAATATTTGACTAAGGATATTTTAGATCTAGCCTCTATCTTTGTAACAGCCTCATAATTAGAACCTCGTAGTTCTCATCTATGTTACTAGAGCGCCTGCTCTATAGACTAAAGCTATGTTTAAATCACACGAGACGACTTAAACAATCTTTAGGGCCTATTGTTCTTGATATAATATAGATATGGAATCATAAGTTGGCCTCTAGGGCTCACTTATATTCAACAATCTCCCACTAGCACTAAGGCCAATTATGGTTTCCATGTATGCCTCATGCACGAAGTGTGACCCTCGTGTATTGGTTTTCCCAAAGCCTAGGTCAATAGGTTAAGAGATTGTTTATCCTTTTCTATCTTGCAAATTTTGATACTTTCAATTTACGACTGTTTGTATAATGTGGTGAGATCTAATGACGTCTTGGTTTCTAGGTGTAGCTTCTTTAGCTCCTGTAGTAACCCTATCGTTGTCAGTACAACGACATATTGGTTTCTTATGCTGGGAGCAACGCTATCCTTTTGAGAAGCTATCAAAACCAAAGCATTTTCCTCTTTGCTACTTCCAAAGTTGCAAATTTATCTTACTTATATGCGTATGACACCATGTCAATACTTGTCAATATATTTTTTTTTTAATTTCAACCTACCTTATGGTTGTTCTAAACGAGCTATTTTTTGTGTAACATTCACACTTAACCCATTTTAGAAAACCATACTATTTTGTTTCTTCTTAAGAATCAAAAGTTAACTTTTACAAAGTTGACTACTACTCTTAGCTCAGCTTGGACATATATAATATATCCCTTTAGAATGAATCAAGTCCATATCTCATGGTACTCTATGGAACAATTTCCATGCGGTCCTTTTACAGAGTGAGTCTCCAAAGGGCTTTACCTTGAGATTCATGCAAGTTTCAAAAACTTCCATGTATGTACTGGTCTTAGATTATTCCTAGTTCTTTGATCCATCTATATGGATTCTTTATACTTGAGCACATAACTACTATTTGCATTCATGACTGATAAGTTTTAATTTATTTTGTCAATTATATGCAACATACTTATTGTGCTCCCACTAGTCTTCAATAAGAATTTTATCCTAGACATATAAGTGCTATAACTGGTTATAGATAATTCGAAACCCTTCTCTTATCCTTGATAGACTCGTCCATAATAAGTTTTTAAAGTGTCTTCATTCATATGAGACTTACTTTCATTACTTGTTATTTAAGGAAGGAACCGTTTTGGAACAGTTTCCAAGTGCTCTTTCGTTTTAGAGTCTACAATGATCCATTTTAGTGCTTAAGGTTCAATAGCATTTGGCAAGGTTACATAATCCTCTTTATTAGACTAACTATTTTAGTCACGTTATCTAGATAACGTTTGAGGGAACATCAATTTCATGATCGTATCACTTTTGTCTTTCCTATTATGTAACTTTGGCATTAATATCACTTGATCTTTATTAAGTGTGCTTTATTAATGCTAATGGCAAGTTTAAATTTCAAAAATTTAAATAGAAAGGGTACTTAGCTATAACTGTAACGCCCCGAAATCTGGCCCAAAAGAATTAATTAAATTGTTAGAGCAATTGATTACGAATTGGGCCCAATAAGGGGTTAAAATTATAATTTGGATTTTAAGCCCAACTTTTATGTCATCTCGTAGGAAATATTTTTGTGATCGCGTCGGTTCAGACGGCTCGCGAATCGGAGTTACAGAGCTCAAGTTATGACCATTTAATCAGGTATTTTGGGTCCGAAGCCCAATCCTTTTTGGAATGGGACCATTAAATAAACCTAAACCACATAAACCTTATCTTATCTTCGTTCGTCCTTCTCCTTCTTCGTCCGTTCCTTTTTCTTCTTCTTTTTCTTCTTCTTCTTCTTCGCCGATCAACATCGCCGCAGCCAATCATCGCCGCCCAGCCGGTCGTCGCCTTCCCCAGCCTCGCCGCCATCATCGCCGACGGGTGCAGTGCCGCCACGTCAAACGGAGGACGTCGCCAAACGCCGGACGCCGCTGTTTCGCCCTCACCGGAAACGAGCTCCGCCGAGTTGCAGCGTCGCCCGAGCCTCCAGCCACCGACGCCCGAACCTCCAGCCGCCGTCGCCGGAAGCCAGTCGCTGCCCATCCTTCGCCGGAAGTCCGTCGCCTCCACTGCCGGCGTCCTTCCCCGCCGTCGGTTGCAGCGCCGCCAGTCGCTGCTCATCGCCGTCGAGCTGCCGCTCCGCCACTGTCGCCGGCGTCCGTCACCGTCGCCGCATCCGGCCGCTGCCCCGAGTTGATATCGCCGGCAGATTAACCTCCACGCCGGATTGATTGGTCGATTTCGTACTTTGACTCGATTTGACCCGTTCGGTTGATTTCGTTGATTTGTCTTCCGTTCGAGCTATCGATTCGATTTCGACGTAATCCAGGTCCGTACTATGAAGTTAATAGCATTTAGAATAGATTTAATGGTTTGGATCGTTATATGTGTTTATGCTATAATTTGGCTAAATTGGTTAATTGAATTAAATTGATTGTTTGAATTGAATTGTTGAGGATTGTGAATTGACTGAACATGTTTGACTTTGACTTGGGTTAGGTCATGTTTGACCTAGGCTTTGACTGGATATTCTGTTGTCGTAGGTTTGACCGGATGGTTAAATCCAAGACTTTAATGAATTAGTTAAGTTAATTAATTAATTCTAATCGGTGATTAAGGTCAATTGGTTTATTGTGTTGAACATAGAAACTGGCCATCGCTCGGGCGGCTGCAGGGCCTGGTCAGTGAGGTTAAGACGTGCGCACGAGGGTCTGCGATCTTGGGTTTGAGGCCATCGCCCGAGGGATCCTACCTCCACCGAATTGAGGCCATCTTCGGTATTACGAATTGAGGCTATCTCCGTCATAGGCAATAAATGTTAAGTGGTTTGACTTTGGTGAAAGTCTAAATTGGTTTGACCGGTGGTCAAAGAGTTCATGAGAAACCCGTAACACTTAAATCGTTTTGAAAAGAAAGAAAATAAGTTGACTGTTGGTCAACCGTCTAATGAACCGAATGTAAAGTTGAATTGATTTTTATTAAAAGGATAAACATATGCACGATCTTAATTGTTGAATTATTACGTTTATTCTTGTGCTACAATGGAGTACCACTCAGCGTCAATGCTGAGCGGATAGCGTTGTTTTCTTTTGCTGTCCGTAGGTGATTAGACAGATGAACCTAGAGCCAATCCCAGACGGCATTGAGGAGGAGATGTACGATGGCGTGGCTGTCTCTTTAATCTGTTGATTATGCTTTATTTAATTAACTTTAATGCTTATTACGTTTTCGGGCAAGATCCCAAGTTGTTTGACTTTAAAAAGGCTTCCGCATTATTTTAAATTACTCTGATGGATTTTTATATGTATTGATAGAACGTTTGTTTAAAATTGTTCTGAAAATGTCGCAAATTCGGATACCAATTCAGTGGCACACCGGTCCGCTGTCTCACGGGTTTGGGTCATGCGGGTTGGGGTGTTACATTTTGGTATCGGAGCATTTGGTTTTAAAATCGGTCTTTGGACCCTTTCAAAAAAAAAATACAATGAATAATTCAGCCGCATCCGCATCTCACGTAACTCCTCTGCCCCGGGAAGGTAATAAGTATTTATAGCTTTATCTGTTATATGTTGAGATCTGACGAGGGAATTTCCTTATTATTTTAGAATGAGTCAAGAATCGACCCACGGTCAGTACGTTCCGGAGCCGGAGCACGTGAGCGTGCACACGGTGAACACCGAGGGTTCGAGTTTCACGCCTCCGGGTGACGGAGGGCAACAGTAGAATCAACCTGCGCCAGCGGGACAGCCACCAGCTGTACCACCGCCAGTCGTACCACCTCCAGTGATGCCACCGTTGGCGATACCGTCGGTGGCCTACGAGCAGATGTTCCCGGCCATGATGGCCCATTATATGCAGCACATGGCGCAGCTTATGCCCATGTTCCAGCCACCGCCACCACCACAGCCGCAGCCGCGCATCGTTACCTTCAAGATGTTGAAGGATAATGGAGCGGAAGAGTTCCGAGGAGACAATATGGGGGAGCCCCAGATTGCATTGGATTGGCTTGAGCAGATGGACCGGGTACTCAAGAATTTGAGAGTCCCAGATGCTGATCGCTCGGAGTTGGCATCACAGATGTTCCGGAAGGGAGCATATGATTGGTGGAAGCGCATTGACCAGGATCCACACACGCCCAAGCCGTGGACCTGGGATCGCTTTGATCGAGCCTTCACGAAGGAGTACGTACCCACCCGGTACCGCGAGGAGAGGCGCGGTGAGTTCGTTGCGCTTAAGCAGGAGGGGATGTCACTGCCTGAACTGAGACAGAGGTTCGACTACTTGTCCCAGTATGCGACGAGTCTGGTCTCCACTCCGGAGGATCGTTTGAATGAGTTCGTCAAGAAGCTACGGCCGGACTTGAGGCCGTACGCCGCACTGATCACGACGACAGATTTTAATGCGGCGTATGATTTGATTGTGAAGACGGAAAAGAGCTTGGACGATTTGCAGGCAACCAAGAAAGAGGATCGAGCGACGAAAGACCCGCAACCCGCGGCCAGCACCGGGCCGAGCGGGAAGAGTTTTGGATTCGGGGGAAAGAGGTACGAGAAGGGTTCTTCGAGTGCGCTGCCGCCTAAGAGGAGTAAGTCGAGGCCGTCTCCGTCGGCCGCCGCTAGCAACTCGAACAGAACGAGGAGCCACCCGCAATGTGTACATTGTGGTAGGCATCAACCGGGCGAGTGTTGGCTCGCCCAAGGCTTATGTTTGGGTTGTGGTCAGCCAGGGCATTTCAGGAAGCATTGCCCGACAAACCCTAGCAGCGAGCCTGTTTTACCTAGAGCTCCGGATCAGCCTGCCGCATCACATCCAGCACGGAGTCAGCAGTCTACGGCCGCAAATAATCAGCAGAGAGCACGTCCGCAGCAGTCAGGCCGGGCACCAGCGCGTACCTACGCCATGCATGGGCGCACAGATCCTAGTCTCGATGTTATCTTGGGTACGTTCCTACTATTTGATTCGGTTATGCATGCCTTGATCGATCCGGGTTCTACGCTCTCCTATATCTGTGTTGGCATGCCTGCTAATTCTGCGATTGTGAGGAGTGACCTTGAGATACCTACCGTTGTATCGAATCCGCTAGGGCATAGCATGCGTCTTCATCACATTTATCATAGGTGTCCGTTGTCCGCGCAAGGGAAGCAATTCCCTGCAGATTTGATAGAGCTACCACACAAGGAGTTTGACATTATTCTTGGTATGGATTGGCTCACCGAGCATAGAGCAGTGGTCGACTGCAGTTGTCGGACCGTACGGCTGAGAGCCGAGGACGGTAGCGACGTATTACTCTCCGGGGAGGTGTTCCCCAAGGCTCCCGAGTTCATATCATCCTTGAGCGCGAGGCGCTTGATTCGCAAGAAGTGCGAGATGTTCCTGTGTCACGTTCAGGATATGCGAAAAGAATCGCCACGTCAACAGGACATTCGTACGGTTTGCGACTTCCCCGATGTCTTTCCCGAAGACCTACCTGGTTTGCCTCCGCCGAGAGAGGTAGAGTTCTCGATCAATATCATTCCGGGTACGGAACCCATATCTGCTACACCGTATCGTATAGCACCTGCCGAGATGAAGGAGTTGAAGGCTCAGTTGCAAGAGCTACTGGAAAAGGGATTCATCCGACCTAGCGTTTCCCCATGGGGTGCACCGGTGTTATTTGTTCGAAAGAAAGATGGATCCATGAGACTTTGCATCGACTACAGGCAGTTGAACAAAGCCACAGTGAAGAATCGTTATCCATTGCCTCGCATCGACGACCTGTTTGACCAGCTCAGAGGAGCTACAGTATTCTCAAAGATTGATCTGCGTTATGGATACCATCAGATTTCCGTTAAGAGAGAAGACATTCCGAAGACTGCTTTTAGAACACGCTATGGGCATTATGAGTTCTCAGTCATGCCTTTCGGATTGACTAATGCCCCGGCAGTGTTCATGGAGCTTATGAACAGTGTGTTCCGACCATACTTGGACCAGTTCGTAGTAGTGTTCATCGATGACATCTTGGTTTATTCACGGACTCAGGAGGAGCATGCTAAACATTTGCAATTGGTTTTGAGTGTGTTGAGAGAACACAAGCTGTATGCAAAATTGTCTAAGTGTGAATTCTGGTTGAGTGAGGTGACATTCTTAGGACACGTTATCTCTGCCACCGGTATCCAGGTAGACCCCAGCAAGATTTCAGCCATAGTGGATTGGAAGACTCCGCGGAATGTTCGTGAGGTGAGGAGCTTCCTTGGGTTAGCCGGTTACTATCGTCGATTTGTTAAGGGCTTCGCCTCGATCGCTACTCCATTGAACAAGCTACTGCGTAAGGACATCAAATTTGAGTGGACAGAAGCGTGCCAGCGCAGTTTTGATCAACTGAAGGAGTGCCTGACCCAGGCACCAGTCTTGATTCAACCTACTCCTGGCATCGAGTATACCATCTATAGTGACGCATCTCATAGCGGCTTAGGTTGTGTACTGATGCAGTTGAGTAAGGTAGTGGCCTACGCATCGAGACAGTTGAAGACTCACAAGGAGAACTACCCGACACATGATTTAGAGTTGGCAGCCGTGGTGTTCGCCTTGAAGATTTGGCGCCACTACATCTTTGGAGAGAGGATTCACATCTTCACCGATCACAAGAGTTTGAGGTACCTACTCACCCAGAAGGAACTGAATCTTAGACAACGCCGATGGTTGGAGCTGATCAAGGATTACGATTTAGTCATTGAGTATCACCCGGGCAAGGCTAACATCGTGGCCGATGCTTTGAGCAGAAAATCGTTAGCCGAGCTACAGCTTCAGTCCCCGTTAGAGCAGGAGATCCGTACAGCACAGAGAGGTGATGAGTTTTGTCAGAAGACTCGAGAGTTAGTTCCTACAGGAAAGAGGCCCGAGTTTGCAATTCACGATGACGGAGTCTTGTACTATCGTGAACGCCTAGTGGTGCCCCGCGGTGAAGTGAGGGATCGCTTGTTACGCGAGGCTCACGGAACCGTTTACACTATGCACCCGGGTAGTAACAAGATGTATCAGGATTTGAAGAAATCCTATTGGTGGCCAGCTATGAAAAAGGAAATCTCCGAGTTCACTGCGCACTGTTTGACTTGTCAGCAAGTCAAGGCTGAGCACCAGGTTCCGACAGGATTGCTGCACCCTCCTACCATTCCGGAATGGATGTGGGAAAGGATCACTATGGACTTTGTGATAGGATTGCCACGATCTTCACGAAAGAATGACGCCATCTGGGTCATTGTTGACAGGTTGACGAAGTCCGCTCATTTTCTACCCGTCAGACGTGACTCTTCCTTGGACAAATTGGCAGACTTATACGTTAGAGAGATAGTTCGGTTGCACGGTGCACTGCTGTCAATCATATCTGATAGAGATCCCCGGTTCACTTCGAAGTTCTGGAGAGGACTTCAGAAGGCTTTTGGCACAGCTTTGAACCTTAGTACGGCATTTCACCCTCAGACCGATGGCCAGTCTGAGAGGGTGATACAGATTGTCGAGGATATGATGCGAGCTTGTGTGATCGACTTTGGAGAAGATTGGGAGTGCTACTTGCCGTTGATGGAGTTTGCATATAATAACAGTTACCAGGCGAGTATTCAGATGGCTCCGTATGAGGCACTCTACGGCAGAAAGTGCCGAACCCCGATTTGTTGGACAGAGCTTAGCGAGCGTAAGCTCGAGGGACCAGATATTGTGCAGGAAACCGAGGAGAAGGTTCGTGTGATCCGAGACCGACTCCGCACTGCTTCGGACAGACAGAAATCATATGCAGACTTGAAGAGACGAGACATAGAGTACAATGTTGGTGACATGGTATTCTTGAAGGTTTCACCTTGGAAGAAGGTCCTACGGTTCGGGAAGAAAGGGAAGCTTAGCCCTAGATTCATTGGACCCTACCGCATTCTGGAGCGAATAGGACCTGTTGCTTACAAGCTAGAGTTGCCACCAGAGTTGAACAGGATTCACGACGTCTTTCATGTCTCCATGCTACGTAGATACCGTTCAGATCCGACTCATGTGTTGCCGACCAATGCTGTAACCCTCGATGAGAGTTTGTCTTACGAAGAAGAACCAGTTAAGATCTTGGCGCGCGAAACTAAAGTACTAAGAAACAAGACGGTACCTTTGGTAAAGGTACTATGGCGTAATCATGCGGTGGAAGAAGCAACCTGGGAGACCGAAGAATCTATGCGAACTCAGTACCCACATCTCTTCGACGACCAATGACTCAGGTAATTTCGAGGACGAAATTCTTTTTAAGGGGGGGAGAAATGTAACGCCCCGAAATCTGGCCCAAAAGAATTAATTAAATTGTTAGAGCAATTGATTACGAATTGGGCCCAATAAGGGGCTAAAATTATAATTTGGATTTTAAGCCCAACTTTTATGTCATCTCGTAGGAAATATTTTTGTGATCGCGTCAGTTCAGACGGCTCGCGAATCGGAGTTACAGAGCTCAAGTTATGACCATTTAATCAGGTATTTTGGGTCCGAATCCCAATCCTTTTTGGAATGGGACCATTAAATAAACCTAAACCACATAAACCTTATCTTATCTTCGTTCGTCCTTCTCCTTCTTCGTCCGTTCCTTTTTCTTCTTCTTTTTCTTCTTCTTTTTCTTCTTCTTCTTCTTCGCCGATCGACATCGCCGCAGCCAATCGTCGCCGCCCAGCCGGTCGTCGCCTTCCCCAGCCTCGCCGCCATCATCGCCGACGGGTGCAGTGCCGCCACGTCAAACGGAGGATGTCGCCAAACGCCGGACGCCGCTGTTTCGCCCTCACCGGAAACGAGCTCCGCCGAGTTGCAGCGTCGCCCGAGCCTCCAGCCACCGACGCCCGAACCTCCAGCCGCCGTCGCCGGAAGTCCGTCGCCTCCACTGCCGGCGTCCTTCCCCGCCGTCGGTTGCAGCGCCGCCAGTCGCTGCTCATCGCCGTCGAGCTGCCGCTCCGCCACTGTCGCCGGCGTCCGTCACCGTCGCCGCATCCGGCCGCTACCCCGAGTTGATATCGCCGGCAGATTAACCTCCACGCCGGATTGATTGGTCGATTTCGTACTTTGACTCGATTTGACCCGTTCGGTTGATTTCGTTGATTTGTCTTCCGTTCGAGCTATCGATTCGATTTCGACGTAATCTAGGTCCGTACTATGAAGTTAATAGCATTTAGAATAGATTTAATGGTTTGGATCGTTATATGTGTTTATGCTATAATTTGGCTAAATTGGTTAATTGAATTAAATTGATTGTTTGAATTGAATTGTTGAGGATTGTGAATTGACTGAACATGTTTGACTTTGACTTGGGTTAGGTCATGTTTGACCTAGGCTTTGACTGGATATTCTATTGTCGTAGGTTTGACCGGATGGTTAAATCCAAGACTTTAATGAATTAGTTAAGTTAATTAATTAATTCTAATCGGTGATTAAGGTCAATTGGTTTATTGTGTTGAACATAGAAACTCGCCATCGCTCGGGCGGCTGCAGGGCCTGGTCAGTGAGGTTAAGACGTGTGCACGAGGGTCTGCGATCTTGGGTTTGAGGCCATCGCCCGAGGGATCCTACCTCCACCGAATTGAGGCCATCTTTGGTATTACGGATTGAGGCTATCTCCGTCATAGGCAATAAATGTTAAGTGGTTTGACTTTGGTGAAAGTCTAAATTGGTTTGACCGGTGGTCAAAGAGTTCATGAGAAACCCGTAACACTTAAATCGTTTTGAAAAGAAAGAAAATAAGTTGACTGTTGGTCAACCGTCTAAAGAACCGAATGTAAAGTTGAATTGATTTTTATTAAAAGGATAAACATATGCACGATCTTAATTGTTGAATTATTATGTTTATTCTTGTGCTGCAATGGAGTACCACTCAGCGTCAATGCTGAGCGGATAGCGTTGTTTTCTTTTGATGTCCGTAGGTGATCAGACAGATGAACCTAGAGCCGATCCCAGAGGGCATTGAGGAGGAGATGTACGATGGCGTGACTGTCTCTTTAATCTGTTGATTATGCTTTATTTAATTAACTTTAATGCTTATTACGTTTTCGGGCAAGATCCCAAGTTGTTTGACTTTAAAAAGGCTTCCGCATTATTTTAAATTACTCCGATGGATTTTTATATGTATTGATAGAACGTTTGTTTAAAATTGTTCTGAAAATGTCGCAAATTCGGATACCAATTCAGTGGCATACCGGTCCGCTGTCTCACGGGTTTGGGTCATGCGAGTTGGGGTGTTACAATAACCTTTATAAAGATATCCTTATATCTCTAAGTGGTTATCACTTCATTCATAATTTTGTGACAAACTTATTAACTGATTAATATTTGTACCTTGTAGCCTTGGTATAGTTGTTGTATTGTGATATGCTTGTGAGGCAAAATATTTGATCATATGAGATACTTCTATAAATGGAGCAACAATTTGTCCTTTATTTAAATAACCAACAATACTTAAAACAATAAGTGAACATCAATTCGAAATTGAAAAATGATCAAATACTAAAACTTAAACTAAAGCGCCACAAATCTGCAACCCTTGCATCTTCAAGTTCAACATTCCTACTTCTTCTCTTCAGTTCCTGCAACGGTTTGCAATACTATAAGTATCGAATACTTTTGAAGAGATTGTAGATTAGTTTAAGTCTTTACAACAATTGTACCTGAAGCAGAAGCTTCACCCTTTTTCTTGGTTGCCAAATACTGCTTGCAATTCCTCTTCTAGTGGCAGACTTCACCACAGTGATGACAAATGGAATCTTTAGGCACTCCACCTTTAGGCTTGAGCTTGGAAGAATTGGACTTTGGCTCGGTTTTACCCTTGCCTTTAGGCCCATTCTTCTTTGCCTTTTTGAACTTATTCTTGCCTTTTCCTCCTTGAACTAGAAGGACAGAATTCCCCTTTCCTTTCGTCAAGCTCTCTTCAGCAGTTTGCAGCATCTTCAAAAGTTCTGGCAGTGGTTTATCGAGTTCATGCATCTCGTAATTAACCACAAACTGCTTGTATAATTCAGGCAACAATTGCAGAATTAGATCAGTCGCAAGTTCAATCCTTAGTTCGAAACCCAATTTCTCAAGAGTTTGGACGTAGCCAATCATCTTGAGAACATGCGGACCAACGGGGTTTCCAACTGACAACTTGCAACTAAAGAGAGCTTTGGAGATTTGGAATCTCTCATGTCTAGCTTGTCCTTGGCAGAGCTGTCTTAGGTGTATGATCATATCGTACGCCTTCATACTCTCGTGATGTTTCTGAAGGTCAGAAGTCATCGTAGACAACATGAGACATGCCACTTGATTGTCATCATCAACATGCTTCTCATAAGTATCCTTGATTGCTCTAGAAGCATTGGCAGCTGGGACAGGTGGGATGGCTCGTTCGAGCACATATTCTTTCTTCTCGAGTCGAAAAACGATAACGAGGTTTCTTTGCCAGTCTAAGAAGTTAGAGCCGGTCAACTTATCTTTGTCGAGGATTGAGCGAAGAGTGAGGTTATGGTTGTTATCAGACATCTACATATAATTTGCAAGATAGTTAATATCAAGAATCTAAGTAATTAGCTAGGTCTTTAACTACTAACTCTCCCACTATTTTAACAAATCAACTACCCTCAAGTACGTAACCTGTTGATTCGAGACTTCTCCTAAAGAGATATCTTAGTGGGCCAAGGTCCATATTACATTTAACTATAGTTGTGCTTTGCATCTTGCCCTATAGTTAAACTAATTAGGTAGGAACTTATTTCCAATTGTAATCCAATTAGAATCCTTGGTTTGTTAGATTGTTCCAAATAAAATCCTATATTGGGCCTAGATTCTTATTTCATCTAACTATAGTTGTGCTTTGCATCTTGCCCTATAGTTAAACTATTTCAGGTAGGAACTATTTCCAATTGTAACATTTTACAACTCTAGGTTAGATGAATTTGATTTTATTTATTAACCTAACCATGTGCCTCTAAGTTATTCATCTTTTTACCTTAACCTAGTTAAGTTCAACCCAGGGCGTACTCAGTATCCATTGTTACGGATTTTGCGTCATACCAATGTAAACCAGGCGTCCCGCTATGGCGTGTCCGTTGACTGGTCGAAACTGGTATCGATGAGTGAGTCGGCGTCGGAAGGCAGAAACTTAATATTACGAGGGATTTTAAACGTGATTTCACCTATGGCATGTGCCGCGCACATACTCTAGCGAATAACATACAAACATATATACAAACATATATAATGAATAAAACGTGACATGGTTGTGGCCTCCTAAAGAACTAACGATAAAGCCTTCACTTGAGATCTCCATCTCCAACTTCACCTTCTTTCTTTAAGAATGCTTTAGTCTTCAAGTTCAGCCCTTACTTGTTGGTGTCCTCTTCTTCTTGGCTCCATCATCTTGCTTGCTTCTTCATGAACTTCTTTGTTTAATCGAGAGAAAAGAATCCTTGCTTTGTAAGCAAAGGGTAAAAGTTAAGAAGAGATTTACAAGCAAAATTCAGAGATGAGGCACGACACGCAGGCCGTATTTAAAAACCAATGATTCTAAGCCACAACCACGCACCAAGCATACATTCATACATCACATGCATAAAAACCATACACCGGGCAAGCCGCGCTCGCCCCAGACCTAGTTTATTCTAAGAAAAAAATAAACAACAAGCCTAAAAATTATCAAATAATTTTATTTAACTTTATTTTAAAACTCCAGAATATCCAAAATTTAATTTTGAATTTTATTGAATTTTAAAATAGTTAATTGCCGTAAATATAGGTATTAATTTCGAAATTGGGATTTTAATTCGAAATAAATACTTATACCTTTTGAAAATTAATAAATAAATTCCTGAATGTGTATTCTGATTTTATAAGTCTGAAAATAAAATTTCCAGAATTTATAAAATTTATTTTCGAATTTCTATATTTAAATACCCAAAATCGGACTTCAATTTTCCAAAAATTAATTCCGAGTTTCCAAAAATTAATATTTTCCAAAAATATTTACTTTGGGTCCGTGTTATTCTGAAAATCAGATTTCCAGAATTAAATAAATTTGTGTTTCGGTATTTTCGATTTTGTTTCCAAAAGGAGTAAAATTAATTTCCAAAATTAATTTAGAATATTCCAAATACTCCAAAAATCAATATTTTCCAAAAATAAAGTTTTTGACGCATTTAAAATCTGAAAAAAAAATTTTCCAGATATTACTTAAATTTATTTTCGGTACTTTCTCTTTATTATTTGGTAATCCATAAAACAATTTCAAAACTTATTTTAGGGTACCATAATTGTTCCAAAAATCAGTATTCTCAGAATGATATGATATTATTACCAAATATTAAATTTCCATAATTTAAATTTAATTATTTAAATTTCGGGAATTAAATACCGAATTACCAAAACTGTTTTTCCCAAAAATTAATAATTAAATACTTAAATTACGAATTTAATTCTAAAAACTTTTATGAGCTTTGAAAATCATATCTTCAAGTGCATAAAATTATAATCCCGAATTGTAATTGTCCTTTTCGGTTTAATCTATATTATTACCGAATAAGATTATTTAAATCGGGAAAAATAGAAAATCAAAACCGAAAATTTATTTTAATTTTCCAGAGTACTCAAAATCATATTTTAACATTCCAGAAGTATTAAAATTATTTTTCATAATTTATGTTGTATTTATCTTGTAATTAATCAAATTAACTACAAATCAACTAATACTTTATAAATTAGAAAATAAATTCCGAAAATTAATTTTATATTTCCATAGCTCTTAAAATCATATTCTAAAGTTTCAGAATGATTAAAATTAGTTTTCCATAATTTATGTTGTATTTATCTTGTAATTAATCAAATTAACTACAAATCAAACAATACTTTATAAATTAGGAAATCAATTCCGAAAATTAATTTTAAATATCTAGAGGTCTTTAAATAGTATTTGAGAGTATCAGATTTAATAAAATTAAATTTTCGAATTTTCGAAATATTTTAATTGGTTAAAACAGTTTTTAACCGATTAACCTGAAAAAAAAAATAAATCCGAAATTTAAGTTGGGTAAAGTTGTCAACAAATTGAGTAAGTTGGGTAAGACATATACTACTTCCGAGCTTAATACGAAAATTCTGTTTTCTTTACCTAAAGAATGGCATAGTAGTATAGTGGATTTATTACCCAAATGTAATATGGCCGAAACCGCCCACAATTGGTCTTCCTTATATTCTCATGAGCTTTTGTTGAGAAAGATCAAAGAGGAATAAATGCGTGAAAATCTTAAGCTTACCAACGCCTTCAAAGCTTCAAAAGACTCGTCTTGTAACGCCCCAAAACATGGTCTAAAAGTTATTCTATTATAAAAGTATTTTTAGAAACCATATTTTCACTCAACAAAGCATTATTTCTATGTTTGACCAAAAATGAAGGAATTTTTGGAGTCAATGATTTTTGTTAAGATTGACTTTTATGGATAGGTCTCGAAGAGACGAATCCAACGGTATATTTTATGAATAAATCTGATGTACAGAGGTTCAGTTATGACATTTTAAATATGTAATTTGTATAAAAATGAGAAAAAGTCAAAGATGTGAACTTTTGTAAAATGATTTATTGAAATAAATATTTATATTTAATAATATTGATTGAATATGAGACTAATTTTAATTACATATCAATTAATTCAATTTTGACTCTGTCAAAGTCAACACCCAAAAATATGCTGTCAGAAAAAGTATTTCAAATAAATATAAAAGTTATATCATTAAATAGAGTTTGACTGTCTGATCGCAACGGTGTAAACGGATTTTAATTTGGATAAAGTTGGACCAAAAAGTGTACCCCAATTGAGGTAATTTAATCAAACTAAACTGGAAGGAATTAAATTAGCCGCCCCCTCCACTCACCTTGATCGACGGAACGGAAATCACAGGCTATCTACGCAACTCCCTCTCCCAGGCTTATATATAGAGCAATTCATTCTTCATCATCTCCACACCAAAATCATCCCATTAGTTAGAGGAGAGTTTAGAGAGTTGAGAGAAGATGTACGGAGAGCTTCCCGTCGCCGGAGCAAGCCATGGTGTTCGCCGAAAGTTTCGCCATTTTTCCGCCGGAATCATCGTTTTACTTCGAAGTAAGCCCGTAGATATATCTAGTGACTAGAATGTTCGTATAGATTGTTTCTACGCTCATAAATGGTCGTTTGGTTGAGTTTTGTGTTTGACATATGTGAAGAACTAAGAATCATAAACCTTGAATTTGATGTTAAAACTTCGAATTGATGCCTCTAAAATGATCTACGAACCTTGGAGAACATTTCTATATAGTTTAATTGAAGTTTGGTGACCAAAAATGGAACTTGAGAAAAATGGGCTAGAGGTTGAAGATGATGAATAGCGAACCTTCAATTTCCTGCATTTTCCAGCGGAACGGGCGACCGTTACGAACATTTTTAAGCCCAAAAATGCTATTTTTGAAGCTATAAAATCCTTTTTTTTATATACCAATCAATTATGATCAATATAAAAATAATTGTTAAAAATAAAAATGATGTTTTGACAAATAAAATTTTATGTGATAAAATAAAAATGATGTTTTGACAAATAAAATTTTATGTGATGTATGACGGTAAGCTAAGGTGTTAACACTCGATGCTAGGCTGCTATTTGTTATTAGATATTGTGATGATTATTATTGATGTTGTTTATGATTAGACTTTGATGAATATTATTATTAAAATAATAATTACGAATGATTAAATTATGATTAAAAAACATGAATATATTGATGATTATGAAAATGATGTATATTGTTAAGGATATCTAGAAGAACTCTAAGATATACCCACTTGGAAAATTGATGATGATTATTAAGGATATCTAGAAGAACTCTAAGATATACCTCCTTGACCAATTCATATTTCGGGGTTAAAACGTACGTACGGGATCCAGAATGGATATCACCCACCCGACAGTTCACTGTTCGGTTGGTACGTAATCCACATGACTCATAGGGTGGATTATCGATTCTTGTGTTCTGCATTAAACTATTTATAGTTTAAGAGCCTGGTTAGAAATATTGACTTAGACTAGGGATAGCTAAGAGCTTGTATAAAAATGATTTGGCCTTAAATTAAGAATAATTTAAGAGCACTGATGAAATATTTAATATTGAATATATCATGAAATGACTTAAAATAAAATATTGTGAATATCATGAATAATGTATGCTTGAAATATGTATTGTGTGCATGATATCAAATGGTTAATTATGAATTGAGATTCAATTTATATGGATGTTCGATGCATTAGATATGCTTACTCAGCTTCAACGCTGAGCGTGTAGTATGTTTTATTTGCTACACGCAGGTAAACAGAAAGATTAATGTGATCCTGGCGGCAGATGGGGTGAGATTGTCGGGATGGATGTGACAAGTTTTGAAATGATTTATGATATGTCAATATTAAATTCGCTTCCGCAATATTGTTAAATACTCCGTACTGTATATGTTATGAAAAATATTATTGAGATTAATAAAGTGTGTTTGAAAAGTTTTAAATTTTACGATTACCAAGTTAAATACTTTAGTCCGAATGGGGCTGCAGACCTGGACGGATTAGGGTGTTACAATTTGGTATCGGAGCAAATGGTTTTAAACACGATCTTCGGATCAATGTTTGATTTAAAAAAAAAAATATTATATATTTTGGGTAAAAAAAAATATTGTCAATCACATCCACGACTTTCGCATCCCTCTGCTCCAAGAAAGGTATAAGAATGTACTTGGTAAATATTGACTGTGTTAAAATTCTCATTTCATAATAATTGTTAGTACTGAAATTATATCGAGCATAGACTCAAGTCGAATTTTCGTATTCGGTAAAGAAACAAAAGAATAAAAAAATGTATAAACCTCTGATACGTTATCAACGTACGCATCGCATCGTGAATGACAAAGTTGATCTGTACCAGAAAAGTCGCACGGAAGTGAGATGAACCTGAAGAACGATTCGTGTTGATATATGTTGAGAAACATCTGTGAAGCTGATGTCAAAGATCCTCATGTGGACTCAAGACGATCTAATCGCTGATTCAAACACGAACGTTTAGAATCAATAAACTCTGTTATCTAAAGTATCTGATACTATTGTTTGACTCATTAGGACGCATTATGCGATTACTTAATGTGAATTGAAATCATTCGTTAAGCGACAATTCTTTGTAAAACATCGTTAAAGTACCATACAAGGAAAATCAACATTATCCTTAGTATGCATTAACTGACTGAACGTCGTTGCTGTTGTCAACTTGTGATGAAGAATTCCTCAACTGAAGACCAATGATGGTAACCTTATAGAGGTGAAAGGAAAGCTGATTTCTAAACCGACCAAGTTCATATCGAATATATATACGAAAACATCTCAAGTGTGAAGTCTATTCGTGTGATACCCAAAAAGAAACATCTAAGCTAAAAGAACGTACAGAAAGTATGTCACCCCTCTGATATGAACTTCCTTATGTTTCACCATTCCAAGAAATTGAAAACTCTGTCAATCTTGATCCTCGAGAGGACCAATATTCTTAACTCTATATTGAATATGTTTCCATTGAAAAAAAACTCAACTATTAAGATTGCCTAAGAAGGAATCATCTGACAAAGTGTTTCCTCTATCGGAGAGTGTCTGTTCTGTTCAAACGTGAGTAAGGAAGAATCAATGAGACTCTATATCAACTACTGTCAGTTGAACAATTCGTTATCCTTTACTTCATGTCATGACTTATTTGATCAGCTTAGTGGATCCATTGTATTCTCTAAGATTGACTTACGGTCAAGATACTATCACATCCCTGTTAAGAATGATGGACAAACTGACGATCAAGAATCGCTACTCTTTACTACGTATAGACGATTTGTTCGAAGAACCTGTTTGTTAAAAGCTACGGACATCTCGACCTTGTTGACTGAACTAATGCCTTGCTATGAAGCGACTAATGACTTAGTTGTTTATCATAAAAATGTCGATGTAGTCTGAATTGACTAAGTGAAGCAAAGTGATGCTAACAAGACAAATCGATTGATTCGTTTGACGTAAAATACAGAACGAGACGTAAAACAGTAATACCAACAATGAAAGACTGAAGAATGAAGAAAATGTAGCTGCACTGACCATACAACTTAGAATAATATTTATGACTAACTCGTAATGTTCAAGGACGATATTATTTCAACATGAATGCAACTTAGATTACATGAGGAAAGTTACAGATGCAATTCCAGGTCTAATCTCTCAGGATTTGCAAACTCGTCGTAACCGGCTCCCGGACCCGGGAAAGCTTTAGCAAACTCTAGTTTGTCTAAAAGCTCGTCAACAAAGAAAGAAGAAATAAAAAGTTTCCTCTGACTAGAAGCCATGAAGTTCTGTCTCACCGCATCGTCTAAGAATTTGAGAAGGTTATTGAAATAACCGTCAATGTTTAAAAGACCAATGGGTCTATTGTGTAACCCTTCAGAAGCTCACGAGATCAAGGTAAACAAACCTTCCATAGTGTCAACTCCTCCAGGAAGAAGAATGAAAGCTTCCACAGCATGATTCATCTCAAAATATTTGTAGTAATTGCTGGAAACTGTGTGCTCTACGCCATATGTAGGTCCGTAGACCCGTCGTGTTGCTATGTACCCAGGAATGAAACCTCTAACGAGACCACCATTAGTAAAGACTGTTGAAGCAACAGCTCCTTGTAGGCCAACGTTGCCTCCTCCATAAGCAAGACTAATTCTTCGCCTTATCAATTCTCTTCCTAAATCTACTGCAGTAGCCATAAACTTTGGATTTCTACCAAGAGAATTACTACCAAGAAGACCAACGAATCTTATGGTGTAAGGAAGTGTTCGAGAAGTTCCTTCCATAATGTGAGAATGTGAGATACTCTTCCCATAATCATGATATATATAGTCTCTGGAACCTGACCATTGATGGAAAAGTAATTATCACCAGCCAAAATACGTACAGAAAAATGAATTCGCTTCAACTATCTACAGACAAAAGTTTACTCATCAATACTGTAGTCTACTGACAATGTGACATATTGAGACCAATGAATAGTTAGATTCGCTGTCCTGAAATACGATCAAATCCGAGACGAAAAGTCAAAACGACTATTTCCTAGGACAATGACTCCTTGAGTAACTTCCAAAGAGTGAAACATTGAATAAAGAAAATCTACGATTGGCAACGATAAGTCGCAAACACTATCTTTGTATCTTGTGACTCACATCCTTGAATGACTCAACTTGTTGTATTAACTACACCTTTGAAATACCTCGCTTGATCAATCTTGAAAAGATTGAATTCCATTCTTTGAAAACCAAAGATGTTCATGATACCGATCTTTGAAAACTATACCCTGTGGAATACGTGGCTCGATCATAATAGTAAAACTACCCTGACTTGAAGTATTATGTTGAACCTCTCGTTGTGAACTACAAAACGATTGATGCGATTACGCTATCTTTGAAAATTATTATCAATGATCTTATTGACCAAACAAACCCCGTTATGACCCTAACAAAAGAATGTATGAGTAATAACCATAAAAAAATGACGTCAGAATGATCAAGCTGAATCATTCAAGCAAAAATCCCGAATTTACATGCGATGTTGGTGTAAGAACTCGTACGATTCCTTACTCTTTGAATTTGTGTATTGAAGCACATCCCAAAGATATTCTCTTCTTCCCTTGAAACAAGATCAATCATAGTGTTACAATCGAACCTGTCGCTATCATGAACATATATTTCTTTTTCAAATTGATGAAAGAAATTTGAAGTACAACAAGACATATATGATACGCTACTCGAACGTGATCACCTATGAATACAAAGACTCATTAACGATAATGAGAGCTACTATGAAGTGAATGAAGAAATATTCCAATGTAAATCGATGATCAATCGACAGTACTTCCTCATAAATGATGCTTCATATTCTGAAAAATCATGAACACTTAAAATCCATTTAATGTTATCTATGAGTCGTTGCTGAAGATGTCTTAAAGGCTTAGAAGATTACACTATGACGTATGAATTGAAACAAATCCCTAACTATACCTTCCGTTAATATAATGATTCGAAACTACAAGAGCTATTGAAGAGCTTTCGATCAAAGAATATTGTTGATCAATGACGTATAAGCAAGATCTGTGAACAAACAAAATTATGTGCAAATATGTCAAGTATACTCCAAAATATGATGTAAAGGAAACTTATTTAATTATTTTTGACTTCAAATGGGAATCTGTAAAAAGATGTATGAATAACTTTGTTAATCTCTCGAAGATAGAACGAGTATGATGACAATAACGGTTTGAGAATAAGTATTCGTAGGGATAACGACGTAATCATAATGAATGAACATGACGGAGTCATGGTTAAACAAAAATACAACAAAATATTTATCGGTGAACCTTAGATGAATTTCAAGGACGAAATTCCTTTAAGGGGGGAAGAAATGTAATGCCCCAAAACATGGTCTAAAAGTTATTCTATTATAAAAGTATTTTTAGAAACCATATTTTCACTCAACAAAGCATTATTTCTATTTTTGACCAAAAATGAAGGAATTTTTGGAGTCAATGATTTTTGTTAAGATTGACTTTTATGGATAGGTCTCGAAAAGACGAATCCAACGGTATATTTTATGAATAAATCTGATGTACAGAGGTTCAGTTATGACATTTTAAATATGTAATTTGTATAAAAATGAGAAAAAGTCAAAGATGTGAACTTTTGTAAAATGATTTATTGAAATAAATATTTATATTTAATAATATTGATTGAATATGAGACTAATTTTAATTACATATCAATTAATTCAATTTTGACTCTGTCAAAGTCAACACCCAAAAATATGTTGTCAGAAAAAGTATTTCAAATAAATATAAAAGTTATAT
Organism: Cuscuta australis; assembly: GCA_003260385.1. NCBI lineage: Eukaryota > Viridiplantae > Streptophyta > Magnoliopsida > Solanales > Convolvulaceae > Cuscuta > Cuscuta australis. Next base: position 343,623 of record NQVE01000105.1, read on the forward strand.
CATTAAATAGAGTTTGACTGTCTGATCGCAACGGTGTAAACGGATTTTAATTTGGATAAAGTTGGACCAAAAAGTGTACCCCAATTGAGGTAATTTAATCAAACTAAACTGGAAGGAATTTAGCCGCCCCCTCCACTCACCTTGATCGACGGAACGGAAATCACAGGCTATCTACGCAACTCCCTCTCCCAGGCTTATATATAGAGCAATTCATTCTTCATCATCTCCACACCAAAATCATCCCATTAGTTAGGGGAGAGTTTAGAGAGTTGAGAGAAGATGTCCGGAGAACTTCCCGTCGCCGGAGCAAGCCATGGTGTTCGCCGGAAGTTTCGCCATTTTTCCGCCGGAATCATCGTTTTACTTCGAAGTAAGCCCGTAGATATATCTAGTGACTAGAATGTTCGTATAGATTGTTTCTACGCTCATAAATGGTCGTTTGGTTGAGTTTTGTGTTTGACATATGTGAAGAACTAAGAATCATAAACCTTGAATTTGATGTTAAAACTTCGAATTGATGCCTCTAAAATGATCTACGAACCTTGGAGAACATTTCTATATAGTTTAATTGAAGTTTGGTGACCAAAAATGGAACTTGAGAAAAATGGGCTAGAGGTTGAAGATGATGAATAGCGAACCTTCAATTTCCTGCATTTTCCAGTGGAACGGGCGACCGTTCGGACCCAACGGTCGACCGTTACGAACATTTTTAAGCCCAAAAATGCTATTTTTGAAGCTATAAAATCCTATTTTTTTATATACCAATCAATTATGATCAATACAAAAATAATTGTTAAAAATAAAAATGATGTTTTGACAAATAAAATTTTATGTGATAAAATAAAAATGATGTTTTGACAAATAAAATTTTATGTGATGTATGACGGTAAGCTAAGGTGTTAACACTCGATGCTAGGCTGCTATTTGTTATTAGATATTGTGATGATTATTATTGATGTTGTTTATGATTAGACTTTGATGAATATTATTATTAAAATAATAATTACGAATGATTAAATTATGATTAAAAAACATGAATATATTGATGATTATGAAAATGATGTATATTGTTAAGGATATCTAGAAGAACTCTAAGATATACCCACTTGGAAAATTGATGATGATTATTAAGGATATCTAAAAGAACTCTAAGATATACCTTGTAACACCCCAACCCGCATGACCCAAACCCGTGAGACAGCGGACCAGTGTGCCACTGAATTGGTATCCGAATTTGCAACATTTTCAAAACAATTTTAAACAAACGTTCTTTCAATACATATAAAAATCCATCGGAGTAATTTAAAATAATGCGGAAGCCTTTTTAAAGTCAAACAACTTGGGATCTTGCCCGAAAACGTAATAAGCATTAAAGTTAATTAAATAAAGCATAATCAACAGATTAAAGAGGTAGCTACGCCATCGTACATCTCCTCCTCAATGCCCTCTGGGATCGGCTCTAGGTTCATCTGTCTGATTACCTACGGACAGCAAAAAGAAAAACAACGCTATCCGCTCAGCATTGACGCTGAGTGGTACTCCATTGTAGCACAAGAATAAACATAATAATTCAACAATTAAGATCGTGCATATGTTTATCCTTTTAATAAAAATGAATTCAACTTTAAATTCGGTTCTTTAGACGGTTGACCAACAGTCAACTTATTTTCTTTCTTTTCAAAACGATTTAGGTGTTACGGGTTTCTCATGAACTCTTTGACCGCCGGTCAAACCAATTTAGACTTTCACCAAAGTCAAACCACTTAACATTTAATGCCTATAACGGAGATAGCCTCAATCCGTAAAACCGAAGATAGCCTCAATTCGGTGGAGGTAGGATCCCTCGGGCGATAGCCTCAAACCCAAGATCACAGACCCTCGTGCGCACGTCTTAACCTCACTGACCAGGCCCTGCAGCCGCCCGAGCAATGGCCAGTTTCTATGTTCGACACAATAAACCAATCGACCTTAATCACCGATTAGAATTAATCAATTAACTTAACTAATTCATTAAAGTTTTGGATTTAACCTTTCGGTCAAACCTACGTCGACAAAATATCCAGTCAAAGCTTAAGTCAAACGTGACCTAACCCAAGTCAAAGTCAAACCTGTTCAGTCAATTCACAAACCTCAACAATTCAATTCACATAATCAAATTAATTCAATTAACCAATTTCGCCAAATTATAGCATAAACACATATAACGATCCAAACCATTAAATCTATTCTAAATGCTATTAACTTCATAGTACGGACCTGGATTACGCCGAAATCGAATCGGTAGCTCGAACGGAAGACGAATCAACGAAATCAAACGAACGGGTCAAATCGAGTCAAAATACGAAATCGACCGATCAATCCGGCGTGGAGGTTAATCTGCCGGCGATATCAATCGGGGCAGCGGCCGGATGCGGCGACGGTGACGGACGCCGGCGACAGTGGCGGAGCGGCAACTTGACGGCGGTGAGCAGCGACTGGTGGCGCTGCAATTCATCGGCGAGGAAGGACGCCGGCAGTGGAGGCGACGTCCAGCGCTCGGCGTGGCGGCGCTACAATTCGTCGGCGATGATGGCGGACTTCCGGCGAAGGTGAAACAGCGGCGCTGCACTTGATGGCGATGATGGCGGATGTGCTAAGGGTGACGGCGGCTGGAGGCTCGGCGATGACGATTGGCTGGGGAAGGGCGACCGGCGATGAGCGGCGACGCCGGCGGCTGGCTGCTCCAATTGGACGGCGACGAGGAGCGGCGGCTACTGGCGAAGGACAGCGGCGATTGGAGACCGTCGTCGTCGGCGCTGACCCTGGTAGTGGGCGACGGACTTCCGGCGAAGGATGGGCAGCGACTGGCGGCGATGATGGCGGCTGGCTGCTGCAATTGGACGGCGAAGAAGAAGAAGAAGAAGAAGAAGAAGAAGAAGAAGAAAGAAGAAAGAAGAAGAAGAAGAAAGAAGAAGAAGAACGAAGAAGGACGAACGAAGGATAAGGTTTGTGTGGTTTAGGTTTAGGTTTATTTAATTGTCCCATTCCAAAAAGGATTGGGCTTCGGACCCAAAATACCTGATTAAATAGTCATAACATGAGCTCCATAACTCCGATTCGCGAGCCGTTTGAACCGACGCGATCACAAAAATATTTCCTACGAGATGACATAAAAGTTGGGCTTAAAATCCAAATTATAATTTTAACCCCTTTTTAGGCCCAATTCGTAATCAATTGCTCTAACAATTTAATTAATTCTTTTGGGCCAGATTTCGGGGCGTTACATTTCTCCCCCCCTTAAAAAGAATTTCGTCCTCGAAATTACCTCAAAAATTAATTTTAAATGTCAAATATATTCTAAGTTGGGGTCATTTTGAAAACGGAACACGAAAAACGAGTTTTGGAAAATTTACACTGGCCTAACGGTACCAGGCTACCGTGTACACGGCACTAGGATACCGCCGGTAGCCAAGTGAACGTACCATAGCACGTTTCACTGAAGAGGTACACGGTACCCCCTACCGTGTAACGGTACCTAGGTACCGGACGGAAGGCTGAGACGGATGGTTACCCCCGTCCTAACCAGGTACCGCCAGAGGCGAACCAAACTTTAGGCATACACGGTACCCCCAAACGGTAGGCTATACCGTGGGTCACGGTACCTAGGTACCGGACGGCACTGACCCTACCGTGATGGGTACCGGATCCGTTGGCAGCACTGTAGCAAATTGTCAATTTAAATTCAAATCACCCCTAATCACTTCCTAACGGAATTTAACGTCAAAAACTCAAATTTTAACATTCCAAACTCCTATATAAACCCCCCTTACGCCTCATTTTATATAGAACAACTTCCCAATTAATTCTAAAGCCTCTTTCTCTATTCTTGAGTGTTCTTAAAGCCTTGTTCTTATTTTTCTTACACTTTTGAGTAAAAAGCTTTCATCTTTTTATACACACACAACAAGTGTATTTGTGCTTCATTATTTTATATCTTGCCTATAGGCGTTTGTTGTTGTTGATTTAATCTTTTGTTCTTCTCCTACCCAACTTACATTTGTTATCATTTTGGTAGAGAAGCAACACCAATCTTTTTATTGATTTGTAAAAAAGTGTGGATAGCCTCTAAATCCTCATTGTAAGGTTGAAGATAGCCTTAAAATCTTCGGTTGTAAACGGTTGAGATGGCCGTAGTAAAATCTCATTTGCTTATTGGCAAGGGTTGTTTGCCAAACCTCGTTTGAGTCTTCTTAGTGAAGCCAAACAAGTTAGTGGAGGTTAAATCCTTGAGGAGGAGCCTCGAGGTACTGGAGTAGGGAGTTCCCGAACCAGTATAAAATCGCCAGTGTCGTATTTTTTATCCTTTATATCCTTCTTGCTCTTTTTCCGCTACTACTTTGCGCATAAGTTTTTGTTTTCTACGAAAAATTTGCAAACACCCTAATTCACCCCCCTCTTAGGGTGTAAACCGACTTTCAATTGGTATCAGAGCAGGAAGTTTGATCCTTTCACGCTCATCTTCTATTTTATCTTACGACACATGGATTCAATGAACTCCCAAAGCATTACCAAGCCACCATTCTTCAATGGGGATAACTATAGCTATTGGAAAATGCGAATGGAGAATTTCATTCAATCTATTGACTATGATTTATGGATAGTACCTACTCATGGTCCGTTTGTTCCTATGACAACTGTAGGTGAACACCAAGTTCCTACTCCAATGGACAAACTCACCACCGAAGACAAGAAAAAACTCTCCTTGAATGCCAAAGCACTAAACGTGTTGTTTTGTGCCTTGGGTCAAGATGAGTTCGCTAGGGTGAGTTCCTGCAAATCCGCAAAGGAAGCATGGAAGCTCTTAGAAGCCACCCACGAAGGATATAAAGACACAAAAGCTACCAAGATAGCTTTAGGAACATCCGAGTATGAAAACTTCAAGATGAAGGCCGGAGAATCCGTTCAAGATATGAACAAACGATTCAACCTCATTGTCAACAGTTTGAGTAAGCTAAATAAAGTTTATCCTACTAGTGAGATTAACACCAAGATTATATTCTCTCTTCCTAGAGAGTGGCATAGTCTTGTTGTAAATTTGTTGCCCAAATGTGCGGATGTTGAAACCTCCACCATTTGGAGCAGCCTATACTCTCACGAACTTCTTTTGAAGAAAATGAAGGAAGAAGAACAGGTTCCTATCATCAAGAAGACCATGGCACTAAAAATTGATGACTATCCGGAAAGCGAAGGAGAAAGTGATGAGGAGCTTGCCATGTTCAAGAGATACAAGAAGTTTATGAAATGGAACAAGGGCGAATCCTCAAAAAGATTTCCATCAAAGAAAGGTAAACCTAATCAAATAACTTGCTATGAATGTGGAAATGTAGGTCATATCAAACCGGAGTGCCCAAAGCTCAAAAAGAAGGAAGAGCTTAAAAAGGGGAAGAAGAAGGCATTAAAAGTCACTTGGGACGATTTAAACTCCGACGAAAGTGATAGTAACCAAAGCCAAGAAGAGAACGCAAATGCTTGCTTCATGGCCTCCAATGATGAAGAAGAGGTTAGTTCTCAAAACTCATTTACCTCTTTTGAAAGTCAAATTACTTTTGATGAGTTAAGGCAAGCGTTTGATGAATGCCAAGATGACCTTTTTCGAACTATTAGGGAGAAAAAGGAACTCAAAGTGGCTCTTGAAACCTCTCGAGATGAAAACAAAAATTTAAAAATTAATCTTGAGAAACTTCAAAATCAAAATGAAGAACTTCAAAAGAAAATTAAAATTTTGATTAAAGAAAAAGACAAGGCCAAACGAGGGGCTTTGGAAATGTTTTACTATAGCTATAACTCAACAAAAGAATGAGATAACCAACCAAAACTAACGAAAGAAGGTATTGGCTATGGTGAAACCACAAATTTGATGAGTATGGCTAAAAATCATTTTAACACCTCAAAAATTAACCCATCAAACCAAGCCTCCACTTGTAAATCAAAAGTAAGGGCTTGCCACTATTGCATGCAAGCTAACCATATTGTGACAAAATGTCTAAACAAATGGTTAGTTGAAATGTATAGATTAAAATGGGTCAAGAAGGGTTCTAACCGGTCGGAATCCAAGAATATTGGATATCAAAAGAAACCCTTTTTGCAGGAAAATAAAAGAAATGATGGTGGATACTATTTCTTTTATTATGACGAAAAACGAAAAGTCCATATACCACTTCCGGAACCTACCAAGACGAAACCCGTATATCGACATAGGGTATTCGTCGATTGGAACCCCAAACCTAAGTCAAAAGTAAATTCCTTTTTGACTAGGTGAAAAACACCACTTGGGTTGTGGATAGTGGATGCTCGAGACACATGACCGGAACAAGAGAATGGTTCACAAGTCTCAAGGAGAAAAGTCATGGACATGTAACTCTTGGAGACAAATCTCGGAAGAAGGTCATTGGTAAAGGTACGATAGGTATTTCAAGTGATTTTTCAATAAATGATGTTTATCTTGTTGATGGCCTAAAATTTAATTTAATTAGCATAAGCCAACTTTGTGACAATGGCCACAAAATTGAGTTTAATGCAAATTCCTGCGTTTTATATGGCCAAAACAAGGATGAAATCATTTTTGAGGCTAAAAGAGATGGAAACTTATACAAGTTCAATTCCAATGATTTAAGCAACTCAAAAATCACTTGTCTAACTACTTCACTTGAATTTTCAACTCTATGGCATCGTAGACTAGGACATGCTAGTTATGATCTTTTGAGAAAACTTTACTCAAAAGAACTTGTTGTTGGGCTACCAAAAATGAGCATTGATTTGCAGTATAGAACGAGCAAAAATAACAACTAAAAAGAACCCTTGTAAGTAGGGTGTCGAACCTCAGGGAGACGTGAGTTAATTTAATTTTGACAAAAGTTTACAAAAGAAGTTGTAAAATATTTTTGGTCTTTTTGGTTTTAGAGATAAAATAAAAAGTGTAAAAAGAGAGAGTTCCAAACAACACAAAGTTTTTGATGATGAAAAGTTAGGGGTAGAAATTGGTAAATTAATTGTCCAATGTTTTTATAAAAGTTGGATTGTTAATTTATTTTTATATAGAATGTGTGGGGTTGCAGAAAAGTATTTAGGGACGCTCTCGCAGTTCACCTAAATAATAACCACTCCGACTTTAACACGCTAATGATAAATCTAGAGTAATTATTTAGTAACAACGGCAACCATAATTATTTTATTGTATGTTTACCCAATTTAATGGTGTAAAAATACAACTCAATAATTATGTTCACCCGAAAGTCTTCAATCCCGGTTAAAGGTAGAGAAGGCTTACGTTGTAATTAAAAAGTGTTCTATTTTATGATTATTTCAATTTTAGCTCAAATTCCTTTTTAACAATTATGTTTATGATTGGGCCCTTAATTAAAAATCACAAACATTCCAAATTTATTTATTTTTAAATACAACATCTAAGTAAAAATAAAATCAACAATCCATGTTAAAAATAGTTAAAACATTAAGATGGACAATTAATTACACCAACTTCTAACCCCAATGGAATTTAGAAGTTCATAGTTTGGAGCTTAAACAAATAAATATTTATTACAAACATAAAAATCTTACAAAAGGGAAGCTGTGTTCTTGAGCTCCAAATATGATAAATGATGATGAAGATAGAGTAATTTTTATGTGTTTGGATGAAGAAAGTTGTGAGATATTAGTGAGGAAGAAGAAGAAATTCGGAAATGGAGAGAGTGAGAAGTGGGGGGTTCCAACCTCTTTAGAAGAAGAGAAGGGAGGTGTTTTTATAGATGAATCCGTATATACGGATTATATACAAACAGTGCACGAATTGTCAACACAGGTACAGTAGCCCACATGGAAATGAGGCTGTTTGTCTCGCCACTTGATCCCGTGTTTGATTCCCCATCTAGTGTCGGTGTTTTGTCATTTTTCTCTCAAATCATGGCCGAATTTAAATTCAGAACATTGTCCGTGTCCGCTAGCAATATAATGAATAATATGCTTTGGCGCGATGGTCGGAGCTCCGGTTCCACATGCGCATGTCTAGAGTTCGAATCCCAGGGTTGTTTTATGCTTTATTTTTGTTTAATTCCTTCCTTCAAATCGCTTCCATTTATTTTGGTTCCAAACTTCCATGTTTATTTTCCGTTCTTGAAATTGTTCTCAATGCGTCCGAATGGTCTCAAAATACCTGCAAAACATGTAAAATCAAGCATAGGACTGCTCTCCCAAAATAAAACGGAAAATTGAAATAAAATATAAATATTAAATTCAATTGGGACTCAAAACTCCTTCAAAATATGTCTAAAAAGTGTATAAAATATGTGCATATCAACTCCCCCCACACTTAGGCTTTTGCTTGTCCTCAAGCAAAATAAAATACAATCTTTACATGTCCTGTTAGAATTTACATACATAATTTTAAAAATCACACAATCATCTCTTTTGTCCACCAAACTATCCAAAACCCATGAATTGTCACAAAATAATAAAATGAAAGTAACTTGAGTAATATTGCCTATCCTAGAAACTTTCATGTTAATACTCTAACACAAACACCTATAGTGCTAAACTAGTTAAACTAATATAAACCAAGTTTCTCCAGTCCAATTATTTTAAAAGTGACACAAAAAGATCAATTAGGACTTTTATTCGGCTTGTAACGGGGCTAAGGGTAAGTGGGCAAACAAAGAAAGGGTATAAAGGATAAACAAAAAGAGATAGATTATACTTATTTTGATCAGGAACTCAAAAATTACTACAAATGTAACTATGGAGCAAGGTAAACAAATGACTCGAAAATGAAAAATGACAATTATTTTACAAAGAATATAGTAAATGGTACGGGCATTTTTTATTTATTTATTTTTTATGCCCAAGAAGAATAAAGTCTAAAAATCTAAAGAGTTCAAGATTAGTGTGCTTCTTCTTTTTTTCAACTTTATTTTTTTTTTGCTTTTTTTTTACCTTTTTTTGAACTTTTTTTTTTATTTTTTTTGAAGGCACACTAAGTTATTATTATCTTTGCAAAGACAAAGAATGTACAACTTTGATACAAAAGAAAAAAATGACATACTCAATTATTAACAAAAATACATAGTGCTCCAATTATTAACTTTTTTTTTAAAAGTTCCTTCTCAAATAATAAGACAATCTACTCTAGGGTGGAAGGATAATTTATTTTGGCAAAATGGTTTAGGGTTAAATATTTACAGGGTAACAAGAAAAAAATGACAAATAAGAGATAAGTGGTAACACTTATTTACAGAAAAGGCTCAAAAGGGGACAACTAGGGTTTTTTTTTTTGAATTGGGTAGGTTTGGTTTGAGAGGTTAAACAAAGGTGGCCTATATCATGTCTAAATGTGTCAAATTAAAACATCATTTTCATGGAGAATAAATGTGAAACATCATGGCCTATAAAAGTTATAACTAAGTTTAGCTAGTAAACCAATAAATTGGAAAAACTCTATGGTATTCTATGTTAAATTATTAACAGAAATTATCTCAAGGCTCAGACACAGTTACTCTCAAGATGTTATAATGAAACAACTCTCAAACTCATACCACATTCCGTCAAAAGAGATGATTTTGTAATTTACAAGGTTATGTATATAAATATTAACAAGGCATATAAACAAAGAATTTGTAAGTTCAATTTTTTTACTTTTCGGAACAAGACTGTTCATCATTCAACACAAACACACAAAAACAAAACAAAAATGAAAAAAAAAAAATTCTTTTTTTATTTGAAAATACACACAAAAAATCAAGTTTTATCTACCCACTCCCCCACACTTAAAATTTACACTGTAATTTACACTGTAAATTCCTAAAAAAATTGGTAAATTGATTTTTTTACATGGCGTGAATTGGAAAACGCCTTATTGAAATCAAATTACCTTATTAAAACAAAAAAAATGCAGAATTTGAAAACTTGGGTTGCCTCCCAAGAAGCGCTTCTTTAAGGTCATTAGCTTGACCCATTTTCACCAGGTAATTTAAAGTGAGAGTTAAAGAGAAGTACCTGGCCTCCAAGTGCAGAATCTCGTTTAGAGATTACCTTTTCACTTTAGGGACTCCATTTTTGGGCATAGGATTCACCCCACAATCGAGTGAATCTTTTGGAAGTAAGTGTGATTTCTCAACATCAAGAACACATGAATCAACGATGTTCACATTAAAACAGTCAAGAACACAAGCAACTTTTTTACTTGGCTCTTGTATATTGAACTCGATCTTATCGTCGCCGATTTCAAGGATGAGCGTACCCTTCTTCACATTTATGACAGCTCCCGCGGTAGCTAGAAATGGTCTCCCTAGAATGATAGGAACTTGATCATCTTCTTCCATATCCAAGACAACAAAGTCTCCTGGGATATAGTATTTGTCAATCTTGACGGGAACATCTTCAAGAATACCAATGGGGTACTTGACAGAACGGTCGGCCAATTGTAGTGCCATGGTTAGGGGTGAGCAAGTACCGAACCGATACCGAAATTTCCCGAAAAAACCGAGAATACCGAACCGAAAAATACCGAACCGAAAAAGTACCGAGCAGAAACCGAACCGTACCGAACCGAATGGTCGGTACGGTATTCGGGAATGGTACGAGGTGACGTCCCATACCGAAAATCCCGTACCGAACATATATACTAAAAAATTATAAAAATAATACCCCGGAGTAATATTTTTATATTCCTTCACTAAATAATAATTTTTTTTAAAAAAAATTGGTTCAAGTTCTATGATGTGTAAATTATACTCTTATTTGAGTTTTAATTTTTGTGTATGAACATAAAAGTTTCGCAAAGATTCAAAATACTTCTTTGTTGCGATTCATTTTTTTAGTTTGTGAAATATAAACTAAGTTTTGATACGCATCTCTTGCATTTAAATATTTATTTTTTTAAATTTTTCATATTTTTATTTTAAATTCACTTTTATTTTTCAAAAATAAAAGGGTATTGTTAAATTTTAACGTGTAAAGTAGGTATGTATATTTATCCCAATTTGTACCGATACCGATACCGAACCATCCCGAACTATACCGAACCCATATTTCGGGATCGGGATCGGTACGGACCAAAATCCCATACCAAACCGAAATATTTGGTACGGTATCGGTACGAGCTAAATACCGTACCATACCGTACCATGCTCACCCCTAGCCATGGTTGTCGGTTTTGGATCACCCAAGTGTAGCTTTTGACACATAGGGTATGGAATCAAGCTAACACTTGCACCAAGATCACAAAGAGCTTTGTTTACTTTAGATCCTCCAATGTAGCATGGAATTGAAAAACTTCCAGGATCACGTAGTTTTGGTGTGATCTTATTTTGGATAATGGCACTACACTCTTGATTCATGGCCACCATGAGAGGATTTTCCTTCTTCTTTGTTAAGATCTCCTTGAGAATTTTGGCATGTGAAGGAATTTCGGTGATGACATCAAGCAATGGAATAGAGATATCCAATTGCTTGATAAGGTTTAAGAACTTGCTTCTTCTTTCCTCCACGTGTGATTTCTTCAATCGGTTTGGAAAAGGAATTGGTGGAGCATATTTCCTTATCAAACCCTCATCTTCTTTCTTATTTCCTTCTTTGATCTGGATTGGCTCCGGCAACATTTCAGCAGCATCTCCTTTTACTTTGTTTTGAGGTTCTTCCTTTGCATCCTCCCTTATTTCATCATCGGGATCACTACTCGGAATGAGAGGAGAGGAATGAGAGGAGATTGAAATTGTTTCCCACTCCAAATAGTAACTGCATTCATTTGCTCTCTTGGGTTTTCAGCACAAGCTGGCAACTTTCCGGTCACCTTTGTTGAGGATGTTGATGCTTGATTAGAAATTTGATTTTAAAGCATCCTATTGTGAGCTCGAAGTTGAGTGAGATCTTCTGTTATCTGCTTCAAAGTTTCAGCTTGGGCCAATTGATATTTGAGGAGTTGACCAACGATGTTGTCCAATCCGGGAACTGATGTTGTTTCGGGAGTTGGCAGAATCGGCTTTTGTTGATTGGAAACATAGGGGAAGCTTTGGTTTTGCTTAAATTGTTGATTGTTAGCAAAACCTTGGCCACCTCTAAATTATTGTTGTTGTTGATTTTGAAAGCCGGGTGGTGAACTCCGATAAGCTTGTGGATTGGCAGCTTCACTAGGATTGTTCCAAGAGAAACCAGGATGATTTCTGTTTTGAGAATTAAATCCACCAAATGGATTTTGTTGTTGCTGCGGCCGGTAGTAATTGACATTATCAACTTGCTCCATTGCATCCCATGGACATGAAGATTGATCATGTTGTCCACCACAGGATACACACATGAGAACAGGAACAGGAGGCGGTGCTGGCGTAGTGTTTTGCACAACAGAGACTTGAGCAATCTTTTGGATCATGCTCATCATGCTATCGACCTTAGCAGCCATGACCGACATTTGATCAACTTCGTACATGCCTCCAATTTTCAGTTGAGCGGATGGACGGTCAGAGTACCAGGTAGATCCGTTTGTTGAGATCCGCTCAATGAGTTCTTCAGCTTCATCAAGTTCAAGGCTCATGAATGATCCGCCCGCCGAGGCATCCAACAATATCCGTGAGTTTTCATTTAAGCCTTCATAGAAAGCCGTCATTAAGTGCCAGCTTTGGATATTGTGATGTGGGCATTGCCTTTGAAGATCTTTGAATCTTTCTCAAGCCTCGTAAAGGGGCTCGTTGGGATTTTGCTTGAAATTTTGGATCATTCTCCTGATCTTTGCGGTTTTGGAAGGCGGAAAGAATCGCTTGAGAAATTCACCGTGAAGCTGGTCCCAAGTTGTGAAGTGATTGTCTGGAAATGAATCCATCCAGCTTTGAGGTTTGTCCCTTAGAGAGAACGGGAACAGACGGAGCCTGATTGCATCAGTTGGCACACCATTGATTTTGAACGTATTGCACGCTCGGAGGAATTTGGTGATATGGTTGTGTGGGTCCTCCGTTGGTCATCCACCAAACTGATCAGATGAGACCATGTGGATGACAGCAGATTTGATTTCAAAGTTGTTTGCTGTGACATCCGGCGGAATAATGCTGTTGTGTTCCGCCACAAGAGGAGTGACATAGTCAGAAAGAGTCCTCCCGTTTGGAACTTCATTTTGTCTTCTCTGAATTCCCTGCACATTTTCAAGAACATCGTTCCGTGGGACTTCCATTTTCTTTATTTTTCTTATTTCTTTCAAATATTTTTCAATTTCTGGAAAGAAAAATTTTTCTTGATTTTTCCCACGAGAACGAGTTAGCATAAAAAGAAAGGGATTGGGGAGGGTTAGAGAGAGAAGAGGGAGAAGGGAATAGAAGGAAAATAAAAGGAAAAAAAAATAAAAGGAAAAGAGAAGGGAAAGGGGGGAAGGAAAAGAAAAAAAATGTAATGTACAATAATTAATAAAAAGGCTCTCACTTAAGTCAAGAGGTAAAAACCACCGAGACAAGTGATACCTTAGTTAGTAGTTAGCGGTTAGAGTGCCAAATGGTAATAAACCAACGAGGACACTAAAAAAATAAAAAGAGTTAGTAATAATATATAGATATATAACATGTAATATATATAATATATAAATATAATATGTATAATATATATAGTATATATAATATATAATATATAGTAGATATAATATATAATATATAGTATATAGATATAATGTCCAATAGCGGCTTTGCACGCCTGGAAAGAAAGAAAGAAAAATGCAGAAATGTAAAGTGCAGTAATTAAATGTACAAACCCTGTGACGGCTTTGCCGGTCAGCGGGCAAAATAAAGAAAGAAAGAAAAATGTCCAATCACCGTTGGCGGAAAATCCGACCTGTGGGATAGTTCAATATGTCCAAGTACGTCCAATATGTCCAAGTTAATATGTCCAAGTTCAATAAGTGTCTAAGAGTAAAGGAACTTAAAGGATTTTTTTTTTTCACTTTTTTTTTCCAGTTTTGTTTTTTTTTTGAGGTTTTTTTTCACTTTTTTTTTAAGTTTTGTTTTTTTTTGTTTTTTTTGTTTTTTTAGTACCTGCAAGAAGAGGTTAGGGAAAACAAAATAATAATAAATATTTACAACAAATAAACAATAAAACTTATGTTAAAAAAAAAACTCAAACCGTCTCCCCGGCAACGGCGCCAAGTTGATTTGCAGTATAGAACGGGAAAAAATAACAACTATAAAGAACCTTTGTAAGTAGGGTGTCGAACCTCAGGGAGACGTGAGTTAATTTAATTTTGACAAAAGTTTACAAAAGAAGTTGTAAAATATTTTTGGTCTTTTTGGTTTTAGAGATAAAATAAAAAGTGTAAAAAGAGAGAGTTCCAAACAACACAAAGTTTTTGATGATGAAAAGTTAGGGGTAGAAATTGGTAAATTAATTGTCCAATGTTTTTATAAAAGTTGGATTGTTAATTTATTTTTATATAGAATGTGTGGGGTTGCAGAAAAGTATTTAGGGACGCTCTCGCAGTTCACCTAAATAATAACCACTCCGACTTTAACACGCTAATGATAAATCTAGAGTAATTATTTAGTAACAACGGCAACCATAATTATTTTATTGTATGTTTACCCAATTTAATGGTGTAAAAATACAACTCAATAATTATGTTCACCCGAAAGTCTTCAATCCCGGTTAAAGGTAGAGAAGGCTTACGTTGTAATTAAAAAGTGTTCTATTTTATGATTATTTCAATTTTAGCTCAAATTCCTTTTTAACAATTATGTTTATGATTGGGCCCTTAATTAAAAATCACAAACATTCCAAATTTATTTATTTTTAAATACAACATCTAAGTAAAAATAAAATCAACAATCCATGTTAAAAATAGTTAAAACATTAAGATGGACAATTAATTACACCAACTTCTAACCCCAATGGAATTTAGAAGTTCATAGTTTGGAGCTTAAACAAATAAATATTTATTACAAACATAAAAATCTTACAAAAGGGAAGCTGTGTTCTTGAGCTCCAAATATGATAAATGATGATGAAGATAGAGTAATTTTTATGTGTTTGGATGAAGAAAGTTGTGAGATATTAGTGAGGAAGAAGAAGAAATTCGGAAATGGAGAGAGTGAGAAGTGGGGGGTTCCAACCTCTTTAGAAGAAGAGAAGGGAGGTGTTTTTATAGATGAATCCGTATATACGGATTATATACAAACAGTGCACCAATTGTCAACACAAGTACAGTAGCCCACATGGAAATGAGGCTGTTTGTCTCGCCATTTTTGTTTAATTCCTTCCTTCCTTCAAATCTCTTCCATTTATTTTGGTTCCAAACTTCCATGTTTATTTTTCATTCTTGAAATTGTTCTCAATGCGTCCAAATGGTCTCAAAATACCTGCAAAACATGTAAAATCAAGCATAGGACTGCTCTCCCAAAATAAAACTGAAAATTGAAATAAAATATAAATATTAAATTCAATTGGGACTCAAAACTTCTTCAAAATATGTCTAAAAAGTGTATAAAATATGTGAATATCAAGCATACCTACTTCTCGTTTTTGTGATGCTTGCTCCCTTGGAAAACAACATAAAGTATCATTTAAGCCTATAAAAATGGTTTTAACGTCAAGGCCACTTGAACTATTACATATGGATTTATTTGGGCCCGTAGACGTTCAAAGCCTAGGTGGAGCTAGTTTTACTTTTGTAATTGTAGATGATTTTTCTCGTTATACTTGGACTATATTGCTTGCCAATAAAGATGATGCGTTTAATGCGTTTGTTAAGTTGTGCAAGAGAATCCAAAATGAGAAAGGTTATGAAATAACCTCCATTAAAAGTGATAGAGGAGGAGAATACCGGAATACCGATTTTGAGACATATTGTGATGAACACGGTATTTCTCACAACTTTTAGGCTCCTAGAACACCTCAACAAAATGGAGTCATTGAAAGGAAAATTAGGACGTTGCAAGAAATGTCAAGGACCATGTTGAATGAACATAACCTACCTCAATATTTTTGGGGAGAAGCGGTCAACACGGCATGCTACGTTCTTAACCGGGTATTACTTAGACCTATTATTAAAAAGACTCCCTATGAACTTTGGAAAGGTAGAAAACCAAACATTTCCTATTTCAAAGTTTTTGGGTGCAAATGCTATATTTTGAATACCAAGGATCATTTAGGAAAATTTGAGCCTAAATCAAATGAAGGAATTTTCCTTGGTTATTCAACAAATAGTAGAGCCTATAGGGTATATAATAAATCAAATCATAAAGTAGAGGAATCTATGCATGTAAAATTTGATGAAACCGATCCCTTTGGGTCGAGTAAGGTAATTGTAGGTTCAAATGAAGAAGAAGAGGAAGAAGAAATCCTGGAAATTCCTGCGCAAGAAGAAGAAAGTGCAAAGAAGGAACTACCGAAGGCATACCAACACTTGAAGAATCATCCAAGAGACAATATCATTAGAGACATTGAAAATGGAGTTAGAACTAGGAACAATTACAATCTTTGTGCACACTATGCGTTTGTTAGTCAATTTGAACCCAATAACGTAGAAGATGCGCTAAAAGATAGTGATTGGATTATATCCATGCAACTAGAGCTTGAGCAATTTGAACGCAACAAGGTTTGGGAACTAGTCGAAAGACCGGAAAACCGACCCGTTGTGGGCACTAAATGGGTCTTTAGAAACAAGGTTGATGAAAATGGTGTTATTATCACCAATAAAAGTCGACTTGTTGCTAAAGGCTATAGCCAAGTTGAAGGACTTGACTATGATGAAACTTTTGCTCCAGTTGCTAGGCTTGAATCTATTCGTATGTTATTAGCTTTTGCGAGTGCCCTTAATTTTAAACTTTTTCAAATGGATGTTAAAAATGCTTTTCTCAATGGATGGTTAAAAGAAGAAGTTTATGTTGAACAACCTCCCGGTTTTGAAAATCCTGATTTTCCAAATCATGTTTTTAAACTTCATAAGGCTCTTTATGGACTCAAACAAGCTCCTAGAGCTTGGTATGAGCGGCTTACCGAACATCTTATCTCACATGGATTTGCAAAAGGAAAGATCGATTCCACACTTTTTGTCAAAACAAAAGGAAAAGATCTCATAATTGTGCAAAATTATGTTGATGATATTATTTTTGGATCAACAAATGAAGCCTTATGTAATGAATTTTCAGGAATTATGACAAGCGAATTTGAAATGAGTATGATGGGTGAGTTGAACTTCTTCCTTGGACTTCAAATCAAGCAACTTGGAGATGGTATCTTCATTAGCCAAACCAAGTATGCCAAAGAATTAGTCAAGAAGTTCAACCTTGAAGACTCAAAAACATATCCGACTCCAATGAGCACATCTTTGAAGCATGACAACGACGAAAGCGGAAAACCGGTAAATGAAAAAGTATATCGAGGTATGATTGGTAGTTTGCTCTATTTAACTGCATCTAGACCCGATATAATGTTTTCCGTTTGCCTTTGTGCTCGTTTCCAATCATCACCTAAAGAATCACATCTAAATGCCGTCAAGCGAATAATTCGTTATGTCAAGGGAACGATTAATATGGGTTTATGGTATCCTAAGGATACGAATTTAAGCTTGATAGGTTTTAGTGATGCCGATTTTGGAGGGTGTCGTATTGATCGGAAAAGCACAAGTGGCACATGTCAATTCATAGGTCATGCACTAGTGTCTTGGTCATCTAAGAAACAACACTCCGTCGCCCTATCCACCGCCGAAGCGGAATATGTGGCTATGGGTAGTTGTGTTGCTCAAATTTTGTGGATGATGCAAACACTAGGTGACTTTAACTTAAAATTTTCAAAAGTTCCTATTTTTTGTGACAACTCCAGTGCAATAAATATTTCCAAAAATCCCGTTTTGCATTCTAGAACTAAACATATAGAAATAAGACATCATTTCATACGTGATCATGTTGCAAAGGGAGACATTCAAATTGATTATGTAAATACGCTTGAACAACGTGCCGATATTTTTACAAAACCATTGGATGAAAAACAATTTTTACATATTTGTCGGGAAACGGGAATGCTTGAATTAAAGTGAAATTTAAGGTTCTTATTATCACATTATATCATAAAAATAAACTGATCACGTCCAAATGCTCAAAACACGCGTCTAGA
Organism: Cuscuta australis; assembly: GCA_003260385.1. Taxonomy (NCBI): domain Eukaryota; kingdom Viridiplantae; phylum Streptophyta; class Magnoliopsida; order Solanales; family Convolvulaceae; genus Cuscuta; species Cuscuta australis. The sequence goes on from NQVE01000105.1 coordinate 361,728, forward strand.
AGTCGAAACAAAACTTGAAGCTGAGACACGGTACCCTTGACGGTACCCAGGTCCCGTCCTAAAATAGGTGCTGCCAGAGAAGAATGGGTTTTTAAAGCTGCACGGTAGCTGGACACGGTATGGCGTACCGTATACACGGTACCAAGGTACCGTTAACACGGTACCTAGGTACCGACCGTCGCGACAAGTCAAACTGTTTTAAAAACCCTAGACCAGCACCATTTCGATCAGTTGCAGCGACCTTTCTCTCCCGGCGTCTCCTCCCGTCTCTCTACCGTCCTTCAATCCAAGGTATTTCATTCCAATTTCATCATTTTCATCATCAATTAGATTCAATTCTTTGTGTATTATCTTCAATCCATCCATTTGGTATCAATTCTTACTCTTTTCGCCCAAAAAGTCATTATCTTCTCAATTTTCTCCCAAAATGAGTGAAATTATTTCCAATGATCAAGTTGATGCTTAAGTCGGGTTCAAGGCTTACGCCGACCCACATATCATCGAGGGAAGAACCCTTAAACAAGATGACATCCCGGTTTCCGTTCTTGAACTTATTCAAGAACAAGGTTGGAGTTTCTTTCTTCAACTCCAAGCCCCCGTTTACCCGGAACTTGTTCATCAATTCTATTCTTCGTTGAAATATCATCCACAAGACCCTTCCATTACCGCAATTGTAGCCGGAAAAACATTCGGATTCAACACCCAAAATCTTTCCGTATGGTTTCACCTAGGGCGCCAAGGAGTCTCCAGCTATTGCAAAAAGGGGTGGATTGCCGACTCACGAGATTTTAACTCCGATTCTTGCCTCCGAGTACTAAATAACATTGCCCTTGACCATGTCTTTGAGGACCCACACTACTTTCTTCGTAGGCCAAATGTCCAAGACTTACCTGCAAATAGATTCATCCTGTAACGCCCCGAAACATACCCTAGAATTATTATTAAATAATTATTCGATTAAACAAATTTGTTTTGATTATTATTGTGCTTTGGGCCGATATGAAATATTTTTAATATCCAATATCAAAATCTGAATAAGTCTAATCGAAATAAATCCAATATGTGGACTATTTGTGTGGTCTTGATTGGGAACCTGAGTACAGACCCAAATCAAGAATAAATAAATTAATTAATTATGATGTGAACTTTGTAATGATTTATTGAAATAAATCATGAGAATAATTGATATGAATTAAATGAGAGAACCTTTTATGAGAAAGGTCAATTAAACCAATTTTGACTCTCTTAAAGTCAAACACCCAAAAATATGATGTCGGAAAAAGTATTACAAATAATTATGAAAAGTATATCGTTGGATAGAGCTCGACTGTCTGATCGCAATGGTGCAAACGGATTTCAATTTGGAGAAAGTTGGACCAAAAAGTGTACCCCGATTGGAACCAAAATAGGTCCCAATCAGGGAACTGTTTAGACGGCGCCTCCTTCCCCACTACGCCGATCGCAGAGTCACCTTCTTCTTCTCTCCTTCTCATTATATAAGAAAACCCAACCTTCTCATTTCTTCACCATTCTTCTTCATTCTTCTTCCTAAATGTTCATGAAAGTGTGAGGAGTGTTGTGGTGCTGTCAATTTGGTGTGAAGTCGCTGGAGTTGGGAGAAATACTCGCCGGAAGTTTCGCCGGAAAAATTCCAAAACCTCCATTAAGCTTCGAGGTAAGCCCCTAGATATATCTAATGACTAGAATGTTCATATAGGTCGTTTCTACGTTCATAAATGGTCATTTGGTTGAGTTTTGTGTTTGACATGCTTGAAGAACTAAGAATCATAAACCATGAAATTGATGTTAAACTTATGAATTAATGATGCTAAAATGATCCATGAACCTTGGAGAACATTTTTATATACTTTAATTGAAGTTTGGTGAGTAAAAGTGAAATTTCCGCAAGTTGGCTCGAGGTAGAAGACGATGGATAATCGATTATCAACTTGAAAATCGATTATTCATCGTTCTGCAGATTTTTGTAACAAAGCTGAGCAACAGTCGATTATCAGAATGTGATAATCGACTGTCAGCCCTCTCTGAAGTTTGATAATCGATTATCAGAGTGTGATAATCGATTATCAGCCCATTCTGAACATCAGACAGTAGATTATCAGAAGTGACAGTAGACTGTCTCCCTACACTATTGAAGAAAATGAAGCTAATAGCTAATAATTGAATTTCCTATCATATATTAATCAATATTTATTTAGAAAACATGATTTTTGAGTTATGGAATCCTATATTTTTATACCAAACCATTATGATTAATAAAAGGATGATTTCTTGGAATAAAGATGGTGTTTTAACAACTAAAAGGGATCTTATGTGATGCATGACGGTAAGCTAGGGTGTTAACACTCGATGCTAGGCCGCTGATTGTTATTAGATTGTTTATTGATGAATATTATGGATTATTAAATGATTGTTGAACTAAGAATATGAATTGATGAATAATGTTGTTAAGGATATCTAGAAGAACTCTAAAGATATACCCACTTGTATAATGATGATGATTATTAAGGATATCTAGAAGAACTCTAAGATATACCTCCTTGACCAATTCATATTTCGGGGTTAAAACGTACGTACGGGATCCAGACCGGATATCACCCACCCGACAAATCATTGTTCGGTTGGTACGTAATCCACATGACTCATAGGGTGGATTATCGATTCTTGTGTTCTGCATTAAACTATTTATAGTTTAAGGGCCTGGTTAGAAATGTTGCCTTAGACTAGGAATAGCTAAGAGCTGGTTATAAAATGATTTGGCCTTAGATTAAGAATAATTTAAGAGCATGGTTGAGATATTGAATATCAAATGACTTGGAATAAAATATTGAGAATATCATGAACGTTTGAATTATATATTGGGTGCATGATATCAAATGGTTGATTATGAATCGAGATTCAATTTATGTGGATGTTCGACGCTTTGGATATGCTTACTCAGCTTCACCGCTGAGCGTGTAGTGTGTTTTATTTGCTACACGCAGGTAGGCAGAATGAATGATTGGCTGATTCCTGGCAACAGAATGGGCGAGACAGTCGTGGTGGATCATTGAACAAAATAAATAATTATGTTGTTATGAGACATGTTTAAAAGTCGCTTCCGCATTATTATTAAACACTCCGTATTTTCTACAATTATGTATGGAATATTATTTATAAATAAAAATGTTTGAAATGTTTTAAATTATCACGATTACCAAATCAATACTTTAGTCCGAAAGGGGCTGCAGATCTGGACGGATTAGGGTGTTACACATCCTCCTCAAAATCCTCAAAGAAAATGTCATCCCAGTCTTTAACAAAGATAAACAAGTCGGGGTTTATGAATGCACTCTCCTATATTGGCTCCTCACTCACAAGAAAATCAATCTCCCTACCATCATCCTTAAACACATGCACGAATGCTCCGGTCGCCTAAACAAACCCTATGGCATACTACTTACCCACATCTTTTCCAAAAGGGAAATTCTTGAGGTGCGCCCTTCTCGTGTCCGTTATCTTGACGCGGAGTGCCTTGGCTATAGTGGCCTCGTAAAGATTGGAGCGGAGTACTACATGAAGAAAGAGTTCCAGAATCTTGATGAGGCGACACGAGCGGAGTATGGTCCTCGTCGTTCCATGTCATCTTTGCCTTCCACTTCACGAGCACCCCAAGCCGAAGCTGAAGAAAATGCCAACACGGAAGTCCCCGTTCGTGCTCCACGGGTCAAACGCTCAAAGTCGGCGTCTCATGCTTCCTCGGCCTCTCTCATGCATCGTCACTCTCACATGGTTTCAACTTCCAAAAATCCCTTTAAGAAGTTCAAGAAATTCATCCCCAAGACCGTAGTGGCTCCGATGAGGAAACTTTAAGAAAGCCTCGATGACCTCTCGGATCGGATGAAGAAGATGGAGGATCGTGAGAATCGCCAAAAGAAAAACGAGGATCGTGCTTCTAAACGCCACTAAGTGTTGAGCATTTGACAATATTGATCAAACATTATGTATTTTGCCTAAGTTTTAAAACTCTTTGTCCTGTTTATGTTTCAAACTTTGTTATGATTATGCTTATGATCTGATGCTTATACTTGAATGCTTAAAATTGTTGCCATGATGAATGCCTATGTGTTGCAACTCGTGTTTTTGGTACCCCGCCTTTTTGAATGTTGCCAAAAGGGGGAGAAATATGCATACATTTAGGGGGAGTTTTTTGTCAAAATACCACGTGCATCAACTTAGGGGGAGTTTTTAAATCAGTATATGTTTTTCACGATATGTTTGTGCGTTTGATTATTATATTCGAAAGCCTTATTTGTCAACATCAAAAAGGGGGGGATTGTTGGCCTTGAATGCCGTACCCCGTAACCGTTTTGATGTGCCAAATAAGTCTTCCAAATGCTACTAATATAATTTGCACGAAGAAACCAAACGCCAAACCTCTATTAGCTTGTTTAGCATCACCGAGATATACTCCTACGAGTTTAAAAATTATTGTGTAAAGGTAATAATATATATTTTAATGATTTACTTATGCCCTTTCACTCAAAAATTAATTTTAAATGTCAAATATATTCTAAGTTGGGGTCATTTTGAAAACGGAACACGAAAAACAAGTTTTGGAAAATTTACACTGGCCTAACGGTACCAGGCTACCGTGTACACGGCACCAGGATACCGCCGGTAGCCAAGTGAACGTACCATAGCACGTTTCACTGAAGAGGTACACGGTACCCCCTACCGTGTAACGGTACCTAGGTACCAGACGGAAGGCTGAGACGGATGGTTACCCCCGTCCAAACCAGGTACTGCCAGAGGCGAACCAAACTTTAGGCATACACGGTACCCCCAAACGGTAGGCTATACCGTGGGTCACGGTACCTAGGTACCGGACGACACTGACCCTACCGTGAAGGGTACCGAATCCGTTGGCAGCACTGTAGCAAATTGTCAATTTAAATTCAAATCACCCCTAATCACTTCCTAACGGCATTTAACGTCAAAAACTCAAAGTTTAACATTCCAAACTCCTATATAAACCCCCTTTACGCCTCATTTTATATAGAACAACTTCCCAATTAATTCTAAAGCCTCTTTCTCTATTCTTGAGTGTTCTTAAAGCCTTGTTCTTATTTTTCTTACACTTTTGAGTAAAAAGCTTTCATCTTTTTTGTAACACCCCAACCCGCGTAACCCAAACCCGTGAGATAGCGGACCGGTGTGCCACTGGATTGGTATCCGAATATACAACATTTTCAAAACAATTTTAAACAAACGTTCTTTCAATGCATATAAAAATCCATCGGAGTAATTTAAAATAATGCGGAAGCCTTTTTAAAGTCAAACAACTTGGGATCTTGCCCGAAAACGTAATAAGCATTAAAGTTAATTAAATAAAGCATAATCAACAGATTAAAGAGACAGCCACGCCATCGTACATCTCCTCCTCAATGCCCTATGGGATCGGCTCTAGGTTCATCTGTCTGATCACCTACGGACAGCAAAAAGGAAAACAACGCTATCCGCTCAGCATTGACGCTGAGTGGCACACCATTGTAGCACAAGAATAAACATAATAATTCAACAATTGAGATCGTACATATGTTTATCCTTTTGATAAAAATCAATTCAACTTTAAATTCGGTTCTTTAGACGGTTGACCAACAGTCAACTTATTTTCTTTCTTTTCAAAACGATTTAGGTGTTACGGGTTTCTCATTAACTCTTTGACCACCGGTCAAACCAATTTAGACTTTCACCAAAGTCAAACCACTTAACACTTAATGCCTATGATGGAGATAGCCTCAATCCGTAATACCGAAGATAGCCTCAATTCGGTGGAGGTAGGATCCCTCGGGCGATAGCCTCAAACCCAAGATCACAGACCCTCGTGCGCACGTCTTAACCTCACTGACCAGGCCCTGCAGCCACCCGAGCAATGGCCAGTTTCTATGTTCGACATAATAAACGAATTGACCTTAATCACTGATTAGAATTAATTAATTAACTTAACTAATTCATTAAAGTCTTGGATTTAACCATTCGGTCAAACCTACGTCGACAGAATATCCAGTCAAAGCCTAAGTCAAACGTGACCTAACCCGAGTCAAAGTCAAACCTGTTGAGTCAATTCACAATCCTCAACAATTCAATTCAAATAATCAATTTAATTCAATTAACCAATTTAGCCAAATTATAGCATAAACACATATAACGATCCAACCCATTAAATCTATTCTAAATGCTATTAACTTCATAGTACGGACCTGGAGTACGCCGAAATCGAATCGATAGCTCGAACGGAAGACAAATCAACGAAATCAAACGAACGGGTCAAATTGAGTCAAAATACGAAATAGACCAATCAATCCGGCGTGGAGGTTAATCTGCCGGCGATATCAACTCGGGGCAGCGGCTGGATGCGGCGACGGTGACGGACGCCGGCGACAGTGGCAGAGCGGCAACTCGACGGCGATGAGCAGCGACTGGCGGCGCTGCAATTCGTCGGCGAGGAAGGACGCCGGTAGTGGAGGCGACGTCCGGCAGAACGACGAGGTGAACCGTCGTCGGCGGCGCTGATGCTGACGGCGGACCTCTGGCGAAGGAAACAACGGCGCCGACGTCTAGTGGCGAGGCGCGGCGGCGCTGGACTCGAGGGCGATGATGGCGGACTTCCGGCGAAGGCGAAAAAGCGGCGCTGCGCTTGACGGCGAGGAGCGGCGGCTACCGGCGAAGGAAAGGCCGCAGTTGGCTGGTGCGGCGAAGAGGCGGAGGTCGATCGGCAGGGAGGACGACCGGCGGCTGGCTCACGGCGGCGATGATGGCTAGGGAAGACGAAGAAGAAAGAAGAAGAAGAAGAAGAAGAAGAAGGATGAACGAAGAAGATAAGGATCGAGTGGTTTAAATTTAGGTTTAGGTTTATTTAATGGTCCCATTCCAAAAAGGATTGGGCTTCGGACCCAAAATACCTGATTAAATGGTCATAACATGAGCTCCATAACTCCGATTCGCGAGCCGTCTGAACCGACGCGATCACAATAATATTTCCTACGAGATGACATAAAAGTTGGGCTTAGAATCCAAATTATAATTTTAACCCCTTTTTAGGCCCAATTCGTAATCAATTGCTCTAACCATTTAATTAATTCTTTTGGGCCAGATTTCGGGGCGTTACATTTCTCCCCCCTAAAAAAGAATTTCGTCCTTGAAATTACCTAAGTCATTGGTCGTCGAAGAGATGAGGGTACTGAGTTCGCATAGATTCTTCGGTCTCCCAGGTTGCTTCTTCCACCGCATGATTACGCCATAGTACCTTTACCAAAGGTACCGTCTTATTTCTTAGTACTTTAGTTTCGCGCGCCAAGATCTTAACCGGTTCTTCTTCGTAAGACAAACTCTCATCGAGGGTTACAGCATTGGTCGGCAACACATGAGTCGGATCTGAACGATATTTACGTAGCATGGAGACATGAAAGACGTCGTGAATCCTGTTCAACTCTGGTGGCAACTCTAACCTGTAAGCAACAGGTCCTATTCGCTCTAGAATGCGATAGGGTCCAATGAATCTAGGGCTAAGCTTCCCTTTCTTCCCGAACCGTAGGACCTTCTTCCAAGGTGAAACCTTCAAGAATACCATGTCACCAACATTGTACTCTATGTCTCGTCTCTTTAAGTCTGCATAAGATTTCTGTCTGTCCGAAGCAGTGCGGAGTCGGTCTCTGATCACACGAACCTTCTCCTCGGTTTCCTGCACAATATCTGGTCCCTCGAGCTTACGCTCGCTAAGCTCTGTCCAACAAATCGGGGTTCGGCACTTTCTGCCGTAGAGTGCCTCATACGGAGCCATCTGAATACTCGCCTGGTAACTGTTATTATATGCAAACTCCATCAACGGCAAGTAACGCTCCCAATCTTCTCCAAAGTCGATCACACAAGCTCGCATCATATCCTCGACAATCTGTATCACCCTCTCGAACTGGCCATTGGTCTGAGGGTGAAATGCCGTACTAAGGTTCAAAGCTGTGCCAAAAGCCTTCTGAAGTCCTCTCCAGAACATTGAAGTGAACCGAGGATCTCTATCAGATATGATTGACAGCGGTGCACCGTGCAAACGAACTATCTCTCTAACGTATAAGTCTGCCAATTTGTCCAAGGAAGAGTCACGTCTGACGGGTAGAAAATGAGCGGACTTTGTCAACCTGTCAACTATGACCCAGATGGCGTCATTCTTTCGTGAAGATCGTGGCAATCCTATCACAAAGTCCATAGTGATCCTTTCCCACTTCCATTCCGGAATGGTAGGAGGGTGCAGCAACCCTTTCGGAACCTGGTGCTCAGCCTTGACTTGCTGACAAGTCAAACAGCGCGCAGTGAACTCGGAGATTTCCTTTTTCATAGTTGGCCACCAATAGGATTTCTTCAAATCCTGATACATCTTGTTACTACCCGGGTGCATAGTGTAAACGGTTCCGTGAGCCTCGCGTAACAAGCGATCCCTCACTCCACCGCGGGGCACCACTAGGCGTTCACGATAGTACAAGACTCCGTCATCGCGAATTGCAAACTCGGGCCTCTTTCCTGTAGGAACTAACTCTCGAGTCTTCTGACAAAACTCATCATCTCTCTGTGCTGTACGGATCTCCTGCTCTAACGGAGACTGAAGCTGTAGCTCGGCTAACGATTTTCTGCTCAAAGCATCGGCCACGATGTTAGCCTTGCCCGGGTGATACTCAATGACTAAATCGTAATCCTTGATCAGCTCCAACCATCGACGTTGTCTAAGATTCAGCTCCTTCTGGGTGAGTAGGTACCTCAAACTCTTGTGATCGGTGAAGATGTGAATCCTCTCTCCAAAGATGTAGTGGCGCCAAATCTTCAAGGCGAACACCACGGCTGCCAACTCTAAATCATGTGTCGGGTAGTTCTCCTCGTGAGTCTTCAACTGTCTCGATGCGTATGCCACTACCTTCCTCAACTGCATCAGTACACAACCTAAGCCGCTATGAGATGCGTCACTATAGATGGTATACTCGATGCCAGGAGTAGGTTGAATCAAGACTGGTGCCTGGGTCAGGCACTCCTTCAGTTGATCAAAACTGCGCTCGCACGCTTCTGTTCACTCAAATTTGATGTCCTTCCGCAGTAGCTTGTTCATTGGAGTAGCGATCGAGGCGAAGCCCTTAACAAATCGACGATAGTAACCGGCTAACCCAAGGAAGCTCCTCACCTCACGAACATTCCGCGGAGTCTTCCAGTCCACTATGGCTGAAATCTTGCTGGGGTCTACCTGGATACCGGTGGCAGAGATAACATGTCCTAAGAATGTCACCTCACTCAACCAGAATTCACACTTGGACAATTTTGCATACAGCTTGTGCTCTCTCAACACACTCAAAACCAATTGCAAATGTCTAGCATGTTCCTCCTGAGTCCGTGAATAAACCAAGATGTCATCGATGAACACTACTACGAACTGGTCTAAGTATGGCCGGAACACACTGTTCATAAGCTCCATGAACACTGCCGGGGCATTAGTCAATCCGAAAGGCATGACTGAGAACTCATAATGCCCATAGCGTGTCCTAAAAGCAGTCTTCGGAATGTCTTCTCTCTTAACGGAAATCTGATGGTATCCAGAACGCAGATCAATCTTCGAGAATACTGTAGCCCCTCTGAGCTGGTCGAACAGGTCATCGATGCGAGGCAACGGATAACGATTCTTCACTGTGGCTTTGTTCAACTGCCTGTAGTCGATGCAAAGTCTCATGGATCCATCTTTCTTTCGAACAAATAACACCGGTGCTCCCCATGGGGAAACGCTAGGTCGGATGAATCCGTTTTCCAGTAGCTCTTGCAACTGAGCCTTCAACTCCTTCATCTCGGCAGGTGCTATACGATACGGTGTAGCAGATATGGGTTCCGTACCCGGAATGAGATTGATTGAGAACTCTACCTCTCTCGGCGGAGGCAAACCAAGTAGGTCTTCGGGAAAGACATCGGGGAAGTCGCAAACCGTACGAATGTCCTGCTGACGTGGTGATTCTTTTCGCATATCCTGAACGTGACACAGGAACATCTCGCACTTCTTGCGAATCAAGCGCCTCGCGCTCAAGGACGATATGAACTCGGGAGCCTTGGGGAACACCTCCCCGGAGAGTGATACGTCGCTACCGTCCTCGGCTCTCGGCCATACGGTCCGACAACTGCAGTCGACCACCGCTCTATGCTCGGTGAGCCAATCCATACCAAGGATAATGTCAAACTCCTTGTGTGGTAGCTCTATCAAATCTGCAGGGAATTGCTTCCCTTGCACGGACAACGGACACCTATGATAAATGTGATGAAGACGCATGCTATGTCCTAGCGGATTCGATACAACGGTAGGTATCTCAAGGTCACTCCTCACAATCGCAGAATTAGCAGGCATGCCAACACAGATATAGGAGAGCATAGAACCCGGATCGATCAAGGCATGCATAACCGAATCAAATAGTATGAACGTACCCAAGATAACATCGGGACTAAGATCTGTGCGCCCCTGCATGGCGTAGGTACGCGCTGGTGCCCGGCCTGACTGTTGCGGACGTGGTCTCTGCTGATTATTTGCTGCTGTAGACTGCTGACTCCGTGCTGGATGCGATGTGGCAGGCTGATCCGGAGCTCTAGGAAAAACAGGCTCGCTGCTAGGGTTTGTCGGGCAATGCCTCCTGAAATGCCCTGGCTGACCACAACCCAAACATAAGCCTTGGACGAGCCAACACTCGCCCGGGTGATGCCTACCACACTGTACACACTGCGGGTGGCTCCTCGTTCTGATCGAGTTGCTAACGGCAGCCGACGGAGACGGCCTCGACTTACTCCTCTTAGGCGGCGGCGCACTCAAAGAACCCTTCTCGTACCTCTTTCCCCCGAATCCAAAACTCTTCACGCTCGGCCCGGTGCTGGCCGCGGGTCGCGGGTCTTTCGTCGCTCGATCCTCTTTTTTGGTTGCCTGCAAATCGTCCAAGCTCTTTTCCGTCTTCACAATCAAATCATACGCCGCATTAAAATCTGTCGTCGTGATCAGCGCGGCGTACGACCTCAAGTCCGGCCGTAGCTTCTTGACGAACTCATTCAAACGATCCTCCAGAGTGGAGACCAGACTCGTCGCATACTAGGACAGGTAGTCGAACTTCTGTCTTAGTTCAGGCAGTGATATCCCCTCCTGCTTAAGCGCAACGAACTCATCGCGCCTCTCTTCGCGGTACCGGGTGGGGACGTACTCCTTCGTGAAGGCTCGATCAAAGCGATCCCAGGTCCAAGGCTTGGGCGTGTGTGGATCCTGGTCAATGCGCTTCCACCAATCATATGCTCCCTTCCGGAACATCTGTGACGCCAACTCCGAGCGATCAGCATCTGGGACTCTCAAATTCTTGAGTACCCGGTCCATCTGCTCAAGCCAATCCAATGCAATCTGGGGCTCCCCCATCTTGTCTCCTCGAAACTCTTCCGCTCCATTATCCTTCAATGTCTTGAAGGTAACGATGCGTGGCTGCGGCTGTGGTGGTGGCGGTGGCTGGAACATGGGCATAAGCTACGCCATGTGCTGCATATAATGGGCCATCATGGCCGGGAACATCTGCTCGTAGGCCACCGGCGGTATCGCCAACGGTGGCATCACTGGAGGTGGTACGACTGGCGGTGGTACAGCTGGTGGCTGTCCCGCTGGCTCAGGTTGATTCTGCTGTTGCCCTCCGTCACCCGGAGGCGTGAAACTCGAACCCTCGGTGTTCACCGTGTGCACGCTCACGTGCTCCGGCTCCGGAACGTACTGACCGTGGGTCGATTCTTGACTCATTCTAAAATAATAAGGAAATTCACACGTCAGATCTTAACATATATCAGATAAAGCTATAAATACTTATTACCTTCCCGAGGCAGAGGAGTTACGTGACATGCAGATGCGGCTGAATTATTCATTGTATTTTATTTTGAAAGGGTCCAAAGACCGATTTTAAAACCAATTGCTCCGATAGCAAAATGTAACACCCCAACCCGCGTAACCCAAACCCGTGAGATAGCGGACCGGTGTGCCACTGGATTGGTATCCGAATATACAACATTTTCAAAACAATTTTAAACAAACGTTCTTTCAATACATATAAAAATCCATCGGAGTAATTTAAAATAATGCGGAAGCCTTTTTAAAGTCAAACAACTTGGGATCTTGCCCGAAAACGTAATAAGCATTAAAGTTAATTAAATAAAGCATAATCAACAGATTAAAGATACAGCCACGCCATCGTACATCTCCTCCTCAATGCCCTATGGGATCGGCTCTAGGTTCATCTGTCTGATCACCTACGGACAGCAAAAAGGAAAACAACGCTATCCGCTCAGCATTGACGCTGAGTGGCACTCCATTGTAGCACAAGAATAAACATAATAATTCAACAATTGAGATCGTACATATGTTTATCCTTTTGATAAAAATCAATTCAACTTTAAATTCGGTTCTTTAGACGGTTGACCAACAGTCAACTTATTTTCTTTCTTTTCAAAACGATTTAGGTGTTACGGGTTTCTCATTAACTCTTTGACCACCGGTCAAACCAATTTAGGCTTTCACCAAAGTCAAACCACTTAACACTTAATGCCTATGACGGAGATAGCCTCAATCCGTAATACCGAAGATTGCCTCAATTCAGTGGAGGTAGGATCCCTCGGGCGATAGCCTCAAACCCAAGATCACAGACCCTCGTGCGCACGTCTTAACCTCACTGACCAGGCCCTGCAGCCACCCGAGCAATGGCCAGTTTCTATGTTCGATATAATAAACCAATTGACCTTAATCACCGATTAGAATTAATTAATTAACTTAACTAATTCATTAAAGTCTTGGATTTAACCATTCGGTCAAACCTACGTCGACAGAATATCCAGTCAAAGCCTAAGTCAAACGTGACCTAACCCGAGTCAATGTCAAACCTGTTCAGTCAATTCACAATCCTCAACAATTCAATTCAAATAATCAATTTAATTCAATTAACCAATTTAGCCAAATTATAGCATAAACACATATAACGATCCAACCCATTAAATCTATTCTAAATGCTATTAACTTCATAGTACGGACCTAGAGTACGCCGAAATCGAATCGATAGCTCGAACGGAAGACAAATCAACGAAATCAAACGAACGGGTCAAATTGAGTCAAAATACGAAATAGACCAATCAATCCGGCGTGGAGGTTAATCTGCCTGCAATATCAACTCGGGGCAGCGGCTCGATGCGGCGACGGTGACGGACTCCGGCGACAGTGGCGGTGCGGCAACTCGACGGGGATGAGCAGCGACTGGCGGCGCTGCAATTCGTCGGCGAGGAAGGACGCCGGCAGTGGAGGCGACGTCCGTCAGAACGACGAGGTGAACCTTCGTCGGCGGCGCTGATGCTGACAGCGGACCTCTGGCGAAGGAAACAGCGGCGGCGACGTCCAGTGGCGAGACGCGGCGGCGCTGGACTCGACGGCGATGATGGCGGACTTCCGGCGAAGGCGAAACAGCGGCGCTGCACTTGACGGCGAGGAGCGGCGGCTACCGGCGAAGGAAAGGCCGCAGTTGGCTGGTGCGGAGAAGAGGCGGAGGTCGATCGGCAGGGAGGACGACCGGCGGCTGGCTCACGGCGGCGATGATGGCTAGGGAAGACGAAGAAGAAAGAAGAAGAAGAAGAAGAAGAAGAAGAAGGACGAACGAAGAAGATAAGGATCGAGTGGTTTAAATTTAGGTTTAGGTTTATTTAATGGTCCCATTCCAAAAAGGATTGGGCTTCGGACCCAAAATACCTGATTAAATGGTCATAACATGAGCTCCATAACTCCGATTCGCGAGCCGTCTGAACCGACGCGATCACAAAAATATTTCCTACGAGATGACATAAAAGTTGGGCTTAGAATCCAAATTATAATTTTAACCCCTTTTTAGGCCCAATTCGTAATCAATTGCTCTAACCATTTAATTAATTCTTTTGGGCCAGATTTCGGGGCGTTACATTTTTATACACACACACACAAGGGTATTTGTGCTTCATTATTTTATATCTTGCCTATAGGCTTTTGTTGTTGTTGATTTAATCTTTTGTTCTTCTCCTACCCAACTTACATTTGTTATCATTTTGGTAGAGAAGCAACACCAATCTTTTTATTGATTTGTAAAAAGGTGTGGATAGCCTGTAAATCCTCATTGTAAGGTTGAAGATAGCCTTAAAATCTTCGGTTGTAAACGGTTGAGATAGTCGTAGTAAAATCTCATTTGCTTATTGGCAAGGGTTGTTTGCCAAACCTCGTTTGAGTCTTCTTAGTGAAGCCAAACAAGTTAGTGGAGGTTAAATCCTTGAGGAGGAGCCTCGAGGTACTGGAGTAGGGAGTTCCCGAACCAGTATAAAATCGCCAGTGTCGTATTTTTTATCCTTTATATCCTTCTTGCTCTTTTTCCGCTACTACTTTGCGCATAAGTTTTTGTTTTCTACGAAAAATTTGCAAACACCCTAATTCACCCCCATCTTAGGGTGTAAACTGACTTTCAGTATGTTTAGGAAGAAGAAGAGGGAGCAAGAAAACCATCCAAAGTTTCCAAATCTTGAACTCAAAAACGCAGCATCAACTTCAAGGTAAAAACTGAAGTTTTCCATCCGTTATCTCAAAATAATTTTTGAACCAAAGTTGTAGCCCTGGACGATACGAATCCAGCCCAACAAACGGTTCGCGATTTCGTTAAGTAACGAAGAAGATATGACCAAAATACCGGGACTGTGCCAGTGGTGGCGAGCTCCTCGGGATTTGCTATGTTTCTTCACCATATTCGTGTTGTTTCATTCCAAACACTTACCATAAACTCTCTAAAGATTATTTGGAACATCCGGAAGGTAACGTAGAGAAGGTTCGGTGTTGGAATATTGAAGTTAATGAGTTAATCGTCAGAATTGTTGTTCATCGACATATCCAAAGTCCTGGACAACAACTATCCCTTGACTTCAGGTCCAATTTACGCTATCTGTTAAATCGAAATACTTTCTATACGAAAGTTATAGCCTTACATCTTAGGAATCAACAGAATCAAACGGTTTGCAATTCTGTGAAGAAACGATGGAGATATGCCCAAAATACCGCAAGCTGTCCAATTGTGATGAGAATGACAAAGTTGGTGAATTTCGATGTTGTTTTCACTACCGCTCGTCCGTAAGGTTTCAGCCATTTATTTCCAGGTCTGTACCCTTGCGTTAGACTTGTCGAATCATTCATCATGTATGTACATGAACATATATATTAATCCATATGTTGAAATCATCCCAAAATATATATGTGATGCATATATAAGTCATCTATATGTTGAGATCAAAATACACCAAATCCATAAAGTTAATATACACATAAGTAGATATAAACCTTGGAATTCAACCCAACAGTATGTATATGTTAATCAAAGGTGTTTAAAAGACTTAAAGAAGTATTTTGGACATTCAAAATATCAGGAGAAAGATTCGCAGACCCAAACGGTCGATGCAAACGGTCGACCGTCGTGTTAAAACTTCGAAACGAACCACGACTGTCAGCAGAACGGTCCACTGCCGCCTGTCCAGCCGAGGGCCGTCATCTCCAGCCAGTCAACAACGGTCGACCACCGGTCAACCGCAGTCGACCGTCATAGTAAACCGGAATCCGAAAATTTGAATTAGAGCACGGTCGACCGCCGTGCCAAACGGTCAACTGTTCCGAGCCCAGTAGCTTGATTAAATGATATTTTAATCATGTTTCATCCAAATAAACTAATGCATGATTATATATTCATATTGTTTACAAATTGTTCATATCATATCATTCATTTCATCATTCATATTGAAGCATATCACATCATATGAATGTGTAAGAGATCATGCCTCGTGCGTCTCCTATAACGTGATTGTGCGGGACATAGTAGTCCGACATCACTTGTTCGGGCTTAGTGTACGTACATGGTATTCAGGCTTTCGAGTACCACCCCCATATTGTTTCTAGTCTCACCTCATTCGTGAGACTAAGGTGGCGTGAGTTCGTCGTACAACCTGGGCGAATCTCATAGCGCAAGGGTCGTCCTTACAGGTTATAGGTTCATGCATCATGTTATCATCATCAAGTACAATAATATTGATTACATAGGTGTCATGTAATCATCATCAAGAACAATCAAACTAATTAAATGTGCCATCATGTAATTATCAATAAATATTTATCGTCATGAATCATCAAATTGACCATATGATATATTGTGCCATTTCATACATTTAGTAGATGTATATATATGTATATGTATATGTCTGTGAATTTTTCAACAATTCTAGCGTGGTACCACTCAGCAGTTTCGCTGAGCGTGTAGTGTGTATTTTTCGTTGACTACACGTAGGTAACAAGAAGACAATGACGGAACCACTCCCGGAGGGCATTGAGTCAGAGGAGATGCAAGGATGGCAGGCAAATGTTTGATCATCGGATTTTAAATGTGTCATGATTTGATTATTATTGTACTTCCGCATTACTCTGAAAATATTTTTAAATGGGTCGCGATCCAGAGTCTATAAATTTTACATTTATAAGTAATTGTCATATTTAAATCTCAAGCGAAATTTTTACTTAACTCCGGTTTCACGGATTAGGGTGTTACATTTTGGTATCAGAGCAAGTGCTTTTAAAAATGGTTTTCGGATCATTGAGTCAGTATTTTCAAAGTCCTGCATCCGCATCCTCCATGACATCTCTGCCCCGGGAAGGTAATCAACAAGTAAGTTATTATGGCATAACACAAATGCTTAACTCATTGAAAAATTTACTTCCTTTGAGTTGCTAGTATCCTCATAGACCCGATTGCAATAAAGTGTAGATTGCCTCAGAAAGTTCTTCGCGATCACAGTCGACATCAAAAGATCAAGGGTTAAGAAGAGGGATTGTAAACCCGCTAAGCACGACATATACGTATGTCATAGTGTGCAAATGGCTAAGTGAACGATGTGAATCAACTTCTGTCAACCCGAAGAATACGTTGAAGAAAGAACTTTCTCCGATAGAAAGTGAACAAATTCTCCAAAAGTGAATCTATCGTTTTCTAAGGAACACAAATAAAGACTCACAAAGCAGATCGAATACGACATATGTATCGAGTCTGAAACGCATTATAGGAGTGAATCTACATACATACGTTAGAAAACCATATGGAAGCAAAGGTATCACGAAGTATGCCAGAAACATATGAAGTGATTCAACAAACAGAAAATATTGATATTCAATAATGAAGTCACGACAAATCTACTACTCGAAGATGAAGAAAGAACCACAATCAATTTTCTTATTAGAATTCATATCGACCACGCGGAATGAATAGGATAACGTATCTACAATAAGTAGCGAGTAAAATTGCACACATAGCACTGATCAGACGTAGATAATCGGAAGTCTATAGTATAAATAGTTATGTGACTATGACATTGAGTTGGATTTGCAAGATTGGCTGTCAACGCATATCTCTTCAAATCATGGTCAAAGGATTATTGTATGCTTCATGTCGTAGTCAAATCACAGGTGCAATACTATTTGGTGCTTTAAGTCATATTCAATTCACGTGTGAATAGTGACAAAGATTTTCCTATAGTCAAAAGGCTAACCATCTACAATAATGACGTCGTATATCTCAACCCCAACTATAAATTCAAGGTAAGGATTGCTAGAAGCATACACAACCAAAATAAAAAGAAAGAAAAACAAAGAGAAAATTTACATCTAAATTCAGAACGAAATATGGCTTCATTAGGAAGAAGAGCAGAAACTTCTGCTCAGTCCACGAGACGCCAACATCCAAACCAAAGAGAGGACATACTCCAACCCCCAAGAGAGCATGTTTATGTACGAGTTCCAATACAAATGACACAGTACGTCTTACCATCAATGACGCCCATGCAACCTCAGATCACAACAACAATTCGAATACCAACTGTGAGTGAAACACAAACTCCAAACCCTCCACGAATAACGCCAACACCAGCTTCAACAACTCGAGAAGTTACTTCACCTTCAAGTAACATCGAATCATCAAACTCTGACTATGTAAAGATTTTAGTTGATGATATCAACAAAGGATGTTATGTCTGTGATAGAAATCTCGATACAACTGGAGCACATTCTTGGCTCAAGCAAATCATTAAAGTTTTTCATAACTTGGTGATGCTTGAGAGATTTCAATTCGTGTTGCTGAAGAGCTATTAGCCGAACACACTCGTATATGGTGGCAACGAACTAAGAAAAAGCTTGAAGGCCAACCAACATGGCCAATCTTTGTTGAAGAATTTATTACTTATCACTTTTCGCAAGCTGATCGTGATCATGCTGAAATTGTGTTCTCATCAAGAACACAAGGTGAATCCACTATGAGGGAATTTGCAGAACTCCTATAGAGTGTAGTTGTCTATCTTCCAGAAAGAGCAATAAGTGAAGAACAACTCAGTGGGAGATTCTTAGTCGGGTTAAATCCATGCATTCGAAAAAAATAATGAATGTGTCATCATCAATGAAGTTTCGAGCCTTAATACGATTAGCAGAACGATTTGAAATGACACAAAATCAAGAGGATCAACCAAGACAACCCTCACGAAAGGGAAAAGAATTAGAAATAGGACCATCTACTCAACGTAAATGAACACAGAATCTACAAATTGATCCATCTCCAAGAACGAGGAAAACGAAAAGTTGTCACTTGTGTGGTGAATATGACCATACTGAAGGTGAATGTGATCCCTACCCAAGTCAATTGGGCGGACCATCCAGGGAAATCACACATGTGTCTGTAGAATCCCAAACATGTTAAAATATGAATACGTGTATAACTTATCATGTTCTTGGTAATAAATAATGTAACTGCTATGTGAAGTAAGAATATTAGTGATATGACGAATACACTAATATTATAATTTTTGAGCACGAAGCTCTATCATAATTATTGAGAAAGTCTGAAATTCCAAGGTAGTTCTGGAATCATCAATCAGAAAATCAGTATTCAAGAATGACTACATATCATCTTGATAAAGCAAACAGTGACAAAATAGCAAGTGCTATCAAAACATTCATCCAATCATTACAATGTGATAAAAAAATATATTATTGTTATATATAAGTGTGATAAATGTGTTAACTGTTGGATGATTAAATAATATTTTCAAAATCCATTTTAAATCATGCCTTTTATAAAATAATCCCCAAAAATCCCTGAAAAATAAAGTTTTTAAAAACTTGCATAATTTAAGGGGGAGTTTTCATTTTTAAGGGAAGTTTAGATGTAGATGCACTTTTTGCCCAATGATCTCCAAACTATCATTTTTCCTAAAAATTCATTTTGATAGGGGGAGGGTTTGAAGAAGTTATACATGGTTAAAGTTTTCAAAATACCCTTTTTTATTTTGACAAAAGGGGGAGAAGATGTATACTTCAAAGTGGTGCATATGCAACTTGACTTGAGTGCATTCTTGTGTAAACTTTTGCATCAAACCTAAACTTTTATAAACATAAGAAAACGTTCAAAGTGAGTATTTTCAATATGCTTATTCTTAGGGGGACCTTGCTTGCTTTATTATTTTACTCCCGCTTAACTCACTTTGAAGTATATTGTTTGTCAACATAAAAAAGGGGGAGATTGTTAGCCTTGGTTTGCTAAGCCTCATGTTTTGATGTTAACAAACAATATAAGAGCTTGACGTTTGTTTAAGTGTTTCAGGTACAACAAGAATCCATTAAGATTCGGTACTCAAGAATGAAGTCAAAACACCAAACTAGCGTAGAATATAGGTTGAAACCAATGTAAGGATATGATTTTATATACCTATATTCACAAGCTCAAAAGCACTCACAAAATATGTTTAAAACCATCCCATAAACATTTTCAAATATATAAAAGGTTTTAAACTCAAACATGAAGGATTAAGGGAATTTTGGAAAACACAGGACAGTGGTACGGTACCCCAAACGGTAACCCATACCATCGGCACGGTACCTCTGTACCGTTAGAGGACAGGTACCGCCAGAGCTGGATTGGTTTGCTGTATTACACGGTACCGAGGTACCGCCACTCACGGTACCCCCTACTTTATGCACGGTACCTTGCTACCGTGAGGACGGTACCGGCCTACCGTGACCGTTGCGTTACTGTTCCTGATTTGTGATTTTAAATTAAATCAACCCTAATCACTTCCCAACGGCTAATTAACATCTTCCACTATAAATATAAGCTTAATCCTTCATATTTCTTCAAGAAACAAAGCTCTAAACATCCTCCCTTTATATTCTAAGTGTGTTCATTCTTTTATTAATTATTTTCAATATTTTGGCTATTTCAAGAGCCTTAAATTCTTGATTTTTATACACACACTTTGAGCTTGTGTTTTTAGTTATATACTCTCATATTCATAAGTTTATATTGTATTTTTGAGAGAATATAATACCCTTCTACACCGGCTAAGTTTTGTTCTTCATTTTTATATTCAAGTCGTTGTGTAGAACTCTTGTTTGTGTTTTTCAAACACATCTTTATACGGTCGAGAATAGCCGTTAAATTCTCATATTGTATCGGTCGAGGATTGCCGTATAAATCCTTGGGTAAAGGTTCAAGGATAGCCTTTGAAATCCTTGGGGGAACGGTAGACGATAGCCGTTAAATCTTCATTGTAAACGGTTCGAGATAGCCGTTGTGAAATCTCGGAGTGAATCCTATTGGCAAGGGTTGTTTTCCAAAACTAGTGCGGTGCTTTGACGGAGTTCAAGAGGCCGGGACTTAGTGGATTCGGAAATCCTTGAGGAGGAGCCTCGAGGTACTGGAGTAGGGGTTTCCCGAACCAGTATAAAATCGGTGTGCATTTTATTTACGCTTTTATTTCTGCGTTTTATATATTGCTTCCGCATTTGCCAACACCATTTTTATCAAACTCCGAAAAGATTTTAAACGTCTTATTCACCCCCCCCCCCTCTAAGGCGTGGGCACAACGACTAAACCGATTAACAATTGGTATCAGAGCGGTTTCGTAGTTGAAAGTGCTTAACCGCATCTACGACAAAGATCCACTTGTTGTGTCCGTTTTTAAATTTGAATTTTTAAAATCTCAAAATTTTTATTTTTCCCAATTTTTAAATTCAATTTATTGAAATATGGCCCAAATGGATTCCCAAAGCATCCACCGCCCTCCGTTTTTCAATGGTCAAAATTATTCTTATTGGAAAATGCGGATGGAATATTTCATTCAATCAATTGATTTTGATTTATGGTTGAATGTACTTCACGGGCCATTTGTGCGAGTATTGGTAATCTTGCAAGATGATCTCCGGAGGATAAAAGAAAGTTATCAATGAATGCAAAGGCAATCAACATCCTCCATTGCTCCCTCGGTCCCGATGAATTTGCAAGAGTGAGTACGTGCAAAACTGCCAAAGAAGTATGGGATCTATTAGAAGCCACTCACGAAGGGGATGTCTCGACAAAGCAAACAATGATTGCCCTTGGGAACGCCGAATACGAATCATTCAAGAAAGGACCATGTGAGACAATCCAAGATATGAACAAGAGGTTCAATGAGATTGTCAACAAATTGAGTAAGTTGGGAAAGACGTATACTACTTCCGAGCTTAATACGAAAATTCTATTTTCTTTACCTAAAGAATGGCATAGTAGTATAGTGGATTTATTACCCAAATGTGATAAGGCCGAAACCGCCCACATTTGGTCTTCTTTGTATTCTCACGAACTTTTGTTGAGAAAAATCAAAGAGGAAGAAATGCGTGAAAATCCCAAGCTTACAAATGCCTTCAAAGCTTCCAAAGACTCAACAAGTGAAGAATCAAGCGAGTCAAGTGATTCGAGTGACTCAAGCTCCTCGGAAGAGTCAAATGATGAGGAAGATTAAGAGAATAAAATGAGAATGAAGTATACGGATTTCCTCAAATGGAAGAAATACGTAAAGAGGAAAGAAATATACTCAAAACCGAAAAAAGAATGGCATAAGCCAAGGTAAGTTTCTCTTGCTCATTGGGATAAGATATTTTGTTTGGTTTTAATCCTTTTCAAAAAAAACCTTATCCCATACGTGCTTTTATTTGCTTTAGCCTTGGTTTGCATGATTAAATAATATTTTCAAAATCAATTTTAAATCATGCCTTTTATAAAATAATCCCCAAAAATCCCTGAAAAATAAAGTTTTTAAAAACTTGCATAATTTAAGGGGGAGTTTTCATTTTTAGGGGAAGTTTAGATGTAAATGCACTTTTTGCCCAATGATCTCCAAACTATCATTTTTCCTAAAAATTCATTTTGATAGGGGGAGGGTTTCAAGAAGTTATACATGGTTAAAGTTTTCAAAATACCCTTTTTTATTTTGACAAAAGGGGGAGAAGATGTATACTTCAAAGTGGTGCATATGCAACTTGACTTGAGTGCATTCTTGTGTAAACTTTTGCATCAAACCTAAACTTTTATAAACATAAGAAAACGTTCAAAGTGAGTATTTTCAATATGCTTATTCTTAGGGGGACCTTGCTTGCTTTATTATTTTACTCCCGCTTAACTCACTTTGAAGTATATTGTTTGTCAACATCAAAAAGGGGGAGATTGTGAGCCTTGGTTTGCTAAGCCTCTTGTTTTGATGTTAACAAACAATATAAGAGCTTGACGTTTGTTTAAGTGTTTCAGGTACAACAAGAATCCATTAAGATTCGGTACTCAAGAATGAAGTCGAAACACCAAACTAGCGTAGAATATAGGTTGAAACCAATGTAAGGATATATTTTATATACCTATATTCACAAGCTCAAAAGCACTCACAAAATATGTTTAAAACCATCCCATAAACATTTTCAAATATCTAAAAGGTTTTAAACTCAAACACGAAGGATTAAGGGAATTTTGGAAAACGCAGGACAGTGGTACGGTACCCCAAACAGTACCCCATACCGTCGACACGGTACCCTATACCGCGAGCACGTACCTCTGTACCGTTAGAGGACAGGTACCGCCAGAGCCGGATTGGTTTGCTGTATTACACGGTACCGAGGTACCGCCACTCACGGTACCCCCTACCGTATGCACGGTACCCCCTACCGTATGCACGGTACCTTGCTACCGTGAGGACGGTACCCGCCTACCATGACCGTTGGGTTACTGTTCCCGATTGGTGATTTTAAATTAAATCAACCCTAATCACCTCCCAACGGCTAATTAACATCTTCCACTATAAATATAAGCTTAATCCTTCATATTTCTTCAAGAAACAAAGGTCTAAACATCCTCCCTTTATATTCTAAGTGTGTTCATTGTTTTATTAATTATTTTCATTATTTTGGCTATTTCAAGAGCCTTAAATTCCTGATTTTTATACACACACTTTGAGCTTGTGTTTCTAGTTATATACTCTCATTTTCATAAGTTTATGTTGTATTTTTGAGAGAATATAATATCCTTCTACACCGGCTAAGTTTTGTTCTTCATTTTTATATTCAAGCCGTTGTGTAGAACTCTTGTTTGTGTTTTTCAAACACATCTTTATACGGTCGAGAATAGCCGTTAAATTCTCATATTGTATCGGTCGAGGATAGCCGTATAAATCCTTGGGTAAAGGTTCAAGGATAGCCTTTGAAATCCTTGGGGGAACGGTAGATGATAGCCGTTAAATCTTCATTGTAAACGGTTCGAGATAGCCGTTGTGAAATCTCGGAGTGAATCCTATTGACAAGTGTTGTTTGCCAAAACTAGTGCGGTGCTTTGACGGAGTTCAAGAGGCCGGGACTTAGTGGATTCGGAAATCCTTGAGGATGAGCCTCGAGGTACTGGAGTAGGGGTTTCCCGAACCAGTATAAAATCGGTGTGCATTTTATTTACGCTTTTTTTTTTTGCGTTTTATATATTGCTTCCGCATTTGCCAACACCATTTTTATCAAACTCCGAAAAGATTTTAAACGCCTTATTCACCCCCCTCTAAGGCGTGGGCACAACGACTAAACCGACTAACATATATGACCTCCAGTTGAGACACATGAACAACAAAGAGTGTTCTAAAGAAAATTATGCTAGTAATTTTTCTCTAGAATATTTCTAAAATATAAAACATTTGGTGTAAAGTATTGAGAGAACAAAAAAAATTTTTCTCTCTTTAAAAGAGGTGAGGGCCGAAATTCCTAGTCCACCAAAAAGGGTTGGGATGATCTCCTATTTATAAGAAGCATAATCCCCATTCCTATTCCTAATAGGAATGTACCTTTTAGAGTTTAGGAAGGAAATCAAATCCCATTCCTATTCTACTTAGGAAATTTCAAATGGCACTTTAAGGAAGCTTCCAATTTATTTTGTCAACTTTAATTATCATATAATTAACATAAAATAAATGATATAACATTTATTATATATACATTTATACGAAACACACACATATATATAAATATAAATATATATATACGCACATATATATATATTTAATAATTATGTTATATTTTGTTCCTTAAATAATATTTGACAAACCTAATTATCATATAATTAAAATGTCCAAATATTAAATATATATTTCGTGCCTTAATAATAATACTAAAATAATAAACAATTTATTATTCATATATATATATATATATATATATATATATATATATATATATATATATATATATATATATATATATATATATATATATATATATATATATATTAAAGGAAAAGAAATTTATTATTAAAAAAGAGGAAAGAAAGTACAAATGGAGGGGGCTGGCCGAACCCCAACAACAAGGCCAAAATAAAAGCCAATCTAAGGAAAAAAGGCTGGATGAGAGGCAAGAAAAGAAAGGTACGGAGTACATGATAAGGGAAACTGGACAGTGAAGGGGGATGCCACCTCAAAAACATAATACAAGAGGCTAAACTTCAAATAATTGAAGACAAAGATGCAGTATCAGCTTTAATTCCCCCTGCCATTCTGATCCCTATCCAGTTTGTGATCAAACAAAAATATGAGTGTTGGTGATATCCATCCAAAGGAAATAAGCATGATGCTGTGAAAACGAGACAGTTTCTGTCAAAACCAAGTAGGCCAGGGTACGAGCTGTCACCAACAACAATGCTTCTCCAGATCAGAGTCAAGCAAAACAGCGCAACTGGGACTCACCTTACTGTGAACCAAGAGTTATACGAGACTAAAATTGTGAATATCATTTTTAAGCCAGATAATTGGCAGCCAATATGCTTCTTGTAACATTAAGTTACTGAACAAAGTTTTGAGATTCTCCATACTAACAAAAGGCACCCTTGAGTAGGCAAAGCTTCAAGATAATCAGTAATCAACAAAAATACCCATAGTAAACTAGTGCAGCATATATGAAAAGCAATTATATAAGATATAACCCAGACAGAATCTTCAATCTAATTGGAGGAGTCATTGCATAGTCTTCTTCTTCTTTTGAGCCTTAGTACGTTGCCTCCCTTTCTTTTTTGTTTTAGGGGCTTGTAGAGAAAAGTCTAACTGTTTTTGACCTTTAATCGGTCGGTAGATATTATCAAGAGTACCTTCAAAATCACTAACAACATCAGATTCTGATAGATACCTGTCCGAAGGGAGAATGCTCTTACAAGAGGAGAGAACCTTGGCTTTACTACGTGTAACAATCTGTGAGGGAGAGAAGAGTTTCCTTCGTTTAAAGACTTTTGGTAAATCCATAGAGATTTTTGAGCATCTGGAAAGATCGATTGCTAAAGGCCTTATTTTTGACACAAAGAATGGGGCATCTTCAACATCCGAATGGTTGTACCAAATGGGTTCGTCACTCGGGGATATTCTCTCTTCAAGAGCATTAAAATGAAGAACCAAATTTTTCTCATTTAAAAGTTTGAAAGGATCTTCCTTCATAACCAAAACATTTTCTTCTGTTCCAAGATGCGAAAGAGTGCTAAAAGAGTTGGATTGGGGGATAAATTCCTTTGCAAAGGGGGAAAGGAGCTTATGAACTTGATCATGCCTACCTGCTACTGCCTCCCTTCCTTTCAGGGAATCAATATAAGCACCCTCGTTCACCAAGGAGCAAGAAGAAATGTCAGAGAAGGAACTGGACCTTGAACGGCAGTATAGGCAGTCTTATCTGGAGGCTTAGGAACTTCAATCTTAGTTACCCTCTCAAAGAAGAATGATAAAGTTTTGGAAAACAAATTAATTTCACCATTCCTAAGACCAAAGGGGATTCTAATGAAGCACTTTCCTTCTCTTCTTTTCTCTTGAATTTTAATAAAATCACCCCTTCTATTTGTTCCAGCAGAGACTTCAATTGTACGAGACTTCCCAAAAGAGAAGACAGCCCAGGCTCTATTAACTGTAATTCTAGAAATAGATTCCAACAACCAACGTATTGTTTCCAAATCAAACCAAATCTGGAATCTTTTGTACCCACACTCACTGATGCAAATGTTTTTATTGTAAAGGGAGTGAAATAGCTAAAATACTTTTGATTGAATTTTGAAGGAGAAGGTGGAGTTGCGGCTTAGAAGATTTATGGCGGGGCTTCCACCTTCTTGGAGCAAGCGAGTGCTGGTGAGGACGTAGGAGTTCTTTAAGTTTCTCGAATTTGGAGATTTGAATGGCCATTTTCTCCGCCTATTCAATTGGTGGATGTTTTCCCTGGAGTTGGTAAAAATTCCTTCTCTTCCACGAGACAGTGAAGAAACCCTGAGTTCTGTGCAATTGGAGCAGCGCCAAGGGATTGGATATTCACCGGAGCTAGAAAACCGGTGTCCTGCGCAATTGTTATCAGACTGCCATCCCCATCTAGGAATTATGCTCCGCCTGCTCTGGCTTCTCTCTAGAAACTCCATTCTATATATATTACTCCCTCCGTCCTATAAAACCTTTCTCTTTTCTTTTTTTATCCGTCCCACAAAACACTTCTCATTTCTATTAAAAAGTCACTTTTACCCCTTACTTTTTCATACCCTAACTATTACATCATACCTTTTTACTAATAATCTATCCATCAAATCATACTTTTACCCATCACATCAAAGGATATTTTTGGAAATTCAATACCAAAATACACTCCCTTAAATTCCTCCTAAAAAGCAAAGGTCCCATGTTTCATGGGACGGAGGGAGTATATATATATATATATATATATATATATATATATATATATATATATATATATATATATATATATATATATATATATATATATATATATATATATATATATATATATATATATATATATATATATATATATATTATTAAATATATTTGACAAACTTAATTATTACATAATTAAAATGTCCAAATATTTATTTATATATATGTTTGTTTATTTAATCATATTGTCAAACAATATAATACACACGATATATAAATAAAGTGCAACTTTACTCCACTTAAATATTCTACACTTTCATATGTTCTGTGTGTGTGACCCTATTCTAGGCATCTATAAAATTGGCCATAGTATTGAATACTACAAGTGATAAGCGGTATCTAACAACACATTATCACCCCCAAATTATAGATTAAAGCTCTTGGAACAATTCCTTCAACGACACATCCTATTTGTATAATCATTATCCCTTTATCACTAATATCTTGATTTAAAACAAGGTATGGGGTGTGTCACCTTGTTAAAGTTAAATCAATGGTTTACTGATTCTTCGATTGACTTGTGGGATTCAAATAACATATTTATTTGGGCATGACCATGCACTTCCCAAGTCACATCAATCAGTGGGCCCTAAGATATTATACTTCATTAAAGAAGGGATAAATTCTATCTACGTCATTCACATCTTTGCTTAAGTTTCATTACATACCCAAAACATAACTGTACATCCACCAATATTTCAGATGGCATAAATCATGCCACAAAGTATACAACTCAACTTACCAAAGAATGTAATGACTTCAAGTCGAAGGATAGTTATACTAATGGTCGCATAAGAATAATATTAACACTTTAACTCAAACCCATATATTATTCTCATAGCGTGTCAATCCAGCAACATATCCAATATGGTTTCCTACGTATAGATTCAGATAACACTTTATCTATAGCCTATGAGACGCAGCTATCTCATCTCATACGTATTAGTATTGATATATTATGATGTCCGTATTGTCATAATATTCGACTAAGGATATTTTAGACGTAGCCTCTATCTTTGTAACGGCCTCATATCAGAACGTCGTAGTTCTCATCTGTGTTACTAGAGCGCGTACTCTATGGACTAAAACTATGTTTAAATCACATGAGACGACTTAATCAATCTTTAGGGCCTATTGTTCTTGATATAATCATAGATATGGAATCATAAGTTGGCCTCTAGGGCTCACTTATATTCAACAATCTCCCACTAGCACTAAGGCCAATTATGGTTCCCATGTATGCCTCATGCACGAAGTGTGACCCTCTTGTGTAGGTTTTCCCAAAGCCTAGGTCATTAGGTTATAAGATTGTTTGTCTTTTTCTATCTTGCAAATTTTGATACTTTCATTGTTACGATTGTTTGTATAATGTGGTGAGATCTAATGATGTTTTGTTTTCTAGGTGTAGCTTCTTAAGCTCTTGTAGTAGCCCTATCGCTGTCAGTACAACAAGATATTGGTTTCTAGCGCTGGGAGCAATGCTATCCTTTTGAGAAGCTATCAAAACCAAAATATCTTCCTCTTTGCTACTTCCAAAGTTGCAAATTTATCTCACTTATATGAGTATGACACCATGTCAATACTTGTCAATATATGTTTTGTTAATTTCAACCTACCTTATGGTTGTTCTAAACGAGCTATTTTGTGTGTAACATTCACACTTAAGCCATTTTAGAAAACCATACTCTTTTGTCTCTTCTTATGAATCAAAAGTTAACTTTTACAAAGTTGACTACTACTCTTAGCTCAGCTTGGACATATTTAAAATATGTTCCTTTAGAATAAATCAAGTCCATATCTCATGGTACTCTATGGAACGATTTCCATGCGGTCCTTTTACAGAGTGAGTCTCCAAAAAGGCTTTACCTTGAGATTCATGCAAGTTTCAAAAACTTCCATATATGTACTGGTCTTAAATTAGTTCTTTGATCCATCTATATGGATTCTTTAGACTTGAGCACATAACTACTATTTGCATTCATGACTGATAAGTTTTAATTTATTTTGTCAATGATATGCAACATACTTATTGTGCTCCCACTAGTCTTCAATAAGATTTTTATCCTAGACATATAAGTGCTATAACTGGTTATAGATAATTCGAAACCCTCCTTTTATCCTTGATAGACTCGTCCATAATAAGTGTTTAAAGTGTCTTCATTCGTATGATACTTACTTTCATTACTTGTTATTTAAGGAAGGAATCGTTTTGGAACAGTTTCCAAGTATTCTTTCCTTTTAGAGTCTATAATGGATATTTTAGTGCTTAAGGTGATGTAGTATTAGGCAAGGTTACATAATCCTCTTTATTAGACTAACTATCTTAGTCACGTTATCTAGATAACGCTTGAGGGATTGTCAATTTCATGATCGTATCACTTTTGCCTTTCCTATTATGTAACTTTGACATTAATATCACTTGATCTTTATTAATATTTGTCAACCCTTACACGAATTATAGTTTAAATAAATAAACTATATTCCAGTATAAAGTATTCCTAAATAATCCTTAAGCTAGGCCTAGTTTAAGATAAAAGGGTTTTGAAAATCTTAAACTTACCTTCACTTAAGGCCAACCAGAAATCGATAGCGTAGTGTTCACTGTTGGGTGGGTGGTACCCCCAAACGAGTAGGTACTCAAGTTTGGTTCTTGGATCCCGTACGTACGTTTTAACCCTAGCCACCGGGTTTCATACCCGCAAGGCCTAACTTAAATAGGTATATCTTAGAGGTCTTCTGGATACCTTTCAAATCAACATTAATATGGGTATATCTTAGAGGTCTTTTAGATACCCTTAACAATATATTATTTTCACAATCATCAATATATTCATTATGATTTAATCATTCACAATTATCATTTTTAATCAGAATATTTATTAATATTTAATCATCATAATTTTCAATCAATAATCATTACCATAATCATCAATCAACATAATATTCAATAACAATTAGCGGCCTAGCTTCGAGTGTTAACACCCTAACTTACCGTCATGCATCACATAACATTTTATTTGTTAAAAATATTACTTTTAATGTGAAAAATCATTTTTATAATTATCATAATCAATTGGTATCAAAAATAGGATTTTAGAGCTCAAAAATCACATTTTCACACAAATTTCGGATCAGAAATTCGGGGGATCGATCCAGTAGTCTGGATCGATCCAGATTGGAAAGAAAGCTCTAGGTGATTGATCCAAGGGATGTGATCGATCCATCCTGCATATTTTCAGCTACTGTTCATCTTCTTCAACCTTCGGTCCATTTTTCTTCTTCAACCTTCGGTCCATTTTTCGGAAATACCATTTTTAGTTATCGAACTTCAATGAAACTATATAGAGATGTTCTCCAAGGTTCATAGATCATTTTGGCATCAATAATTCATAGTTTTAACATTAATTTAATTGTTTATGATTCTTGGTTCTTCAAGCATGTCAAACACAAAACTTAACCAAATGAGCGTTTATGAACGTAGAAACGATCTATACGAACATTTTAGTCATTAGATATATCTACGGGCTTACCTCGAAGCTTAATGGAGATTTTGAAAATTTTCCGGCAAAACTTCCGGCGGCAATAGCTCTCAACTCCGGCGACCTCACACCAAATTGACAGCACCACTGCGTTCTCCACACTCAAGGCTATCTCTCAGATCGAATTTGATGAAGAATGGTGAAGAAATGGTGAAGTTTTGGTTTCCATTATATAGAATAAGAATGGAGAAGAGGCCAATGGTTCCTGCGTCACCTTCTCTGTTTGAGCGGCTAGTGGAGCGGACGACATTTTTTTCCCATTTCAAACGCAAGTCCCTGATTGGGACTAATTTGGTCCTAGTCGGGAAACACTTTTTGATCCAACTTTCTCCGAATTGAATTCCATTTGCACCGTTGCGATCTTCTAATTAAACTCTATCCAACAATATAATTTTCATATTTATTTGTAATACTTTTTCCGACATCATATTTTTGGATGGTTGACTTTGACAGAGTCAAAATTCATTTAATAGACCCTTGTTCAATAAAATTCATATATTTAATTCATATTATTTATTTTCATGATTTATTTCAATAAATCATTTCAATGTTCAGATTATAAACAAATCCTTAATTTGGGTCTATACTCTGGTTCCCCAAATTAAGATCATAGAGTAAGTCTCTATGAGATTTATCCAGATTGTGATATTGGATATCGATATATGTTTTATTTCGGCCCAAAGCCCAACAACAATTAATTTTAATCAAAACAAATTTGATTAATTGAATAATTATTCATTAATAACTCTAGGGTATATTTTGGGGCGTTACAAAACCAATGCCGATAACCGAATGTCGAACGCCAGTTTCTGAAAACCGAACGCTGGATGGCTTGGTTTTTGGTTTGGGCGAACACCAAGTGTTTTAGGCTTGTTTAAAACTTATGAAAAACATTTTTGAATATGCAAAAGAGTATTTTAATGGAGCGAGCCTAGAGAGCCAAGTTTTGAAGTTTGTGCCGGTCTTGATCACATAAAGACCGACTCAAATAAATTCTAAGTCTTCGTTGTTGGTTCTTGGTTCTCGGTTCTCAAGTCATCATGCCATGTTCCTTCGCCTTTGATTTGCTCATGTATATGCTGCCATTGGTTGTTTCCCTGAAGAGTTAAGGACTGGCCATGGGTTGCTTGTTTTTTGAATATGGCGAAATTATGGATACATAGCTGTAGACTTGGTTTGCTTGTTACATAATTTGGATTGGGGGTGCCTATAGTCACTATTGCCTTCTTCGGATGCCTATAGGATGGCATTGCTTGTAACACCCCAACCCGCATAACCCGAATACAAGGATCAGCGGATCGGCTTGCTACCAAATTGGTATTCAAACACAATAATTTTCCAAACCAATTTAAAACCTTTAATTCAAAACCGTATTTAGTTATCCATCAGAGTTAATCAAAACGGTTGCGGAAGCTAAAGTCTATTGTATTTAGGTGCCCTAGCAGCAATCAAATACCTATGTAACTGTACACTTTATCATGAATGAAAGGCTTTGAAGTATGTTTTATATCTCGTGTAACATAACATAGCTTCAGTCCATAGACGATAGCGCTTCAGTAACATAGATGAGGACTACGATGTTCTGATTATGAGACTGTTACTTCTTGACGAAGGCTATGTCTAGAATATCCCTAGTCGCACTTTATGATAATACAGACGTCATAACGTATCAAGACTAGTACGTACGAGATGAGATAGTTGCGTCTCATAGACTATAGGTATTGTGATATCTTAATCCGTACGTAGGTGCATATTATATCGATAATATGTGACTGGATTGACCCATCTTGAGAATACTGCATGGATCTACAGTAATGTGTTTATTAGAGTTCTCAATTCGACCTTGCTATAACTATCGTCAGACTTGAAGTTATTACATTCTATGATATGTGGGGTCGTACGCTTTGATTCATAACTAATACTATCTGAAATAATGGTAGACGTACAGTTATGCGTTGGGAAAGTGCATGGCCATGCCCCGATATGTCTCTATCCAGAGACTGATAAATATCTGATCCCTACCAGTCTACTTGAGATTCAGTAACAGTTGATTTAACTATACAAGGATACACATCCCATGCCTTGTGTTAAATCATGACATTTAGGACAAAAGGATAATAGTTATAGAACGTCTTGTGTCGTAGAAGGTATTGATGAGATGAACGTCTTTTTCATAATCTGGGGATAACAATGTGTTGCTAGATACCGCTTATTATCTATGCTATTAATTTTATTAATATCATTGCTAGTGTTATGGATACCTAAAGGGTCACACACTTAGGACTTGTAAGGGAGTAGTATACTACACAAGTGGGAGTAATATTAAATACTACATATGTATTTTAAAATTATATTTTGTTTGTGTCATTTTAATTATATGATAATTATATTTTGACAAAACAAATTCTATTTTATATTTATATATATATATATATATATATATATATATATATATATATATATATATATATATATATATATATATATATATATATAGATTTTGGTTCTGGTGAGAATGCAATCTTGGGAGAGAAATGAGAATGAATCTAGTGCTTTAGATTGTGAGATCTAAGGGTCAAGATTTCATCAAAATTAGATGCACCAAAATGGTTCGAAAATGCATCACATCGAAATGCACCATAAACCTTCGAAAATACACTATCTCAAAATCTAAGCGCAGGATGTAATCTGAGCCGTACGATGCATCAGATCTGTCGGGTAGATTTTATTCTCATTTCTCTCCATAAGGTATATATATATATATATATATATATATATATATAAATTATATATATATATATATATATATATATATATAGTGCCGAAAATATATATATAAAAATTTTTATTTTCATCATTTTAATTATGTGATAATTATTGATGTCAAAATAAAATGTAATGTGCTTTTAAATTGGGATGGCCAAAAATATCAAAGGGAAAAATACAAGACATAAATTGATTTTCTACCTAATGATATATTTGATTGATATAATGAAATATTTGATTAACAAAAGGATATTTGTCTTGTTGTGTTGGTTGGGGACATTACATTAATCCTAATTTGTTTTGTCCCTAAGCTATTTCCTAGAAATTTATTTAAGTTGTTTATTATAAAATGAAAATACAATCCCTCCCCTTTGAGCTTAATACATTCGGCCATCACAAATAAGTGAGAAGAAAAATCTTATTTTGTGTTTAAAGTTATTTTTCTAAAGTGTTAGAAATATACACAAAATATTATAAAGAAATATTTATAAGATAAATATTTTACTATATATTTATTACTCCCAAAGTAGTATTATTATATTTTTTACTATCCTATATTAAACTTGCTAGCACAAGTTTAATCTAGGACTCCGGAGCAAGTTCGTGTGGATACGTTGGAGGCTTCATACGTTTGGCGCTACGTTCATCTCCTCAAAACCATCCCCGACCGTTTCTCCGTTCTCCGTTTTTTCACCGCTAAGGTAGATTTCTTACTATAGCTAGTAATTTACGTAAGTTGTTCTTGGGTGGAATCGAGTTTTGGACTCTAAATTTTGTTTTCCGCTGCGTTATCCAAGCCTCGTTTCCCAACAGTGGTATCGGAGCCGGCTTACGAAGTTACTAGTTTAGTAGTTATTACCGTTATTGTTTTTGTAGATTAGTCAATAAATTTTGGAGACAAAAATTTATCCCATTATAAAATTTAATTAGGTGGCCATATTTAGATACTGGACCTAATATAATTTCATTTAGTAATTTTCGGAATTACTGTTTGGGGTATTTTTATTAAGTAGTTTATGTATAGAATACTTGTTATTTGTGCCATAAACACTTAATATTTATGAAAATTAGATTTTATATTTTCTTGGATGTATTTGACATGTCAATATAACTCAGAAATTTTAAAATCAATTTTTGGAATTAATTTCCTATTTTTCAATTTTTAAATTCGTTTATTGAATAGAAAATAGAAAAAAATCTTTTTGACGATCAAAAATTAATTTTAATTCATAATACGTTTCGACCAGAGATTTTAAGCTTGTATAAAAATTGTCATAAGTTTTAAGCACGTAAGAGTATTTATTTTGTATTTTTGAAGTAATTGGATTGGTATTATTCACTAGTCCGATTTTTAATTATTTTAAATTGCAAAATTAATATTTTAAATTCTGCAAAAATCATATCCTGGTTCTGGAACTTATTTTTGACTTATAAAATAAATTTTGATATTTTTGGAAATTCGAAATATATTTTCACAATATCATTTCGGTTTTCTAACTATAAAAAAATGGTTTTCAAAATTTTAAATTTTATTCATTCTGGAATTTTTGGATTTCCAGATTAATAAAGTTTACTGGGAGTCTCCAATAATTATTTTCTAATTTAGAAAACATATATATATTTAATTCGAAATAAAATCCCTTTTTTGAATTTAAATATATATATATATATATATACGGTAAATATAAAATATTTTATTTTCTGGAATTTAGAAAATAAAATTTCTAACATTCTGGAAATTTAAGGTACTTTATGATTTTTAATTAAATTACTTGCTAGTTTAATTAATTTATTGTTGATAGTTTATTCCGTAGAATAGAATAAACTAGGTCTGGGGCGAGCGCGGTTCGCCCGGTGTATGCTTTAATATATATGATGTGATGCATGTGATGCTTGTATGTATAATTGCATGGTGGATGATTGTGGCTTAGTTATATTTGTTATAATTTTAAATACGGCCCGCGTGTCGTGCCTCATCTCTATACTCTGGATGTAATTCTCTTCTTTACCTCAATATTCTTTTCTCTCGAAAATTATAAGAAGAAAAGAAGACGAAGTCCGTTCGTGATGGAGAATTCTAAGGAAGACGTGATGGGCCGGAGATAGAGATCTCTTGATCAAGGCGCTGTAATTTGTTTTTCTTTAGGAGCCACAATCATTTCACGTTTACTTATTATGCATGTGATGTATGATTGAATGTATGCATGTATGTGATTTTTGCTAGTGCATACGCGCGGTGTATGCCATAGGCGAGACTGCGTTATAAATCCCTCATAATTTTAAGTCTGTGCCACCCCGACGCCCCGTCACTCGTCAAACCCAATTTAGATCGGTAATGGACTCACCCAAGTGAGACGCCCGGTTTACGTTGGTTAGGCGCGAAACCCGTAACTAGGGTACTGACTCGCCCCGGGTTAGTCTTAACTAAGTCTTGGTCATAAGGATGAGAGACTTAGGGCACTGCGGTCGAATCAATAAATAAAATCAGATCATCCAACCAGAGTTGTAAATTGTTACAATTGGAATTTATTCCTACCAGAAATAATTTAACTGTAGGGCAAGATGCAAAGCACAACTATAGTTAAATGAAATATGGATCTGGCCCAATTAAGAATTTTATTTAAAAGAATCCACCGAACCAAGAGTTGTAATAACGATTGCAATTGGAATGAATTCCTACCTAAATAATTTAACTGTACGGCAAGATGCAAAGCACAACTATAGTTAAATAAAATATGGATCTTGGCCCGCTAGGGTATTGTTCAAATAGAAACCCCAAGTCAATAGGTTCCGTACCTGAGGGTAGTTGACTTGTTAGAAATAGTGGGAGAGTATTTAATAAAGACCTATTAGATACTTAATTCATGATAATAACTATCTTCGCAAAATTCTGTAGATGGAAAACAACAACACAAACAACCTCGCCCTACGTTCCATTCTGGATAAAGATAAATTGAACGGAGCAAACTTTGTTGACTTGCAATGCAATCTCTTAATTGTTCTCCGCATGGATGAGAAAGAGTATGTGCTCGAAAAGCCCATTCCTCCTGCCCCTACGAGAAACACGTTAAGGATGACAACCAAGTTAGCTGTCTCATGCTGGCTACCATGATAACCGAGCTGCAAAAACAGCACGAGGACATGAAGGCCCACGAGATGATCGTGGCCTTGCGGCAGCTATATCAGGGGCAATCCAGGCATGAACGTTTTCTCGTGAGTAAGGCTCTCTTTAGTTGCAAGCTCTCTTCAGGGAACCCGGTCGGTCCGCACGTTCTCAAAATGATTGGTTGCATAACCAATCTAGAGAAACTCGGGTTCTACTGGCAGAAGGAGCTGGCAACGGACCTGATCCTGCAGTCGCTCCCTGAGCTGTATAAGGGTTTTGTCAGGAACTACATGATGCATGATCTTGACAAACCCCTTCCGGAGCTTCTTAAAATGCTCCAGACTGCAAAGGAAGACCTTACTAAGGGCAAGGGTGCTTCCGTCCTTATGGTCCAAGGCGGAAAGGGGAAGCCGAAGAAGGGGATTAAGATTAAGGCTAGGACGGTCGGAAAGCCTAAATCGAAGTCCACTTCATCTGCAACCCAGAAACCCATAGGAGGATTTGCAAAGGGCAAATGTCATCACTGTGGTAAGGCAGGCCACTGGAGGAGAAACTGCAAGACATACCTCGCAACCAAGAAGAAGGAAGGTACGACCATTTCTTCTGAGGTGTATGTTATAGAAGTTAACATGTCTATATCTTCATCATGGGTACTAGATACTGGATGTGGGTCTCATATCTGTACTACCATGCAGGGACTAAAGCAGAGTAGACGGTTAGCTCGAGGCGAGATTGAACTCCGAGTCGGCAATGGTGCACCTGTTGCAGCTTTGGCAATCGGAACTTATAGTTTAGTCTTGCCTAGTGGTCTAATGTTGGAATTAAACGATTGCTTGTACGTTCCTGCAATTAGCAGAAACATTATTTCTGTTTCATGTCTTGATAAGAGTGGTTTCATCATTTCTATTAAAGACAAGTCCCTTTCCGTTTACAGAAAGAATGTTTTCTATGCTAATGCCAACATGACGAATGGGTTATATGTCCTTGACTTGGACATGCCTATGTATAACATATCAGCCAAGAGGAACAAACCAAACGGTTTGAACCAAACATACCTATGGCATTGTAGGTTAGGTCATATAAACGAGAAACCCATATCCAAGCTACATCGGTCGGGAATGCTGGAGTCATTTGATCTTGAATCATATGACACATGCGAATCTTGTTTATAGGGTAAGATGACCAAATCTCCTTTCACCGGACACGGTGAAAGAGCTGGTGATCTTCTGGCACTCATTCATAGTGATGTGTGCGGGTCTTTCAATACAACTGCACGAGGTGGTTATTCATACTTCATCACTTTTACTGATGACCTCAGTAGATATGGCTATGTGTATCTCATGAAACACAAGTCAAAATCCTTTGAAATGTTCAAAGAATTCAGGAATGAAGTTGAAAAACAACTTGGCAAAAGTATTAAAACACTATGATCCGATCGAGGTGGAGAATACTTAAGTGGTGAGTTCGATGACTATCTTAGAGAGCATGAGATTTTATCCCAACTCACACCTCCTGGGACTCCACAATGGAATGGTGTCTCTGAAAGGAGGAATCGAACCCTGCTTGACATGGTTCGTTCTATGATGGGTCATTCGACTCTACCAGAATTATTCTGGGGGTATGCGCTGAGCACTGCAATATATACTCTTAACCGAGTTCCAACCAAGGCGGTTGAAGGAACACCATACCAGCTATGGACGGGCAAATGCCTGGTTCTGTCACACTTAAAGATTTGGGGTTGTGAGGCTTATGTCAAACGTCTTATGACGAATGGCAAGCTTGACACCAAGTCTGATAAGTGTTTCTTCGTGGGATACCCAAAGGAAACTCAAGGGTATTCATTCTATCACCCTATCGATAAGAAGGTATTCGTTTCTCGCAATGGTGTCTTCCTCGAGAAGGAATTTCTCTCCAACACAACTAGTTGGAGAAAGATAGAGCTCGATGAAATTCGAGACGACGAAGAAACTACCGCGCCAGTTTTGGAACATGAGCTAGAGGAACAAACCGTTGTACCTCAAAATGCTCAAGATACACAAGAACCCCGTAGGTCTAACCGATTACGCACACAACCTGAAAGGTATGGATTCATCCTAACCTTTGAGGGTGACGTAATGCTTATCGACGAGGATGAGCCGGAGACCTACCTCGAGGAAATCAGTTGTCCCGAGGCTGAGGAATGGCGTCAAGCCATGCAGTCCGAAATGGATTCCATGTACACCAACCAAGTATGAACTTTGGTTGATGCACCCGAAGGGATCAAACCCATTAGGTGCAAATGGGTCTTCAAAAAGAAGACTGACATGGATGGTAAGGTGCAAACCTTCAAGGCACGATTGGTAGCAAAAGGATATCGTCAAATACATGGTATCGACTATGACGAAACTTTTTCTCCAGTTGTCATGATTAAATCCATTCGGATCTTACTTGCTATCGCAGCATACCATGATTACGAAATCTGGCAGATCGACGTCAAAACGGCTTTCCTTAATGGAAACCTCCTTGAGGATGTCTTTATGACACAACCTGAAGGGTTTTGCGCTCTTGAAGAATCTACCAAGGTATGCAAGTTACAGCGATCAATCTACGGATTGAAGCAAGCCTCACGGAGTTGGAACATTCGCTTTTACGAAACTGTCATCGGCTTTGGTTTTGAAATAAATTCGGATAAATCTTGTGTATACAAGAAGGTTAGTGGGAGTGCTGTAGTCAAAACGTGGTTGAGTAAAAGGAAACGATATTCCTACTTTAACCACCGTCAAAACGTGGTTGAGTAAAAGTTTCTCTATGAGCAGTAAACGTGGTTAAGTATCTAATAGGTCTTTATTAAATAAAGATCTATTGGGAGATGCCAGTTATGCACTTGGCATAAAGATCTATAGGGATAGATCACGAAAGCTGTTAGGTCTCAGTCAAAGTACATACATAGACAAGGTCCTCACTAGATTTAGCATGTCTGAGTCAAAACGAGGAAGTTTGCCTATGGCCCAAGGCACGAGTCTTTCCAAGACTTAGGGTGCTTCCACTCCAGAGGAAGTAGAACGCATGAGAAATTTTCCTTATGCGTCGGCCATTGGATCCATCATGTATGCGATGGTATGTATGAGACCTGATGTCGCCTTTGCTCTGAGTGTCACGAGTAGATACCAGTCCAACCCTGGCGAAAGCCATTGGACGGCTGTGAAGAACATCCTTAAATACTTCCGTAGGACTAAGGATGCCATCCTGGTATATGGCGGAAAAGAAGAGCTCAGTATTGTTGGATATACTGATGCCAGCTTCCAAACTGATAGACTTCAAGTCGCAGGCAGGGTATGCGTTTTGTTTGAATGGCGGAGCTGTTACCT
Source organism: Cuscuta australis (assembly GCA_003260385.1). NCBI lineage: Eukaryota > Viridiplantae > Streptophyta > Magnoliopsida > Solanales > Convolvulaceae > Cuscuta > Cuscuta australis. The sequence goes on from NQVE01000105.1 coordinate 401,660, forward strand.
GGAAGAGTTACAAGAAAGATACTACCGCTGATTCCACTACAGAAGCAGAGTACATGGCTGCAGCCGAGGCAACCAAGGAAGGTGTGTGGCTCAAGAATTTTATTACTGAGTTTGGAGTGGTTCCTAGCGTCAAGAACCCTATACCGTTGTTTTGCGACAACAATGGGGCAATTGCACAAGCGAAAGAACCTCGGTCTCACCAGAAGACCAAACACATCGTTAGACGTTATCACATCATATGAGAAATCATTGCACGTGGGGACGTTGAGATTTGCAAGATAGGTACAGACGACAATATCGCGGATCCGTTGACGAAGGCTTTGGGAAAGCCTAAACACGAGAGTCATACGTGGTCCATGGGCATTCGAGAAATGCTTAATTGGCCTTAGGGCAAGTGGGAGATTGTTGTATTTAGGTGCCCTAGAGGCAATCAAATACCTATGTAACTGTACACTTTATCATGAATGAAAGGCCTTGAAGTATGTTTTATATCTCGTGTAACATAACATAGCTTCAGTCCATAGACGATAGCGCTTCAGTAACATAGATGAGGACTACGATGTTCTGATTATGAGACTATTACTTCTTGACGAAGGCTATGTCTAGAATATCCCTAGTCGCACTTTATGATAATACGTACGTCATAACGTATCAAGACTAGTACGTACGAGATGAGATAGTTGCGTCTCATAGACTATAGGTATTGTGATATCTTAATCTGTACGTAGGTGCATATTATATCGATAATATGTGACTGGATTGACCCATCTTGAGAATACTGCATGGATCTACAGTAATGTGTTTATCAGTATTCTCAAATCGACCTTGCTATAACTATCCTCAGACTTGAAGTTATTACATTCTCTGATATGTGGGGCCGTATGCTTTGATTCATAACTAATGCTATCTGAAATACTGGTAGACGTACAGTTATGCGTTGGGTATGCCGCTAAGCATATTTAGAGATGTGAATAACAGATACATGATCTGTCCCTTCTACTGTATAGAAGTATAATGTCTGAAAGATAACCATGCAAGGATAGGCAGCGGAATATAAAAATTTTAACATCCTAATATGATTATCTCACCCAGAGTCACGTACTAAAACTTATAGTAAATAAGAAATTTATACCTTTCTCCGTAAGCGGTAAAAACGAAGAAGTCGTAGGAAAAGCGTTGAAAATGCAAACGTAACCGTTCAAGCGTCCGGTCTCCAACTTTGACACACGAACAACGCCGGAGTCTACCACAATCTTTATGCTAGTAAAGATTATAGTAGTATAAAATATAAAGATTAAAATTGGGATAATAATAATCTTGTATATTTCTATAGAAAATATTTCTAATAATATTTAGAAAATATTATAGATATTTTCTATACACAAAGTGATATTATTGGAACACAAAATAAACTTTCTCTCTTTAAGAAATGTGATGGCCGAAACCTTTTTTTTTCTTGCCCAAATTGATGAATGTGTGTTCATCATTACATGAAACATTAAAGTGGATTTTAAAATCCAATTATACACTTAATGACAAATTAGGAAATTTCCTACATCTTTAAAATGCAAAGTCAAAAAATTTTTGTCCTCATTAACATCCCATGGCCGAAAGAAATATGGTTGTGATTGTGAGAAGGATTTTCAAAATTCTTCTCCACTTAAATGTTCAAAGTGTATTCTATTTGACACAAAAAATTAATATTAAATTAATTTTAAATCAAATACAAATACTCATATCATTTTTAAACAAGTATACAAATATAATTTAAATAGTTTATGTCAAAATAATTTTTTTCATAATTAAAATGACAAACCAAAATAAAATATTCAATATAATATATATATATTAATCGGCACATATATAATATATATATATAAAACCGAATTTATATATAATATTATATTCCAAAATATTTTATTTTACTATTTTACAAATATACAAATTACTTATTATCCCATTGTTTAATCCTACTCCTTAAATTGTCCAAAGTGTGTGACCCGTATAGGCACTTATAAAGCTGGCCACAGTATTGGCTCTGCACCAATACTATCAGCAATAAGCGGTATCTAGCAACACATTATTGCCCCCAGATTATAAGTTAAGACATTTGCACCGTCAAAACCTTTCCACGACTCAAACTCCGTGTAACTGTATCCCTTTGTCTCAATGTCTAAACTTAATGCAAGGGATTAATAAAATCCAGCTTGTATCCATTAAGTCATTCACTGATTTATCAAGTCTGACTGATAGGAACAGACATCATAAAAGTATCTCAGCATGGCCATGCAATTTCCTCAATCATAACTTATCAGTGGGCCCCATAAGACATTAATCTCTTTTAAAAAGAGTAGTGACAAATCCTATGAACGTAATCTACGTTTCATATGGCTTAGGACAATGCATCAAAGTATGCGGGTTCACATATGCAGAAAACGTAATACTTCAAGTCGAAGGATAGTTACACCCGTGGTCGCGCTAAAGATATTTAGAGCATGAACTAAAAGTTCAAGCAACATCTTTAGGATGGGTCAGTCCGGCATCCTATTATCTCTAGATAATATCTGCCCATGTGCGGATGCGAACACACTGTCATTGACTATGAGACTAAGTCAAACATCCAACACACACTAGTCTCACATGCATTAACGATATCCCACTCTCGTTAATACTCGACTATGGACATTCAGATAAATATTTATTTCAAGATGTTAGTCTCATCAGCAGAATAACACTATCTGATAAACATCTTTAAATATAAATCTAGGAATATAATATTTGTTTACATTAGTATGAGATGTGTAAACATATTATATCTGCCTATACGTGATAGGATAACGATGAACAGTTGGCCATCAGGGCACAACTCCAACAATGTCAATGGGCCCACTGAATAGTAGGACTTGGGAAAGTGCATGGCCATGCCCAGATATGTTGCTATCTAGAGACTGATAAATATCTGATCCCTGCCAGTCTACTTGAGATTCAGTAACAGCTGATTTAACTATACAAGGATACACATCCCATACCTTGTGTTAAATCATGACATTTAGGACAGAACGATAATAGTTATAGAATGTCTTGTGTCGTAGAAGGTATTCATGAGATGAACGTCTTTTTCATAATCTGGGGATAATGGTGTGTTGCTAGATACCGCTTATTATCTATAGTATTAATTTTATTAATATCATTGCCTGTGTTATGGATACTTAAAGAGTCACACACTTAGGACTTGTAAGGGAGTAGTATACTACACTAGTGGGAGTAATATTAAATATATAGTTGTGATAATTTTATACATATATATGTATTTCGAAAATACATATGTATTTTAAAATTATATTTTGTTTGTGTCATTTTAATTATATGATAATTATATTTTGACAAAAGAAATTTTATTATATATATATATATATGTAGCGCCGAATGTGTGTATATATATATATATTATTTTATTTTTCATCATTTTAATTATATGATAATTATTGATGTAAAAAATAAAATATGATATATTTCAAATATGGGATGACCGAAATTTCAAGAGGAAAAATCCAAGACCATTTTGATTTTATACATAAAGTATTTTTAATGTCAAATTGATATATTTGATGTAGGGATTCTATTTTGTTTGGTAGCTAAGATATTAAACATTTACACATGGTGTTAAGACATATGCATGTACTTATGTTGGCCTTGAATGCCGTACCCCGCAACCGTTTTGATGTGCCAAATAAGTCTTCCAAATGCTACTAACATCATTTGCAGGAAGAAACCAAACGCCAAACCTCTATTAGCTTGTTTAGCATCACCGAGATATACTCCTACGAGTTTAGAAATTATTGTGTAAAGGTAATAATATATATTTTAATGATATACTTATGCCCTTTCACTCAAAAATTAATTTTAAATGTCAAATATATTCTAAGTTGGGGTCATTTTGAAAACGGAACACGAAAAACGAGTTTTGGAAAATTTACACTGGCCTAACGGTACCAGGCTACCATGTACACGGAACCAGGATACCGCCGGTAGCCAAGTGAACGTACCGTAGCACGTTTCACTGAAGAGGTACACGGTACCCCCTACCGTGTAACGGTACCTTGGTACCGGACGGAAGGCTGAGACGTATGGTTACCCCCGTCCTAACCAGGTACCTCTAGAGGCGAACCAAACTTTAGGCATACACGGTACCCCCAAACGGTAGGCTATACCGTGGGTCACGGTACCTAGGTACCGGACGGCACTGACCCTACCGTGAAGGGTACCGGATCCGTTGGCAGCACTGTAGCAAATTGCCAATTTAAATTCAAATCACCCCTAATCACTTCCTAACAGCATTTAACGTCAAAAACTTAAATTTTAACATTCCAAACTCCTATATAAACCCCTTTAAGCCTCATTTTAAAAAGAACAACTTCCCAATTAATTCTAAAGCCTCTTTCTCTATTCTTGAGTGTTCTTAAAGCCTTGTTCTTATTTTTCTTACACTTTTGAGTAAAAAGCTTTCATTTTTTTTATACACTCACACACAAGGGCATTTGTGCTTCATTATTTTATATCTTGCCTATAGGCTTTTGTTGTTGTTGATTTAATCTTTTGTTCTTCTCCTACCCAACTTACATTTGTTATCATTTTTGTAGAGAAGCAACACCAATCTTTTTATTGATTTGTAAAAAGGTGTGGATAGCCTCTAAATCCTCATTGTAAGGTTGAAGATAGCCTTAAAATCTTTGGTTGTAAACGGTTGAGATAGCCGTAGTAAAATCTCATTTGCTTATTGGCAAGGGTTGTTTGCCAAACCTCGTTTGAGTCTTCTTAGTGAAGCCAAACAAGTTAGTGGAGGTTAAATCCTTGAGGAGGAGCCTCGAGGTACTGGAGTAGGGAGTTCCCGAACCAATATAAAATCGCCAGTGTCGTATTTTTTATCCTTTATATCCTTCTTGCTCTTTTTCCGCTACTACTTTGCGCATAAGTTTTTGTTTTCTACGAAAAATTTGCAAACACCCTAATTCACGCCCCTCTTAGGGTGTAAACCGACTTTCAACTTATGCTTAACATTAATTTCCTAGCAATTTCCTAAATATACTTTATTATAAAATGAAGTCTTGATTTTTAATATACACACACAACTTTCGGCCATCCCAATTTTAGAGAGAAGAAAATTTTATTTTGTGTTCAAAGTTATTTTTCTAAAGTGTTAGAAATATACACAAAATATTATAAACAAATATTTATAAGATAAATATTTTACTATATATTTATTACTCCCAAAGTAGTATTATTATAGTTTTTACTATCCTATATTAAACTTGCTATCACAAGTTTAATCTTGGACTCCGGAGCAAGTTCGTGTGGATACGTTGGAGGCTTCATACGTTTAGCGCTACGTTCATCTCCTCAAAACCATCCCCGACCGTTCCTCCGTTCTTCGTTTTCACCGTTAAGGTAAATTTCTTACTATAGCTAGTAATTTACGTAAGTTGTTCTTGGGTGGAATCGAGTTTTGGACTATAATTTTTTGTTTTCCACTGCGTTATCCAAGCCTCGTTTCCAACAAGCTCCAAGCCTAGTGGTCTAATGTTGGAATTAAATGATTGCTTGTACGTTCTTGCGATTAGCAGAAACATTATTTCTGTTTCATGTCTTGATAAAAGTGGTTTCATCATTTCTATTAAAGACAAGTCCCTTTCCGTTTACAGAAAGAATGTTTTCTATGCTAATGCCAACATGACCAATGGGTTATATGTCCTTGACTTGGACATGCCTGTCTATAACATATCAGCCAAGAGGAACAAACCAAACGGTTTGAACCAAACATACCTATGGCATTGTAGGTTAGGTCATATAAACGAGAAACCCATATCCAAGCTACATCGGTCGGGAATGCTGGAGTCATTTGATCTTGAATCATATGACACATGCGAATCTTGTTTATTGGGTAAGATGACCAAATCTCCTTTCACCGGACACGGTGAAAGAGCTGGTGATCTTCTGGCACTCATTCATAGTGATGTGTGCGGGTCTTTCAATACAACTGCACGAGGTGGTTATTCATACTTCATCACTTTTACTGATGACCTCAGTAGATATGGCTATGTGTATCTCATGAAACACAAGTCAGAATCCTTTGAAATGTTCAAAGAATTCAGGAATGAAGTTGAAAAACAACTTGGCAAAAGTATTAAAACACTACGATCCGATCGAGGTGGAGAATACTTAAGTGGTGAGTTCGATGACTATCTTAGAGAGCATGGGATTTTATCCCAACTCACACCTCCTGGGACTCCACAATGGAATGGTGTCTCTGAAAGGAGGAATCGAACCCTACTTGACATGGTTCGTTCTATGATGGGTCATTCGACTCTACCAGAATCATTCTAGGGGTATGCGTTGAGCACTGCAATATATACTCTTAACCAAGTTCCAACCAAGGCGGTTGAAGGAACACCATACCAGCTATGGACGGGCAAATGCCTGGTTCTGTCACACTTAAAAATTTGAAGCTGTGAGGCTTATGTCAAACGTCTTATGACAAATGGTAAGCTTGATGCCAAGTCTGATAAGTGTTTCTTCGTGGGATACCCAAAGGAAACTCGAGGGTATTCATTCTATCACCCTATCGATAAGAAGGTATTCATTGCTCGCAATGGTGTCTTCCTCGAGAAGGAATTTCTCTCCAACGCAACTAGTGGGAGAAAGATAGAGCTCGATGAAATTCGAGATGACGAAGAAACTACCGCGCCGGTTTAGGAACATGAGCTAGAGGAATAGACCGTTGTACCTCAAAATGCTCAAGATACACAAGAACCTCGTAGGTCTAACCGGTTACGCACACAACCTGAAAGGTATGGATTCCTCCTAACCTTTGAGGGTAACGTAATGCTTATCGACCGGTAATGCTTCATTATTTTATATCTTGCCTATAGGCTTTTGTTGTTGTTGATTTAATCTTTTGTTCTTCTCCTACCCAACTTACATTTGTTATCATTTTGGTAGAGAAGCAACACCAATCTTTTTATTGATTTGTAAAACGGTGTGGATAGCCTCTAAATCCTCATTGTAAGGTTGAAGATAGCCTTAAAATCTTCGGTTGTAAACGGTTGAGATAGCCGTAGTAAAATGTCATTTGCTTATTGGCAAGGGTTGTTTGCCAAACCTCGTTTGAGTCTTCTTAGTGAAGCCAAACAAGTTAGTGGAGGTTAAATCCTTGAGGAGGAGCCTCGAGGTACTGGAGTAGGGAGTTCCCGAACCAGTATAAAATCGCCAGTGTCGTATTTTTTATCCTTTATATCCTTCTTGCTCTTTTTCCACTACTACTTTGCGCATAAGTTTTTGTTTTCTACAAAAAAATTGCAAACACCCTAATTCACCCCCCGCTTAGGGTGTAAACCGACTTTCAATTGGTATTGGAGCAGGAAGTTTGATCCTTTCAAACTCATCTTCTATTTTATCTTACGACACATGGATTCAATGAACTCCCAAAGCATTACCAAGCCACCATTCTTCAATGGGGATAACTATGGCTATTGGAAAATGCGAATGGAGAATTTCATTCAATCTATTGACTATGATTTATGGATAGTCACTACTCATGGTCCGTTTGTTCCTATGACAACTGTAGGTGAACACCAAGTTCCTACTCCAATGGACAAACTCACCACCAAAGACAAGAAAAAACTCTCCTTGAATGCCAAAGCACTAAACGTGTTGTTTTGTGCCTTGGGTCAAGATGAGTTCGCTAGGGTGAGTTCCTGCAAATCCGCAAAGGAAGCATGGAAGCTCTTAGAAGCCACCCACGAAGGAGATAAAGACACAAAAGCTACCAAGATAGCTTTAGGAACATCCGAGTATGAAAACTTCAAGATGAAGGCTGGAGAATCCGTTCAAGATATGAACAAACGATTCAACCTCATTGTCAACAATTTGAGTAAGCTAAATAAAGTTTATCCTACTAGTGAGATTAACACCAAGATTATATTCTCTCTTCCTAGAGAGTGGCATAGTCTTGTTGTAAATTTGTTGCCCAAATATGCGGATGTTGAAACCTCCACCATTTGGAGCAACCTATACTCTCACGAACTTCTTTTGAAGAAAATGAAGGAAGAAGAACAGGTTCCTATCATCAAGAAGACCATGGCACTAAAAAATGATGACTATCTGGAAAGCGAAGGAGAAAGTGATGAGGAGCTTGCCATGTTCAAAAGATACAAGAAGTTTATGAAATGGAACAAGGGCGAATCCTCAAAAAGATTTCCATCAAAGAAAGGTAAACCTAATCAAATAACTTGCTATGAATGTGGAAATGTAGGTCATATCAAACCAGAGTGCCCAAAGCTCAAAAAGAAAGAAGAGCTTAAAAAGGGGAAGAAGAAGGCATTAAAAGTCACTTGGGACGATTTAAACTCCGACGAAAGTGATAGTAACCAAAGCCAAGAAGAGAACGCAAATGCTTTCTTCATGGCCTCCAATGATGAAGAAGAGGTTAGTTCTCAAAACTCATTTACCTCTTTTGAAAGTCAAATTACTTTTGATGAGTTAAGGCAAGCGTTTGATGAATGCCAAGAGGACCTTTTTCGAACTATTAGGGAGAAAAAGGAACTCAAAGTGGCTCTTGAAACCTCTCGAGATGAAAACAAAAATTTAAAAATTAATCTTGAGAAACTTCAAAATCAAAATGAAGAACTTCAAAAGAAAATTGAAATTTTGATTAAAGAAAAAGACAAGGCCAAACGAGGGGCTTTGGAAATGTTCTACAATAGCTATAACTCAACAAAAGAATGGGAGAACCAACCAAAACTAACGAAAGAAGGTATTGGCTATGGTGAAACCACAAATTTGATGAGTATGGCTAAAAATCATTTTAATACCTCAAAAATTAACCCATCAAACCAAGCCTCCACTTCTAAATCAAAAGTAAGGGCTTGCCACTATTGCATGCAAGCTAACCATATTGTGACAAAATGTCCAAACAAATGGTTAGTTGAAATGTATAGATTAAAATGGGTCAAGAAGGGTTCTAACCGGTCGGAATCCAAGAATATTGGATATCAAAAGAAACCCTTTTTGCAGGAAAATAAAAGAAATGATGGTGGATACTATTTCTTTTATTATGACGAAAAACGAAAAGTCCATATACCACTTCCGGAACCTACCAAGACAAAACCCGTATATCGACATAGGGTATTCGTCGATTGGAACCCCAAACCTAAGTCAAAAGTAAATTCCTTTTTGACTAGGTGAAAAATACCACTTGGGTTGTGGATAGTGGATGCTCGAGACACATGACCAGAACAAGAGAATGGTTCACAAGTCTCAAGGAGAATTGTCATGGACATGTAACTCTTGGAGACAAATCTCGGAAGAAGGTCATTGGTAAAGGTACGATAGGTATTTCAAGTGATTTTTCAATAAATGATGTTTATCTTGTTGATGGCCTAAAATTTAATTTAATTAGCATAAGCCAACTTTGTGACAAAGGCCACAAAATTGAGTTTAATGCAAATTCCTGCGTTTTATATGGCCAAAACAAGGATGAAATCATTTTTTAGGCTAAAAGAGATGGAAACTTATACAAGTTCAATTCCAATGATTTAAGCAACTCAAAAATCACTTGTCTTACTACTTCACTTGAATTTTCAACTCTATGGCATCGTAGACTAGGACATGCTAGTTATGATCTTTTGAGAAAACTTTACTCAAAAGAACTTGTTGTCGGGCTACCAAAAATGAGCATACCTACTTCTCGTTTTTGTGATGCTTGCTCCCTTGGAAAACAACATAAAGTATCATTTAAGCCTATAAAAATGGTTTTAACGTCAAGGCCACTTGAACTATTACATATGGATTTATTTGGGCCCGTAGACGTTCAAAGCCTAGAAGGAGCTAGTTTTACTTTTGTAATTGTAGATGATTTTTCTCGTTATACTTGGACTATATTGCTTGCCAATAAAGATGATGCATTTAATGCGTTTGTTAAGTTGTGCAAGAGAATCCAAAATGAGAAAGGTTATGAAATAACCTCCATTAGTGATAGAGGAGGAGAATACCGGAATACCGATTTTGAGACATATTGTGATGAACACGGTATTTCTCACAACTCTTCGGCTCCTAGAACACCTCAACAAAATGGAGTCGTTGAAAGGAAAAATAGGACGTTGCAAGAAATGTCAAGGACCATGTTAAATGAACATAACCTACCTTAATATTTTTGGGGAGAAGCGGTCAACACGGCATGCTACGTTCTTAACCGGGTATTACTGAGACCTATTATTAAAAAGACTCCCTATGAACTTTGGAAAGGTAGAAAAGCAAACATTTCCTATTTCAAAGTTTTTGGGTGCAAATGCTATAATTTGAATACCAAGGATCATTTAGGAAAATTTGAGCCTAAATCAAATGAAGGAATTTTCCTTGGTTATTCAACAAATAGTAGAGCCTATAGGGTATATAATAAATCAAATCATAAAGTAGAAGAATCTATGCATGTAGAATTTGATGAAACCGATCCCTTTGGGTCGAGTAAGGTAATTGTAGGTTCAAATGAAGAAGAAGAGGAAGAAGAAATCCTGGAAATTCCTGCGCAAGAAGAAGAAAGTGCAAAGAAGGAACTACCGAAGGCATACAAACACTTGAAGAATCATCCAAGAGACAATATCATTGGAGACATTGAAAAGGGAGTTAGAACTAGGAACAATTACAATCTTTGTGCACACTATGCGTTTGTTAGTCAGTTTGAACCCAAGAACGTAGAAGATGCGCTAAAAGATAGTGATTGGATTATATCCATGCAACTAGAGCTTGAGCAATTTGAACGCAACAAGGTTTGGGAACTAGTCGAAAGACCGGAAAACCGACCCGTTGTGGGCACTAAATGGGTCTTTAAAAACAAGCTTGATGAAAATGGTGTTATTATCACCAATAAAAGTCGACTTGTTGCTAAAGGCTATAGCCAAGTTGAAGGACTTGACTATGATGAAACTTTTGCTCCGGTTGCTAGGCTTGAATCTATTCGTATGTTATTAGCTTTTGCGAGTGCCCTTAATTTTAAACTTTTTCAAATGGATGTTAAAAGTGCTTTTCTCAATGGATGGTTAAAAGAAGAAGTTTATGTTGAACAACCTCCTGGTTTTGAAAATCCTGGTTTTCCAAATCATGTTTTTAAACTTCATAAGGCTCTTTATGGACTCAAACAAGCTCCTAGAGCTTGGTATGAGCGGCTTACCGAACATCTTATCTCACATGGATTTGCAAAAGGAAAGATCGATTCCACACTTTTTGTCAAAACAAAAGGAAAAGATCTCATAATTGTGCAAAATTATGTTGATGATATTATTTTTGGATCAACAAATGAAGCCTTATGTAATGAATTTTCAGGAATTATGACAAGCGAATTTGAAATGAGTATGATGGGTGAGTTGAACTTCTTCCTTGGACTTCAAATCAAGCAACTTGGAGATGGTATCTTCATTAGCCAAACCAAGTATGCCAAAGAATTAGTCAAGAAGTTCAACCTTGAAGACTCAAAAACATATCCGACTCCAATGAGCACATCTTTGAAGCATGACAACGACGAAAGCGGAAAACCGGTAAATGAAAAAGTATATCGAGGTATGATTGGTAGTTTGCTCTATTTAACTGCATCTAGACCCGATATAATGTTTTCCGTTTGCCTTTGTGCTCGTTTCCAATCATCACCTAAAGAATCACATCTAAATGCCGTCAAGCGAATAATTCGTTATGTCAAGGGAACGATTAATATGGGTTTATGGTATCCTAAGGATACGAATTTAAGCTTGATAGGTTTTAGTGATGCCGATTTTGGAGGGTGTCGTATTGATCGGAAAAGCACAAGTGGCACATGTCAATTCATAGGTCATGCACTAGTGTCTTGGTCATCTAAGAAACAACACTCCGTCGCCCTATCCACCGCCGAAGCGGAATATGTGGCTATGGGTAGTTGTGTTGCTCAAATTTTGTGGATGATGCAAACACTAGGTGACTTTAACTTAAAAATTTCAAAAGTGCCTATTTTTTGTGACAACTCCAGTGCAATAAATATTTCCAAAAATCCCGTTTTGCATTCTAGAACTAAACACATAGAAATAAGACATCATTTCATACGTGATCATGTTGCAAAGGGAGACATTCAAATTGATTATGTAAATACGCTTGAACAACGTGCCGATATTTTTACAAAACCATTGGATGAAAAACAATTTTTACATATTAGATTCAATTCTTCGTGTATTATCTTCAATCCATCCATTTGGTATCAATTCTTACTCTTTTCGCCCAAAAAGTCATTATCTTCTCAATTTTCTCCCAAAATGAGTGAAATTGTTTCCAATGATCAAGTTGATGCTCAAGCCGAGTTCAAGGCTTACGCCGACCCACATATCATCGAGGGAAGAACCCTTAAACAAGATGACATCCCGGTTCCCGTTCTTGAACTTATTCAAGAACAAGGTTGGAGTTTCTTTCTTCAACTCCAAGCCCCCGTTTACCCGGAACTTGTTCATAAATTCTATTCTTCGTTGAAATATCATCCACAAGACCCTTCCATTACCGCAATTGTAGCCGGAAAAACATTCGGATTCAACACCCAAAATCTTTCCGAATGGTTTCACCTAGGGCGCCAAGGAGTCTCAAGCTATTGCAAAAAGGGGTGGATTGCCGACTCACGAGATTTTAACTCCGATTCTTGCCTCCGAGTACTAAATAACATTGCCCTTGACCATGTCTTTGAGGACCCACACTACTTTCTTCGTAGGCCAAATGTCCAAGACTTACCTGCAAATAGATTCATCCTCCTCAAAATCCTCAAAGAAAATGTCATCCCAGTCCTTAACAAAGATAAACAAGTCGGGGTTTATGAATGCACTCTCCTATATTGGCTCCTCACTCACATGAAAATAAATCTCCCTACCATCATCCTTAAACACATGCACGAATGCTCCGGTCGCCTAAACAAACCCTATGGCATACTACTTACCCACATCTTTTCCAAAAGGGAAATTCTTGAGGTGCGCCCTTCCCGTGTCCGCTATCTTGACGCGGAGTGCCTTGGCTATAGTGGCCTCGTAAAGATTAGAGCGGAGTACTACATGAAGAAAGAGTTCCAAAATCTTGATGAGGCGACATGAGCGGAGTATGGTCCTCGGCGATCCATGTCATCTCTGCCTTCCACTTCACGAGCACCCCAAGCCGAAGCCGAAGAAAATGCCAACACGGAAGTCCCCGTTCGTGCTCCTCGGGTCAAACGCTCAAAGTCGGCGTCTCATGCTTCCTCGGCCTCTCTCATGCATCGTCACTCTCACATGGCTTCAACTTCCAAAAATCCCTTTAAGAAGTTCAAGAAATTCATCCTCAAGACCGTAGTGGCTCCGATGAGGAAACTTCAAGAAAGCCTCGATGACCTCTCGGATCGGATGAAGAAGATGGAGGACCGTGAGAATCGCCAAAAGCAAAACCAGGATCGTGCTTCTAAACGCCGCTAAGTGTTGAGCATTTGACAATATTGATCAAACATTATGTATTTTGCCTAAGTTTTAAAACTCTTTGTCCTGTTAATGTTTCAAACTTTGTTATGATTATGCTTATGATCTGATGCTTATACTTGAATGCTTAAAATTGTTGCCATGATGAATGCCTATGTGTTGAAACTCGTGTTTTTGGTACCCCGCCTTTTTGAATGTTGCCAAAAGGGGGAGAAATATGCATACGTTTAGGGGGAATTTTTGTCAAAATACAACGTGCATCAACTTAGGGGGAGTTTTTAAATCAGTATATGTTTTTCACGAGATGTTTGTGCGTTCGATTATTATATTCGAAAGCTTTATTTGTCAACATCAAAAAGGGGGAGATTGTTGGCCTTGAATGCTGTACCCCGTAACCGTTTTGATGTGCCAAATAAGTCTTCCAAATGCTACTAACATCATTTGCAGGAAGAAACCAAACGCCAAACCTCTATTAGCTTGTTTAGCATCACCGAGATATACTCCTACGAGTTTAGAAATTATTGTGTAAAGGTAATAATATATATTTTAATGATATACTTATGCCCTTTCACTCAAAAATTAATTTTAAATGTCAAATATATTCTAAGTTGGGGTCATTTTGAAAACGGAACACGAAAAACGAGTTTTGGAAAATTTACACTGGCCTAACGGTACCAGGCTACCGTGTACACGGCACCAGGATACCGCCGGTAGCCAAGTGAACGTACCGTAGCACGTTTCACTGAAGAGGTACACGGTACCCCCTACCGTGTAACGGTACCTTGGTACCGGACGGAAGGCTGAGACGTATGGTTACCCCCGTCCTAACCAGATACCGCCAGAGGCGAACCAAACTTTAGGCATACACGGTACCCCCAAACGGTAGGCTATACCGTGGGTCACGGTACCTAGGTACCGGACGGCACTGACCCTACCGTGAAGGGTACCGGATCCGTTGGCAGCACTGTAGCAAATTGCCAATTTAAATTCAAATCACCCCTAATCACTTCCTAACGGCATTTAACGTCAAAAACTTAAATTTTAACATTCCAAACTCCTATATAAACCCCCTTTAAGCCTCATTTTAAAAAGAACAACTTCCCAATTAATTCTAAAGCCTCTTTCTCTATTCTTGAGTGTTCTTAAAGCCTTGTTCTTATTTTTCTTACACTTTTGAGTAAAAAGCTTTCATTTTTTTTATACACTCACACACAAGGGCATTTGTGCTTCATTATTTTATATCTTGCCTATAGGCTTTTGTTGTTGTTGATTTAATCTTTTGTTCTTCTCCTACCCAACTTACATTTGTTATCATTTTTGTAGAGAAGCAACACCAATCTTTTTATTGATTTGTAAAAAGGTGTGGATAGCCTCTAAATCCTCATTGTAAGGTTGAAGATAGCCTTAAAATCTTTGGTTGTAAACGGTTGAGATAGCCGTAGTAAAATCTCATTTGCTTATTGGCAAGGGTTGTTTGCCAAACCTCGTTTGAGTCTTCTTAGTGAAGCCAAACAAGTTAGTGGAGGTTAAATCCTTGAGGAGGAGCCTCGAGGTACTGGAGTAGGGAGTTCCCGAACCAATATAAAATCGCCAGTGTCGTATTTTTTATCCTTTATATCCTTCTTGCTCTTTTTCCGCTACTACTTTGCGCATAAGTTTTTGTTTTCTACGAAAAATTTGCAAACACCCTAATTCACGCCCCTCTTAGGGTGTAAACCGACTTTCAACTTATGCTTAACATTAATTTCCTAGCAATTTCCTAAATATACTTTATTATAAAATGAAGTCTTGATTTTTAATATACACACACAACTTTCGGCCATCCCAATTTTAGAGAGAAGAAAATTTTATTTTGTGTTCAAAGTTATTTTTCTAAAGTGTTAGAAATATACACAAAATATTATAAACAAATATTTATAAGATAAATATTTTACTATATATTTATTACTCCCAAAGTAGTATTATTATAGTTTTTACTATCCTATATTAAACTTGCTATCACAAGTTTAATCTTGGACTCCGGAGCAAGTTCGTGTGGATACGTTGGAGGCTTCATACGTTTAGCGCTACGTTCATCTCCTCAAAACCATCCCCGACCGTTCCTCCGTTCTTCGTTTTCACCGTTAAGGTAAATTTCTTACTATAGCTAGTAATTTACGTAAGTTGTTCTTGGGTGGAATCGAGTTTTAGACTATAATTTTTTGTTTTCCACTGCGTTATCCAAGCCTCGTTTCCAACAAGCTCCAAGCCTAGTGGTCTAATGTTGGAATTAAATGATTGCTTGTACGTTCTTGCGATTAGCAGAAACATTATTTCTGTTTCATGTCTTGATAAAAGTGGTTTCATCATTTCTATTAAAGACAAGTCCCTTTCCGTTTACAGAAAGAATGTTTTCTATGCTAATGCCAACATGACCAATGGGTTATATGTCCTTGACTTGGACATGCCTGTCTATAACATATCAGCCAAGAGGAACAAACCAAACGGTTTGAACCAAACATACCTATGGCATTGTAGGTTAGGTCATATAAACGAGAAACCCATATCCAAGCTACATCGGTCGGGAATGCTGGAGTCATTTGATCTTGAATCATATGACACATGCGAATCTTGTTTATTGGGTAAGATGACCAAATCTCCTTTCACCGGACACGGTGAAAGAGCTGGTGATCTTCTGGCACTCATTCATAGTGATGTGTGCGGGTCTTTCAATACAACTGCACGAGGTGGTTATTCATACTTCATCACTTTTACTGATGACCTCAGTAGATATGGCTATGTGTATCTCATGAAACACAAGTCAGAATCCTTTGAAATGTTCAAAGAATTCAGGAATGAAGTTGAAAAACAACTTGGCAAAAGTATTAAAACACTACGATCCGATCGAGGTGGAGAATACTTAAGTGGTGAGTTCGATGACTATCTTAGAGAGCATGGGATTTTATCCCAACTCACACCTCCTGGGACTCCACAATGGAATGGTGTCTCTGAAAGGAGGAATCGAACCCTACTTGACATGGTTCGTTCTATGATGGGTCATTCGACTCTACCAGAATCATTCTAGGGGTATGCGTTGAGCACTGCAATATATACTCTTAACCAAGTTCCAACCAAGGCGGTTGAAGGAACACCATACCAGCTATGGACGGGCAAATGCCTGGTTCTGTCACACTTAAAAATTTGAGGCTGTGAGGCTTATGTCAAACGTCTTATGACAAATGGTAAGCTTGATGCCAAGTCTGATAAGTGTTTCTTCGTGGGATACCCAAAGGAAACTCGAGGGTATTCATTCTATCACCCTATCGATAAGAAGGTATTCATTGCTCGCAATGGTGTCTTCCTCGAGAAGGAATTTCTCTCCAACGCAACTAGTGGGAGAAAGATAGAGCTCGAAGAAATTCGAGACGACGAAGAAACTACCGCGCCGGTTTAGGAACATGAGCTAGAGGAATAAACCGTTGTACCTCAAAATGCTCAAGATACACAAGAACCTCGTAGGTCTAACCGGTTACGCACACAACCTGAAAGGTATGGATTCCTCCTAACCTTTGAGGGTAACGTAATGCTTATCGACCAGGATGAGCCGGAGACCTACCTCGAGGAAATCAGTTGTTGCGAGGCTGAGGAATGGCGTCAAGCCATGCAGTCCGAAATGGATTCCATGTACACCAACCAAGTATGGACCTTGGTTGATGCACCCGAAGGGATCAAACCCATTGGGTGTAAATGGGTCTTCAAAAAGAAGACTGACAAGGATGGTAAGGTGCAAACCTTCAAGGCACGATTGGTAGCAAAAGGATATTGTCAAATACATGGTATCGACTATGACGAAACTTTTTCTCCAGTTGTCATGATTGAATCCATTCGGATCTTACTTGCTATCGCAGCATACCACGATTACGAAATCTGGCAGATGGGCGTCAAAACGGCTTTCCTTAATGGAAACCTCCTTGAGGATGTCTTTATGACACAACCTGAAGGGTTTTGTGCTCCTGAAGAATCTACCAAGGTATGCAGGTTGCAGCGATCAATCTACGGATTGAAACAAGCCTCACGGAGTTGGAACATCCGCTTTCACGAAACTGTCATCGGCTTTGGTTTTGAAAGAAATTTGGATGAATCTTGTGTATACAAAAAGGTCAGTGGGAGTGCTGTAGTCTTCCTTGCTCTGTATGTTGATGACATACTGCTCATAGGAAACGATATTCCTACTTTAACCACCGTCAAAATGTGGTTGAGTAAGAGTTTCTCTATGAAGGACTTGGGAGATGCCAGTTATGCACCTGGCATAAGGATCTATAGGGATAGATCACGGAAGCTCTTAGGTCTCAGTCAAAGTACATACATAGACAAGGTCCTCACTAGATTCCGCATGTCTGAATCGAAACGAGGAAGTTTTCCTATGGTCCAAGGCATGAGTCTTTCCAAGACTCAGGGTGCTTCCACTCTAGAGGAAGTAGAACGCATGAGAAATGTTCCTAATGCATCGGCCATTGGATCCATCATGTATGCGATGGTATGTACGAGACCTGATGTCGCCTTTGCTCTGAGTGTCACGAGTAGATACTAGTCCAACCCTGGCGAAAGCCATTGGACGGTTGTGAAGAACATCCTTAAGTACTTTTGTAGGACTAAGGATGCCTTCCTGGTATATGGCGGAAAAGAAGAGCTCAGTATTGTCGGATGTACTGATGCCAGCTTCCAGACTGATAGAGACGACTTCAAGTTACAGGTAGGGTATGTGTTTTGTCTGAATGGCGGAGCTGTTACCTGGAAGAGTTACAAGCAAGATACTACCGCTGATTCCACTACAGAAGCAGAGTACATGGCTGCAGCTGAGGCAGCCAAGGAAGGTGTGTGGCTCAAGAATTTTATTACTGAGCTTGGAGTGGTTCCTAGCATCAAGAACCCTATACCGTTGTTTTGCGACAACAATGGGGCAATTGCACAAGCGAAAGAACCTCGGTCTCACCAGAAGACCAAACATATCGTTAGACGTTATCACATCATACGAGAAATCGTTGCACGTGGGGACATTGAGAACCGTCCGTTTCAAAACCAATGCCGATAACCGAATGCCGAACGCCGGTTTCTGAAAACCGAACGCTGGATGGCTTGGTTTTTGGTTTGGGCGAACACCAAGTGTTTTAGGCTTGTTTAAAACTTATGAAAAACATTTTTGAATATGCAAAAGAGTATTTTAATGGAGCGAGCCTAGAGAGCCAAGTTTTGAAGTTTGTGCCGGTCTTGATCACATAAAGACCGACTCAAATAAATTCTAAGTCTTCGTTCTTGGTTCTTGGTTCTCGGTTCTCAAGTCATCATGCCATGTTCCTTCACCTTTGATTTGCTCAGTGTAATCCTGTTGTCACGGTGCTTTGACATTATCAAAACCTGTCATAAAACAAACACGGTTTAGTACGACATAGGCCTAAACCCGTGTTCCAACAGTTTTTTCCTCTTCTTTGTTGGCAAGGGATTGTTAATTTTTTTGATCATTGGATGAATCAAGATTTATCAAAGCAATAATTCTTTCCTTTTGACGGTAAGAGGGTTTTCATGTATATGCTGCCATTGGTTGTTTCCATGAAGAGTTAAGGACTGGCCATGGGTTGCTTGTTTTATGAATATGGCGAAATCATGGATACTTAGCTGTAGACTTGGTTTGCTTGTTACATAATCTGGATTGGGGGTGCCTATAGTCACTATTGCCTTCTTCGGATGCCTATAGGATGGCATTCCTTGTAACACCCCAACCCGCATAACCCGAATACAAGGATCAGCGGATCGGGTTGCTACAAATTGGTATTCAAACACAATAATTTTCCAAACCAATTTAAAACCTTTAATTCAAAACCGTATTTAGTTATCCATCAGAGTAAATCAAAACGGTTGCGGAAGCTAAAGTTTGTTGTATTTAGGTGCCCTAGCAGCAATCAAATACCTATGTAACTGTACACTTTATCATGAATGAAAGGCTTTGAAGTATGTTTTATATCTCGTGTAACATAACATAGCTTCAGTCCATAGACGATAGCGCTTCCGTAACATAGATGAGGACTACAATGTTCTGATTATGAGACTGTTACTTCTTGACGAAGGCTATGTCTAGAATATCCCTAGTCGCACTTTATGATAATACGGACGTCATAACGTATCAAGACTAGTGCGTACGAGATGAGATAGTTGCGTCTCATAGACTATAGGTATTGTGATATCTTAATCCGTACGTAGATGCATATTATATTGATAATATGTGACTGGATTGACAAATCTTGAGAATACTGCATGGATCTACAGTAATGTGTTTATTAGTGTTCTCAATTCGACCTTGCTATAACTATCCTCAGACTTGAAGTTATTACATTCTCTGATATGTGGGGCCGTATGCTTTGATTCATAACTAATACTATCTGAAATACTGGTAGACGTACAGTTATGTGTTGGGTATGCCGCCAAGCATAGTTAGAGATGTGAATAATAGATACAGGATCTGTCCCTTCTACTGTATAGAAGTATAATGTCAATGGGCCCACTGAATAGTAGGACTTGGGAAAGTGCATGGCCATGCCCCGATATGTCTCTATCTAGAGACTGATAAATATCTGATCCCTACCAGTCTACTTGAGATTCAGTAACAGCTGATTTAACTATACAAGGATACACATCCCATGCCTTGTGTTAAATCATGACATTTAGGACAAAAGGATAATAGTTATAGAACGTCTTGTGTCGTAGAAGGTATTGATGAGATGAACGCCTTTTTCATAATCTGGGGATAATAATGTGTTGCTAGATACCGCTTATTATCTATGGTATTAATTTTATTAATATCATTGCCAATGTTATGGATACCTAAAGGGTCACACACTTAGGACTTGTAAGGGAGTAGTATACTACACTAGTGGGAGTAATATTAAATACTACATATGTATTTTAAAATTATATTTTGTTTGTGTCATTTTAATTATATGATAATTATATTTTGACAAAACAAATTCTATTTTATATATAGTGAAGAATCAACATGGCACTCCTTACACGAATGCCCTTTCAGCAGAGAAATCTGGAATTATTTTGAGGAACTCTTTGGAATTCACAGAAGTGTCAACCATGGCATAAGAAGTTTCCTCTTAAATTGGTGGAATCAACTGAAAAAAATCACAAAGGACTACAACTTAAAAGTTGCACTACCAGGATTTATAACGCACACTATTTGGAAAGAGAGGAACTTTCGCATCTACAATGAGGAAGAACATACAACAGCTCAGATACAACACCAAATCATCAAACAAATTTACGAGTATAGCGCAATTAAAGGGAAAGGAACCAGTATCACTAGCCATCTACCAGTCACAAAGATGGGAGCAATACAGTCCTTCAGATGGATTTTCCCAAAGCAAGGACTCTGCGTCACCACTGATGTTGCAATTTCCCATGATCGGATGGCAGCAGCAGCGATCATCCGGCAGAGAAACGGAAATTTCATTGGAGCATGGACAAAAATTTCGCAGGGTGAAACAGACCCAGAAGAAGGTGAGGTAAAGGCAGCA
The DNA here is from genome assembly GCA_003260385.1 of Cuscuta australis. NCBI lineage: Eukaryota > Viridiplantae > Streptophyta > Magnoliopsida > Solanales > Convolvulaceae > Cuscuta > Cuscuta australis. The sequence continues at coordinate 422,709 of NQVE01000105.1, forward strand.
GCGCTAGGAGTCAAACGCAGCAAATTTCTTGGTCAACCTATTAATCTCTACATGGACTCAAAGAATGCGGTGAGAAAAATTTAAGAATCATCCAACTCCTCCCACAAAGAAATCATGGAAACAATACAGAAATCAGGGGGGAAAATAAGTCACATTTATCGGGAAGCAAACACTGCGGCACACAACCTCGCAAAGTTTACACTTAATAACGATTTCAGCACTTATTATTCTGAATTGGAGCATCTACCCAAAAATGTCAGGGGGGCTCTAATCATTGATGTATCTTCGGTTTTCTTCCATATTAAATAAAAATAAATTTTTCATTTTTTATATATATATATATATATATATATATATATATATATATATATATATATATATATATATATATAGTGCCAAAAATATATATATATAAATTTTTATTTTCATCATTTTAATTATGTGATAATTATTGATGTCAAAATAAAATGTAATGTGCTTTTAAATTGGGATGGCCGAAAATATCAAAGGGAAAAATACAAGACATAAATTGATTTTCTACCTAATGATATATTTGACTGATATAATCAAATATTTGATTAACAAAAGGATATTTGTCTTGTTGTGTTGGTTGGGGACATTACATTAATCCTAATTTGTTTTGTCCCTAAGCTATTTCCTAGAAATTCATTTAAGTTGTTTATTATAAAATGAAAATACAATCCCTCCCCTTTGAGCTTAATACATTCGGCCATCACACATAAGTGAGAAGAAAAATCTTATTTTGTGTTTAAAGTTATTTTTCTAAAGTGTTAGAAATATACACAAAATATTATAAAGAAATATTTATAAGATAAATATTTTACTATATATTTATTACTCCCAAAGTAGTATTATTATAGTTTTTACTATCCTATATTAAACTTGCTAGCACAAGTTTAATCTCGGACTCCGGAGCAAGTTCGTGTGGATACGTTGGAGGCTTCATACGTTTGGCGCTACGTTCATCTCCTCAAAACCATCCCCGACCGTTTCTCCGTTCTCCTTTTTTTCACCGCTAAGGTAAATTTCTTACTATAGCTAGTAATTTACGTAAGATGTTCTTGGGTGGAATCGAGTTTTGGACTCTAAATTTTGTTTTCCGCTGCGTTATCCAAGCCTCGTTCCCAACAAAGTCATAATCCAAAACACAACTTGGGAATCATGCCCGAAATAGTAATAAGTTATTTAAGTAATTAATAAGAGTTCAAAGTCGTCGAACATCGCCACGCACATCTCACGCTCCTCATCGCCCTCCAGGATTGGTTCGAATCTCATCATTTCCTGGATTACCTACGTGTAGCAAATAGGAAAAAAAGGGCTACATGCTCAGCATTGAAGCTAAGTGAGAAACATCTAACATACAACTATACCCATAGATTATCCCACTAGCCCATATCCTCATACGATATCATGCACACAACATGCTCACTTATTCATCATATCATAAAGTATATAACATATATACGCAGGCGTGCCATCATACAATATTAAAGAGTACAGGATATAATAAACAATGCTTTCCTCATTGTTTACTTTACTTTCCTTCTGGCTCGGCTCTTAACCTATACTAGGTAAAAGCTTACTGTATACGACTTGCCTATAGAAGTCATGACCTTCCCCTTCGGAACGAAGGTCAAGCTCAAACCAACTCGGGAGTTCCTCGTTGGGTGGGTGAGATCCCTGTCCCCTTCGGAACGACAGTTCTTAGATCACCGTGTACACGTTTTTACCCGGACAGCCTTTGGTCCCAGCAAGTACCACATGACTCTAAATTACTAACTTATGACATGTCTTGTCACTATATCCATTCAGTCAGATCCATTCAGTCAGATCCTTTAATCGTCATTAGTTTATAGCATACATGTTCATGCATCATACACATATTTCATCACATTCAATACACTCAATTAGCGGCCTAACGCTGGGTATTGCTACCCATGTTTACCGTCATGCAACACACAAAGTCTCAGAATCAATCCTCGACGCAAACAACAAAATGCGGACCGGCTCAGGTACCTCACAGTACCCCTTGGCGGTAGGGGTTACCGGCCCCACGGCACCAGGGTACCATCCCCACGGTACGAGGGTACCGACCGAGTCAGCTGGGGTTCCTTTCGGTAGCCCGTCACGGTAGCCCCTACCGGTCCGACGGTAGGGACCACCATCCATACAGTACCTGGGTCCCGTCCTAAGTAGGTACCGCCAGAGAGGAATGGAACCAGGGAGGCTGGCGGTAGCCAGGTACCGTGTCAACGGTACCCCCTACCGTCTGTCGCGGCGAACACCAGACTTGCACCAGCTCCGTTTTCGTCCATCAAACATCTTTAGTTCCAGTAAATACAAGTATCAGAGATCATAAACCATCGATCAAACGTTATCTAACCGTTCCTCAATTACAATATCCCAAAACAGGCTTTTCACATCATAACTATGCAAACAAGACATAATTCACGTATAGTCCACATAGATCAACCGTAACGATTCTATGAACGTAAGATTCAAACCTACGGATACAACCATACGTTAGATAACCACGAACTAAACTCGAATTCGACGAGTAAGGATTACCGAGATAGTGTTAACAGCGTGGAGAGGAATGGTGACTCCTTCTTCTTCCTTCTTTTTCTTCTTCTTCTTCTTTCTTCCTTCCTCTTTCCCCTGCTCTGTTCGTCCTTCTGCTCTGTTCTATTCGGCGAGAGTGAGACACGAGAGAGAGACGTGAGAGAGTGGGGAGGAAGTTACATAAATATGGTGAGGCGTAGGGCTTGGGGCGTGTAGGGAGTGTATTTATACTTTTGGGGTTTTGGGCTCCGTATTAATCAAACGTACCTGGCCCAAACACACTTTCCAGGCCCACTAACTCCAAATCCAAGTCCGGTTTCACCGTTAGATTCGATCCGCCGAACCCTACACAACGGTATAATCTTTGTTGTCAAACGAAGAGTATATTAAACTTTCATTGAGTCCGTCTCAATAATCAATTAATTATTTCTAATTAATTAATTCTGATAGGCCGGGTTTCGGGGCGTTACATTTCTCTCCCCCTTAAAAGAATTTCGTCCTCGAAATTTACCTGAGTCATTGGTCACTGAAGAGTTGCGGATACTGAGCTCTCATGGACTCCTCGGTCTCCCAGGTTGCTTCTTCCACCGCGTGGTTTCGCCAAAGCACCTTGACCAAGGGAACTGTCTTGTTCCTCAGTTCCTTGACTTCACGTGCCAAGATCTGTACGGGTTCTTCCTCATAGGTAAGACTCTCATCGAGGGCGACTGCTCCCTCAGGTAGGACATGTGACGGAGCAGACCGATATCTTCTCAACATAGACACGTGGAATACATCATGAATTTTCTGTAGCTCTGGAGGTAACTCCAACCGATAAGCCGCCGGTCCTACGTGTTCAATGACCCGATAGGGTCCAATGAACCTAGGACTCAGCTTTCCTTTCTTACCAAATCTCAACACCTTCGTCCATGGAGAAACCTTGAGAAACACCCAATCATCCACATTGTACTCAATTTCCTTACGCTTGAGGTCGGCGTAGGATTTCTGGCGATCCGAAGCCACTCGCAACCTATCTCGTATTATGCGGACCTTCTCTTTCGCCTCACGAACCAGGTCAGGTCCCTCCAACTTAGTTTCACTCAGCTCGGTCCAACAAACTAGAGTTCTACAACGCCGGCCATACGGGGCCTCGTACGGGGCCATCTGTATGCTAGCTTGATAACTGTTGTTGTAGGCGAACTCCATCAACAGCACGTATTGTTCCCAACTATCACCAAAATCGATGACACAAGCTCTCATCATGTCCTCCAATATCTGAATCGTCCTCTCAGACTGGCCATCTATTAGAGGGTGGAATGCTGTGCTGAAATTGAGTTTAGTGCCAAGAGCCTTCTGAAGACTCTTCCAGAACTGTGATGTGAATCACGGGTCACAATCCGAGATGATTGATACAGGCACTCCATGCAGTCTCACAATTTCTCGAACATAAAGCTCTGCTAACCTTTGCAAGGAAAAGTCTCGTCGAATAGGGAGGAAGTGAGCTGACTTAGTCAATCGGTCCACTATGACCCACACTGCATCGTTTTTCTTATTCGAAAGGGGTAAACCTATCACGAAGTCCATCGTGATCCTTTCCCACTTCCACTCAGGAATGACTAGTGGGTGTAGCAACCCACTCGGCACCTGATGCTCTGCTTTGACCTGCTGACAAGTCAGGCACCTAGCTGTAAACTCTGAAATTTCTCGCTTCATCGTCAGCCACCAGTAAGTCTTCTTGAGGTCTTGGTACATCTTGTTGCTGCCAGGGTGCATGGTGTACACGGTTTCATGAGCTTCCCGTAGCAGCCGTTCCCTCATTTCACCGTTCGATACCACCAAGCGGTCCCTATAGAGCAACCCTCCACTGTCATTAATGGTGAAGTCTTATCTCTCCCCCTTAGAGATAAGCTCACGAGTCTTCGCACAAAACTTGTCCGCACTCTGGGCCGTACGGATTTCACTATCCAGCGTCGGCTGGAGTCGTGACTCAGCCATAGTCTTCCGACTCAAGGCATCAGCCACGACATTGGCCTTGCTTGGGTGATAGTCGATATAGCAATCGTAGTCCTTGATCAACTCCAACCATATCCGTTGTCTCAGATTCAGCTCCTTCTGAGTTAGCAGGTACTTCAAGCTCTTGTGGTCCGTGTGGATGTAGGTAGTCTCACCAAATAGATAGTGCCGCCAAATCTTCAATGCGAAAACCACTGCTGCTAACTCCAAATCATGTGTAGGGTAGTTACCCTCGTGAGGTTTCAACTGTCGGGAGGCGTAGGCCACAACCTTGCCCTCCTGCATAAGAACACATCCAAGCCCACTGTGTGTTGCATCACTGAAAACTGTGTAATCCTTGCCAGGAACTGGCTGCACTAGCATTGGTGCCTCTGTCAGGCATTTCTTGAGTTTCTCAAAACTCTATTGACATGCGTATGTCCACGCAAATTTCACCTCCTTCTTCAGTAGCTTATTTAACGGCGACGCTATGGATGAGAATCCCTCCACGAAGCGCCAGTAATACCCAGCTAAGCCGAGGAAGCTCCTCACTTCTCGCGCATTCCTCGGGGTCTTCCACTCCGTTATCGCCGATATTTTGCTAGGGTCCACCTTGATGCCCTCGTGGGAGATCACATGCCCAAGGAACGTGACCTCATCGAGCCAAAACTCACACTTTGACAGCTTGGCATACAGCTTGTGCTCCCTTAGCACACCAAGTACTGTCTCCAAGTGTTTCGCATGCTCCTCTGGTGTCCTAGCATACACCAAGATGTCGTCGATGAACACTACTACAAACTGGTCTAGGTAGGGACGAAAGACACTGTTCATTAAGTCCATGAAGATCGCCGGGGCATTCATCAGCCCGAACGGCATCGTCGTGAACTCGTAGTGTCCATAGCACGTTCGAAAGGCTGTCTTCAGTATGTCTTCTTTCTTCATGGGAATCTGATGATAACCTGATAGAAGGTCTATCTTCGAGAACACTGTAGCTCCCTTAAGTTGGTCAAACAAGTCATCAATCCGCGGTAATGGGTAGCGGTTCTTCACTGTAGCCTTATTCAACTGCCTGTATTCGATGTGCAACCTCATGGATCCGTCTTTCTTCCTGACGAAAAGGACTGGTGCTCCCCACAGGGACACACTCGGCCTGATGAATCCCTTGTCCAACAGCTCTTGCAATTGCGCCTTCAGCTCCTTCATCTCCGCAGGTGCCATGCGGTATGGTGTTGCAGAGATTGGCTCCGTTCCAGGAACCAAATCTATCGAGAACTCCACTTCCCTTGGCGGTGGCAAGCCAGGGAGATCGTCGGGGGTCTCCTTCCTGGTATCGTGCACGTGGCACAAGAATGCTTCGCACTTCTTCCGGATCAGCCGCTTTGCTTTCATATAAGACATAAATTCTGGAGGCTTGGGGAACAACTCCCCCTTAACATCAACCACGTCACCATCGTCAGTCTTCAGCCGTACAGTGCGCAAGCCATAGTCAATCATCGCTTGACGCTCGGTAAACCCATCCATACCAAGGATAATATCAAATTCCTTGTATGGTAGCTCGATCAGATTCACGGGCAATCGGTGTCCTTGGGCCATCAACGGGCAATTGTGGTACAAGTGATGAAGCCGCATGCTATGCCCTAACGGATTAGATACTACCATAGGGTATTCCAGATCGCCCCTCTGGATATCAGATTTCTCAGGCATAGGAACACATATGTAAGACAACGTAGATTCTGGGTCAATTGATGCAAGCATAGGAGTGTCGAATAGTGAGAACATACCCAAGATGACGTCGCGGTTTACTTTGGTACGCCCCTGCATGGCATAGGTGTGTGCAGGCGTGCGCCCTTGCTGACGGTTCTGATCCCTCTAGCTCTGTGCTGGCCTCCGTCCAGCTGTCTGTGTCTGCACCTCTACTACGGGGAAGGCACGTCTGGGATTAGTCGGGCAATCCTTGCGGAAGTGTCCTTCCCGCATCCCAAGCATAAGCCCTGCGTCAACCAACATTCACCAGGGTGGTTTCTTCCACAGAGATTGCACACCGGATGCCTGGAAGGCTTGCTTCGATTGCTCGCCGCCTGTGACTGAGCCGGCGCACACTTGGTCTTTTTGAAGTTTTGGGTACCCTTAGTACCTCCAAAGGATCTCTTCCTGCTCGGCGCCGCGCTGGTACTGGGTCGCTGGCTAGAAACTGTCCCTCCAGCACCCAAGCTTGCTTTCAGATCATCCACGGCTTTCTCCGCCTTCGCTATCAGATCATACGCCTCTGAGAAGTCAGTGGTGACCACGGTAGAAGCATAAGGTCGCACGTCAGGGCGCAACCTCTTCCTGAACTCTTCGATCCTGTCAGCAGGTGTGGACACCAATGTGGGTGCAAATTGAGCCAAGTGATCAAACTTCTGTCGTAGCTCGGCAAGGGTCATGTCTCCCTGTACTAGCTCCATGAATTATGACCACTTCTCCTCATGGAAACGAGCTGGGATGTATTCCTTCTTGAAAGGCCAGTCAAAATAGGCCCATGTCCAACGCTTTGGCGTCTGCGGCTCACTGTCTACACGTTTCCACCACTCGTATGCTCCCTTGCGGAGTAACTGAGATGCCAACCTTGGATGATCTGCAACTGGAACGTCCAAATCGTTAAGCACCCTTGCCACCTTCTCAATCCAATCGAGGGCCACTTGGGGTTTGGCCACCCTATCCCCAAGGAACTCCTCCGCTCCGTTATCCTTCAAAGTCTTGAAGGTGATGAGCCGCTGTGGCGGCTGAGGCTGCTGGAACATTGGCGCGTTGGCCATCTGTTGTAGGAACTGGGTCATGAAAGCAGGCATGACATTCTCGGGCGGATTCTTGAAATTCTAATTATCTCCCGCGTTCAGTGGCACGTTGGGCTGCCCAGCATTCAGCTGTGGCACGAAGCTCGATGCTTCTGTCTCGACATCGTTGTGGTCGTCACCCAGGTGCTGGGTGGTGTCATGAGCATGCGTCGATGCGTTACTCATTCTAAATTTACACACATAAATCCCTAATCAGTCATTAGCACATAACAAACAAAGGCATAAACTTATTACCTTCCCGGGGCTGATGAGTCGTAAGAGATGTGGTGCAGCTTTGGAAACCCTCTATTTGTGATCCGAAGATCGGTTTTAAAACCATAGGCTCTGATACCAAAATGTAACACCCCAACCCGCATAACCCGAATACAAGGATCAGCAAATCGGGTTGCTACCAAATTGGTATTCAAACAAAATAATTTTCCAAACCAATTTAAAACCTTTAATTCAAAACCGTATTTAGTTATCCATCAGAGTAAATCAAAACGGTTGCGGGAGCTAAAGTCATAATCCAAAACACAACTTGGGAATCATGCCTGAAATAGTAATAAGTTATTTAAGTAATTAATAAGAGTTCAAAGTCGTCGAACACCGCCACGCACATCACAACCTCCTCATCGCCCTCCGGGATTGGTTCCAAGCTCATCATTTCCTAGATTACCTACGTGTAGCGAATAGGAAAAAAAAGGGCTACACGCTCAGCATTGAAGCTAAGTGAGAAACATCTAACATACAGTTATACCAATAGATGATCCCACTAGCCCATATCCTCATACGATATCATGCACACAACATGCTCACTTATTCATCATATCATAAAGTATATAACATATATACGCAGGCATGCCATCATACAATATTAAAGAGTACAGGATATAATAAAGAATGCTTTCCTCATTGTTTACTTTACTTTACTTTCCTTCTGGCTCGGCTCTTAACCTATACTAGGTAAAAGCTTACTGTATACGACTTGCCTATAGAAGTCATGACCTTCCCCTTCGGAACGAAGGTCAAGCTCAAACCAACTCGGGAGTTCCTCGTTGGGTGGGTGAGATCCCTGTCCCCTTCGGAACGACAGTTCTTAGATCACCGTGTACACGTTTTTACCCGGACAGCCTTTGGTCCCAGCAAGTACCACATGACTCTAAATTACTAACTTATGACATGTCTTGTCACTATATCCATTCAGTCAGATCCTAGGGTTTGTTCTAGGTATTTCATCCTTTAATCGTCATTAGTTTATAGCATACATGTTCATGCATCATACACATATTTCATCACATTCAATACACTCAATTAGCGGCCTAACGCTGGGTATTGCTACCCATGTTTACCATCATGCAACACACAAACTCTTGGAATCAATCCTCGACGCAAACAACATAATGCGGACCGGTTCAGGTACCTCACAGTACCCCTTGGCGGTAGGGGTTACCGGCCCCACGGCACCAGGGTACCGTCCCCACGGTACGGGGGTACCGACCGAGTCAGCTGGGGTTCCTTTCGGTAGCTCGTCACGGTAGCCCCTACCGGTCAGATGGTAGGGCCCACCGTCCATATGGTACCTGGGTCCCATCCTAAGTAGGTACCGCCAGAGAGGAATGGAACTAGGGAGGCAGGCGGTAGCCAGGTACCGTGTCAACGGTACCCCCCTACCGTCTATCGCGGCGAACACCAGACTTGCACCAGCTCCGTTTTCGTCCATCAAACAGCTTTAGTTCAGTAAATACTAGTATCACAGATCATAAACCATCGATCCAACCTTATCTAACCGTTCCCCAATGACAATATCCCAAAACAGGCTTTTCACATCATAACTACGCAAACAAGACATAATTCACGTATAGTCCACAAAGATCAACCGTAATGATTCTACGAACGTAAGATTCAAACCTACGGATACAACCATACGTTAGATGACCACGTACTCACCTCAAATTCGACGATTAACGATTACCGAGATAGTGTTAACAGCGTGGAGACGAATGGCGACTCCTTCTTCTTCCTTCTTCTTCTTCTTCTTTCTTCCTTCCTTTTTCCCCTGCTGTGTTCGTCCTTCTACTTTGTTCCGTTCGGCGAGAGTGAGACACGAGAGAGAGACGTGAGAGAGTGGGGAGGAAGTTACATAAATATGGTGAGGCCTAGGTCTTGGGGCTTGTAGGGAGTGTATTTATACTTTTTGGGTTTTGGGCTCTGTATTAACCGAACGTACCTGGCCCAAACGCACTTTCCGAGCCCACTAACTCCAAATCCAAGTCTGGTTTCACCGTTAGATTCGATCCGTCGAACCCTACACAACAGTATAATCTTTGTTGTCAAACGAAGAGTATATTCAACTTTCACCCAGTCCGTCTCAATAATCAATTAATTATTTCTAATTAATTAATTCTGATAGGCCGGGTTTTGGGGCGTTACATTGCTTTGTTGGGAGTCTGGTCTTTTCAGCTTTTTTGGCTTTGACTTTGGTTTCTTTTGTTTGTTTTTCCTTTCTGTTCTTTTTAGGATGCTTAGAGCATCATTTGGTTTATTTCTCCTTGTTTGTTTCTTTTTCTTTTTCTCTTGTTCTTTCCTTTTGGGCTTGTCCCTTAATAAAATAATTTCTTTCAAATATATATATATAATTATATATATATATATATATATATATATATATATATATATATCTATCTATATATATATATGTATGTATATATGTATATATATATATATATATATATATATATATATATATATATATATTGTTGGAGTTTTGCCCTGATGGCCAACTGTTTATCGTTATTCTATCATGTATAGGCAGATATAATATGTTTACACATCTCATGCTAATGTAAACAAATATTATATTCCTAGATTTATATTTAAAAGATGTTTATCAGATAGTGTTTTTTTTTTGCTGATGAGACTAACATCTTGAAATAAATATTTATCTAAATGTCCATAGTCGAGTATTAACGAGAGTGGGATATCGTTAATGCATGTGAGACTAGTGTGTGTATACAAGAAGTTTAGTACATACGTTTCGACGAAACCATTTCCAATTTTGGTTTCAAGAAGAACTCTGACGAATCTTGTGTATACAAGAAGGTCAGTGGGAGTGTAATAGTTTTCCTAATCTTATATGTCGATGACATATTGTTAATGGGTAACGATATTCCCGCTCTCACTTCTGTAAAGACGTGGTTGAGCGAGAACTTCTCCATGAAAGACTTAGGGGATGCTAGTTATGTCCTTGGCATAAGAATCTACCGAGATAGATCGAGAAAGTTAATAGGTCTAAATCAAAGTACATATATAGATAAAATCCTTGATCGATTTAGCATGTCTAACTCAAAGAAAGGATCTTTACCTATGACACCTGGCACGGTTCTTTCCAAGAGCCAGAGTCCTTCTACTCCCGAGCAAAAGGAACTCATGATAAAGGTTCCATACGCCTCTGCGATTGGATCCATCATGTACGCCATGATATGTACTAGACCTGATGTCGCATTTGCTTTAAGCGTGACCAGCAGATACCAGGGAAGTCCAGGAGAAGCACACTGGACAGTGATCAAGAACATCCTCAAGTATCTTCGCAATACTAAGGATGCATTCCTGGTATACGGTGGTGAGGAAGAGCTAAAGGTGGTCGGTTACACTGATGCTAGCTTCCAAACCGACAGAGACGATTCAAAATCACAAGCAGGATATTTGTTTTGCCTGAATGGTGGAGCTTTTAGTTGGAAGAGCTTTAAGGAGGATACAACCGCCGATTAGACTACAGAGGCTGAGTACATAGCTGCCGCCGAGGCAGCAAAAGAAGCTGTTTGGATCAAGAAGTTCATTACTGAACTTGGAGTGGTTCCTAGTATTAATGACCCTATCTCGTTGTTTTGCAACAACACTGGGGCCATTGCACACGCAAAGGAACCGCGATCTCACCAGAAAACCAAACACATTGTACGACGCTATCACATCATACGAGAAATCGCAGATAGAGGAGATGTGATGATTTGCAAAGTAGATACTGACGACAACATAGCCGATCCCCTGACCAAGCCTTTAGGAAAGCTAAAGCATGAGGGTCACACTAGGTCCATGGGCATTAGACCGATGCCAGATTGGCCATAGTGCAAGTGGGAGATTGTTGGAGTTGTGCCCTGATGGCCAACTGTTTATCGTTATTCTATCATGTATGGGCAGATATAATATGTTTACACATCTCATGCTAATGTAAACAAATATTATATTCCTAGATTTATATTTAAAAGATGTTTATCAGATAGTGTTTTTTTTTGTTTTTTGCTGATGAGACTAACATCTTGAAATAAATATTTATCTAAATGTCCATAGTCGAGTATTAACGAGAGTGGGATATCGTTAATGCATGTGAGACTAGTTTGTGTTGGATGTTTGACTTAGTCTCATAGTCAATGACGGTGTGTTCGCATCCGCACATGGGCAGATATTATCGAGAGATAATAGGAAGCCGGACTGACCCATCCTAAAGATGTTGCTTGAACTTTGAGTTCATGCTCTAAGCATCTTTAGCGCGACCACGGGTCTAACTATCCTTCGACTTGAAGTATTACGTTTTCGGCATATGTGAACCCGCATACTTTGATGCATTGTCCTAAGCCATATGAAATAAGGATGGTATACAGGCTTTGTTTTGGGTATGCCGCAGCGCGTATTCAGAAACGTAGATTACGTACATAGGATTTGTCACTACTCTTTTTTTAAAGAGATTAATGTCTTATGGGGCCCACTGATAAGTTATGACTGAGGAAACTGCATGGCCATGCTGAGATGCTTTTATGACGTCTGTTCCTATTAGTCAGACTTGATAAATCAGTGAATGACTTAATGGATACAAGCTGGATTTTATTAATCCCTTGCATTAAGTTTAGACATTGAGACAAAGGGATACAATTACACGGAGTCTGAGTCGTGGAAAGGTTTTGACGATGCAAACGTCTTAACTTATAATCTGGGGGCAATAATGTGTTGCTAGATACCGCTTATTGCTTATAGTATTGGTGCAGAGCCAATACTGTGGCCAGCTTTATAAGTGCCTATACGGGCCACACACTTTGAACAATTTAAGGAGTAGGATTAAACAATGGGATAATAAGTAATTTGTATATTTGTAAAATAGTAAAATAAAATATTTTGGAATATAATATTATATATATGTAAAACATTCGGTGATATATTTATATATATAAATACCGATATATATATATATATATATATATATATATATATATATATATATATATATATATATATATATATATATATATATATATATATATATATATATATATATATATATTATGTGTTGAATATTTTATTTTGGTTTGTCATTTTAATTATGAAAATAATTATTTTGACATAAACTATTTAAAGTATATTTGTATACTTGTTTAAAAAGTGATATGGGTATTTTATTTGATTTAAAATTAATTTTATATTAATTTTTGGTGTCAAATAAAATACACTTTGAACATTTGAGTGGAGAAGAATTTCACAAATCCTTCTCATATCATTGTTCGGCCAAGTGGGGATTTGTGGAATCAAATTTTTCTTTTGATTGATACTTTAGTGGAGCTAATAATTTTTGTCATTTAGTTAATGACAAAGTTAAATTTATCATTTTTCTTCCTTACAATTTGTACGCCACTTTGTAAAAGAGAATGAGAGTTTTGGCTATGGTTTAAGGGAGTATTCTCGGCCATTATTTCCTAGTGAGAGAAAAATATATTATTGTGTTCCATTAATATCATTTTGTGTATAGAAAATATCTATAATATTTTCTAAATATTATTAGAAATATTTTCTATAGAAATATACAAGATTATTATTATCCCAATTTTAATCTTTATATTATATACTACTATAATCTTTACTAGCATAAAGATTGTGGTCGACTCCGGCGTTGTTCGTGTGTCAAAGTTGGAGACCGGACGCTTGAACGGTTACGTTTGCACTTTCAACGCTCTTCCTACGACTTCTTCGTTTTACCGCTTACGGAGAAAGATACAAATTTCTTACTACTATAAGTTTTAGTACGTGATTCTGGGCAAGATAATCATGTTAGGATGTTAAAATTTTTATATTCTGCTGCCTATCCTTGCATGGTTACCTTTCAGTGGTATCGGAGCCAACGTACAAAACTATAGTTTTACGTTTGACTTTTAAAATTTTAAAAGTCAAAGTTTTAACTTGGTAATTATTAAAATTCAAAAATTGGTAAAATGATTTTATTTAGTCTTGGAATAAGTATTGGACTTAAATAAATCATTGAAAATGAATTCTAAATTTATTTATTTTATTTCTACCCGTAATATATATATAAAGATATATATTTTGATTTTTCGAAATATATATTTATATATATTGTAGAAATAGTAAATATAATTTTATTTGGACATAAAATATAATTTTATGATTGATAAAATTATATTGTAATTTTTGAATGTATTATTTCCTATTTTGAATTTATTGTATTTATTTAGGTGAAAACCGAAAATAAATATGGGAAAATTCAAAATGAACTTTATTAAACTTGGAAATATTATTTCTAAGTTGAATAAGGTTGTTGATAAATATATTGTTCAAAATAATATTAGTTAGTAATTAAATAAATATATATTTATATATGTACTCGGTATTATTACCGAAATATTATATATATTTATATATTTGTATTTTAATTACATAAATGACTAATATATATTTTGTAAAGTTATATCTCAGTAAGAAAAAGAATGTTTTTCAAAATATTAAATTTTTATAATTTAATGTTTTCAAAGATAATTTAAATGGCGTTTTATAACTTATTGAGATTTAACTAATATATTTTGGAAATAATGATTTATAAATTTTGGAAATTTTATTTCCAGGTTTATAAATGTTAAAAATAACTACTGGAAGTTGAAATTTAATTTTCATGATTTTTTCAAAATTGTTTCAAAATTATAATGGCCTTTTTGAATATAATTTTGCAAAAAGGGCATTTTGGTCAATTAGAATATTCTGGATTTTTATTTTTTCTGCTGGTAGAATATCCAGAATGCATAAAATGGTTTTTATAAAATTTTATTAGATTTATTTGGACATCTAATTTAATTTTATGAGTTTTAGAAAATATTTACTCCCGTAGCATTTTTCTAGAACTGTCTGGGGTGAGCGCGGTTCACCCGGTGTATGTATATCTCTATTGCTTGTGTGGATGTATGATATGCATGGTGGATGATTGTGGCTATAGTTTATTTGATTATAATACGGCCTGCGTGTCGTGCCTTATCTCATAAACTCTTGTTGTAAATCTATTTCTCTCTCTTACCTCAACTGAGGATTATTTTCTCACGTGGTGGTTTGAAGACGAAAAGATTTGAAGACCGTTTGAAGAAATCTAAAAGAATGGAGATAGCCCGAAGTCCAAGTGCCCAGAAGCCAGTGGGAACTATCGTTTTATTTTTCTTTTAGGGGCCACAATCATTACACGTTTATTTACTGCGTTTTGTGAATGCATGTTGAATGTATGTTGAACGCTAGTAATGGACATGTGCGCGGCCATGTCGATAGGTGAGATCTAAATTATAAATCCCTCACGAATATTAAGTCTGTTGCCTTCTGACGCCCGGCACCTATCCGGCTAATGTACACTGTCATGTACTCAGCCTCAGCAGAGCATAGTACGGTGTATGTTACGCTGGTTACGGGAACTGCCATAGCGTGGTCGCTGTCGCACGTTGGGTTAGACTTAACTGAGTCTCGGTCAAATGGATGGACGACTCAGAGGGAGTAAGTTGGGGTCATCAATGACAAGTCGGATGATTTTACTCATTCATCTAGCCAGGAGTTGGATCTTTATGATTTAATTGGAACTCTGTTCCTAACCAAAGTAGTCTGCTTGTAAGACGTGCCTCAGCCAATTACAAGTATGGTGAAAAGGTGTCCTGGTCCGGTTGTAGTAATATTGTTCGCCCAACACCAGACCAAGAGCTGAGAGCCCGGCTCATCAGTTGGAACTATGTTCCTACCTAAATAGTTGTCTTGTGGAGTAACGCCCAAGCGGAACGCAAGATAATGAAATATGGATCTTGGCCCACTAGAGGTTTCACCGGAAATCTCCGGATCAATATCGAGGGTTATTGATTTGTTAAAAATAGTGGGAGATAATTAATTAAAGGCCTAATTAATTATTAAACATGATAGATAACCTAGTTTGCAAAATTTTCTGTAGATGGCAAACAACAACAACCCTTTCAACCTGCGTTACATCCTGGAAAAAAACAAGTTATCCGGGACCAACTTTCTTGACTGGGAGATGAACCTCCGAATCGTTCATAACTGTGAGAGGAAACTCTACATCCTAGAAACGGATCCTCCCAAGACCCCTGATGCTATTGCTCGTGCGTCCGAACTCACTTCCTTCAAGAAGTATGAGGACGACGCGCGAGATGTAAAGTGTATCATTATGGCCAGTATGACCGCGGAGCTCCAAAGGCTCCACGCGGACATGGAAGTGCGTCCTATGATACAATGCTTAAGAGACCTTTACCAGGGTCAACCCCAAAACTCAGGTATTTACGTTATCGAAGTCAATATGTCTGATATCACCTCTTGGGTGATGGATACTGGATGTGGTTCTCACATCTGTACTTCTATGCAGAACTTGCATGAATGTAGACAATTGACGGAGGGAGAGATACAACTAAAAGTCGGCAATGGCGCACTCGTCTATGCATTGGCCATCGGAATCTATAGTTTATCTCTACCTAGTGGTCTAATATTGCATTTGAATAATTGTCTGTTTGTACCTAGTATGAGCAGAAACATCATTTCTGTATCCTGCCTTGACAAAGCAGGATTTTCATTCGTTGTAAAAGACAAAACTCTTTCTGTCTTTAGAAATGATATATTTTATGCAAGTGCAAAAATGACCAACGGTCTCTATGTCCTTGACATGGATACTACAATATATAACGTAGATGTTAAGAGAAACAAACCTAACAGTTTGAATCTCGCGTACCTTTGGCATTGTCGTTTGGGCCACATTAACGAGAAACGCATATCTAAGTTACATCGTTCTGGTGTACTTGATTCATTTGACTTCCATTCATATGATGTATGTAAATCTTGTTTACTTGGTAAAATGACAAAGGCTCCATTCACCGGTCACGGTGAAAGGGTGAGTGACTTATTGGGCCTCATACACTCCGATGTCTGTGGTCCAATTAGCACTGTAGCTAGAGGTGGTTATTATTACTTCGTTACATTTACTGACGACCTTAGTAGATTTGGATATGTGTATCTCATGAAACACAAATCGGAATGCTTTGACAAATTCAAAGAATTCAAGAACGAAGTAGAAAAACAATTAGGCAAAAGTATTATGACCCTCCGCTCGGATCGAGGAGGTGAATACTTAAGCCTGGAATTTGATGACTATCTGAAAGAGCATGGGATTTTATCCCAACTCACTCCTCCGGGGACACCTCAGTTAAATGGAGTGTCTGAGAGGAGAAATCGGACTTTGCTTGACATGGTCCGGAGCATGATTAGTCTAACAACATTGCCAGAATCATTTTGGGGATATGCATTGAAAACAGCAGCACACACACTCAACAGAGTTCCATCTAAAGCTGTCGAGAGCACACCATACGAACTATGGCGTGGGAGAAAACCGAGTTTCTCGTACTTTAAGATTTGGGGCTGTGAAGCTTATGTAAAACGTCTCATGACGTCTAGTAAGTTGGAGCCTAAATCTGATAAAGTAATTTTTTGTGGGATACCCCAAGAAAACTAGAGGGTATGAGTTCTATCATCCATCCGATAACAAAATTTTCGTTGCTCGGAATGGAACCTTCCTTGAGAAGGAGTTTCTTTCTGCTATCACTAGTGGGAGAAAGGTAGACCTCGAAGAAATTCGAGAACCACAAAAAGAAGTCCCGATAGTGTTGGAACCTGAGCAAAGAGATCAAGCAATTGAACCTCAAATTGCTCAAGATATACCACGTAGGTCAGACCGGATACGTAATCCTCCGGTCAGATATGGATTTCTCATGTCTGACGAAGGTGACGTCTTGTTGGTAGATCAAGGCGAACCAGAGACCTACCTCGAGGCAATTACATGCCCCGAATCCGATCTATGGCTCGAAGCCATGAAATCTGAAATGGAGTCTATGTACACAAACCAAGTCTGGACCTTGGTTGATGCGCCCGAAGGGGTAAAACCCATTGGATGCAAGTGGGTCTTCAAAAAGAAGACAGACATAGACGGGAAGGTTCATACCTTCAAAGCTAGATTGGTAGCAAAAGGTTATAGACAAATCCACGGAATTGACTATGATGAAACCTTTTCTCCAGTTGTTATGCTGAAATCCATTCGGATAATGCTTGCGATTGCAGCCTATTACGATTATGAAATTTGGCAGATGGACGTCAAGACGGCTTTCTTTAACGGGAACCTCAAAGAGGATGTTTTTATGACACAGCCTGACGGTTTTCAAATTGCTGGTCAGTCTGCCAAAGTTTGTAAGCTGCAACGTTCAATCTACGGATTGAAACAAGCATCTCGGAGTTAGTACATACGTTTTGACGAAACCATTTCCAGTTTTGGTTTCAAGAAGAACTCTGACGAATCTTGTGTATACAAGAAGGTCAGTGGGAGTGTAATAGTATTCCTAATCTTATATGTCGATGACATATTGTTAATGGGTAACGATATTCCCGCTCTCACTTCTGTAAAGACGTGGTTGAGCGAGAACTTCTCCATGAAAGACTTAGGGGATGCTAGTTATGTCCTTGGCATAAGAATCTACCGAGATAGATCAAGAAAGTTAATAGGTCTAAATCAAAGTACATATATAGATAAAATCCTTGATCGATTTAGCATGTCTAACTCAAAGAAAGGATCTTTACCTATGACACCTGGCACGGTTCTTTCCAAGAGCCAGAGTCCTACTCCCGAGCAAAAGGAACTCATGATGAAGGTTCCATACGCCTTTGCGATTGGATCCATCATGTACGCCATGATATGTACTAGACCTGATGTCTCATTTGCTTTAAGCGTGACCAGCAGATACCAGGGAAGTCCAGGAGAAGCACACTGGACAGTGGTCAAGAACATCCTCAAGTATCTTCGCAATACTAAGGATGCATTCCTGGTATACGGTGGTGAGGAAGAGCTAAAGGTGGTCGGTTACACTGATGCTAGCTTCCAAACCGACAGAGACGATTCAAAATCACAAGCAGGATATTTGTTTTGCCTGAATGGTGGAGCTTTTAGTTGGAAGAGCTTTAAGGAGGATACAACCGCCGATTCGACTACAGAGGCTGAGTACATAGCTGCCGCCGAGGCAGCAAAAGAAGCTGTTTGGATCAAGAAGTTCATTACTGAACTTGGAGTGGTTCCTAGTATTAATGACCCTATCTCGTTGTTTTGCGACAACACTGGGGCCATTGCACAGGCAAAGGAACCGCGATCTCACCAGAAAACCAAACACATTGTACGACGCTATCACATCATACAAGAAATCGTAGATAGAGGAGATGTGATGATTTGCAAAGTAGATACTGACGACAACATAGCCGATCCCCTGACCAAGCCTTTAGGAAAGCTAAAGCATGAGGGTCACACTAGGTCCATGGGCATTAGACCGATGCCAGATTGGCCATAGTGCAAGTGGGAGATTGTTGGAGTTGTGCCCTGATGGCCAACTGTTTATCGTTATTCTATCATGTATGGGCAGATATAATATGTTTACACATCTCATGCTAATGTAAACAAATATTATATTCCTAGATTTATATTTAAAAGATGTTTATCAGATAGTGTTTTTTTTTGTTTTTTGCTGATGAGACTAACATCTTGAAATAAATATTTATCTAAATGTCCATAGTCGAGTATTAACGAGAGTGGGATATCGTTAATGCATGTGAGACTAGTTTGTGTTAGATGTTTGACTTAGTCTCATAGTCAATGACGGTGTGTTCGCATCCGCACATGGGCAGATATTATCTATGTTTACACATCTCATGCTAATGTAAACAAATATTATATTCCTAGATTTATATTTAAAAGATGTTTATCAGATAGTGTTTTTTTTTTTTGCTGATGAGACTAACATCTTGAAATAAATATTTATCTAAATGTCCATAGTCGAGTATTAACGAGAGTGGGATATCGTTAATGCATGTGAGACTAGTGTGTGTTGGATGTTTGACTTAGTCTCATAGTCAATGACGGTGTGTTCGCATCCGCACATGGGCAGATATTATCTAGAGATAATAGGATGCCGGACTGACCCATCCTAAAGATGTTGCTTGAACTTTGAGTTCATGCTCTAAGCATCTTTAGCGCGACCACGGGTCTAACTATCCTTCGACTTGAAGTATTACGTTTTCGGCATATGTGAACCCGCATACTTTGATGCATTGTCCTAAGCCATATGAAATAAGGATGGTATACAGGCTTTGTTTTGGGTATGCTGCAGCGCGTATTCAGAAACGTAGATTACGTACATAGGATTTGTCACTACTCTTTTTTTAAAGAGATTAATGTCTTATGGGGCCCACTGATAAGTCATGACTGAGGAAACTGCATGGCCATGCTGAGATGCTTTTATGACGTCTGTTCCTATTAGTCAGACTTGATAAATCAGTGAATGACTTAATGGATACAAGCTGGATTTTATTAATCCCTTGCATTAAGTTTAGACATTGAGACAAAGGGATACAGTTACACGGAGTCTGAGTCGTGGAAAGGTTTTGACGGTGCAAACGTCTTAACTTATAATCTGGGGGCAATAATGTGTTGCTAGATACCGCTTATTGCTTATAGTATTGGTGCAGAGCCAATACTGTGGCCAGATTTATAAGTGCCTATACGGGTCACACACTTTGAACAATTTTAGGAGTAGGATTAAACAATGGGATAATAAGTAATTTGTATATTTATAAAATAGTAAAATAAAATATTTTGGAATATAATATTATATATATGTAAAACATTCGGTGATATATTTATATATATAAATACCGAAATATATATATATATATATATATATATATATATATATATATATATATATATATATATATATATATATATATATATTATGTGTTGAATATTTTATTTTGGTTTGTCATTTTAATCATGAAAATAATTATTTTGACATAAACTATTTAAAGTATATTTGTATACTTGTTTAAAAATGATATGGGTATTTTATTTGATTTAAAATTAATTTTATATTAATTTTTGGTGTCAAATAAAATATACTTTGAACATTTGAGTGGAGAAGAATTTCACAAATCCTTCTCATATCATTGTTCGGCCAAGTGGGGATTTGTGGAATCAAATTTTTCTTTTGATTGATACTTTAGTGGAGCTAATAATTTTTGTCATTTAGTTAATGAAAAAGTTAAATTTATCATTTTTCTTCCTTACAATTTGTACGCCACTTTGTAAAAGAGAATGAGAGTTTTGGCTATGGTTTAAGGGATATTCTCGGCCATTATTTCCTAGTGAGAGAAAAATATATTATTGTGTTCCATTAATATCATTTTGTGTATAGAAAATATCTATAATATTTTCTAAATATTATTAGAAGTATTTTCTATAGAAATATACAAGATTATTATTATCCCAATTTTAATCTTTATATTATATACTACTATAATCTTTACTAGCATAAAGATTGTGGTAGACTCCGGCGTTGTTCGTGTGTCAAAGTTGGAGACCGGACGCTTGAACGGTTACGTTTGCACTTTCAACGCTCTTCCTACGACTTCTTCGTTTTACCGCTTACGGAGAAAGGTACAAATTTCTTACTACTATAAGTTTTAGTACGTGATTCTGGGCAAGATAATCATGTTAGGATGTTAAAATTTTTATATTCTGCTGCCTATCCTTGCATGGTTACCTTTCATATATATATATATATATATATATATATATATATATATATATATGGCAAAGCAATCAGGTTTTATTAATGAAAACGGAACAAGGGGATACAATCATGGTACAAAATATTTTTAACAACATCAGGGCAAAGGTTGATATGCCAGTATTCCTTGAGAGGGGAATCTAAAGTCCTGTCCACCTTTGCGAGACCATTTGAAGCAGAGTTCCCTTCCCGTAAAATGTGAGAAACTTGAATTCCATTTTGAAGGATGAGTTGACCCAAAACGTCAATTGGGAAAGAGGAAACTGAATTTTTATTGAACAATGGAATCCTGGAAATAATAGACTTAGCATCAGTCTCATAAATCAGAGAATTGGAAATTAAAAGGGCCCATCTAATTGCTTTATTAGCGGCATCCACTTCAGCTTGGTAGGCACTTCTAGAGTGTAGTTTGAAGGAGGCCCCACGGACCAGTCTTCCTTCTGCATCTCTTAATATAGCTGCACCTCTTTGATGTGTTGTGGTATAGGAGGCATCAACATTGAGTTTAAGCCTACCCGTAGGAGGTGCCTTCCATTTAACCATGCGAACGTAGTTGTGAGATGTGAACCTGGGTATAAGATTATGTGAGAATAACCAGGAGTCAAAATGGTGAAGTTTGCGGGGAGTCTTGATGGACAACCATTGTTTGGTATACGAATCAATCTGATGAATAAGACTTGAAGTGCTAAAATTAGAACATTTCCCATAAATGATCTCATTCATCTTTTTCCAGATGTGCCACGTGATTATCCCTGGCAGATGTTTACGCAGTAGCCCATAAAGGTTAGGTGTGTCCCTCAACCACCAGTTCATAAAGTGTTGGTTGATAGTAGATGATTCTGTGTGGAGGAAGTTTAAGCATCTAGCATAATGTCCCCGAATATCCACGATCTTAGCACAATCAATCAGGGAATGTTTTGCTATGAGGCTTGAATTCATGCAGAAAGGACAAACAGAAGGGAGAGCAAAACCAAGCTTTCGAAGGTTTTCAGGGATCGGGAGGCACTTGCGTAAAAGTTTCCACATAAAGATGCTGATTTTGGACTTTTGTGGGGATTCCCAAATATTATGAAACGCAAGAGAAGGGCTAGAATTAGTCCTGCAAACCTCATAAGCACTCTTAAGGGTGAACTGCCCAGATGGGTCCTCATTCCAAATAAATGCTTCCTCCTCAGTAGTATGGCAGTGATTGAGAGATTTGACATTAATCCTTGTGATCCTAGTCTAGGTAGGGGAATCCACCAAGTGACATTCCATCTCTCCCCGCCTATGATATTTCGCCCTCATGAATCTCCCCCAGAGACTGTTATTATGTTGATATTTCCACCATAATTTGAGACTTCAGCCAATGATGCTTCTTCTGGCCACAACCCCACCAGAACCTTGCCATCTTTTGATGAAGAAGGTTGATGATGGATTTAGGAACAGTGTTTGCAGCCAAAAAGTAGTTAGGAATGATATTGAGGACATGATTAATAAGGATTAATCTTCCTGCCTGATCCAAGTTTTTTTGATACCATCCATTGAGTTTCTTGTCAAAGGAAGAAATGAGAAGTGTACAATGGTGTTTCCTTGTGATGCCAGAGTGGATAGGGCTACCCACGTAGCTAAAAGGGAGCTTTCTGTGTGGCATGGTCAGGAGTTGTTCCAGCTCCTTAATTCTCATAGTATTAAACTTCTTCCCAACCATGATGCTGCTCTTAGAGGAGTTAATAGTCTGACCAGAGACCTGTTGATATTTGGCCAAGAATGTCTTCAAATTGGAAATAGATCTGAGCTGAGCATTGGTGAAGATAATGAGGTCATCCGCATAAGGGGGATGTCTTCAACTTCCTCTTGGTTGTGAACCCGGATAGGTCCTAGAGAAGGCAGTTCTGACATTGGGCTCCCTTCAGCATGAGGAGGTTCTGACACTGGGGTCCCTTCTGCATGAGGAGGTAAATCTGAATGAGCCAACCCAGAAGGGTCCAAGAAAAAAAACATTGGTGGAAGGTAAAAACACTGGAGCCCTCCTTCTTGCACCCATCTTGGAAGTTTCTACATGTTCTTCTCTTATAGTGGGTTTTGGGGCCCAAACATGAACAGGTTTGGAAATATCCCCCTGTCTAGGAATAGCTGGAGCCTTGCCCTTCCGAGTGACCTTGGACCATCCCTGCTGGACTTTGTCGTCGTTATTATCCTGGACTTTAGGGGCTGGAATATCCCTTTTCGCCGGTTGTGTGACCGGTTTACAGGTCAGATGGTTGTGACCCAGTTTCCGGCAAGAATTACAGAAAAGAGGGGGGTCTTCATAGACAACCTGGGAGAAGAGATCAACATCAGCATGTTTGACAAGAATGCGTTGGTGGAGAGTCCTGGAAATGTCAAGTTCCACACAAACCCTAGCATACTTGGGTATGGTGAAGTTGAGCGTAGCATTGTAGACCTTTAAAGGGGTCCCCAACATGGAGGCAATACTGAAAAGAGCAGCTTGTTCATGAAGGTGAATTGGAAGATGAGGAATGGAGATCCAGACCAGAACAATGGGGGAGTCTTCCTCTTGTGTTAAGGTTGGAGACCATTTGGTTACAGACATGGTATCCTTACCAATGGTCCAAACCTTACGATAAAAGAATCTCTGGTAGTCTTCATCTTGCTCGAAATTGATGAGGAAGCTGTTGGAAAACAGTTCGCCCACTGTGAACCCCCCTGAGAAACCCAAACGAGTCAAGAAGTTCTTAACGACCAAAAGGGGGGGTCTTCTCCTGAACTTCACGATCAAAGCATACCTGAAGCGAGTTGTTAGTCGTCGAAATCTTCTTGAGAGAAGGTTATGGACGGGCAGCCCTTGAACATACTCTTATTAGCCTGAGAGCTGGTTTTAGGTGATTGTTTGAAAAGATCAGAGAAGAGCTTGGACCTCACCGGTTGTTCGCCGTAAACTGGCGGGTTATCGCCGTCTCTAGAGAGAGAGAGCATTTTTCATCGATATATATATATATATATATATATATATATATATATATATATATATATATATATATATGTATGTATGTATGTATGTATGTATATGTATATGTATATATATATATATATATATACATATATATATATATATACATATATATATATATATATACATATATATATACATATATATATATATATATATATATATATATATATATATATATATATATATATATATATATATATATATATATATATCTTATCTTTACTTATACTTACATTTATATTTACTGTGAAACTAACCCATCCATACTGATTACTGCTCCAAAATGTTAGAATAAGTGTCCTTCACTAAAGGGGGGTGAATAGTGAGGCACGAAAATGTTTATAGCTTTTTGCGGAATAAAAATCGCAGGGATAAAGTAAAGAGTGAAATAAAAGGGAGTAAAGGGAGCACACCAAAATTTATACTGGTTCACCACAAAGTGTGGCTAGTCTAGTCTCCCGAGAGACTCTCTCGAGCTATACTACTTCCGTTAAGCTTACGGGTGCTTAACAAACCGTTACAACATGAGAACTCGAGTCCCACGAGCCTCAATACACTTGCTCGGAGATACCACACTCCAAGACTTCAACCCGAAGGAAAATAACTTTCCTTCGTACAACCAAGGGAAACAAGCTTCCCTAAACGTGTTTACAACACTAAAAACACTCAAGAACAAATACTCTCGTTTAGAGTGGATATTTAGTAAAATATATACGCTCAAGAACAACTCAAACTTCACACAATTTGGCTCTAGAAAGCTATGAAAAAGGTGTTATATGAATGCAATGATAATGTCTGTAATGTTAAGTGATTTGGTGTGTAAAGCAGACCCAAACACACCTTTTTATAGTGCCAAAATAGGCTATCCCAGCGATGTATGGACTTACCCATCATTGGTAAGCCAATTTTTTCTTCAGTTTTGAACCCAACGGTCACCTACATTGCTGTTCCAGATGTTTCTGGAAACCCAACCTTGGCTCAACAGCGATGTCTAACAACGAACATTGCTGTTGGAGGACTTAACGCCAAACCATGGTTTTCAGCTGCCCATGCCGGACAGCGCTGTTGGTTACTCCAACATCGCTGTTGGGCTGGTTTAGCCAGACCCATGGTTGGTTTAGTCATGCCGTTAGCCGATGTCAAAAATCTAAGTGCTCCAAAGTAAAAACCAAGTATTGAAAAAAAAATTTTAATGCATTTTTCTAAGAAATCAAGTAAAACATCTTGAAAACCACGTCATTTAGATAAAAACCACAGCTAGCCAAGTTTACACCGTTTCACATGGTTTTTGTTAAACGACCAAAAACGAAGGGTGGGTTTTGAAGCGTTTTTGTTGGAGAACTATTTAAATATTCCTAGAAGTAAAAATCAATCATAAAATGTCGAAAACCACTTGGTTGGTTTGGACGCCAAAAAACAACGCCGATAACCGAATGCCGAACGCCGGTTTCTGAAAACCGAACGCTGGATGACTTGGTTTTTGGTTTGGGCAAACACCAAGTGTTTTAGGCTTGTTTAAATCTTATGAAAATCATTTTTGAATATGCAAAAGAATATTTTAATGATGTGAGCCTAGAGAGCCAAGTTTTAGAAGTTTGTGCTGGTCTTGATCACATTACGACCGACTCAATTAATTCTAAGTCTTCGTTCTTGGTTCTTGACTCTTGGTTTTCAATTCGTCATGCCATGTTCCTTCGCCTTTGATTTTGTCAGCTTGATTTTGTTATCACGCTGGTTTGGCATTATCAAAACCTGTCATAAAACAAACACGGTTTAGTACGACATAGGCGTAAACCCGTGTTCCAACAATTTCCCCCTTTTTGATAATGGCAAACAAGACGGGGATATGCATACTAAGGGATTTTTTATTTTCAAAAGGTGTGAAAAAGTTCCCCCTTAATTTGTGTTTAAAAGAAAGTAGTCATATTAAAATCAAACGATCCCGTTTTAAGAGACGTTCCCCCTTAGTATTGATATAAATAAGTGACCAACGCTAGAGGGGGGTGAATAGCTGGTGAAGAATTTTGGTTTAACGCAAAATTCCCGTAGTAGTAAATGGAACAGACTAGATCTTCTAAAAGATCAGTTTATCCCGTGTTGTCTCAAGGATCGGCCCAAGGGAAAGTTAAGCAAGACTAGTTAGACAAGATTTACTCAATGACTCAAAAAGTTTTCAAAAGGTCGAATAAGGAATGAAGATTGAATTTTTATCTTTCAGAAATAAAAGGTAGGGATGTAATTATTGGTTAGGTGATGGTTCTTTTTAGAGTAAAATCATCAGTTACTTTTACCTTAAATCTTTTTACTAGTAAGTAAACATCTTTTCAAATATTTACTTAACAATCAATCCAATGTCTAAAGATCAAATATCAAACTACTGGACTTGACTTTATTAAATTCCAGATTTCTCAAGAAATATAATTTTCAAAAATAGATTTGCTTTCTCTCGATTTACAAATCTCAAGTATAAATTCTCAGTAATAAAAACTAGCAAATTTCCTTTTATAATTCAACTCAATGATTTTCTCAGAAAATTACCATCACCATTCCAATAATCACATCACCAATTAATTTAGCTACTCATAATAAAAACTTCCAACACACGTGCATCATAAGAAGACATTTTTCAGTTGATAGTAAAAAGTTAACAAACTTACTTCAACAAATCTGAAGAACTGAGATCCGGGCTACAATTTGCTCCGTGAAAACTCCAAAGAATAATACTAATCTAAAATATGAAAGTAGCTTTGTAAATCTAGACTAAAAATGGAGAAATTCGGGTTTTTGGGAGAAGAGGGGCGTTGTGCAGCGTGTTAAATCGGAGAGGGGGAGTGCTGTATTTATAGGATTAGACGCGAAGCGTCCAACCCCCAGCCGTCCGGATCCAAAGCGTCCAAAGTTGGACGCCCTACGCGGCCCATCCATTCGCTGCTTGCCACGTGTCATTCTTGACGCCCAATCATCGCCAAACGTCCAAGGGGAAGCGTCCAACCCGCAAAGCGTCCAAGGTTGGATGCTTCGGGCCTTCTCCTGTGGGCTTTTTTCGCGGCTTGATCCAATTCGGGCCCAATTTTCAATTTTCACTTTGCTTCGCAGTCTGTTTCAGTTTCCTCCAAAATTCTCATGATAAAAATCTCAGTTAAAAATTTTTCTCTCTTTCAAATATAAGTAGAAAAATCAACAATCAAGACTAGACAGATTTTAAACCAATTATTATTCTTTAAAGAACAAATCAAAGATATTGTTCAGTTTAACATAAAATTATGCACTGCTTATCACTATTTTCGTGCAATAACGCTTAAAATATGTAGAATAAAATAAGAACAAAATGAACTTATCAAATTCCTCACACTTAAACGTTGCTTGCCGTCAAGCAACAACTTCAAACCACTGAGGGTATGACATTCTATTATTATTGCTGAAAACAACGTTAATTGCATCATTATGAGGCCAATTCAACTAACATAATCATCAGACTTTGTTAAATAGCTATAATTTTAGAGTTGTCTCTCATTTCTTCTGAAAATTTGCCAAGTTTTCACCAAACACGTATTTTACTTGATTAAATCAAATAGAAGCAAACCATTTACTGAAATGAATGTATTTCTTAAAAGAATTGTTAAGATCAAATAGACTCAACTATCTCTTCTAAAGCCCATTGTTCACGAATAATTGCCAATAATGTAAAGGCCTTAATAACCTCAATATGTGTTGTTTCTTGATGAGAACGCTTCTCATTTCATAGAAACTTAATTATCTTACCAAGATTGTGGATTTATTCTATGTCAGATGCATACTTGCTCCCTCGCCTTATGCGATTAGCGGGAGAAGCAGAGCGCCTTTTTAGGAGATAGAATTTCCAATTCGTCGCTTAAGCGCAATCTTAGCAAAAATTCATGATTAAAGGTACAGGAAGCAAATATTTAGTGCAGACCTTTACACATTGTTAAGAATTCCAGTGAAATCAGTAGTTTTTAAAGGTAATTAAAGTATCTGACTTAAGAAAAAATTTAAAGAAAATACTAGTTAATTTCAGCAATGGTAGTAGTCTATTCGAAAAAAAATCACGTAAAAATAGGAGTTTGCCAAAACCTTTGAAAATTCTCAATTTATATGCTTAACACCCTATCAATTAACTATTCAATATTAGACTGATGATTATGCTAAAACCAAAGTGGTCTACAAGTATACAAGTAAAACACGTCTCATTCGATCATTTCAACCAGGTAACTTTCCTCCTCACACTTGAACACAACTGCGTCCCCGCAGTTGGGAAAAAAAATGTTTAGGAGTATAATACCGGATTGGGATGATTGACTAATAACAAAAGAACTCACACATCAATAAATCAAAAGGAGTTGATTGAAATAGAAATAGAGCAAGTGCATAAATAAATGTTACCGGTGGAAAATAAGAAGTTCCAACAATCCAGTTGATCATCAATTCCTGCTCATAAATGAAGAGAAATAGTTTTCAAAGGAAAATAATATGAAGATCACTAAGGGGGAGGAACAGAAGCGGATCGATCGTCGCCCTCAGGAGAGCGAGGGGTGAGCCCAATGTGCACATCTGAGTAAAAGCCAGTAAAGGTCCTCCGAAGCTGAGCAAAGCTCTCAGCCTGGGATGCCTACTGCTGTCCGATTTCGGACATCCTGTGCATGATGGTATCCTGCTGCTCAAGGATCCTCCTAGCCCATTCAGGGGTCGGATCTGCCTGGGTCGTGGCTCGAGCAGCCTGAGAAGTGGGACGGCAACGAGTGGCTCTCCTAGACGAGACCTGCGAAGATGCTCCTGAGGTCGAGGGCGCAGATGAAGAAGCAGCGTTGCTCTCGGTAGAGCTAGCTCCCAACCTCCTACGGATGTGAGCATTCCTCAACATGCCCGCGTCTAAATCTCGCATCAACATCTGTGCCTGCGGAATGGGCGCCGCCCCCTCGAGTGATCGGAAGAGTTTACGCCTACGTCGTACTAAACTGTGTTCGTTTCTATGACAGGTTTTGATAATGCCAAACCGCCGTGACATAACAAGGCTAAAGAGAACAAAAACCAAGGCGAAGGAACATGGCATGATGGTTTGAGAACCAAGAATCCAGAATCAAGAACGAAGAATTAGATTTGTATTGAGTCGGTCTTAATGTGATCAAGACCGGCACAAACTTTCAAAACTTGGCTCTCTAGGCTCATTTCATCAAAACTCTTTTTACAAACTCAAAAATGTTTTTCATAAGTTTTAATCTACCCAAAAACACTTGGAGTTCGCCCAGACCAAAAACCAAGCCATCCGGCATTCGGTTTTCAGAAACCGGCGTTCGGCTCTCGGTTTTTGGCATTGGTTTTTGGCGTCCAAACCAACCAAGTGGTTTTCAACTTTTTATGACTTTTTTTTACTACTGGGCACATTTAAATAGTTCTCCAACAAAAACGCCTCAAAAACCATCTTCCGTTTTTGGTCGTTTATTGAAAACCATGCGAAACGGCGCGAAATTGGCTAGCCGTGGTTTTCAACTAAATGACGTGTTTTTTAAGATGTTTCACTTGATTTCTTAGCAAAATGCAATAAGAAAATGTTTTCTAAACTTGGTTTTTATTTTGGAGAACTTGCGTTTTTGACATCGGCTAACGGCGTGACTAAACCAACCATGGGTCTGGCTAAACCAGCCCAACAGCGATGTTGAGCTAATCAACAGCGCTGTCTGGCCTGGGTAGCTTAAAACATGGTTTGGCGTTAAGTCCTCCAACAGCGATGTTGGACATTAGACATTGCTGTTGAGCCAAGGTTGGAATTCCAGAAACTTCTGGAACAGCGATGTAGGCTTCCCTACAGCGCAGTCCGACCTAAGCCAAAAATATAGTGCATTGGCAGAAAGTTTTTGGACAGCGATGTTGACCCAGCAACAGCGCTGTCAGGCCAAACTTCCATCTTCAAAGGCAGACCTAAACAGCGATGTTCTATTATGGAACATCGATGTAGAGACCTGACCGTTGGAAGAAATTTAAGGCTAAAACTTTTCTTGTTTGGAAGTCAACAGCCAAAACAGTGATGTAGGGAATTTAGACATCGCTGTTGGCATGATCGTTGCTTCCCATTTTTCAAAACGCAAGCCTAGAACAGCGATGTCCAGGCCTAGGACAGCGCTGTCTAGGTGAATTTCAGCAGATCCAAATTTTATCAAATCCCACAAATTGTGCCAATCACCCCTTAAATACTTTGGTCCGTTGGAGCCTATTTTTCTACTATAAAATGGGTGTTTGGGTCTGTTTTACAAACACACATTACTTCACAACTCCTACTCTTTCATTGCAAATCATTCTTCAATTATTCATAGCTTTTGAGAGCCATTTTTTTGTGAAGCTTGTGTTGTGTTCTTGAGCGTTCTTAGTTTAATCATTATCCACTCTAAAAGAGAGTATTGTTCTTGAGTGTTTTAGTGTTCTTAAACACTTGACAAGAGAAGGTATTTCTCTTGTTGTCGAAGGAAGGGCTGTTTCCTTCGAAGGTTCGTTGAGGTTCGTGTGACTCGAATTCTCAAGTTGTACGGGTTTGTTAAGCACCGTTAAGCTTAACGAGGTAGTAGTGTAGCTCGAGAGAGTCTCTCGGGAGGCTGGATTAGCCACAAGTTGTGGTGAACCAGGGTAAAATCGGTGTGCCTCTTACTCTTTTCTTTACTTCTCATTTATTCATTTTTTATTCCTGCGATTATTGATCAAACGCTATTCACCCCCCCTCTAGCATTAGTCTCTTATTCTAACAATTGGTATCGGAGCCTAACTCGCGTCCAAACTTAACCGTTTGAGAGTAAAGCGATCATGGGCTCTTCTTCTAGAAATCTCTATGCAGGAATTGGAGAAGGTCAATCAACTTCTAGGCCACCACTCTTTGATGGCACCAACTACTCTTATTGGAAGGAACGGATGAGAATCTACATTCGTTCCACCAACTTCCAATTGTGGTTGGTGATCAAAAATGGCGAGGAAATCCCTATGAAGAAAGTGGGAGAAACCACGGTCCCAAAGACCGAAAACGAATTTGATGCTGAGGACATCAAGAAGATTGAAAACTATGCAAAGGCCATCAATATGCTATATTGCGCGGTCAACCCCGATGACTACCGAAAGATCTCCTGTTGCACAACTGCCAAGGAGATGTGGGACAAGCTTGAGGTGACGTACGAAGGTACCGATCAAGTTCGCGAAGCCAAGATCGACTTTCTCACCCAAGAGTACGAAATGTTCCGGATGAAAGAAGGTGAGAAAATTGATGACATGTTCGACCGGTTCTCAAAGATCATCAACGATCTTCATGCTCTCAAAAAGACTTACACCAACAAGGATCTCATGAGGAAAATCCTGCGAAGCCTCACACCCGAATGGAGGTCAAAAGCCGATGCAATCTATGAATCCATTGGAGTCTCCAACGTCACCATCGACGGGCTAAGAGGTAACCTTAAAACCTATGAATCTACTATTCTAACCCCGTCTTTGGATGAACAAAAGAAAAAGGGGATAGCTCTCAAAGCCACCAAGGAACCGATGGAAGAGGCTTCAAGCGATGACGACAATGAATTTGGGCTCGTCATCAAGAAGTTCCACAAGTTCATGAAGAAGGAATTTGAGCGGAAGGGAAGGAAGCACGACGGTCCTCCCAAGTGCTACGGCTGTGGCGAGATTGGCCACATCAAGCCAAGGTGTCCAAAGGCCAAACACGGCAAGGATAAGCCTGGCTTCAAGAAGCAAAGGGCCTACATCTCTTGGGGTGGCGATTCCGGTGACGAATCAACCGACCAAGAGGAGGACGAAGATGCAAATCTCTGCCTCATGGCGCATGAAGATCAAAGCGACGACGTCCAAGAGGTATGTAACATTTCTTCCGACTCTTATACTTTTGAAGAAATGCAAGAAGCACTTCATGAACTTTATGAAGAATTTGTTAGCGCCTCTAAAATAAATAAATCTTTGAAGAAACGTCTTTCTACACTTGAAAACGATTTTGAAAAATTGGAAAAAGAAAATGAAATACTTAAACAAGAAAACAAATTTTTTGGAAAAAGAAGCGCTGACAAACCAGAAAGTTCTTCAAGTGAATGTGGGTCTTGTAAGGCTTTAAAAGAGCAAGTCGCTAAACTTGAGAGCACGGTCAAGAAATTTAATACTCCTCACAAAGACTTAAATTTACTTCTTGACACTATGGATTTTTCTAAAGAAGGAATAGGTTTTGATAAAAATAAAGCAAAAGTTAATGTTGAGCCACCACCTAGACAATCATCTAAGGTTCAACATAAGAAACCTAAAAATCAAAATAATAGAAAACATAGTCAACCTAAGGACACTAGACAATCTAGACTAAAACCTAGGAATGAAAACGGTCATGGTAGACAACCCAAGAAAAATGATTTTGTGCATAAAAATGAATTTTCTCAAATAAGAAGAAATAATGCTAGAACACCTAGAAGAGGCCAGTTTCAAAATTTCCAAAAACCATCATTTTCACAAAATAGGAACAAAATGGTTAAACCTTCTAACTATTATGAACCTAGGCACATGTATAACCCCAATGTAGTTTGCCATTACTGTAATAGGATAGGCCATATTGCTCCCGTTTGTTACATTAGGCATAGGCACCTATCACAAAATCAAGCACACTACCATCACACACCTAACACCCGAGGACCCAACGTAAATTGGGTACCTAAAACTCATTGATGTGTTTCATAGGTGTGCTTGAAGGCATCAAGTGTACTTTGGTACCTTGATAGCGGATGCTCCAAGCACATGACCGGGGATGCATCCAAGTTTCTCCAAATCAAACCCGCTAAAGGAGGAAACGTAGTTTTTGGAGATAACAGCAAGGGAAAGATCATTGGCATTGGTTCAGTAGGTAAATCTGAAAACTCCTCTATAGATAATGTCTTGCTTGTTAATGGTCTCAAACACAATCTCTTGAGCATAAATCAATTATGTGACAAGGGAAACCGTGTGACTTTCGATTCAAAATCATGCACGGTAGAACGCCTTAGCGACAATAAGGTCATTCTACGTGGTGATAGAATCGATAACATTTATATGGTTAACTTAGACAAATCTCCTTCCGACTTTGCTAAGTGCCTCATGAGTAAAGAGGAAGACACTTGGTTATGGCACCGAAGGGTAGCTCATATGAACATGAACCTTTTGAACAAATTGGTTTCACAAGACTTAGTAATTGGCATTCCAAAACTTAAGTTTGAAAAAGACGCCATATGTGATGCATGTCAAAAGGGGAAGCAAGTTCGGGCTTCGTTTAAGTCTAAGAACGTTGTTTCAACGTCTAGACCGCTTCAACTTTTGCACATGGATCTTTTTGGTCCTTCTAGAACGAAAAGTTTTGGTGGCAATTACTTTGCGTTTGTGATTGTCGATGACTACTCTAGGTTTACATGGACCTTGTTTCTTACTCATAAAAGTGAAGCATTTCATGTTTTCTAAAATTTTCTAAAGAAAGTTCAAAATGAAAAAGAAACAACCATAATAGCCATAAGAAGCGACCATGGGGGAGAGTTCGAACGAAATCTGTTTTCAGATTTGTGTGACGAACTTGGCATTGATCATAACTTCTCAGCCCCACGTACACTACAACAAAATGGAGTGGTGGAACGCAAAAATAGATGTCTCGAAGAGATGGCTAGAACTATGATCAATGAGGCAAAAATCCCTAAGTATTTTTGGGCGGATGCCGTGAGTACCGCGAGCTACGTGTTTAACCGAGCCGTCATTCGACCAATACTCATGAAAACGCCCTATGAACTATACAAAGGGAGAAAGCCAAACCTTTCCCATCTTCGAGTCTTTGGTTGCAAATGTTTTATTCATAATAATGGCAAAGATAACTTGGGAAAATTTGATGCCAAATCGGACGAAGGGATTTTTCTTGGTTATTCTCTTCGCAGCAAGGCCTATAGAGTATTTAATAAACGTACTTTGACTATTGAGGAATCACCTCATATTGTATTTTCCGAAGATAATCCTCGCTTGGCGAGAAAGGCTATTTGTGATGATCTTGCAGATTCATTAGAGAAAGTACACATTGAAGACGATGAAGAAGACACGCCATTATACACCAACCCGCAACCACAACCTGAGGAAACACCTCAAGTGATGGTCGAAAATGCGGACCAAGCGGACGAAGAAGAACAAGAGGAAGCCCAGGAACAAGAGGAAACCGAGCTTCCCATCGCCTGGAGAACGCACAGAAACCATCCACTTGATCAGGTAATCGGCAGCATCAACCGCGGGGTAAGTACTCGTAACTCTCTTAGGGACACCGTAGGACACATGGCTTTTGTATCTCAAATTGAACCTACAACCATTTCCGAAGCAATAAACGGTAAGCATTGGACCTTGGCTATGCAAGAGGAGCTAAACCAATTCAAACGAAATGACGTTTGGGAATTGGTGCCAAGGCCTGATGATCGCACGATTATTGGTACGAAATGGGTGTTCCGTAACAAACTTGATGAAAATGGAATAATCACTAGAAACAAAGCTAGGCTCGTACCTAAAGGCTACAATCAAGAAGAAGGCATTGATTTTGAAGAAACGTATGCACCTGTAGCACGTTTAGAAGCTATTCGCTTACTTCTTGCTTTTGCTTCGTCTATGGATTTTAAACTTTATCAAATGGATGTTAAGAGTGCCTTCCTCAATGGTTTTATTCAAGAGGAAGTGTATGTTGACCAGCCCCCGGGGTTTGAGGACTTTGAGTTTCCCGATCACGTCTTCAAACTCAAGAAAGCGCTCTACGGTCTTAAACAAGCACCACGTGCTTGGTACGAACGCTTGAGTAAATTTCTTTTGGATAGTGGTTTCCAAAGGGGAAAGGTAGACACCACACTTTTCATCAAGAGTAAAAACAATAACATCCTTTTGGTTCAAGTTTATGTAGACGACATTATATTCGGTGCTACTAACGAGTCTTTGTGCAAGGAATTCTCAACGCTAATGACTAGCGAATTTGAAATGTCAATGATGGGCGAGCTCACATTCTTTTTGGGACTCCAAGTTAAGCAAATAAAAGATGGCACGCTCATTTGTCAAACTAAATACTGCAAGGAGCTCCTAAAACAGTTTGAAATGGACAGCGCCAAAGCCATGGCGACCCCGATGAGCACGTCTGATCATCTTGACAAAGACGAAAAAGGTAAGGAAGTAAAAGTCAAAAAGTATCGAGGTATAATCGGATCCCTTCTTTATCTTACTGCTAGTAGGCCGGATATCATCGTCTCCCGGATCATCAAACCCAGGATGCACGGCCACACCATCATGTCCGGTGAAGATCTCAAGCTCATCCATGCGATCATGCACTCAGCCCCAATCAATTGGGCAAAGTTTGCCATGATCAACATGACGATTGCCGCGTCCACCGACCACGACCACCTCCTCCCGTACCCGTTCGTGGTGATGGACATCCTTGAACGGTTCAAGGTGACCACCACCGTTGGCCCACTCACAAAGGCCACGAAGATTTGGGCGGTCAGCACCCAAACCTTCAAGAAGCGGTCGGACAACGCCGTACCTGCCACTGCCGTGCAACGGCGCCGTTCTGCTGCTGGCCCAGCCGAAGCCCAGGCCCTGGCCAACCTTGCCTCCATCGCCGACTCCCTCAACCGGCTTCACTTCAAAGTTGACGGGATGGATGGCTACCTTGAGCGGCTCGACGAGGCTGTTTAACACCAAGGGCACGCCATGAACGCATACTTCTAACGCGTTAACTACGTCCCCCCACCGTACCATGGCACGTTCTTTGGGCAAGTGTACGGTGACGAGGACGAAGAGGATGGCTCCTACGCCCCGTCAAGCTCCTCGGACGAGGACGAGTTCGGCGACGCCGTTGACGGTGATGAGATGGACGTCGACGACGACGACGAGGAAACCGAAGACGAAGACTAGGCCGCCCCTGGAATTTCTATCTCTTTTACCTTAATTATCTTCTTTTTTAATGCTTCCGTTGTACTACGCTATTTCCTTTAATAAATAGAATTATCTTTTATCTTTTTGTTAATGTCAAAAGGGGGAAGAAAAGGGCTATGCATATACTAAGGGGGAACACCTCTATAAACGAGACCGTTTGATTTTAATCCAACTAAATTTTTTTAAAGCACAAACTAAGGGGGAATTTTTTTTCACAACCCTTTTGAAAAACAAATATCCCTAGTATGCATATCCCTGTCTTGTTTTCCATTATCAAAAAGGGGGAAATTGTTGGAA
Source organism: Cuscuta australis (assembly GCA_003260385.1). Classification (NCBI taxonomy): domain Eukaryota; kingdom Viridiplantae; phylum Streptophyta; class Magnoliopsida; order Solanales; family Convolvulaceae; genus Cuscuta; species Cuscuta australis. The sequence continues at coordinate 459,272 of NQVE01000105.1, forward strand.
CACAAGTTTACGCCTACGTCGTACTAAACTGTGTTCATTTCCATGACAGGTTTTGATAATGCCAAACCGCCGTGACATAACAAGGCTAAAGAGAACAAAAAACAAGGAGAAGGAACATGGCATGATGGTTTGAGAACCAAGAATCCAGAATCAAGAACGAAGAATTAGATTTGTATTGAGTCGGTCTTAATGTGATCAAGACCGGCACAAACTTTCAAAACTTGGCTCTCTAGGCTCATTTCATCAAAACTCTTTTTACAAACTCAAAAATGTTTTTCATAAGTTTTAATCTACCCAAAAACACTTGGAGTTCGCCCAGACCAAAAACCAAGCCATCCGGCATTCGGTTTTCAGAAACCGGCGTTCGGCTCTCGGTTTTTGGCATTGGTTTTTGGCGTCCAAACCAACCAAGTGGTTTTCAACTTTTTATGACTTTTTTTACTACTGGGCACATTTAAATAGTTCTCCAACAAAAACGCCTCAAAAACCATCTTCCGTTTTTGGTCGTTTATTGAAAACCATGCGAAACGGCGCGAAATTGGCTAGCCGTGGTTTTCAACTAAATGACGTGTTTTTTAAGATGTTTCACTTGATTTCTTAGCAAAATGCAATAAGAAAATGTTTTCTAAACTTGGTTTTTATTTTGGAGAACTTGCGTTTTTGACATCGGCTAACGGCGTGACTAAACCAACCATGGGTCTGGCTAAACCAGCCCAACAGCGATGTTGAGCTAATCAACAGCGCTGTCTGGCCTGGGTAGCTTAAAACATGGTTTGGCGTTAAGTCCTCCAACAGCGATGTTGGACATTAGACATTGCTGTTGAGCCAAGGTTGGAATTCCAGAAACTTCTGGAACAGCGATGTAGGCTTCCCTACAGCGCTGTCCGACCTAAGCCAAAAATATAGTGCATTGGCAGAAAGTTTTTGGACAGCGATGTTGACCCAGCAACAGCGCTGTCAGGCCAAACTTCCATCTTCAAAGGCAGACCTAAACAGCGATGTTCAATTATGGAACATCGATGTAGAGACCTGACCGTTGGAAGAAATTTAAGGCTAAAACTTTCCTTGTTTGGAAGTCAACAGCCAAAACAGCGATGTAGGGTATTTAGACATCGCTGTTGGCATGACCGTTGCTTCCCATTTTTCAAAACGCAAGCCTAGAACAGCGATGTCCAGGCCTAGGACAGCGCTGTCTAGGTGAATTTTAGCAGATCCAAATTTTATCAAATCCCACAAATTGTGCCAATCACCCCTTAAATACTTTGGTCCGTTGGAGCCTATTTTTCTACTATAAAATGGGGTGTTTGGGTCTGTTTTACAAACACACATTACTTCACAACTCCTACTCTTTCATTGCAAATCATTCTTCAATTATTCATAGCTTTTGAGAGCCATTTTTTTGTGAAGCTTGTGTTGTGTTCTTGAGCGTTCTTAGTTTACTCATTATCCACTCTAAAAGAGAGTATTGTTCTTGAGTGTTTTAGTGTTCTTAAACACTTGACAAGAGAAGGTATTTCTCTTGTTATTCGAAGGAAGGGCTGTTTCCTTCGAAGGTTCGTTGAGGTTCGTGTGACTCGAATTCTCAAATTGTACGGGTTTGTTAAACACCGTTAAGCTTAACGAGGTAGTAGTGTAGCGCGAGAGAGTCTCTCGGGAGGCTGGATTAGCCACAAGTTGTGGTGAACCAGGGTAAAATCGGTGTGCCTCTTACTCTTTTCTTTACTTCTCATTTATTCATTTTTTATTCCTGCGATTTTTGATCAAACGCTATTCACTCCCCCCCTCTAGCGTTAGTCTCTTATTCTAACATATGGTGACCACGAAACCACAGACAATGTGCGTCCGATTCCCCATAGACAGGCTGTAGAGGAATCGGGCCACAAAGACAGCCACATTCGCCTCCTGGCGTGTGTGCAAGCTCCAGAAGACCATCATGTCATCGGGGTATACCCGATCCGTTTTCAACGGCCTCCCAAAGAAGGACGTCGAAAGCACAAAAGATAGGATTCACCAAGTTGGCTGAATCCAAAACCTGGCCCGACCCATGCCCTCAAAGCGGTCTAGGTCGGAAGAATGCTCTGCCCAAAAGTCAGCAGGATCAACGTCCGCAGGGAGAAGGTATGGTGCGGCATCAAACTATGGCGCCAACGTCTCCTCCCGAGAGTAGAGACCCAAGTGAGTGGCTAGCTCGGCGATCGTCAGCTGAAATCCCTGCCCCAGGAGAGTGAAGGTGAGGGTGGTATGAGAGTCGATGGACTGGAAGTTCATCGACCGTGACCCCGTAGACGGCTCCAGCTCAAGAGAGCACAGAAACTCGATCGTCAGTAGCAGGCTGGACTCAACTCGCATCGTGAAGAGGCGATGCCACCTCGTCCCTCGTAGCAGCTGCTCCATCTCCTCAGCGTATCCGTAATCGGTGAGAACTACCGAGGACAGGTACACAGACTCCGTCAATGAGCGATGGCGGCCCCACATCTCAAATCGCTCGATGGGCCCCGAACCCACCAAGTGAACATCGGCACGCGTAGCAGTCGGGAATGCTGGCCTATGAGGCATTTTCACATGAAATACACATAACATCTTGCCCCCATATAGGTGCGACAAGTCTCCGTTCATTTATTCAAATAAAGAATAACAGAAAATAATAATTAAATAAAATAGAGAGAAATAACGGGTTGCCTCCCGTTCAGCGCTTCTTTAACGTCACTAGCTTGACGCAATTACTTCATCATTTGTGGAGTTTAATATCCACCTTCCCTTTTTGAAACTACTCACCAAAGTACCTCTTAATCTGTTGCCCATTGACCTTGAACGTACCAGATTCACCTCTCAACTCTACAGTCCCATAAGGGAAGATTCTGGTGATTGTGTAGGGCCCTGTCCATTGGGAGCGAAGTTTGCCTGGGAACATCAAGGCAAACATTACGCAGTGCCCGTAACGCCTTATGCTCAATTTGTACTGGAAGGTGACAAGACTTTCCGTACACTAAGTGAAAGGGAGTTGTACCAATTGGCGCTTTATAAGCCGTGCGAAATGCCCATAGGGCATCATCAAGTTTCTCGCTCCAATCCTTCCTTGTTCGGGCAACAGTCTTTTCCAAGATTCTCTTTAAATCCCTGTTTGCGTTTTCCACTTGCCCTTGCGTCTGAGGGTGGTACGCCACTCCTCCTCTATGCTGAACTCCATAACGTTCTAACGCCTTAGATAGCGGATCATTTTGGAAATGGGTACCCTTGTCACTTATTATTAGTCTTGGAACTCCAAATCTCGAAAACAGTTTCTTTAAGAAGCGAACCACAGTACGGCCATCGTCTCTTTTCCAAGCTTGGGCTTCAACCCATTTGGAGACGTAATCGATAGCAACGAGGATGTATTTATTACCATAAGAACTCGGGAATGGCCCCACAAAGTCGATTCCCCACACATCAAATACTTCACATGGCAGCATGTAATGCTGTGGCATCTCATCTCTCTTAGATATATTGCCCGTTCTTTGACAGCGGTCGCAGGAAGCAGCAAACTGATTAGCATCCCTAAAAAGCGTTGGCCAGAAGAATCCTGAGTCCAACACTTTCCTTGTTGTCCTTGCTTCTGAGAAGTGTCCGCCAACTGGGCCACTATGGCAGGCTGCCAAAATTTCTTTTCCTTCTGCTTCAGTCATGCATCGCCGAACTACTTGGTCCGCACAAATCCTGAAAAGGTAGGGGTCGTCCCAAAAGTAGAAGTGAGCTTCTCGCTTAAGCTTCTTGCTTAGGTGCGGTGCCAGCAAGGTAGGCTCGATCTTCCCTGCCAAATAATTGGAAATATCCGCATACCAAGGTTCCTTTTCTTGTATAGCGTAGATCCTCTCAAAGGGAAAGGACTCGTTCACTATACAATTGCCAAATTGCTTGGCTACTTCCACATCTAGACGAGATAGATGATCTGCAGCTTGATTGGCCGAACCTTTTCTATGCTTGATCTGTAAATCAAATTCCTGAAACAATAAAACCCATCGTAATAACCAAGGCTTTGCATCATTCTTTTGCAACAGGTACCGCAACGCCGCATGGTCGGTGTAAACGACAACTGGAGAAAGAATGATGTAAGGCCTGAATTTTTCCAAAGCGTATACAATTGCTAGGAATTCCTTCTCAATAGTTGTGTAGTTGAGTTGTACTCCCGAAAGGGTTTTACTAGCATAGTAAATTGGGTGAAAAACCTTTTCCTTCCTTTGTCCAAGGATTGCTCCTACTACTAAATCGCTAGCGTCGCACATGAGTTCAAACGGTAGTGCCCAATCTGGGGCGATAAGAACTAGGGCTGAGATTAGTTTTTCTTTCAAGGTATTGAATGCTTGTAAACATTCATCCGTAAAAACAAACTCTATACCCTTCTCTAGTAGGGCAGTTAGGGGTTTTGCTATTTTAGCAAAGTCCTTGATAAACCTTCTATAAAATCCTGCGTGCCCTAAAAAACTTCGGATGGCTTTTATGGAATTTGGCGGTGGAAGCTTCTCGATAGTCTCGATTTTAGCGCGGTCCACTTCTACCCCACGACTCGATACCTTGTGACCTAAGAATATTCCTTCTTTTACTAAGAACTGGAATTTCTCCCAACTAAGAGCTAGGTGAGTTTCCTCGCATCTTATGAGAACTTTTTCTAGATTACCTAGGCATTCGTCAAATGACCTCCCTGTGATAGAGAAATCATTCATAAAGACTTCCATAAAATCCCCTATAAACTTTTCAAAAATAGCTATTATACACCTCATAAAGGTGGCAGGGGCATTACAGAGTCCAAATGACATCCGACGAAATGCAAAGGTTCCGAAGGGGCAAGTGAAAGTGGTCTTGTCCTGGTCTTCGAGATTTACATGGATTTGGAAATAACCACTCATCCCATCCAGGAAGAAATAGTACGCATGGCCAACTAATTTCTCAATAAGTTTGTCAATGAAAGGAAGGGGGAAATGATCCTTGCGTGTGGCATCATTCAACTTTCTATAGTCTATGACCATTCGCCATCCAGTCACCGTTCTTCCTGGAACTAATTCTCCCTTCTCATTTTTGGTTACTGTCATTCCACCCTTTTTTGGAACAACATGGATTGGTGACACCCATTAGCTATCTGAAATGGGATAAATTATTCCAGCATCCAAGAGTCTAAGCACTTCTTTCTGCACTACCTCCATTAATTTTGGATTTAACCTGCGTTAAGCCTGCACAACTGGTTCAAATCCGTCCTCAATGGCTATTTTATGTGTGCAATAAGCGGGGCTTAGTCCTTGAATATCCTCTAGTTTCCAAGCAATTGCTTGCTTGTGCATACGGAGGACAGCTAGTAATGTTTCCTTCTGATCAGGTGTTAGATCGGAGGCTATGACAATAGGGCACTGGCCCTCACTATCGAGGAAGGCATACTCAAGGTGTAATGGTAAGGGTTTAAGTTCTCAAGATTTTGCTTTGTTTGTGGGTTCAGATTGCGTCTTGATAACACACACCTCCTCACACTTAGGTTCTTGAAAAGCAATTTCTAGGCTTAGAAGATCTTCTACAGACCCTTTATCTTTTATGACTTTGACTGAGTTGCAGAACTCAGCTGGGTCTGGAGTTCGATTCATGACGCTACTCATCTTAAAAGTGACATCTTCATTGCCTACTCTTAGAGTTAATTCTCCGTCGTGCACATTAATTAATGCCTTTGCATTCGCAAGGAATGGTCGCCCTAGTAATAGCGGCTTTTCCTTATCTTCTTCCATATCCAATACCACAAAATCAGCAGGAAAGATGAACTTATTTACCTTCACAAGTACGTCTTCAATCACCCCCCTAGGGTAACGAATAAAGCTATCTGCTAATTGAAGACACATCTGAGTAGGTTTGAGTCCAGTCAATCCCAACGCTTTCATGATAGAGGACGGCATTAAATTGATGCTAGCTCCTAGGTCAGCTAGAGCGTCTCCAAAGGTTCTATCGTTAATGGAGCAAGGGATGATGAAACATCCAGGATCCTTTCGTTTTCTAGGCATTTCTTCAAGTAACATAGCAGAGCATTCAGCACTTAAGCTGACAACTGGGAACCTCCCAATCCATCTTCTTAGTTACGAGGTCCTTTAAGAATTTACCGTATTTGGGCATCTCAGTTAACACATCTACCAAAGGCATTTTGACCTCAACTTGGCCAATGACGTCGAGAAACTTTTGGAAAGCTTTCTCGTCCTTGCTCTTTTTAACCCTAGTAGGAAGGGAATAGTGTTTAGCTGAGTTTTTCTGGCTAGTTGGGGTTGGCTGGAGGGGGTTTCTTCTCTCCTCGTCTCTTGGGGTGTGGATTCAGACTTCTTTTGAGAGGTTGTTCCTATAGAAGTATCCACAGGGACTTCTTCTATATCGGCTTCGACTTCCGGGACTTGAAGCCCTTTACCACTTCTCAAAGTTATGGCCCGAAGTTGCTCCCTTGGGTTTGGTTCAGTGGTAGCTGGGAGGTTCCCCTGTTCTCTAACTCCGAGTTGTTTGAACACTTGTTGGAGTTGGTTATCACGCGTCTTGTCGCATTCCTTCAAATCATCTGCTAGATTGTTCATCTTCTGCATGTACTCCATCATCATCTTCTCCATTCTTGCCAAGGAATCTTCTTGGGGAGGTTGGCGATTATGAGGTGGAACGTAGGGTGCATTGTTATTTTGGTAATTGGTTTTGTTGTTATTCCAATTACCTTGTTTATAGTCATCCCTAGGACGATTGTTTCTAGAAAAGTTGCTTTATAATGCCCCAAAACATACCCTAATATTTATTGAATTAAATATTCAATTAAATAAATTTGTTTTGATTAAAAATAAATTGTTTTTGGGCCTTGGGCCAAAATAAAATATGTTTTGAAATCCAATATCATAATCCGGATAAATCTCATAGAGATAAATCCAATATGTTGACTTACTGTGTGACCTTGATTGTGAACCTGAGTACAGACCCAAATCAAGGATAAATTAAGAAATTTATTTATGATATGAACTTTGAAATGACTTATTGAAATAAATCATGAGAATAAATAATATAAATGAAATGTAAGAACCTTTTTGAGTAAAGGTCAATTAAATCAATTTTGACTCTGTCAAAGTCAACCACCCAAAAATATGATGTCAGAAAAAGTATTACAAATAAATATAAAAATTATATCGTTGGATAGAGTTTAAATGTATGATAAAAACGGTGCAAACGGATTTCAATTCGGAGAAAGTTGGACCAAAAAGTGTTCCCCGACTGGGAACAAATTAGTCCCAATCAGGGACTTGTGTTTGGAATCGTGGATATCGCAGCCCACTCCACTAGCCGCTCTAACAAGGAAGGTGAGGCAGTGAATTTCATCTTCTTCCTCCAAACTCTCCTATATAAGAGGAACAATTTTCCCCCATTTCTTCACCATTTTCCTTCAAATAAACTCTGAGAGAAAGCTGTGAGTGTGGAGAACGAAGTTGTGCTATCAGTTTGGTGTGAAGTCGCCGGAGCAAGCTACAATCCTCGCCGGAAGTTTCGCCGGAAAATTCTCAAAACCTTCGATAAGCTTCGAGGTAAGCCCGTAGATATATCTAGTGATTAGAATGTTCATATAGATCGTTTCTACGTTCATAAACGGTCATTTGGTTGAGTTTTGTGTTTGACATGCTTGAAGAACCAAGAATCATAAACCATGAAATTGATGTTAAAACTATGAATTAATGATTCTAAAATGATCTATGAACCTTGGAGAACATCTCTATATAGTTTCCTTGAAGTTCGATAACTAAAAATGGTATTTCCGAAATTGGACCTGAATGAAGATGATGATGAACAGTGGCTGAAATACCACTGTCTGGATCGATTCAGGGGCTTGGATCGATCCCCTGGGAGTAGTTTTTCATGGTATGGATCGATCCAGAGGGCTGGATCGATCCCCCGAATTTCTGATCCGAAAATTTGTTTGAAAATGTTATTTTTGAGCTCTAAAATCCTATTTTTGATACCAATTGATTATGATCATTATAAAAATGATTTTTCACATTAAAAGAAATATTTTTAACAAAAAAAATATTATGTGATGCATGACGGTAAGTTAGGGTGTTAACACCCGAAGCTAGGCCGTTAATTGTTATTGATTATTATGTTGATTGATGATTATGGTAATGATTATTGATTGATAATTATGATGATTAAATCTTAATAAATATTCTGATTAAAAATGATAATTGTGAATGATTAAATTATAATGAATATATTGATGATTGTGAAAATAATATGTATTGTCAAGGATATCTAAAAGACCTCTAAGATATACCCATATTAATGTTGATTTGAAAGGTATCTAGAAGAACTCTAAGATATACCCATATTAATGTTGATTTGAAAGGTACCTAGAAGAACTCTAAGATATACCCATATTAATGTTGATTTGAAAGGTATCTAGAAGAACTCTAAGATATATCTATATAAGTTAGGTTTTGCGGGTATGAACCCCGGTGGCTAGGGATAAAACGTACGTACGGGATCCAAGAACCAAACTTTAGTACCTACTCGTTTGGGGGTACCACCCACCCAACAGTGAACACTACGCTGTCGGTTTTTGGTTGGCCTTAAGTGAAGGTAAGTTTAAGATTTTCAAAACCTTTTTATCTTAAACTAGGCCTAGCTTAAGGATTATTTAGGAATATTTTATACTGGAATATAGTTTAATTATTTAAACTAGAATTCGTGTAAGGGTTGACAAATATTAAAGTGATTAGCCTTAGACTAAGAATAGTTTAAGGATATTGTTGAATGTTGAATATTGAATATGAATAAATATTGAATGGTGAATATTGAATTGAATATTGCAATTATTATAAATGACTGATGAACATTGAATGTGAATATAAATGTTGAATAATGAATAATTTTTTAATAATTATTGATTATCTGAACTGAATATTATGTGCATGATATCAAATGATTTGATTATGAATTTAGATTCAGTTTATATGGATGTTCGATGCATTAGATATGCTTACTCAGCTTCAAAGCTGAGCATGTAGTATGTTTTATTTTCTACACGCAGGTTATTAGAAAGAATGATGTGACGTGATCCTGGAGGCGGACGGAGGCGAGACTGTCGGAATGGATGTGATGTTTTGAATTAAAGAACATAAATAAATTATGTTTGTAATTATGATTTGTTAAGCTTCCGCAATATTTAAAACTCCGTACTGTTTATGATATGAAAATATTATTGTGATAAATAAAAGTGTTTGAAATGTTTTAAATTATACGATTACCAAGTTAATACTTTAGTCCGAAAGGGGCTGCAGACCTGGACGGATTAGGGTGTTACATTTTGGCATCAGAGCAAATGGTTTTAAACACGATCTTCGGATCATTGTTTGATTTAAAAATATATATTATATATTTTGGGTAAGAAAAATATTGTCAATCACATCCACGACTCTCGCGTCCTTCTACTCCAGGAAAAAGGTATGAGAATTTACTTGGTAAATAATGACTCTATTAGAATTCTCATTAAATAACAATTGATTAGTACTGAAACCGTATCGAGCATAGACTCTAGTTGAACTTTGGTATTCGGTGAAGAGACAAAAGAATAAACGAAATATTTATAATCTCCTGATACGATATCAACATACCCTTCACATCGCAAATGACGAAACTGATCTGCATCGCAAAATTGTACAAAAGTGAGACGATTATGAAGAAATGATAAATGTTGAGAAACATCTGTGAAGCCGATGTCAAAAGATCCTCATGTGGACTCAAGACGATCTAATCGCTGATTCAAACACGAACGTTTAGAATCAATAAACTCTATTATCTAAAGTATCTGATACTATTGTTTGACTCACTAGGACACATTATGCGATTACTTAATGTGAATCGAAATCGTTTGTTAAGCAACAGTTCTTTGTAAAACATCGTTGAATTACCATACAAGGAAATCGACATTATCCTTAGTATGCATTAACTAACTAAATGTCGTTGCTGTTGTCAACTTGTGATGAAGAATTCCTCAATTAAAGACCAATGATGGTAACCTTATAGAGGTGAAAGCAAAGCTGATTTCTAAACCGACCAAGTTCATCTCGAATATATATGCGAAAATATCTCAAGTGTGAAGTCTATTCGTGCGATGCCCAAAAAGGAAAGAAGCCTTTGACTGGAACTTGTAGTGTCCCACCCTCGAAAAGAAGAAAACCTTTGTTAACTCAACACAAATTGAAAGTGTGGAAACATCCAAAGTGTAACACTTGTAGAAGACATCACCCAGGAGAATGTTGGATGACACGGATTATGTATAGGTTGTAGTAAATCTGGGCATTTTCGAAAGGAATGTCCTACAAACCCTTGGAAAACCAATGCCGATGGCCCTATTCAAAGAAAGTCTACCTTAGCCCAGCTTGCACCAGCAGGAAATAATCCACAAACAAAATCATGCACGTGCGTATGCAGTGAAAGACCGCGTTGAAGCAAACTTTGGCGTCATCATTAATATATTTCCTTATTCGATAATTTATATCCATGTACTGATCCGGGATTTGCACTATCTAATATCTATGTAATTCCATGTTGAATAAACCTCCGTTGAGATTGAAAACTCAAGGATTCCTTAATAAAGAATCATTTGATCAAGTGTTTTTCAATACCTATTTTGTTCATACGCGAATACACAAGGATCAGACTCTGTATCAACTATCGTTAATTAAACAAATCCTTATCCTTTACTTCGTATCATGACTTATTTGATCATCTTAGAGGATCCATTGTGTTCTCTAAGATTGACTTACGGTTAGAATACTATCAATTCCTGTTAAGAAAGTTGAACAAATTGACGATCATGAATCGCTACCCTTTACTACGAACTGACAACTTGTTCGGTCAAGTTCAAAGATCCTGCTTGACAGCTCAACCTTGTTGATCGAATTGGCGCCTTGTTATGAAGCAACTAATGACCCAATTGCTTATCATTAGAAACATTAGTGAAATAAAGTAATGCTGACAAGACAAATAATTAAGAAAATTTACTCGTTCGTATATGTTGTTGAAAGATCGCGACCGTGGTGACGATACAAAACATGACGTGAAACAGTGACACCAACAATGAAAGACTAAAGAATGAAGAAAATGTAGCTGCACTGACCATACAGCTTAGAATAATATTTATGACTATCTCGTAATGTTCAAAGGCGATATTATTTCAACACAAAATACAACATGGATTACATGAGGAAAGTTACAAATGCAATTCTAAGTCTAATCTCTCAGGATTCACAAACTCATCGTAACTAACCCCTGGTCCCGGGGAATGTACTCGCTAATATTATAGTCTGCTGACGATATGACGTATTGAGACTCTTGAACAGTTGGATTCGTTGTCCTGAAACACATTTAAATCCAAGACGAAAAGTCAAAACGGCTATTTCCCTAAGACAATGACTCCTTGAGTAGCTTCCAAAGAGTGAAACATTGAGGGATGAAAACCTACGATTAGTAACGATAATTCACAAACGTTATCTTTGTATCTTCTGATTCATACCCTTGAAATACTCAAACTTATTATGTTGATCACACTCTTGAAACATCCCACTTGACCAATCTTGAAAAGATTGAATTCCATTACTGGTATCAAGATATTGAACCATGAAAAATTTGTCTTAACTCACAATTTAATCCCCAAGGTGCTTTTTGATACCGATCTTCGAAAACTATACTCTGTGAACTACGTGACTCGATCACAATAATGAGTGTACCCTGACTTGAACATTATGTCAAACCTTTCTTTGTGAACTACAAAACGGTTGATGCGATTGCGTTATCTATGAAGGATATTACCGATGATCTCTTTGACCAAACAAACTCTATCATGACCCTATAAAGGGAATGTATGTGCGACAACCAAAGAAGAAATAACGTCAGAATGATCAAGCTGAATAATTCAAAAAAAAAGAAAAAAAATCCCGAATTTACATGCGATGTTGGTGTAAGAACTCGTATGATTCCTCATTCTATGAATTCATGAATTGAATCACGTTGGAAGATATTATCTTTTTCCTCAAAATGAGATCAGCCATTGTGTTAGAATCGAATCGGTCGCTATCATATCTAGATATATTTTCAAATTAGTGATAGAAAATTTGAATACGACAAGACGTACACGAGACGATACTCGAACGTTATCATGTATAAATAGGAATTGGTACATAGACTCATTAACGATAATGAGAACTACTACGAAGATGAACGAAAATTATTTCAACAAGAGATCGATAACGGCAAACTACTGTACAACCAATTGATAGTACTTTCTCGTAAATGATGACAAAATCCATATCTTGAAAATCTTGGACCACTAAAAGCCATTGATGTACTTACGAAATTATTGTTGAACTATGTGAACGAGATGAAGATGACTTAAGTAACTTGAGAAAGTTACGCTATGACGTATGAATTATATAACCTTCAAATGCTCCACTACATCTATCGCGGACTTGAAACTGCAAAGGCTACTAAAGGACTTTCGATCGAAGAAAGAATATTGTTAATCGACATTGTACAATTGAGAATCGTGAATGAACGAAGTGATGTGCAAATATGTCAAGAATGCTCTAGAATATGATGTTATACCCTACAAAGGACTCTTGGTTATGGATGTTGAATCTGAACGGGAACCTGCAAAAAGGATCGTTGGATACCTTCCTTAATCTAAAATTATTAATCTCTTGAACAAAGAACAAGTTTGATAACATTGACAGTTTGAAAATACGTATCTGTATGGATAATGACGAAATTATGGTTTAACCAAATAAACATGTCATGGTCATGATTAAATATGATCACTACAAAATTTTGAACGTTGAGCCTTAAAAGAATTTCGAGGACGAAATTCCTTTAAGGGGGGAAGAAATGTAACGCCCCAAAACATACCCTAATATTTATTGAATTAAATATTCAATTAAATAAATTTGTTTTGATTAAAAATAAATTGTTGTTGGGCCTTGGTCCAAAATAAAATATGTTTTGATATCCAATATCATAATCTGGATAAATCTCATAGAGATAAATCCAATATAATGACTTACTGTGTGACCTTGATTGGGAACCTGAGTACAGACCCAAATCAAGGATAAATTAAGAAATTTATTTATGATATGAACTTTGAAAAGATTTATTGAAATAAATCATGAGAATAAATAATATGAATGAAATGTAAGAACCTTTTTGAGTAAAGGTCAATTAAATCAATTTTGACTCTGTCAAAGTCAACCACCCAAAAATATGATGTCAGAAAAAGTATTACAAATAAATATAAAAATTATATCGTTGGATAGAGTTTAAATGTACGATCACAACGGTGCAAACGAATTTCAATTCGGAGAAAGTTGGACCAAAAAGTGTTGAGAACGAAGTTGTGCTATTAGTTTGGTGTGAAGTCGCCGGAGCAAGCTACAATCCTCGCCGGAAGTTTCGCCAGAAAATTCTCAAAACCTTCGATAAGCTTCGAGGTAAGCCCGTAGATATATCTAGTGATTAGAATGTTCATATAGATCGTTTCTACGTTCATAAACGGTCATTTGGTTGAGTTTTTTGTTTGACATGCTTGAAGAACCAAGAATCATAAAGCATGAAATTGATGTTAAAACTATGAATTAATGATGCCAAAATGATCTATGAACCTTGGAGAACATCTCTATATAGTTTCGTTGAAGTTCGATAACTAAAAACGGTATTTCCGAAATTGGACCCGATCGAAGAAGATGATGAACAGTGGCTGAAAGACCACTGGATCGATCCAGGGGCTTGGATCGATCCCCTGGGAGTAGGTTTTCATGGTATGGATCGATCCAGAGGGCTGGATCGATCCCCCGAATTTCTGATCCGAAAATTTTTTTGAAAATGTTATTTTTGAGCTGTAAAATACTATTTTTGATACCAATTGATTATGATCATTATAAAAATGATTGTTCACATTAAAAGAAATATTTTTAACAAATAAAATATTATGTGATGCATGACGGTAAGTTAGGGTGTTAACACCCGAAGCTAGGCCGCTAATTGTTATTGATTATTATGTTGATTGATGATTATGGTAATGATTATTGATTGATAATTATGATGATTAAATCTTAATAAATATTCTGATTAAAAATGATAATTGTGAATGATTAAATCATAATGAATATATTGATGATTGTAAAAATAATATGTATTGTCAAGGATATCTAAAAGACCTCTAAGATATACCCATATTAATGTTGATTTGAAAGGTATCTAGAAAAACTCTAAGATATACCCATATTAATGTTGATTTGAAAGGTATCTAGAAGAACTCTAAGATATACCCATATTAATGTTGATTTGAAAGGTACCTAGAAGAACTCTAAGATATACCCATATTAATGTTGATTTGAAAGGTATCTAGAAGAACTCTAAGATATACCTATATAAGTTAGGCCTTGCGGGTATGAACCCCAGTGGCTAGGGATAAAACGTACGTACGGGATCCAAGAACCAAACTTGAGTACCTACTCGTTTGGGGGTACCACCCACCCAACAGTGAACACTACGCTGTCGGTTTTTGGTTGGCCTTAAGTGAAGGTAAGTTTAAGATTTTCAAAACCTTTTTATCTTAAACTAGGCCTAGCTTAAGGATTATTTAGGAATATTTTATACTGGAATATAGTTTAATTATTTAAACTAGAATTTGTGTAAGGGTTGACAAATATTAAAGTGATTAGCCTTAGACTAAGACTAGTTTAAGGATATTGTTGAATGTTGAATATTGAATATGAATAAATATTGAATGGTGAATATTGAATTGAATATTGCAATTATTATAAATGACTGATGAACATTGAATGTGAATATAAATGTTGAATAATGAATAATTTTTTAATAATTATTGATTATCTGAACTGAATATTATGTGCATGATATCAAATGATTTGATTATGAATTTAGATTCAGTTTATATGGATGTTCGATGCATTAGATATGCTTACTCAGCTTCAAAGCTGAGCATGTAGTATGTTTTATTTTCTACACGCAGGTTATTAGAAAGAATGATGTGACGTGGTCCTGGAGGCGGACGGAGGCGAGACTGTCGGAATGGATATGATGTTTTGAATTAAAGAACATAAATAAATTATGTTTGTAATTATGATTTGTTAAGCTTCCGCAATATTGAAAACTCTGTACTGTTTATGATAAGAAAATATTATTGTGATAAATAAAAGTGTTTGAAATGTTTTAAATTTTACGATTACCAAGTTAATACTTTAGTCCGAAAGGGGCTGCAGACCTGGACGGATTAGGGTGTTACATGTTTCTCTCCCGCCATTGCTCCTGATTGTTCTGGGCCCATGGCCCTTCCCCTTTATTCGCGTATTGTGCTAGATTAACGTTTGTAGCCTTACTCGGAGGGGGTGGTTCAATCAAGGGACAAGTAGAGGAAAGATGATTTTGAAAGCAGTGCTCACAAGAGACAAGATCGGACTGGTGGTGACTACCAGAACCATAGATTTCAGCTTGATTCACCGGTTCAGTATACAAATTAGGACGTGGATGGGAAGCTCCTAGGTGTTCCTTGATAGTTTGTTTCACGATGCTCTTCATACTAGCCTTGAGGGCTGTGAATTGGTCTACTTCATACATGCCAGCTTTAGGAGGAGGAGCTCGGTCTTTATACCAATATTTAGCATTCGACGTAAGTCTATCTGCTAACTCCTCATTCTCCTCAGGTGTCATCTCCAGAAAAGAACCAAGTTTAGAAGAGTGGTCCAATTCCTTCTTAGATGGTACCGTTAAGCCTTGGTAAAAGTAGAACATCAAACTATCAGAATCAATTAGAGCAGGTGGGCATTTAACCTTCAATTCCTTGAATCTTTCCCATGCTTCGCACATCGATTCCATAGGTGCTTGACGGAAGTTTTGGATGGAGTTTTTTATTTTCACCATAGCAAATGGTGGAAAATATTCGTGCATGAATGCCTGGTGCAACGTCTCCCAGGTCTTGAAGTGGCCATTAGGGAATGTATTTAACCATCTAGCTGCCCGATCCCGAAGGGAAAAGGGAAAGAGCGACAGTTTAACACGATCCATGAATAAGCCGTTGGACTGGAACGTTTGGCAGGTCCTAGAAAACCATAGCATGTGAGCTCGTGGATCTTCAGCCTTTGAGCCTCCAAATTGGTTATTCGAGACCATTTGGATCATTGCTGGTTTGATTTCAAATGAATGGGCTTGACTAGCGGGGAGACCTATAGGATCTTCCTCTACGTACGCCAGGCTCATGGCTTGAAGGATCGTTCTTCTAGGATTAGCCGCCATTTCTTGTTCCTCTTCCTCCTCTGAGTGTTGATTCTCTTCCTCGCGATTTGCCTCTTCTTCTTCCTCTTCTCTTCGCTCTTCGTCGTTGAACTCCAGTTGACGAGGAATTCTAACGGTACGGAGTCAGAGCAAAAGTTCAGGGTTCTTGGTTCCCGGAAGAATGTTCTCACCGCGAGAACGGGTGTTCATACAATTTTGTAGGCTGGAGAAACAATTCTAACAACTATCTAGTATAAACTAAAAAGGAAGTTTTGGGGTTTTTTTTGAAAATCGTTTCTATCAACTTTCTTTCAGGCTAACTAAAAAGAAATCTTACTAATAACATTCTGCGCCAATCCCCGGCAACGGTGCCATTTGGTGAAGAATTTTGGTTTAACGCAAAATTCCCGTAGTAGTAAAGGGAACAGACTAGATCTTCTAAAAGATCAGTTTATCCCGTGTCGTCTCAAGGATCGGCCCAAGGGAAAAATAAGCAAGACTAGTTAGACAAGATTTACTCAATGAATCAAAAAGTTTTCAAAAGGTCAAATAAGGAATGGAGATTGAATTTTTATCTTTCAGAAATAAAAGGTAGGGATGTAATTATTGGTTAGGTGATGGTTCTTTTTAGAGTAAAATCACCAGTTACTTTTACCTTAAATCTTTTTACTAGTAAGTAAACATCTTTTCAAATATTTACTTAACAATCAATCCAATGTCTAAAGATCAATTATCAAACTACTGGACTTGAATTAATTAAATTCCAGATTTCTCAAGAAATATAATTTTCAAAAATATATTTTCTTTCTCTCGATTTACAAATCTCAAGTATAAATTCTCAGTAATAAAAACTAGTAAATTTCCTTTTATAATTCAACTCAATGATTTTCTCAGAAAATTACCATCACCATTCCAATAATCACATCACCAATTAATTTAGCTACTCATAATAAAAACTTCCAACACACATGCATCATAAGAAGACATTTTTCAGTTGATAGTAAAAAGTTAACAAACTTACTTCAACAAATCTGAAGAACTGAGATCCGGGCTACAATTTGCTCCGTGAAAACTCCAAAGAATAATACTAATCTAAAATATGAAAGTAGCTTTGTAAATTTAGACTAAAAATGGAGAAATTCGGGTTTTTGGGAGAAGAGGGGCGCTGTGTAGCGTGTTAAATCGGAGAGGGGGAGTGCTGTATTTATAGGATTAGACGCGAAGCGTCGAACCCCCAGCCGTCCGGATCCAAAGCGTCCAAAGTTGGATGCCCTACGCAGCCCGTCCATTCGCTGCTTGCCACGTGTCATTCTTGACGCCCAATCATCGCCAAGCGTCCAAGGGGAAGCGTCCAACCCGCAAAGCGTCCAAGGTTGGACGCTTCGGGCCTTCTCCTGTGGGCTTTTTCCGCGGCTTGATCCAATTCGGGCCCAATTTTCAATTTTCACTTTGCTTCGCAGTCTGTTTCAGTTTCCTCCAAAATTCTCATGATAAAAATCTCAGTTAAAAATTTTTCTTTCTTTCAAATATAAGTAGAAAAATCAACACTCAAGACTAGACACATTTTAAACCAATTATTATTCCTTAAAGAACAAATCAAAGATATTGTTCAGTTTAACATAAAATTATGCACTGCTTATCACTATTTTCGTGCAATAACGCTTAAAATATGTAGAATAAAATAAGAACAAAATGAACTTATCAATAGCGTTTGATCATAGATATCGCAGGAATAAAAAATTAAGAACGTGAAAAGTAAAGAGCGTAGAAAGCGTAAAGGGAGCACACCAAGATTTATACTGGTTCACCACAACGTGTGGCTAATCCAGTCTCCCGAGAAACTCTCTCGAGCTACACTACTTCCGTTAATCTTACGTGTCCCACGTGTTGGGAAACGAGGCTCGGATAACGCAGCGGAAAACAAAAATTTATAGTCCAAAACTCGATTCCACCCAAGAACAACTTACGTAAATTACTAGCTATAGTAAGAAATTTACCTTAACGGTGAAAAACGTATGAGGAGATGAACGTAGCGCCAAATGTATGAAGCCTCCAACGTATCCACACGAACTTGCTCTGGAGTCCAAGATTAAACTTGTGCTAGCAAGTTTAATATATGATAGTAAAAACTATAATAATACTACTTTGGGAGTAATAAATATATAGTAAAATATTTATCTTATAAATATTTCTTTATAATATTTTGTGTATATTTCTAACACTTTAGAAAAATAACTTTGAACACAAAATAGGATTTTTTTTCTCTCTTCCTTGTGATGGCCGAATGTATTAAGCTCAAAGGGGAGGGATTGTATTTTCATTTTATAACAAACAACTTAAATGAATTTCTAGGAAATAGCTTAGGGACAAAACGAATTAGGATTAATGTAATGTCCCCAACCAACACAACAAGATAAATATCCTTTTGTTAATCAAATATTTGATTATATCAATCAAATATATCATTAGGTAGAAAATCAATTTATGTCTTGTATTTTTCCCTTTGATATTTTCAGCCATCTCATATTAAAATGCATTACATTTTATTTTGACATCAATAATTATCATATAATTAAAATGATGAAAATTAAAATAATATATATATATACACACACATTCGGCGCTACATATATATATAATAAAATTTGTTTTGTCAAAATATAATTATCATATAATTAAAATGACACAAACAAAATATAATTTTAAAATACATATGTATTTTCGAAATACATATATATGTATAAAATTATCACAACTATATATTTAATATTACTCCCACTAGTGTAGTATACTACTCCCTTACAAGTCCTAAGTGTGTGACCCTTTAGGTATCCATAACACTGGAAATGATATTAATAAAATTAATATCATAGATAATAAGCGGTATCTAGCAACACATTATTACCCCCAGATTATGAAAAAGACGTTCATCTCATCAATACCTTCTACGACACAAGACATTCTATAACTATTATCCTTCTGTCCTAAATGTCATGATTTAACACAAGGCATGGGATGTGTATCCTTGTATAGTTAAATCAGCTCTTACTGAATCTCAAGTAGACTGGCAGGGATCAGATATTTATCAGTCTCTAGATAGCGACATATCTGGGCATGGCCATGCACTTTCCCAAGTCCTACTATTCAGTGGGCCCATTGACATTATACTTCTATACAGTAGAAGGGACAGATCCTGTATCTGTTATTCACATCTCTAAATATGCTTAGCGGCATACCCAACGCATAACTGTACGTCTACCAGTATTTCAGATAGCATTAGTTATGAATCAAAGCATACGGCCCCACATATCAGAGAATGTAATAACTTCAAGTCTGAGGATAGTTATAGCAAGGTCGATTTGAGAATACTGATAAACACATTACTGTAGATCCATGCAGTATTCTCAAGATGGGTCAATCCAGTCACATATTATCGATATAATATGCACCTACGTACAGATTAAGATATCACAATACCTATAGTCTATGAGACGCAACTATCTCATCTCGTACGTACTAGTCTTGATACGTTATGACGTCCGTATTATCATAAAGTGCGACTAGGGATATTCTAGACATAGCCTTCGTTAAGAAGTAACAGTCTCATAATCAGAACATCGTAGTCCTCATCTATGTTACTGAAGCGCTATCGTCTATGGACTGAAGCTATGTTATGTTACACGAGATATAAAACATACTTCAAGGCCTTTCATTCATGATGAAGTGTACAGTTACATAAGTATTTGATTGCCGCTAGGGCACCTAAATACAACAAAGTGATCCCGGGATTCCAGAATCATTCTACCCAGCGATGGGTAAACAGCCTTCAGCCCAACTGATTTCCAGAACCATGCCAAACAGCGATGGGAAGTTCTACCCATCGCTGTTTAAGCCTTGGTCCAACATTTTCATAAGGCAGAACGACCTTACCCAGTGACGGGGAACTTATCCCATCGATGGGAACCCAGCGATGGTAAGGCTAAACCATCGATGGGAAGGCATGACCGTTGCAAGCCATTTAAGATTGATTCTTTCCTTGTTTGAAAGTCAACCTCCCACCCAGCGATGGGAAGCATTTACCCATCGATGGGTAGGTGACCATTGGCTTCAAAACTGAAGGAAAATTGGCTTACCAGCGATGGGTGAGTCTAAACATTGATGGGAAGCCAATATCATGCAGATCCCAAATTTATTCAATCCCATAAATCAAGCGAATCACCCCTTTAATGTATTGGTCCGTTGGAGCCTATTTTGGCACTATAAAAAGGGGTGTTTGGGTCTGCTTTACACATCAATTCATTTCACAATATTCATATTACCATTGCATCCAAACCACATTATTTTCCATAGCTTTCTAGAGCCAACTTGTGTGAAGTTTGAGTTGTTCTTGAGCGTATATATTTTACTCAATATCCACTCTTGAGGAGAGTCTTGTTCTTGAGTGTCTTAGTGTTGTATACATGTTAAGGGAAGCTTGTTTCCCTTGGTTGTACAAAGGAAAGGTATTTTCCTTCGGGTTGAAGTCTTGGAGTGCGGTATCTCCGAGCAAGTGTTGTTGAGACTCGTGGGACTCGAGTTCTCAGGTTGTAACAGTTTGTTAAGCACCCGTAAGCTTAACGAGAAAGTAGTGTAGCTCGAGAGAGTCTTTTGGGAGACTGGATTAGCCACACGTTGTGCTGAACCAGTATAAATCTTGGTGTGCTCCCTTTACGCTTTCTACGCTCTTTACTTTTCACGTTCTTAATTTTTTATTCCTGTGATTTCTACGATCAAACGCTATTCACCCCCCCTCTAGCGTTCGTCACTTATTCTAACAATTCGTATCGGAGCCTAACTCGCGTCCAAACTTAACTGTTTGAGAGTAAAGCGATCATGGGTTCTTCTCCTAGAAATCTTTATGCAGGGATTGGAGAAGGTCAATCAACTACACGGCCACCTCTTTTTGATGGAACCAATTATACATATTGGAAAGAACGAATGAGACTCTATATTCGTTCCACGAACTTCCAATTATGGTTGGTTATCAAAAACGGGGAAGAGGTGCCGATGAAGACGAGTTTGATCCGAGGACAAGTTGATCCCCAAGACCGAAGATGAGTTTGATGCCGAGGACATCAAAAAGGTCGAGAATTATGCAAAGGAAATAAACATGCTTTATTGTGCCGTAAATCCTGATGACTACCGCAAGATCTTTTGCTGCTCAACCGCCAAGGAGATGTGGGATAAACTTGAGGTGACGTACGAATGAACGGACCAAGTACGTGAAGCCAATATTGACTTCCTCACCCAAGAAAATGAGTTGTTCACGATGAAGGAGCACGAGAAGATTGACGACATGTTCGACCGATTTTCCAAGATAGTCAACGATCTTCATGCATTGAAGAAGACTTACACCGACAGGGATCTTGTACGAAAGATCCTACGGAGCTTGACATCCGAATGGCGATCTAAGGCCGATGCCATCTATGAGTCAATTGGCACATCAAATGTCACCATCGACGGTTTAAGAGGTAACTTAAAAACTTATGAATCTACTATACTTAACCCGTCTTTGAATGACCAAAGGAAAGGCATAGCATTAAAAGCCTTCAAAGAACCAACGATGAATGACTCAAGCGACGATGATGAAGTCAAGCTTGTCATGAAAAAGTTTTGCGAGCTTCTAAGGAAGAAAGAAAAGGTTAAGGATGGCCCTGTGTGCTATGGATGTGGTGAAGCCGGGCACATCAAGAACAAATGCCCAAGAAGCGGAAGGAATGCTCGTCACTTCAAAAAGCAAAGAGCATACATCTCTTGGGGTGGCGACTCTGGCAATGAGTCAAGCGAGCAAGACGAAGACGAAGAAGCAAACCTTTGTCTCATAGCTCAAGAAGAAGAGGAGTCCGACAACGGCGAAAACCAAGAGGTATGTAATTCTTCTACTGTTTCTTATTCTCTTGAAGAAATGCAAGAAGCTCTCCAAGTGCTTAATAACGAGTTTGTTAGCGCTTCTAAAACCAACAAAGCTTTAAAGAAACATTTTTCTAATCTTGAAACTGACCTTGAAAAACTTCAAAAGGAAAATGAAAAACTAAAAGAGGAAAATAAGTTTTATGGTAAAAGAAGCGCTGACAAACCCGAGAACTCTACGAAACATTGTGACACTTGCATAGCTTTGAAAGAACAAGTCACAAAACTTGAGAGTACAGTTAAGAAATTTAATACCCCGCACAAAGATCTTAATTTACTCCTTGACACTATGCACTTTTCTAAAGAAGGAATAGGTTTTAATAAAAACGAAGCTAAGGATAGAGAAAATGTTGAGCAAACACCTAAACAACCTCCTAAGGCTCAACGTAAGAAAGCTAAAAATCAAGTTAATAGAAAACCTAGTCAATCTAAGAACACTAGACAACCCAGACAAAAACCTAGGAATGAAAACGTTCATGGTAGACAACCTAAGAAAAATTATGAAAATGATTTGGTGCATAAAAATAATTTTTCTCAAAATAGAAGAGACAATATGAGAACACTTAGAAATGATCCTTTTGAAAACATGCATAAACCATCTTTTTCTCAAAATAGGACAAACATGGTTAGGCCCCCTAGCTATTATCAACCTAGGCATATGTTCAACCCAAACGTAGTATGCCATTATTGCAATAGGGTAGGACATATAGCTCCCGTGTGTTTTACCAGACATAGGCACTTCACCTATAATGAAACACACAACATATTTAGTGTTAACAAAAAGAAATCGTTTGGAAAAGGATATTCGTATCATAAACAATCTCCACAGGACAATGCACAAAAGAAACCATACTATTTCTTCTAATTTGACGAAAAGAAGAAAGTCCACATTCCGTTACCGGAACCAACACAAATCACACCAAGATATCAGCACTCCGTTCAGGTAGACTGGAACCTGCCAACCCCGAGATCATGGGTTGGCCAAGGTAATTCCTAAATGATCATCTAATCGGGTGTGTGTGCGCGTGTAAGGAAACGAATTTTGGGTGTGTGTGTAACACCCTAATCCGTCCAGGTCTGCAGCCCCATTCGGACTAAAGTATTTAACTTGGTAATCGTAAAATTTAAAACTTTTCAAACACACTTTATTAATCTCAATAATATTTTTCATAACATATACAGTACGGAGTATTTAACAATATTGCGGAAGCGAATTTAATATTGACATATCATAAATCATTTCAAAACTTGTCACATCCTTCCCGACAATCTCGCCCCATCTACCGCCAGGATCACATTAATCTTTCTGTTCACCTGCATGTAGCAAATAAAACATACTACACGCTCAGCGGTGAAGCTGAGTAAGCATATCTAAAACGTCGAACATCCACATAAATTGAATCTCAATTCATAATCAACCATTTGATATCATGCACACAATATATGGTTCAAACATTCAAAATATTTTCAATATTTTATTCCAAGTCATTTGATATTCAATATATATCAATAATGCTCTTAAATTATTCTTAATCTAAGGCCACATCATTTTATATTCAGCTCTTAGCTATTCCTAGTCTAAGGCAGTAATTCTAACCAGGCCCTTAAACTATAAATAGTTTAATGCAGAACACAAGAATCGATAATCCACCCTATGAGTCATGTGGATTACGTACCAACCGAACAATGATTTGTCGGGTGGGTGATATCCGGTCTGGATCCCGTACGTACGTTTTAACCCGAAATATGAATTGGTCAAGTATGTATATCTTAGAGTTCTTCTAGATATCCTTAATAATCATCATCAATATACAAGTGGGTATATCTTAGAGTTCTTCTAGATATCCTTAACAATATACATTATTTTCATAATCACCATTAATTCATTTTTAATCATGACTTAATCATCAATAATCATTTTAATCAGTAGGTTTATCATTCATAATTATCCATAATAATTATTCATCATAATGATCATTCAACATAATATTTAATAGCAAACAGCGGCCTAGTCTCGAGTGTTAACACTCGAACTTACCGTCATGCATCACATAATGTTTATATGTCACAAACATCATTTTTATTGTACAAAATCATATTTATATTGTGCATAATTAATTGGTATCAAAAATAGGATTTTAGAGCATATTTTCAATAATATTTTTAGAACAGGATCTAGAATTGAGGAAAATAATTTAAAATAATCATTTAATTTATAAAAATTGATTTATATAATTTTAAATAATCCATTAATTCATAATAACCAATTTTTACAATTTAAATAATCAATGGATTCATTATAATCGATTTTTACAATTTAAATAATCAATTAATTAATTTTAATCGATTTTTACAATATAAATAATTGATTAATTCATAAAAAAATCGATTTTTACAATTTAAATAATCCATTAATTCATAATAATCTATTTTTACAATTTAAATAATCAATTAATTAATTTTAATCGATTTTTACAATATAAATAATCGATTAATTCATAAAAAATCGATTTTTACAATTTAAATAATCCATTAATTCATAATAATCGATTTTTACAATTTAAATAATCCATTAATTCAAAATAATCGATTTTTCGAATTTAAATAATCCATTAATTAAAATTAATCGATTTTTAAAATTTAAATAATCCATTAATTCATAATAATCGATTTTTACAATATAAATAATCGATTAAATGGTACTGACTTCGAACCACTGAACTGAATAAAATTCTAATCGATTTTTAGTAAGTAAATAACCGATTTTCGACCACTGTTCATCATCTTCTTCCTCGGGTCAGTTTTAACATTAACATTTTTTAATCACCAAACTTTAATTTAATTATATAAAAATGTTCTCCAATGTTCACATATCATTTTAGAGTCATTAATTCGTAATTTTAACAACAATTTCATGGTTTATGGTTCTTGGTTCTTCAAACATGTCAAACACAAAACTCAACCAAACGACCGTTTATGAACGTAGAAACGATCTATATGAACATTCTAGTCACTAGATATATCTACGGGCTTACCTCGAAGCTTATCGAAGGTTTTGAAAATTTTCCGGCGAAACTTCCGGCGATGATAACTCCCAACTCCGGCGACTTCGGTGGCCACCAACTACTGCAGCATGTTCTCCTCACTCTCAAGAACACTTTGGTACTAAACTCATTAGTTTTTGGTGAGGAATGAGAGGGTTGATGGTGGCCTTATATAGGAAGAGAATGGGGAAGGTGACAACATTTGCTGCGTAGGAATGCATCCTCGATCGGCTGAGTGGAGTAGGAGGCGCCGTCCCTGATTGGGACTAATTTTGGTTCCAGTCGGGTACACTTTTTGGTACAACTTTCTCCGAATTGAAATCCGTTTGCACCGTTGCGATCGTGCAATTAAACTCTATCCAACGATATAATTTTTATATTTATTCGTTATACTTTTTCCGACATCATATTTTTGGGTGGTTGACTTTGACAGAGTCAAAATTGGCCTTTATTCAAAAAGGTTCTCACATTTAATTCATATTATTTATTCCCATGATTTATTTCAATAAATCATTTCAAAGTTCACATTATAAACAATTTCTTCATTTATTCTTAATTTGGGTATGTACTCAGGTTCCCAATCAAGATCACACAATAAATCAACATGTTGGATTTATCTCTATAAGATTTATCCCAATTATGTTTATTGGATATCAATATATATTTTATTCAAGCCCAAATCCCAACAACAATTTATTTTAATCAAAACAAATTTTGTTTAATTGAATATTTAATTCAATAAATTTTAGGGTATATTTTGGGGCGTTACAGTGTGTATGGGCAATAAAGGTTAACTAACCCCCAAGGACCCATAGACATAGTTTGGGTACCAAAGTGTTGCTTTTTTGCAGGTACATATCAAAGTGAGGAACTCAGGGCGAACCAGCGATGGGTGGTTTATCCCATCACTGGGAAGGAAGTATTTTCTAAGCAGCAGCCCTCTTCCCTTCGATGGGAACTTCTTCCCATCGCTGGGTGTTTGACACTTTTTTTTTAAAATTTTTTTAACGGATTTCCAGTAGCTGTCTTCCCATGGATGGGAGAACCTTACCATCGCTGGGAAGGCTGCCTTCACTTTTTTCCTCCCTTTCCAGTACTTGTCTTCCCATCGATGGGAGAACCTTACCATCGCTGGGAAGCCTGTTGCAGTTCAAAAATCATAGCCGTTGGGCACCTCATTCAATGCCTAACAGCCATATTTTTTAACACCAAGGGCCAAAATTCTCTTTTCCTATAAATATTAACCATCCTTGGTCATTTTTAACACACAACTCACATTCCTCTTGCATACTTTAAGCCTCTACTCACTTTCTAAACGCTTCAACAATGGCTAGAGGAAAGTCAAGGACCAAAACCGAGGCTTCAAAGAAGAAGGCCAACACCGACGCCACGACATCTTCTTTATTTTCTCCTTATTAAATATGATTGTATTTTTATCCGTTGTATTCTGCATTTCCCTTTTAAATGAATAAAAGTTTACTTTTAATTCTTTTTGTTAATGTCAAAAGGGGGAAGATATAAAGGTTATGCATAGATTGACGGGGAACTATTTCTAAATTGCATTTATTAAGGGGGAACATTTTTTAAGTCTCAAATCAATCCTCCTATGCATAACCCCGTCTTGTTTGCCATTATCAAAAAGGGGGGAAATTGTTGAAACATGGGTTTATCACGTTTTCGTACTAAAGCCGTGTTCGTTGTTATGACAGGTTTTGATAATGCCAAACCGCCGTGAACAAGACAAGTCATTGAATATACAAGGCGAGAACCAAATATGAGAAGAAAGAGAACAAGGGCCAAAAGAAGACCAAGAACGAAGACCATAGTCTTAGTGTCGTTAAGTCGGTCACAATTGTGATCAAGACAGACCCAATCTTTACACCTTGGCTCTTTAGGCTAAAATTCTTTTCATTTAATTTCACATCATAAAAATGTTTTTCAAACATGTTTAGAACATTAAAAACACTTGGTGTTCGCCCAAACCAAAAACCAAGCCATCCGCCGTTCGGGTTTCGGAAACCGGCGTTCGGCATTCGGTTTTCGGCGTTGGTTTTTGGCGTCCGAACTAACCAAGTGGTTTTCAACTTTTTATGATTGTTTTTTTACTTCTGGGCACATTTAAATAGTTTTCCATCAAAAACACTTCAAAAACCACCTTTCGTTTTTTGTCGTTTGATAAAAACCATGCGAAACAGCATAAACTTGGCTAGCCGTGGTTTTTACTTAAATGAAGTGGTTTTCAAGTCTTTTTGTGTAGGAATTGTTTTTGAATGCATTTAAATGGTTCTCCAATCAAAACATCATGAAAACCACCTTTCGGTTTTGTCTTTTGGTAAAAACCACCCGTGTATGGCGTTGACTTGGTCAATCGTGGTTTTTACCTTAACGATGTGTTTTTCAACTTAAAAACCTTGTTTTGCATCACAATACATTAAATAAGTGTTTTATATACTTAGTTTTTACTTTGGAGAACTTTGCATTTTTCGGTCGGGTTTTAGTGCCGGTCAGCTAAACCATAGTTTTGGGCTAGCCATCTACCCAGCGATGGTAGATATCACCCATGCATGGGTAAGTGATCCCGGGATTCCAAAATCATTCTACCCAGCGATGGGAGATATTACCCAGCGATGGGTAAGCAGCCTTCAGCCCAACTGATTTCCAGAACCATGCCAAATAGCGATGGGAAGTTCTACCCATCGCTGTTTAAGCCTTGGTCCAACATTTTCACAAGGCAGAACGACCTTACCCAGCGATGGGGAACTTATCCCATCGATGGGAACCCAGCGATGGTAAGGCTAAACCATCGATGGGAAGGCATGACCGTTGCAAGTCATTTAAGGCTGATTCTTTCCTTGTTTGAAAGTCAACCTCCCACCCAGCGATGGGAAGCATTTACCCAGCGATGGGTAGGTGACCGTTGGCTTCAAAACTGACGGAAAATTGGCTTACCAGCAATGGGTGAGTCTAAACATTGATGGGAAGCCAATATCCTGTACATCTCAAATTTATTCAATCCCATAAATCATGCCAATCACCCCTTTAATGTATTGGTCCGTTGGAGCCTATTTTGGCACTATAAAAAGGGGTGTTTGGGTCTGTTTTACACATCAATTCACTTCACAATATTCATATTATCATTGCATCCAAACCACATTATTTTCCATAGCTTTCTAGAGCCAACTTGTGTGAAGTTTGAGTTGATCTTGAGCGTATATATTTTACTCAATATCCACTCTTGAGGAGAGTCTTGTTCTTGAGTGTCTTAGTGTTGTATACACGTTAAGGGAAGCTTGTTTCCCTCGGTTGTACGAAGGAAAGGTATTTTCCTTCGGGTTGAAGTCTTGGAGTGCGGTATCTCCGAGCAAGTGTTGTTGAGACTCGTGGGACTCGAGTTCTCAGGTTGTAACGGTTTGTTATGCACCCGTAAGCTTAACGAGAAAGTAGTGTAGCTCGAGAGAGTCTCTCAGGAGACTAGATTAGCCACACGTTGTGGTGAACCGGTATAAATCTTGGTGTGCACCCTTTACGCTTTCTACGCTCTTTACTTTTCACGTTCTTAATTTTTTATTCCTGTGATTTATACGATCAAACGCTATTCACCCCCCCTCTAGCGTTGGTCACTTATTCTACCATGGGTGATATCTACCATCGCTGGGTAGATGGTTAGCCCAGAACCATGGCCTAGCTGAACGGTGTTGAAACCCAACCGAAAAATGCAAAGTTCTCGAAAGTAAAAATTAAGTATTTAAAACACTTATTTAATGTATTGTGATGTCAAAACAAGCTTTGTAAGTAGAAAACCATGTCGTTAAGGTGAAAACCACGGGTGACCAAGTCAACGCCGTACACAGGTGGTTTTTACCAAAAGACAAAACCGAAACGTGGTTTTCATGATGTTTTGATTTGAAAACCATTTAAATGCATTCAAAAACAATTCCCACACAAAAACACTCGAAAACCACTTCATTTAAGTAAAAACCGCGGCTAGCCAAGTTTATGCCGTTTCGCATTGTTTTAATGAAACGACAAAAAACGAAAGGTGGTTTTTGAAGTGTTTTTTATGGAAAACTATTTAAATGTGCCCAGAAGTAAAAATCAATAATAAAAAGTTGAAAACCACTTGGTTGGTTTGGACGCCAAAAACCAACGCCGATAACCGAATGTCGAACGCCTATTTCCGAAAGCCAAACCCTGGATGGCTTGGTTTATGGTTTGGGCGAACACCAAGTGTTTTTAATATGTTTAAGAATGTTTGAAAATAATTTTGATGATATGTAAAATGCAATAAAAAATGTTTTAGCCTAAAGAGCCAAAGTGCAAAGCTTGGGTCGGTCTTGATCACATTGTGACCGACTCAACGATGCTAAAGACTACGGTCTTTGTTCTTGGTCTCTTTTAGATCTTGTTCTCTTGCTTTCTTCTTATATTTATTTCTCGCCTTGTATATTCAATAACTTGTCTCGTTCACATCCGTTTGGCATTATCAAAACCTGTCATAAACACGAACACGGCTTTAGTACGAAAATGTGATAAACCCGTGTTTCAAAAATTTCTCCCTTTTTGATAATGGCAAACAAGACGGGGTTATGCATAGTAGGATTGATTTGAGACTAAAAAAATGTTCCCCCTTAATAAATGCAATTTTCTTTTAAACAAAGTTTATGTGTTGAATAAGAGTTAGTTTTAGAAAAAGTCCCCCTCAATCTATGCATAACCTTTATATCTTCCCCCTTTTGACATTAGCAAAAAGAATTAAAAGTAAACTTTTATTCATTAAAAGGGAAATGAGGAATACAACGGATAAAAATACAATCATATTTAATAAGGAGAAAATAAAGAAGAGGTCGTGGCGTCGGTGTTGGTCTTCTTCTTTGAAGCCTCAGTTTTGGTCCTCAACTTCCCTCTAGCCATTGTTGAAGTGTTTAGAAAGTGAGTATATGCTTAAAGTATGCAAAAGGAATGTAAATTGTGTGTTAAAAATGATCAAGGATGGTTAATATTTATAAGAAAAGAGAATTTGGGCGGGCATTGAATGAGGTGCCCAACGGCTACGATCTTTGAACTGCAACAGGCTTCCCAGCGATGGTAAGGTTCTCCCATCGATGGGATGACAGGTACTGGAAAGGGAGGAAAAAGTGAAGGTAGCCTTCCCAGCGATGGTAAGGTTCTCCCATCCATGGGAAGACAGCTACTGGAAATCCGTTAAATTTTTTTTAAAAAAAGTGTCAAACACCCAGCGATGGGAAGAAGTTCCCATCCATGGGAAGAGGGCTGCTGGTTAGAAAATACTTCCTTCCCAGCGATGGGATAAACCACCCATCGCTGATTCCCCCTGAGTTCCTCACTTTCATACGTACCTGCAAAAAAAAAACAACACTTTGGTACCTAAAGTATGTCTATGGGTCATGGGGGGTTAGTTAACCTTTATTGCCCACACACACCCAAAATTCGTTTCCTTACGCGCGCGCACACACGATTAGATGATCATTTAGGAGTTACCTTGGCCAACCCATGATCTCGTGGTTGGCGGGTTCTTGTCTACCTGAACGGAGTGCCGATATCTCGGTGTGATTTGTGTTGGTTCTAGTAACGGAATGTGGATTTTCTTCTTTTCGTCAAAGTAGAAGAAATAATAAGGTTTCTTTTGTGCATTATCCTGTGGAGATTGTTTATGATTCGAATATCCTTTTCCAAAGGATTTCTTTTCGTTAGCACCAAATATGTTGTGTGTTTCATTATAGGGGAAATGCCTATGCCTCGTAAAACACACGGGAGCTATATGTCCTACCCTATTGCCATAATGGCATACTACATTTGGGTTGAACATATGCCTAGGTTGGTAATAGCTAGGGGGTCTAACCATATTCATCCTATTTTGAGAAAACGTTGGTTTTTGGGTATTTTGAAGATTCTCTCTTCTAGGTGTTCTAGCATTATTTTGTCTATTTGAAAAAATATTTCTGTGCATGAAATCATTTTGATAATTCTTCCTAGGTTTCCTAGAATGCTCTTGTTCGTAACTAACCTTTTGTCTAGGTTGTCTATTATTTTTATTTTTATCTTTCTTAGGTTGAGCTCTAGGTGGTTTATGGTTGTGCTTAACGTTTTCTTTATTTTTAGGTTCATTAATCTTCCCAAAACCTATTCCTTGTTTAGTGTATTGCATAGAATCAAAAACGAGATTAAGATCCTTATGTGGTTTATTAAATTTCTTCACCGCATTTTCTAGTTCAGCAACTTGTTCATTCAAAGCTATGCAAGATTCACAATTTTTCGTAGAGCTCTTGGGTTTGTCGGTGCTTCTTTTACCATAAAATTTATTTTCCTCTTTTAGTTTTTCATTTTCCTTTTGAAGTTTTTCAAGTTCCGTTTCAAGATTAGAAAAACTTTTCTTTAAAGCTTTGTTGGTCTTAGAAGCGCTAACAAACTCGTCATAAAGCTCTTGGAGAGCTTCTTGCATTTCTTTAAGAGAACAAGAACCGGTAGAAGAAATACATACCTCTTGGTTTTCGTTGTTGGCGGACTCATCTTCTTCTTGAGCTATGAGACAAAGGTTTGCTTCCTCGTCTTCCTCTTGTTCGCTTGACTCATCGCCGGAGTCGCCACCCCAAGAGATGTATGCTCTTTGCTTTTTGAAGTGACGAGCATTCCTTCCGATTCTTGGGCATTTGTTCTTGATGTGCCCGACTTCACCACATCCATAGCACACAGCGCCATCCTCAACCTTTTCTTTCTTCTTTAGAAGTTTGCAAAACTTCTTCATGACAAGCTTGACTTCATCATCGTCGCTTGAGTCATTCATCGTCGGTTCTTTGAAGGCTTTCAATGCTATGCCTTTCCTTTGGTCGTTTAAAGGCGGGTTGAGTATAGTAGATTCATACGTTTTTAAGTTACCTCTTAAACCGTCGATGGTGACATTTGATGTGCCGATTGACTCATAGATGGCATCAGCCTTAGATTGCCATTCGGATGTCAAGCTCCGTAGGATGTTTCGCACAAGATCCCTATCAGTGTAGGTCTTCTTTAATGCATGAAGATTGTTGACTATCTTGGAAAAGCGGTCGAACATGTCGTCAATCTTTTCGTGCTCCTTCATCCTGAACATCTCATACTCTTGGGTGAGGAAGTCGATCTTGGCTTCACGTACTTGGTCCATTCCTCCGTACGTCACCTCGAGCTTATCCCACATCTCCTTGGCAGTTGAGCAGCAGGAGATCATGCGGTAGTCGTCGGGGTTGACTGCGCAGTAGAGCATGTTAATCGCCTTTG
The DNA here is from genome assembly GCA_003260385.1 of Cuscuta australis. Classification (NCBI taxonomy): domain Eukaryota; kingdom Viridiplantae; phylum Streptophyta; class Magnoliopsida; order Solanales; family Convolvulaceae; genus Cuscuta; species Cuscuta australis. The sequence goes on from NQVE01000105.1 coordinate 491,836, forward strand.
CGTAGTTCTCTACTTTCTAGATGTCTTCGGCATCAAATTCGTCTTCAGCACCTCTTCCCCGTTTTTGATAACCAACCATAATTGGAAGTTCATGAAATGAATATAGATTCTCATTCGTTCTTTCCAATATGTATAATTGGTTCCATCAAAAAGAGGTGGCCATGTGGTTGATTGCCCTTCACCTATTCCTGCATACAAATTTCTAGAAGAAGAACCCATGATCGCTTTTCTCTCAAACGGTTAAGTTTGGACGCGAGTTAGGCTTTGATACCAATTGATAGAAATAAGTGACCAACGCTAGAGGGGGGGTGAATAGCGTTTGATCATAGATATCGCAGGAATAAAAAATTAAGAACGTGAAAAGTAAAGAGCGTAGAAAGCGTAAAGGGAGCACACCAAGATTTATACTGGTTCACCACAACGTGTGGCTAATCCAGTCTCCCGAGAGATTCTCTCGAGCTGCACTACTTCCGTTAAGCTTACGGGTGCTTAACAAACCGTTAGAACCTGAGAACTCGAGTCCCACGAGCCTCAATACACTTGCTCTGAGATATCGCACCCCAAGACTTCAACCCGAAGGAGAATACCTTTCCTTCGTACGACCAAGGGAAACAAGCTTCCCTTAACGCGTATAGAACACTAAACACTCAAGAACAAGACTCTCTTTAAGAGTAGATGATGAGTAAACTAAGTACGCTCAAGAACAACTCAAACTTCACACAAATTGGCTCTAGAAAGCTATGGAAAATGATGTTGTTTGAATGCAATGATAATATGAATAATGTGAAGTGAATTTATTCGTAAAGCAGACCCAAACACCCCTTTTTAAAGTGCCAAAGTAGGCTCCAACGGATCAAAACATTTAAGGGGTGATTAGCATGATTTGTGGGATTGATATTTAAGTGGATCTGCAGGAAATTAGCTTACCCAGCGATGTATGGAACTTCCCATCACTGGTAGACCATATTTCCTTTAGTTTTAAAGGCAATGATCACCTACCCATCGATGGGTAAACACTTCCCATCGCTGGGTGGGAGGTTGACTTTCAAACAATGTAAAGACAACGGTTGACTTTCAAACAATGGAAATTAGCCTACCCAGCGATGTATGGAACTACCCATCGCTGGTAAGCCATTTTTCCTTCAGTTTTAAAGACAACGGTCACCTACCCATGGATGGGTAAGAGCTTCCCATTGCTGGGTGGGAGGTTGACTTTCAAACAAGGAAAGAATCAGCCTTAAATGACTCACAACGGTCATGCCTAACCAGCGATGGGTATGCCCTCCCATCGCTGGGTAAGGGCATTTTGCCTTGTGATTATATTGGACCAAGGCTTGAACCGCGATGGGTAGAGCTTCCCATCGCTGTTTGGCATGGTTCTGGAATTCAATTGGGCTGAAGGCCGCTTACCCATCGCTGGGTATTATCTCCCATCGCTAGGTGGCATGATTCTGGAATCCCGGGATCACTTACCCATGGATGGGTGATATCTACCATCGCTAGGTAGATGACTAGCCCAGAACTGGCGCTGAAACCTGACCGAAAAATGAAAAGTTCTCCAAAGTAAAAACTAAGTATTTAAAAGTTTTTTTTTATGTATTGTGATGTCAAAACAAGATTTGTAAGTTGAAAACTACGTCGTTAAGGTAAAAACCACGATTGACCAAGTCAACGCTGTACACGGGTGGTTTTTACCAAAAGACAAAACCGAAAGGTGGTTTTCATGATTTTTTGATTGGAGAACCATTTAAATGCATTCAAAAACAATTCCCACACAAAAAGACTCAAAAAACACTTCATTTAAGTAAAAACCATGGCTAGCCAAGTTTATGTCGTTTCACATTGTTTTAATCAAACGACAAAAAACGAAAGGTGGTTTTTGAAGTGTTTTTGATGGAAAACTGTTTAAATGTGCCCAGAAGTAAAAAATCAATCATAAAAAGTTGAAAACCACTTGGTTGGTTTGGACGCCAAAAACCAACGCCGATAATCGAATGCCAAACGCCGATTTCCGAAAGCCAAACCCCGGATGGCTTGGTTTTTGGTTTGGGCGAACACCAAGTGTTTTTAATATGTTTAAGCATGTTTGAAAATAATTTTGATGATATGTAAAATGCAATAAAAAATGTTTTAGCCTAAAGAGCCAAAGTGCAAAGCTTGGGTCGGTCTTGATCACATTCTGACCGACTCAACGACGCTAAAGACTACGGTCTTGGTTCTTGGTCTCTTTTAGATCTTGTTCTCTTGCTTTCTTCTTATATTTATTTCTCGCCTTGTATATTCAACAACTTGTCTCATTCATAGCGGTTTGGCATTATCAAAATCTGTCATAAACACGAACACGGCTTTCGTACGAAAATGTGATAAACCCGTGTCTCAAAAAGTATATGCATAACCCTTTTCTTCCCCTTTTGACATTAACAAAAAGATAAAAGATAACTTTTATTTATTGTAATGGGAAATAGCGGAGTACAACGGAAGCAAGTTAAAAAAAATATGACAATTGAAAGAAAAGAGATAGAAATTCTAGGGGCGGCCTAGTCTTCGTCTTCGGTTTCCTCCTCGTCGTCGTCGTCGTCCATCTCATCACTGTCAATGGAGTCGTCGAACTCATCCTCGTCCGGGGAGTTTGACGGGGCGTAGGAGAATTCGTCTTCGTCCTCTTCACCGTACACTTGCCCAAGGAATGTGCCTTGGTACGGTGGGGGGACGTAGTTGACGCGTTGGAAGTACGTGTCCATGGCATGGCCTTGGCGTTGAATAGCCTCGTCGAGCCGTTCAAGGTACCCGTCCATCTCGTCAACTTTGAGGTGCAGCCTGTTGATGGAGTCGGCGATGGAGGCAAGTTGGCCCAGGCCTGGGGTTTGGCTGGGCCATCGGCAGGATGGCAGCGTGCGGCAGTGGCAGGCGCGGCGTTGTCCGACGACTTGGTGAAGGTTTGGGCGCTGATCGTCCAAAGCTTCGTGGCCTTGGTGAGTGGGCCAACGGTGGTGGTGACCTTGAACCGTTCAAGGATGTCCATCACCAAGAACGAGTACGGGAGGAGGTGATCGTGCTCGGTAGACGCGGCGACTGTCATGTAGATCATGACAAACTTCACCCAATTGATTGGCGCCGAGTGCATGATCGCGTGGAGGAGCTTGAGGTCCTCACCGAACATGATCGTGTGCCCGTGCTTCCGGGGCTTGATGATCCGAACCACGATGTAGAGGAGGAGACGGCTCTCGGGAGTCGCGGAGTGGATGGTGGGGCGGCCCGTGGGATGGTAGATGAGTTCGTTGATGCCGAGCTCGTTGAGAACTAGGCCCTCGTTGTTGAGGACACAATCTTCTCCGCCATAGGTGGAGATGTCGTCGCCTTGGTAGGGAGGCCGGCGATGCGTCCAAGTTGCTCCACGGTGAGTTCAATTGGCATGGACTTGACGATTCTGTAGATAACGTTGTCCTCACCCCATAGATTTGAGTAGAAGGCCCGAATCAGCGCCGGGTTCATCTCCTTCCGAGCCCGGGAGACAAACGGCCATAGGCCGGTTTGGTGAAGCTGCCCGTCGAGGAAGTCGTAGCATTGCAACTCTGGGAAGCGCTCCGGGACAATCTGCGGGGGAGCCACAACTCGCTTGGAGAAGAAGGTGAGAAAGCGGGTGCGCTCCTCCTCGGAATCGAACCAACGATACGACCCGTCGCCGTAGTAGAGGCGTTCCTCGGAGGTCGTCGAAGGAGCCCGGGATTTGCACTTGGATTTCCTGGAAGTTCCTGCCCTCCTCTTGTCTTTGCCCATGGTGATGAAGAAGATTTTAAAAAAAAGGTGTAGAGAAAATGAAATTTGCTTGAATTTTAAGGAGATTTGTGTTTGTATGTGTAAAAGTGAAGAGAGGGGGTCCCAATATTTAGGAAAAGGGGGTTCCCCAACATCCAGATTTCAAAATTATGGCTGTTGGAGCAATAAATGCAGTTACCAATGGATATTTTTTTTGAAAAATTCAACATGAACTTCACAAATGGTGTCTTTTTCAAACTTAAGTTTTGGAATGCCAATTACTAAGTTTTGGGAAACCAATTTGTTCAAAAGGTTCATGTTCATATGAGCTACCCTTCGGTGCCATAACCAAGCGTCTTCCTCTTTACTCATGAGGCACTTAGCAAAGCCGGAAGGTGATTTGTCTAAGTTAACCATGTAAATGTTATGGATTCTATCACCACGTAAAATAACCTTATTTTCACTAAGGCGTTCTACCGTGCATGATTTCGAATCGAAGGTCACACGATTTCCCTTGTCACATAATTGACTTATGCTCAAGAGATTGTGTTTAAGAGCTTTAACAAGCAAGACATTATTTATAGAGGAGTCATTGGATTTACCTACCAAACCAATGCCGATGATTTTTCCTTTTCTATTGTCTCCAAAGATCACATTCCCTCCTTTAGCGAGTTTAATTTAAACGAACTTGGATGCATCCCCGGTCATGTGCTTGGAGCATCCGCTATCAAGGTACCAAAGTACACTTGATGCCTTCAAGCACACATATGAAACACATCAATGAGTTTTAGGTACCCAATTTACGTTGGGTACTCGTGTGTTAGGTGTGTGATGGTAGTGTTCTTGATTTTGTGATAGGTGCCTATGCCTAGTGTAACAAACGGGGGCAATATGGCCTATCTTATTGCAATAATGAGAAACTACATTGGGGTTGTACATGTGCCTAGTTTCATAATAGTTAGAGGGTCTAACCATATTGTTCCTATTTTGTGAAAAAGATGGTTTTTGAAAATTTTGAAACTGACCTTTCTTAGGTGCTCTAACATTATTTCTTCTATTTTGAGAAAAATAGGTTTTATGCACAAAATCATTTTTCTTAGGTTGTCTACCGTGAACATTTTCATTCCTAGGTTTAGTCTAGGTTGTCTAGTGTCCTTAGGTTGACTAGGTTTTCTATTATTCTGATTTTTAAGTTTCTTACGTTGAGCCTTAGGTGGTTGTCTAGGTGGTTGCTCAACGTTTTCTTTAACCTTAGCTTCGTTTTTATTAAAACGTATTCCTTCCTTAGAAAAATGCATAGTGTCAAGGAGTAAATTTAAATCTTTGTGCGGAGTATTAAACTTCTTGACCGTGCTTTCAAGTTTAGTGACTTGTTCTTTTAAAGTCTTACAAGATTCACATTCGATTGAGGAACTTTCCGGTTTGTCAGCGCTTCTTTTTCCAAAAAAATTGTTTTCTTGTTTTAATTTTTCATTTTCTTTTTCCAATTTTTCAAAATCGTTTTCAAGTGTAGAAAGACGTTTCTTTAAAGATTTATTCGTTTTGGAAGCGCTAACAAATTCTTCATAAAGTTCATGAAGTGCTTCTTGCATTTCTTATAAAGTATAAGAGTCGGAAGAAATGGTACATACCTCTTGGACGTCGTCGCTTTGATCTTCGTGCGCCATGAGGCAAAGGTTTGCAGCTTCGTCCTCCTCTTGGTCGGTTGATTCGTCGCCGGAATCGCCACCCCAAGAGATGTAAGCCCTTTGCTTCTTGAAGCCGGACTTGTCCTTGCCATGCTTGGCCTTTGGACACCTCGGCTTGATGTGGCCAATCTCGCCACAGCCGTAGCACTTAGGAGGACCGTCGTGCTTCCTTCCCTTCTGCTCAAATTCTTTCTTCATGAATTTGTGGAACTTTTTTATGACGAGACCAAACTCGTTGTCATTGTCGCTTGAGACCTCTTCCACCGGTTCCTTGGTGGCTTTGAGAGCTATCCCCTTTTTCTTTTATTCATCCAAATACGGGATTAGAATAGTAGATTCATAAGTTTTAAGGTTACCTCTTAGCCCGTCGATGGTGACGTTGGAGACTCCGATGGATTCATAGATTGCATCGGCTTTTGATCTCCATTCGGGGATGAGACTCCACAGGATTTTCCTTACGAGAACCTTGTTGGCATATGTCTTCTTAAGAGCATGAAGATCGTTTATGATCTTTGAAAACCGATCAAACATGTCGTCGATTTTCTCACCTTCCTTCATTCGGAACAATTCATACTCTTGGGTGAGAAAATCGATCTTGGCTTCACGAACTTGATCGGTACCTTCGTACGTCACTTCAAGCTTGTCCCACATCTCCTTGGCGGTTGTGCAACAGGAGATCTTTTGGTAGTCGTCGGGGTTGACCGCACAATATAGCATATTGATGGCCTTTGCATAATTCTCCACCTTCTTGATGTCTTCAGCATCAAACTCGTCCTGGGTCTTTGGGGCCGTGGTTTCTCCCACTTTCTTCATTGGGATTTGCTCGCCATTTTTTGATGACCAACCACAAATGGAAGTTGGTGGAACGGATATAGATTGTTATACCCAAATTGGGGGTCTAAACAAGTTTTTATTTTGAGAAGGAATTAAGGGGTGATGCAGCTTTAGATTGAGAGTTCTGGGACACTCAATAATCGATTGTGGGGTTTGACAATCGATTACGTAGTGATGCTGCAAAACGAAGGAACTTAAGGGATGCCGGATAGTCGATTGACACAAGTGTGATAATCGATTATTTGGTTGTATGGCCTAGACGACGAGAATTCATAGGGGCCAGACAGCCGACTATCAAAGTTGATAATCGATTATTGGGCTTCGCTGATTATTCCAGGAGTGTTCTGAAGGGTTAGATAATCGATTATTGATGTGTGATAATCGATTATCAAGGCAATCAGGATCCGAAATCTGTGCGGACAATAGTGGTGTTTGTATGGGGAATGGCTGGGATTAATATGGGAATGATGAAGGCGTTATTTTGGTATTTTTAATATAAGGAAAGAAAGGAGATTAAGGATAGAAATGGTGGGAAGAGAAATGGATAGAAAGTAATGATGGATAAACCAAGTTGGTGTTTAAGAGATATTACACACTCTTATCCTAACTTGGGGTTTGAATCTAGAATTTAATTAAGATATGACACACTTAATCAAACATCTAGAACCTAAAACTCACACTTAAGATAACCACTCTTAAGATATAGAATTAGGAATTTAGCTAAAATAGCATCACACTATTTTATAAATACTCAAAGAGTAAAATGTTTTAATATTCAAAAGATGCGTGTTACAATGGCCATATGGCCTGATTATATAGGCAGGGGGAGGGGGGGGGGGAAGGAAAACAAAATACATTGAATGTAGACATAAGGAAGTTTCCTAGCAACATCCACTTCAAAAGCATGGGGCATTCCCCATTCAATCCTGTCTCCTTAGTGGGATAAAATTCAGGGATGGGGCTGGTGTTGTGGGGTTTTTGAGCTTTGGTTTGTAGTGGTTGTTTCCTGGGTTTTAAGGCTATTATTTGGGTAAATATGAGGGGTTGTGTTTGCTAAGAAAAGGGGTCAGGGATGGGGGATATAAATGGGTGGTTTTGGACTTATAGGTTTGGGTTATTTGTGAGGGAACATGGGCAGAAATGAGTGGCTAGTGGTGGGTCAGGGTTTTGGCTCTTTGTGGGTGTTTATGTTGGGATTGTGAAGTGTATTTTGGCCAGGGGTGAATGGAATAGAGGGAGGGTTTTATTTGTTGAATTAAAGGCTTAAAAGAAGGAAAATAACAACAAACAAAAGGTTTTATTTTACACACCCTTATTTTCGGCCATGGGCTAAAATAAGTGTAAGAAAACTTTATTTTGAAAGGAATTAAATGGAAAGGAGTTTTGGATGATTAGGGTGGGGTTTGGCGGAGTGGGAGTTTGTTGGCAGAACCCTTAGGTCCGAAGTTATTTGGCCTCTCGGGTTGAAGGACTTGGAATTCTCATTAAAATGGATCGTAAGTCCTTTGGTTTTTGCGAGGGTGTGGGACATGGGGGAGGGTATGATAGGGCCAAGCCCGGGTATAACATCCTCCCGGTCTTCAAAAGAGTTTGCCCTCAAACTCAATGGATAATCAAGACCGTCATATGGACAGAGGTCTTTCTTATGGAACGTGGCAGAAACTCCATCACTTCTACTAAGGGCAACCATGTAGGCATTGTTAGTGACCTTGGTTACCACTTCAAACGGACCATCGTCTCAAGATTGAAGCTTTGTCTTGCGTTATCCAGAGAAACGCTCTCTTTGCACATGGAGCCACACTAAGTCTCCGGGCTGAAAGTGGATTGAACTTTTCAACTTCTTTCTCTTAATAAGCTTTTCATGAGTCTTATGATAAAACTCGGAAGTTTCTTCATCACATGGAACCTGCAAAAACTTAACAAACTTGGCACAAGGTACCGTTAGTGAAGATAGCTTTTGAGGTGAGGCTTTTACATCTTGGCTCATAGCTCCACATTGAAATTTCTTCTTATCAACTCGAACGTTTAAGCTAGTTAAGCCATAGCTTAAGACCTCATCTTTGGTGGCAGCCACATCCTTCTTCTTTAATTCACCATTGGGTTTGTTTTCACCTAAACTGAGATGAGCACGTGGTTCTATCCCTTGGTGAGGCGTGGATACGGGTAGGAGTAAACATGCCGAAGCCTCTTTTCTCAATGAATCCACAAAATTAGGTGCTCATGGCATGTCAATATGAAATAAAGAAAATCTATGTAATTCCACTCGTAATGCTCTTCCATGGTTGAGCGACTCAATGGAACACGATTTCACAAGGGGTTTGATTCCAAGCTCATTTTGATTAGCCCAACTGCTCAATGGCCTATCCATGATCATGAGCTCATATTCTTCATGGGTTTGAGCCTTCACATCATCTAGTGGTTCCTTAAGTCCCGATGAGTTTGATTTCTCTTCTTCCCTTTCAACCAATGGTTTCAAATTCTCATCAACAGTATAACAAGCAATCTCTTGACAATGGAAGCAATCAGGATTCTTAGGAATAGATGGGCAGGTTTTTGGTGGGGGTATGACCAAGGCATTCGGTGGAGAGGCTATGGTTTTGTGGGGGTTTTGAGCGGTGAAAGTGGAGGTGGTTCTAGGGGTGTTTTGGGCAGTTTGTGGAGGGGTTATGGACAAGGGTTTAGGAAAGTTTGAAGGTAGATATTTGGGCTTAATTTGGGCAGTATTCAAGGAAGAAAAGGAGATGGTTTGTGAGGACTTTTGGGGCAGGGGTGCTAAATGGGTATTTGGACCATTTTGGGCAGTAGCTAGGGATGGAACATTGATGGGTTTTAAGAAGTTTTGGGGCAGAGGTGTGGAGAAGGTGTTGGGGTGAATATGGGCAGTGGCTAAGGAAGGTAAAGAGGTTGTTTTAGTCGGAACTTTGGGTAGGTGTGAGGGAGTTGGGTGAGAGATGTTTCGGACATCATGGATGCAAGGTAAAGAAGGACTTTAGAGGGAGTTTGGGTGTTGCAGATGGTGGTGGCTTCGGAAATGATTTGGGTAGTGTGAGAAGTCTGCGAAGATCAGGCTCTAGAGGAGGTTAAGGTTGTGGGTGAGAGGGCAATATGGAGCGGCTTTTGTTGTGGGGAAGGTGGTATGACTTTAGAAAGAGTATAGGGTGAAAAAGGGAGAGTATGTTCAAGTACCTGGTGGAGATGATCTTTGGAAGAAAATCTCTTAATTAAGAGTTTTCTTAACTTTTCCCAAGTTCTCACCTTGGCCTTGCCTTGGAGCTTTCGTTTTGAAGCAACACTAGCCCACCATGTAGAGGCATGTCTTTGAAACTTTGCAACCACTAGCTTGACCTTCTTTTCTTCAGGTACGTCTTTGAGCGTAAAGGCGTCTTCAACTTTTGCTAACCACCTTGAGAACTTCTCCGGGTCATTTCTTCCTTCAAACGTGGGAATCTCCACTAAATAAGTGAGCTCCTTGACCTGTTTCATCATAAGCTCAACTTCCATCTTTAACTTTTCTTGGGCAGCAATTACATCATATTGAGACATATCTTGGATGATGTGAGAAATGTTTCAAAAGAGAAAATGTAGGAGATGGTGGTTTGGCCCCTTAAGGGATGTGGAACAACAAGCTTTGATACCAAATGTTATACCCGAACCGGGGGTCTAAACGAGTTGTTATTTTGAGAAGGAATTAAGGGGTGATGCAGCTTTAGATTGAGAGTTCTGGGATACTCAATAATCGATTGTGGGGTTTGACAATCAATTATGTAGTGATGCTGCAAAACGAAGGAACTTCAGGGATGCCGGATAGTCGATTGACACAAGTGTGATAATCGATTATTTGGTTGTATGGCCTAGACGATGAGAATTCATAGGGGCCAGACAGCCGACTATCAAAGTTGATAATCGATTATTGGGCTTCGCTGATTATTCCAGGAGTGTTCTGAAGGGTTAGATAATCGATTATTGATGTGTGATAATCGATTATCAAGGCAATCAGGATCCGAAATCTGTGCGGACAATAGTGGTGTTTGTATGGGGAATGGCTGGGATTAATATGGGAATGATGAAGGCGTTATTTTGGTATTTTTAATATAAGGAAAGAAAGGAGATTAAGGATAGAAATGGTGGGAAGAGAAATGGATAGAAAGTAATGATGGATAAACCAAGTTGGTGTTTAAGAGATATTACACACTCTTATCCTAACTTGGGGTTTGAATATAGAATTTAATTAAGATATGTCACACTTAATCAAACATCTAGAACCTAAAACTCACACTTAAGATAACCACTCTTAAGATATAGAATTAGGAATTTAGCTAAAATAGCATCACACTATTTTATAAATACTCATAGAGTAAAATGTTTTAATATTCAAAAGATGTGTGTTACAATGGCCATATGGCCTGATTATATAGGCAGGGGAAGGGGGGAAGGAAAACAAAATACATTGAATGTAGACATAAGGAAGTTTCCTAGCAACATCCACTTCAAAAGCATGGGGCATTCCCCATTCAATCCTGTCTCTTTAGTGGGATAAAATTCAGGGATGGGACTGGTGTTGTGAGGGTTTTGAGCTTTGGTTTGTAGTGGTTGTTTCCTGGGTTTTAAGGCTATTATTTGGGTAAATATGAGGGGTTGTGTTTTCTAAGAAAAGGGGTCAGGTATGGGGGATATAATGGGTGGTTTTGGACTTATAGGTTTGGGTTATTTGTGAGGAACATGGGCAGGAATGAGTGGCTAGTGGTGGGTCAGGGTTTTTGCTCGTTGTGGGTGTTTATGTTGGGATTGTGAAGTGTATTTTGGCCAGGGGTGAATGGAATAGAGGGAGGTTTTTATTTTTTGAATAAAAGGCTTAAAAGAAGGAAAATAACAACAAACAAAAGGTTTTATTTTACACACCCTTATTTTCGGCCATGGGCTAAAATAAGTGTAGGAAATCTTTATTTTGAAAGGAATTAAATGGAAAGGAGTTTTGGATGTTTAGGGTGGGGTTTGGCGGAGTGGGAGGTTGTTGGCAGAACCCTTAGGTCCGAAGTTATTTGGCCTCTCGGGTTGAAGGACTTGGAATTCTCATTAAAATGGATTGTAAGTCCTTTGGTTTTTGCAAGGGTGTGGGACATAGGGGAGGGTATGATAGGGCAAAGCTCGGGTATAACATAGATTCTCATCCCTTCCTTCCAATAGGAGTAGTTGGTGCCATCAAAGAGCGGTGGCCTAAAGGTGGATTGCCCTTCGCCAATACATGCGTACAAATTTCTAGAAGAAGAGCCCATGATCTTATTCCTCTCAAACGGTTAAGTCTGGAAGAGAGTTAGGCTCCGATACCAATTGTTAGAAAAACATCCCAATGCTAGAGGGGGGGGGGGGGTGAATAGCGTTTGAAACGAAAATGATGCAGGAATAAAAATTAAAAGCGTAAAGTAAAGAGCAAGGAAGAGGCACACCATTTTTACCCTGGTTCACCACAACGTGTGGCTAGTCCAGCCTCCCGAGAGACTCTCTCGAGCTACACTATCAACGTTAAGCTTAACGGTGCTTAACAAACCCATACAACTTGAGAGTTCGAGTCACACGAACCTCAATGAACCTTCGAAGGAAACAACCCTTCCTTTGAACTACTCAAGAGAAAGACTTTCTCTTATCAAGTGTCTAAGAACACTAAATCACTCAAGAACAATACTTTATTTTGGAGTGGATAATGTGTAACCAAGAACGATCAAGAACACAACACGAACTTCACAAAAATGGCTCTCGAAAAGCTATGAATAATATATGAATGTTATGCAATGAAAGAATAATAGTTGTGAAGTGATGTGATGTGTAAAGCAGACCCAAACACCCCATTTTATAGTGGAAAAATAGGCTCGAACGGGTAGGAGTTGAATAGGGGTGATTGGCACAATTTGTGGGATTTGATTGAAATTGGATCTGCTGAAAATCATCTAGACAGCGCTGTCCATGGCATGAACATCACTGTTCTAGGCGTAGTTTTTAAAAAATTGGGAAGCAACGGTCAAGCCAACAGCGATGTCCAAAAGCCCTACATCGCTGTTTTGGCTGTTGACTTCCAAACAAGGAAAGTTTTAGCCATAGATTCCTTCCAACGGTCAGGTACCTACATCGATGTTCATCACTTAAACATCGATGTTCTTTACTTGAACATCGCTGTTCAGGCCTGACTGTGATGGTTGAGGAATTGGCCTGACATCGCTGTTGCTGGGTCAACAGCGCTATCCATAAACTTTCTTCCAAGGCATTTCTTTTTGGCTTAGGTTGGACAGCGATGTAGGGCAGTCTACATCACTGTTCTAGATGTTTCTAGAAACCCAACCTTGGCTCAACAGCAATGTTGAATAACCAACATCGCTGTTAGAGGATTTAACGCCAAACCATGGTTTTCAGCTGCCCATGCCGGACAGCGATGTTGGTTACTCCAGCATCGCTGTTGGGCTGGTTTAGCTAGACCCATGGTTGGTTTAGTCATGCCGTTAGCCGATCTCAAAAATCTAAGTTCTCCAAAGTAAAAAATAAGTATCGAAAACATTTAATTAATGCATTTTTCTAAGAAATCAAGTAAAACATCTTGAAAACCACATCATTTAGATAAAAACCACGGCAAGCCAAGTTTACGCCGTTTCGCATGGTTTTTACTAAACGACCATAAACAAAGGGTGGTTTTTGAAGCGTTTTTGTTGGGGAACTATTTAAATATGCCCAGAAGTAAAAACCAATCATAAAATGTTGAAAACCACTTGGTTGGTTCGGACGCCAAAAACCAACGCCGATAACCGAATGCCGAACGCCGGTTTCTGAAAACCGAACGCCGGATGGCATGGTTTTTTGTTTGGGCAAACACCAAGTGTTTTAGGCTTGTTTAAAACTTATGAAAATCATTTTGTAATATGCAAAAGAATATTTTAATGAAGTGAGACTAGAGTGCCAAGTTTTAGAAGTTTGTGTCGGTCTTGATCACATTAAGACCGACTCAAATAATTCTAAGTCTTCGTTCTTGGTTCTTGGTTCTTGGTTTTCAATTCTTCATGCCATGTTCCTTCGCCTTTCATTTGCTCAGCTTGATTTTGTTATCACGCCGGTTTGGCATTATCAAAACCTGTCATAAAACAAACACGGTTTAGTACGACATAGGCGTAAACCTGTAACACCCCAAAACATACCCTAGAATTATTAATAAATAAATAATAAATTAATCAAATTTGTTTTGATTAAAAATAATTTATTGTTGGACTTTGGGCCGAAATAATATGTGTTTGATATCCAATATCTTAATCTGGATAAATCTCGTAGAGATAAATCCAATATGTTGACTAATTGTGTAATCTTGGTTGGGAACCTAAGTACAAACCCAAAATCAGCAATAAATGAATAATGCGTTTATGATGTAAACTTTAAAATGATTTATTGAAATAAATCATGATAATAAATAATATGAATTTAGTATGAGTACCTTTTTAAGTAAAGGTCAAATAAATCAATTTTGACTTTGTCAAAGTCAACCACCCAAAAATATGATGTCGGAAAAAGTATTACAAATAATTATGAAAAGTATATCGTTGGATAGAGCTCGATTGTCTGATCGCAACGGTGCAAACGGATTTCAATTTGGAGAAAGTTGGACCAAAAACTGTACCTCGACTGTACCAAAATAGGTCCCAATCAGGGAACTGTTTAAACGGCGCCTCCTTCCCCACTACGCCAATCGCAGAATTGTGGAGTCAACATAGCTGTCTTCTTCTTCTTTCTTTCTCATTATATAAGAGAACCCAACCTTCTCATTTCTTCACCATTCTTCTTCATTCTTCTTCCTAAGTGTTCATGAAAGAGTGAGGAGTGTTGTGGTGCGGTCAATTTGGTGTGAAGTCATTGGAGTTGGGAGAAATACTCGCCAGAAGTTTCGCCGGAAAATTTCCAAAACCTCCATTAAGCTTCGAGGTAAGCCCCTAGATATATCTAATGACTAGAATGTTCGTATAGTTTGTTTCTACGTTCATAGATGGTCATTTGGTTGAGTTTTGTGTTTGACATTCTTGAAGAACTAAGAATCATAAACCTTGGAGAACATTTTTATAAATTAATGATGCTAAAATGATCTATGAACCTTGGAGAACATTTTTATATACTTAAATTGAAGTTTGGGAAGTAAAAATGACATTTCCGCAAGATGACTCGAGGTAGAAGACGATGAACAGTCGATTATCAACTTGAAAATTGACTGTGGCTTGTTCTGCAGATTTTTGGAACAAAGCTGAGCAACAGTCGATTGTCAAAATGTGACAATCGACTGTCATCCCTCCTTGAAGTTTGATAATCGATTATTAGAGTGTGATAATCGATTATCAGCACATTCTGAACATCAGACAGTAGATTATCAGAAGTGACAGTAGACTGTCTCCCTACACTATTGAAGAAAATGAAGCTAATAGTTAATAATTGAATTTCCTATCATATATTAATCAATTATTGTTTAGGAAACATGATTTTTGAACTATGAAATCCTATTTTTGATACCCATTAATTATGCACAATATAAATATGATTTTGTATAATGAAAATGATGTTTTTGGCATATAAAATATTATGTGATGCATGACGGTAAGTTCGGGTGTTAACACTCAAGACTAGGCCGCTGTTTGTTATCAAATGTTATGTTGATTGATGATTATGATCAATGATTATTATGATGATTATGACTTGATGAAACTACTGATTAAAATAATTATTGAAGATTAAATTATGAATTGAAATGAATATGTTGATGATTATGAAATGATTTGAATTGTAAGGATATCTAGAAGAACTCTAATATATACCTAGGTTGACGTTGGTTTATAAGACTATCTAGAAGACCTCTAAGATGGCTTAGAAATAGGCCTTGCGGGTATAATTATGAATATTCGGTGGCCTGGGTTAAAACGTACGTACGGGATCTACAAACCAAACTAGAGGAACTCGTTTGGGGATACCACCCAACCCGACAGTGAGCATTCCGCTGTTCGCTTTCTGGATGACCTTAAGCGAAGGTAAGTTTAAGATTTTGAAAACCTTTTTTTGAAAATTTGTATCTTAAACTAGGCCTAGCTTAAGGATTAGTTAAGAGTGATAGGTAACCATGCAAGGATAGGCAGCGGAAATTAAAAATTTTAACATCCTAACATGATTATCTTGCCCAGAATCACGTACTAAAACTTATAGTAGTAAGAAATTTGTACCTTTCTCCGTAAGCGGTAAAAACGAAGAAGTCGTAGGAAGAGCATTGAAAGTGCAAACGTAACCGTTCAAGCGTCCGGTCTCCAACTTTGACACACGAACAACGCCGGAGTCTACCACAATCTTTATGCTAGTAAAGATTATAGTAGTATAAAATATAAAGATTAAAATTGGGATAATAATAATCTTGTATATTTCTATAGAAAATATTTCTAATAATATTTAGAAAATATTATAGATATTTTCTATACACAAAATGATATTAATGGAACACAAAAGAATTTTATCTCACTAGAAAATATTATGGCCGAAATACACCATTCCATCAATTAAAAAAAATCTTCACATACCCACTTTATAATCAATGTGTGCCGTGTAATCAAAAAAAAATTGATTACAAAGTGATTTATTAAACTTTGTCATTAAGCAAAAGGTTAAAATTAACTCCACTTTGTCAATGATTTATTTTTGATCCTTTTAAATCATCATGGCCGTAAGTGTAGATTGTGAGAAGGATTTGTGAAATTCTTCTCCACTTAAATGTTCAAAGTGTATTTTATTTGACACCAAAAATTAATATAAAAATTAATTTTAAATCAAACAAAATACCAATATCATTTTTAAACAAGTATACAAATATACTTTAAATAGTTTATGTCAAAATAATTATTTTCATAATTAAAATGACAAACCAAAATAAAATATTCAATATATAATATATATATATATATATATATATTAATCGGTACATATATATAATATATATATATATAACCGAATATTTATATATATACGAATATTTATATATATAATATTATATTCCAAAATATTTTATTTTACTATTTTTACAAATATACAAATTACTTATTATCCCATTGTTTAATCTTACTCCTTAAATTGTCCAAAGTGTGTGACCCGTATAGGCACTTATAAAACTGGCCACAGTATTGGCTCTGCACCAATACTGTAAGCAATAAGCGGTATGTAGCAAAACATTATTGCCCCCAGATTATAAGTTAAGACGTTTGCACCGTCAAAACCTTTCCACGACTCAGACTCCGTGTAAATGTATCCCTTTGTCTCAATGTCTAAACTTAATGCAAGGGATTAAAAAAATCCAGCTTGTATCCATTAAGTCATTCACTGATTTATCAAGTCTGACTGATAGGAACAGACGCCATAAAAGCATCTCAGCATGGCCATGCAATTTCCTCAATCATAACTTATCAGTGGGCCCCATAAGACATTAATCTCTTTAAAAAGAGTAGTGACAAATCCTATGTACGTAATCTACGTTTCTGAATACGCGCTGCGGCATACCCAAAACAAAGCCTGTATACCATCCTTATTTCATATGGCTTAGGACAATGCATCAAAGTATGCGGGTTCACATATGCAGAAAACGTAATACTTCAAGTCGAAGGATAGTTACATCCGTGGTCGCGCTAAAGATGCTTAGAGCATGAACTAAAAGTTCAAGCAACATCTTTAGGATGGGTCAGTCCGGCATCCTATTATCTCTAGATAATATCTGCCCATGTGCGGATGCGAACACACCATCATTGACTATGAGACTAAGTCAAACATCCAACACACACTAGTCTCACATGCATTAACGATATCCCACTCTCGTTAATACTCGACTATGGACATTTAGATAAATATTTATTTCAAGATGTTAGTCTCATCAGCAGAAAAACACTATCTGATAAACATCTTTTAAATATAAATCTAGGAATATAATATTTGTTTACATTAGCATGAGATGTGTAAACATATTATATCTGCCTATACGTGATAGGATAACGATGAACAGTTGGCCATCAGGGCACAACTCCAACAATCTCCCACTTGACTATGGCCAATCTGGCATCGGTCTAATGCCCATGGACCTAGTGTGACCCTCATGCTTTAGCTTTCCTAAAGACTTGGTCAGGGGATCGGCTATGTTGTCGTCAGTATCTACTTTGCAAATCATCACATCTCCTCTATCTACGATTTCTCGTATGATGTGATAGCGTCGTACAATGTGTTTGGTTTTCTGGTGAGATCGCGATTCCTTTGCCTGTGCAATGGCCCCAGTGTTGTCGCAAAACAACGAGATAGGGTCATTAATACTAGGAACCACTCCAAGTTCAGTAATGAACTTCTTGATCCAAACAGCTTCTTTTGCTGCCTCGGCGGCAGCTATGTACTCAGCCTCTGTAGTCGAATCGGCGGTTGTATCCTCCTTAAAGCTCTTCCAACTAAAAGCTCCACCATTCAGGCAAAACAAATATCCTGCTTGTGATTTTGAATCGTCTCTGTCAGTTTGGAAGCTAGCATCAGTGTAACCGACCACCTTTAGCTCTTCCTCACCACCGTATACCAGGAATGCATCCTTAGTATTGCGAAGATACTTGAGGATGTTCTTGACCGCTGTCCAGTGTGCTTCTCCTGGACTTCCCTGGTATCTGCTGGTCACGCTTAAAGCGAATGAGACATCAGGTCTAGTACATATCATGGCGTACATGATGGATCCAATCGCAGAGGCGTATGGAACCTTCATCATGAGTTCCTTTTGCTCGGGAGTAGAAGGACTCTGGCTCTAGGAAAGAACCGTGCCAGGTGTCATAGGTAAAGATCCTTTCTTTGAGTTAGACATGCTAAATCGATCAAGGATTTTATCTATATATGTACTTTGATTTACACCTATTAACTTTCTTGATCGATCTCGGTAGATTCTTATGCCAAGGACATAACTAGCATCCCCTAAGTCTTTCATGGAGAAGTTCTCGCTCAACCACGTCTTTACAGAAGTGAGAGCGGGAATATCATTACCCATTAACAATATGTCATCGACATACAAGATTAGGAATACTATTACACTCCCACTGACCTTCTTGTATACACAAGATTCGTCAGAGTTCTTCTTGAAACCAAAACTGGAAATAGTTTCGTCGAAACATATGTACCAACTCCGAGATTCTTGTTTTAATCCGTAGATTGAACGTTGCAGCTTACAAACTTTAGATGGAACTCTGTTGAGTGTGTGTGCTGCTGTTTTCAATGCATATCCCTAAAATGATTCTGGCAATGTTGTCAGACTAATCATGCTCCGGACCATGTCTAGCAAAGTCCGATTTCTCCTCTCAGACACTCCATTTAACTGAGGTGTCCCTGGAGGAGTGAGTTGGGATAAGATCCCATGCTCTTTCAGATAGTCATCGAACTCCAGGCTTAAGTATTCACCTCCTCGATCCGAGCGGAGGGTCTTAATACTTTTGCCTAATTGTTTTTCTACTTCGTTCTTGAATTCTTTGAATTTGTCAAAGCATTCCGATTTGTGTTTCATGAGATACACATATCCATATCTACTAAGGTCGTCAGTAAATGTAACGAAGTAAGAATAACCACCTCTAGCTACAGTGCTAATTGGACCACACACATCGGAGTGTATGAGGCCCAATAAGTCACTCGCCCTTTCACCGTGACCAGTGAATGGAGCCTTTGTCATTTTACCAAGTAAACAAGATTTACATACATCATATGACTGGAAGTCAAATGAATCAAGTACACCGGAACGATGTAACTTAGATATGCGTTTCTCGTTAATGTGGCCCAAACGACAATGCCAAAGGTACGCGAGATTCAAACTGTTAGATTTGTTTCTCTTAATATCTACGTTATATATTGTGGTATCCATGTCAAGGACATAGAGACCATTGGTCATTTTTGCACTTGCATAAAATATATCATTTCTAAAGACAGAAAGAGTTTTGTCTTTTACAACGAATGAAAATCCTGCTTTGTCAAGGCAGGATACAGAAATGATGTTTCTGCTCATACTAGGTACAAACAGACAATTATTCAAATGCAATATTAGACCACTAGGTAGAGATAAACTATAGGTTCCGACGGCCAATGCATAGACGAGTGCGCCATTGCCGACTTTTAGTTGTATGTCTCCCTCCGTCAATTGTCTACATTCATGCAAGTTTTGCATAGAAGTACAGATGTGAGAACCACATCCAGTATCCATCACCCAAGAGGTGATATCAGACATATTGACTTCGATAACGTAAATACCTGAGTTTTGGGGTTGACCCTGGTAAAGGTCTCTTAAGCATTGTATCATAGGACGCACTTCCATGTCCGCGTGGAGCCTTTGGAGCTCCGCGGTCATACTGGCCATAATGATACACTTTACATCTCGCGCGTCGTCCTCATACTTCTTGAAGGAAGTGAGTTCGAACGCACGAGCATCAGCATCAGGGGTCTTGGGAGGATCCGTTTCGAGGATGTAGAGTTTCCTCTCACAGTCAAGAACGATCCGGAGGTTCATCTCCCAGTCAAGAAAGTTGGTCCTGGATAACTTGTTGTTTTCCAGGATGTAACGCAGGTTAAAAGGGTTGTTGTTGTTTGCCATCTACAGAAAATTTTGCAAACTAGGTTATCTATCATGTTTAATAATTAATTAGGCCTTTAATTAATTATCTCCCACTATTTTTAACAAATCAATAACCCTCGATATTGATTCGGAGATTTCCGGCGAAACCTCTAGTGGGCCAAGATCCATATTTCATTATCTTGCGTTCCGCTTGCGCGTTACTCCACAAGACAACTATTTAGGTAGGAACATAGTTCCAACTGATGAGCCGGGCTCTCAGCTCTTGGTCTGGTGTTGGGCGAACAATATTACTACAACCGGACCAGGACACCTTTTCACCATACTTGTAATTGGCTGAGGCACGTCTTACAAGCAGACTACTTTGGTTAGGAATAGAGTTCCAATTAAATCATAAAGATCCAACTCCTGGCTGGATGAGTGAGTAAAATCATCCGACTTGTCATTGATGACCCCAACTTACTGCCTCTGAGTCGTCCATCCATTTGACCGAGACTCAGTTAAGTCTAACCCAACGTGCGACAGCGACCGCGCTATGGCGGTTCCCGTAACCAGCTTAACATACACCGTACTATGCTCTGCTGAGGCTGAGTACATGACAGTGCACATTAGCCGGATAGGTTCCGGGCGTCAGAAGGCGACAGACTTAATATTCGTGAGGGATTTATAATTTCGATCTCACCTATCGACATGGCCGCGCACATGTCCATTACTAGCGTTCAACATACATTCAACATGCATTCACAAAACGCAGTAAATAAACGTGTAATGATTGTGGCCCCTAAAAGAAAAATAAAACGATAGCTCCCACTGGCTTCCGGTCACTTGGACTTCGGGCTATCTCCATTCTTTTAGATTTCTTCAAACGGTCTTCAAATCTTTTCGTCTTCTAACCACCACGTAAGAAAAGAATCCTCGGTTGAGGTAAGGGAGAGAAATAGATTTACAACAAGAGTTTATGAGATAAGGCACGACACGCAGGCCGTATTATAATCAAATAAACTATAGCCACAATCATCCACCATGCATATCATACATCCACACAAGCAATAGAGATATACATACACCGGGTGAACCGCGCCCACCCCAGACCGTTCTAGAAAAATACTACGGCAGTAAATATTTTCTAAAACTCATAAAATTAAATTAGATGTCCAAATAAATCAAATAAAATTTTATACAATCATTTTATATAATCTGGATATTCAGCCAGCATAAAAAAATTCCAGAATATTTCAAATGACCAAAATGCCCTTTTGCAAAATTATATTCAAAAGGCCATTAATATTTTGAAACAATTTTGCAAAAATCATGAAAATTAAATTTCAACTTCCAGTAGTTATTTTTAACATTTATAAACCTGGAAATAAAATTTCCAAAATTTATAAATCATTATTTCCAAAATATATTAGTTAAATCTCAATAAGTTATAAAAAGCCATTTAAATTGATTTCGAAAATATTAAATTACAAAAATTTAATATTTTGAAAAACATTCTTTTTCTTACTGAGATATAACTTTCCAAAATATATATTAGTCATTTATGTAATTAAAATAAAAATATATAAATATATATAATATTTCGGTAATAAAACCGAGTACATATATAAATATATATTTATTTAATTACTAACTAATATTATTTTGAACAATATATTTACCAACAACCTTATTCAACTTAGAAATAATATTTCCAAGTTTAAAAAAGTTCATTTTGAATTTTCCCATATTTATTTCGGTTTTCACCTAAATAAATACAATAAATTCAAAATAGGAAATAATACATTCAAAAATTACAATATAATTTTATCAATCATAAAATAATGTTTTATGTCCAAATAAAATTATATTTACTATTTCTACAATATATATAAATATATATTTCGAAAAATCAAAATATATGTATTTATATATATATTACGGGTAGAAATAAAATAAATAAATTTAAAATTCATTTTCATTGATTTATTTAAGTCCAATACTTATTCCAAGACTAAATAAAATCATTTTACCAATTTTTGAATTTTAATAATTACCAAGTTAAAACTTTGACTTTTAAAATTTTAAAAGTCAAACGTAAAACTATAGTTTTGTACGTTGGCTCCGATACCACTGATAGGTAACCATGCAAGGATAGGCAGCGGAAATTAAAATTTTAACATCCTAACATGATTATCTTGCCCAGAATCACGTACTAAAACTTATAGTAGTAAGAAATTTGTACCTTTCTCCGTAAGCGGTAAAAACGAAGAAGTCGTAGGAAGAGCGTTGAAAGTGCAAACCTAACCGTTCAAGCGTCCGGTCTCCAACTTTGACACACGAACAACGCCGGAGTCTACCACAATCTTTATGCTAGTAAATATTATAGTAGTATAAAATATAAAGATTAAAATTGGGATAATAATAATCTTGTATATTTCTATAGAAAATATTTCTAATAATATTTAGAAAATATTATAGATATTTTCTATACACAAAATGATATTAATGGAACACAAAAGAATTTTATCTCACTAGAAAATATTATGGCCGAAATACACCATTCCATCAATTAAAAAAAATCTTCACATACCCACTTTATAATCAATGTGTGCCGTGTAATCAAAAAAAAATTGATTACAAAGTGATTTATTAAACTTTGTCATTAAGCAAAAGGTTAAAATTAACTCCACTTTGTCAATGATTTATTTTTGATCCTTTTAAATCATCATGGCCGTAAGTGTAGATTGTGAGAAGGATTTGTGAAATTCTTCTCCACTTAAATGTTCAAAGTGTATTTTATTTGACACCAAAAATTAATATAAAAATTAATTTTAAATCAAACAAAATACCAATATCATTTTTAAACAAGTATACAAATATACTTTAAATAGTTTATGTCAAAATAATTATTTTCATAATTAAAATGACAAACCAAAATAAAATATTCAATATATAATATATATATATATATATATTAATCGGTACATATATATAATATATATATATATATAACCGAATATTTATATATATACGAATATTTATATATATAATATTATATTCCAAAATATTTTATTTTACTATTTTTACAAATATACAAATTACTTATTATCCCATTGTTTAATCTTACTCCTTAAATTGTCCAAAGTGTGTGACCCGTATAGGCACTTATAAAACTGGCCACAGTATTGGCTCTGCACCAATACTGTAAGCAATAAGCGGTATCTAGCAACACATTATTGCCCCCAGATTATAAGTTAAGACGTTTGCACCGTCAAAACCTTTCCACGATTCAGACTCCGTGTAAATGTATCCCTTTGTCTCAATGTCTTAACTTAATGCAAGGGATTAAAAAAATCCAGCTTGTATCCATTAAGTCATTCACTGATTTATCAAGTCTGACTGATAGGAACAGACGTCATAAAAGCATCTCAGCATGGCCATGCAATTTCCTCAATCATAACTTATCAGTGGGCCCCATAAGACATTAATCTCTTTAAAAAGAGTAGTGACAAATCCTATGTACGTAATCTACGTTTCTGAATACGCGCTGCGGCATACCCAAAACAAAGCTTGTATACCATCCTTATTTCATATGGCTTAGGACAATGCATCAAAGTATGCGGGTTCACATATGCAGAAAACGTAATACTTCAAGTCGAAGGATAGTTACATCCGTGGTCGCGCTAAAGATGCTTAGAGCATGAACTAAAAGTTCAAGCAACATCTTTAGGATGGGTCAGTCCGGCATCCTATTATCTCTAGGTAATATCTGCCCATGTGCGGATGCGAACACACCGTCATTGACTATGAGACTAAGTCAAACATCCAACACACACTAGTCTCACATGCATTAACGATATCCCACTCTCGTTAATACTCGACTATGGACATTTAGATAAATATTTATTTCAAGATGTTAGTCTCATCAGCAGAAAAACACTATCTGATAAACATCTTTTAAATATAAATCTAGGAATATAATATTTGTTTACATTAGCATGAGATGTGTAAACATATTATATCTGCCTATACGTGATAGGATAACGATGAACAGTTGGCCATCAGGGCACAACTCCAACAAAGAGTAACTTAAACTCGAATATAGTTTAAATATCTTAAACTAGAATTCGTTTAAGAGTTGGTAAACATCAAATAGATTGGCCTTAGACTAAGAATAGTTTAAGGATATTATTGAATGAGGATGTTGAATGTTGAATATGAATATTGAATGACGAATGTTGAATATTGATTATTGTATATTTGAACTGAATACTTTGTGCATGATATCAAATGATTTGATTATGAATTTGGGTTCAATTTATATGGATGTTCGACGCATTAGATATGCTTACTCACCTTTACCGCTGAGCGTGTAGTATGTTTTATTTGCTACACGCAGGTTAATAGAAAGAATGATGTGACGTGATTCTGGAGGCAGACGGAGGCGAGATTGTCGGAATGGATGTGATGGTTTTTAATTAAAGAACATAAATAAATTATGTTTGTAATTATGATTTGTTAAGCTTCCGCAATATTGAAAACTCCGCACTATATATGTTACGAAAAATATTATTGTGATAAATAGAAGTGTTTGAAAAGTTTTAAATTTTACAATTACCAAGTTAATACTTTAGTCCGAAAGGGGCTGCAGACCTGGACGGATTAGGGTGTTACATTTTGGTATCGGAGCAAATGGTTTTAAAACCAATATTTGGATCGAAATTTGATTTAAAAAAATAAAAAAATAAAATGTGTTAGCCTTGGTTTGCTAAGTCTCATGTTTTGATGTTAACAAACAATATAAGAGCTTAACGTTTGTTTAAGTGTTTCAGAAAAACCAGAATCCATTAAGATTCGGTACTCAAGAATGAAGTCGAAACACTAAAACTAGCGTAGAATATAGGTAGAAACCAATGTAAGGATATGACTTTATATACCTATATTCACAAGCTCAAAAGCACTTACAAAATATGTTTAAAACCATCACATAAACACTTTCAAATATCTAAAAGGTTTTAAACTCAAACACGAAGGATTAAGGGAATTTTGGAAAAATCCGAACAGAGTCACGGTACCCCCATACCGTGTAACGGTACCTACGTACCGACGGTAGGCGTAGACGGTTGGCCGAACCCGTCCTAACCAGGTACCGCCAGAGGCGAACCGAACTTTTGGAAGACACGGTACCCCCAAACGGTAGGTTATACCGTGTCACGGTACCTAGGTACCGGATGACACGGACCCCCCTACCGTGAAGGGTACCGGATCCATTACAGCACTGTAGCAAAATTGCCAATTTGAATTAAATCAACCCTAATCACCTCCCAACGGCTAATTAACATCTTCCACTATAAATACAAGACTAATCCTTCATATTTCTTCAAGAAACAAAGCTCTAAACATCCTCTCTTTTTATTCTAAGTGTGTTCATCCTTTTATTAATTATTTTCAATATTTTGGCTATTTCAAGAGCCTTAAATTCCTGAATTTTATACACACACTTTGAGCTTGTGTTTCTAGTTATATACTCTCATATTCATAAGTTTATATTGTATTTTTGAGAGAGTATAATTTCCTTCTACACCGGCTATGTTTTGTTCTTCATTTTTATATTCTAGCCGTTGTGTAGAATCCTCTTTTGTGTTCTTCAAACACACCTTCTTACGGTCGAGAATAGCCGTTAAATTCTCATATTGTATCGGTCGAGGATAGCCGTATAAATCCTTGGGTAAAGGTTCAAGGATAGCCTTTGAAATCCTTGGGGGAACGGTAGAAGATAGCCGTTAAATCTTCGTTGTAAACGGTTCGAGATAGCCGTGGTAAAATCTTGGAGTGAATCCTATTGGCAAGGGTTGTTTGCCAAACTAGTGCGGTGCTTTGACGGAGTTCAAGAGACCGAGACTTAGTGGATTCGGAAATCCTTGAGGAGGAGCCTTGAGGTACTGGAGTAGGGAGTTCCCGAACCAGTATAAAATTGGTGTGCATTTTATTTACGCTTTTATTTCTGCGTTTTATATATTGCTTCCACATTTGCCAACACCATTTTTACTTAACTCCGAAAAGTTTTTAAACGCCTTATTCACCCCCCCCCTCTAAGGCGTGGACACAACGACTAAACCAAATAACAAAATGTCAATCACATCCACGACTCTCGCATCCATGTGCTCCAGAAAAGGTATGAGAATTTACTTGGTAAATATTGACTGTGTTAAATTCTAATTTGATAACAATTGTTAGTAATGAAATTATATCGAGCATAGACTCAAGTCGAATTTTCGTATTCAGTGAAGAAACGAAAGAAGAAAAAATGTATAAACCTCTGATACATTATCAATGTACGCATCGCATCGTGAATGATGAAGTTGATCTGTATCGGAAAAGTCGCACGGAAGTAAGATGAACCTGAAGAACGATTCGTGTTGATATATGTTGAACAACATTTGTGAAGCCGGTGTCAAAGATCCTCATGTGGACTCAACGCGAACCAATCATTGACACAAACGAAAACGTTTAGAATTAATAAACCCTATCGTTTCTTCCAATCTCTCTTGATTGTTTTCAATCGTCGCAGCTGTTATATACCCTCGTGATATCTGTTATCAACGCACCTACGCAAATAATGAATCCTAATAAACAAATTACTACTATTTGTAGAATGAGTCAAGAAACTGCGCGCAGACAAGATAACCAAGTACAAAACAATGGACGCGCAATGGTTCATATTGAAATATCAAATTTCACTCTCGTTGTCCGAAAAGAACCAGACAATCAAAACATCCACCAAGATATTAAAGGTCATTCCAATGCTTATTCAAGTATCAAACCCGATATTAAGGGAAAGAAGCCTTTGATTGGAACGTATAGTGCCCCACCCTCGAAAAGAAGAAAACCTTTGTCAACTCAACACAAATTAAGAGTGTGGAAACATCCAAAGTGTAACACTTGTAGAAGACATCACCCATGAGAATGTTGGATGACACAAGGATTATGTATAGGTTGTGGTAAATCTGGGCATTTCCGAAAGGAATGTCCTACAAGCCCTTGGAAAACCAATGCCGATGGCCCTGTTCAAAGTCAGTCTACCTCAGTCCGACTTGCACCAGCAGGAAATAACCAACAAACAAAATCATGCACGTGCGTATGTAGTGAAAGACCGCGTTGAAGAAAACTTTGGTGTCATCATTAATATATTTTCTTATTGATAATTTATAAAATTATCCATGTACTGATTCGGGATTTGCACTATCTAATATCTATGTAATTCCATGTTGAATAAACCTCCGTTGATATTGAAAACTCAAGGATTCCTTAATAAAGAATCATTTGATCAAGTGTTTTCTCTTTGAATACCTATTTTGTTCATATGCGAATACAGAAGGATCGACGAGACTCTGTATAAACTATCGTCAATTAAACATATCCTTATCCTTTACTTTGTATAATGACTTATTTGATCAGCTTAGAGGATCCATTGTGTTCTCTAAGATTGACTCACCGTCAGGATACTAACAATTCTCTATTACGAAACTTGAACAAACTAACGATCAAGAATCGCTACTCCTTACTTTGAAATGGACTCATTTGTATGTGCTATTGACATGAAAGATCACGACGTAGTGATGATAGAAAAATGGACAGTAACACCAACAGTGAAAGTGTAACACCCTAATCCGTCCAGGTCTGCAACCCCATTCGGACTAAAGTATTTAACTTGGTAATCGTAAAATTTAAAACTTTTCAAACACACTTTATTAATCCCAATAATATTTTTCATAACATATACAGTACGGAGTATTTAACAATATTGCGGAAGCGAATTTAATATTGACATATCATAAATTATTTCAAACTTGTCACATCCATCCTGACAATCTTGCCCCATCTGCCGCCAGGATCACATTAATCTTTCTGTTCACCTGCGTGTAGCAAATAAAACACACTACACGCTCAGCGGTGAAGCTGAGTAAGCATATCTAAAACGTCGAACATCCACATAAATTGAATCTCAATTCATAATCAACCATTTGATATCATGCACACAATATATGGTTCAAACATTCAAATTATTTTCAATATTTTATTCCAAGTCATTTGATATTCAATATATATCAATAATGCTCTTAAATTATTCTTAATCTAAGGCCACATCATTTTATATTCAGCTCTTAGCTATTCCTAGTCTAAGGCAGTAATTCTAACCAGGCCCTTAAACTATAAATAGTTTAATGCAAAACACAAGAATCGATAATCCACCTTATGAGTCATGTGGATTACGTACCAACCGAACAATGATTTGTCGGGTGGGTGATATCCGGTCTGGATCCCGTACGTACGTTTTAACCCGAAATATGAATTGGTCAAGTAGGTATATCTTAGAGTTCTTCTAGATATCCTTAATAATCATCATCAATATACAAGTGGGTATATCTTAGAGTTGTTCTAGATATCCTTAACAATACGATTCATTAATTCATTATTTTCACTTTAACAATTCATGATCATCATTCAAAACGTTCATCATCATTAATTCATTATAATCAATAATCAAACAATTGTCATAATGCATAATAACAAATAGCGGCCTAGTCTCGAATTTTAACACCCGAACTTACCGTCATGCATCACATAATGTTTATTTGTCACAAACATCATTTTAATTGTACAAAATAATATTTTTGTGGTTTATAATTAATTGGTAAAAAATAGGATTTTAGAGCATATTTTCAATAATATTTTCAGAACACGATCTGGAATTGAGGAAAATAATTTAAAATAATCATTTAATTTATAAAAATTGATTTATATAATTTTAAATAATCCATTAATTCATAATAATCGATTTTTACAATTTAAATAATCAATTAATTCATTATAATCGATTTTTACAATTTAAATAATCAATTAATTAATTTTAATCGATTTTTACAATTTAAATAATCGATTAATTCATAAAAAAATCGATTTTTACAATTTAAATAATCCATTAATTCATAATAATCGATTTTTACAATTTAAATAATCAATTAATTAATTTTAATCGATTTTTACAATATAAATAATCGATTAATTCATAAAAAAATCGATTTTTACAATTTAAATAATCCATTAATTCATAATAATCGATTTTTACAATTTAAATAATCAATTAATTCATAATAATCGATTTTTACAATTTAAATAATCAATTAATCCATAATAATCGATTTTTACAATATAAATAATCAATTAATTCATAATAATCGATTTTTACAACATAAATAATCGATTAAATGGTACTGACTTCGAACCACTTGTCTGAATAAAAATCTAATCGATTTTTAGTAAGTAAATAATCGATTTTCGGCTACTGTTCATCATCTTCTTCCTCGGGTCAGTTTCGAGTATTATGGTTTTAAAACACCAAACTTCAATTAAATTATATAGAAATGTTCTCCAAGGTTCATAGATCATTTTAGGATCATCAAAATATATTTTTAACATCAAATTCAATGTTTATGATTTTTGGTTCTTCAAACACGTCGAACACAAAACTCAACCAAATGACCATTTATGAACGTAGAAACAACCTATATGAACATTATAATCTTTAGATATATCTACGGGCTTACCTCGAAGCTTATCGAAGGTTTTGAGAATTTTCCGGCGAAACTTCCGGCGAGTATTTCTCCCAACTCCAGCGACTTCACACCAAATTGACAGCACCACAACACTCCTCACACTTTCATGAACATTTGGGAAGAAGAATGAAGAAGAATGGTGAAGAAATGAGAAGGTTGGGTTTCCTTATATAATGAGAAGGAGAGAAGAAGAATGTGACTCTGCGATCGGCGTAGTGGGGAAGGAGGCGCCGTCTAAACAGTTCCCTGATTGGGACCAATTTTGGTTCCAGTCGGGGTACACTTTTTGGTTCAACTTTCTCCAAATTGAAATCCGTTTGCACCGTTGCGATCAGACAGTCGAGCTCTATCCAACGATATACTTTTCATAATTATTTGTAATACTTTTTCCGACATCATATTTTTGGGTGTTTGACTTTAACAGAGTCAAAATTGGGTTAATTGACCTTTCTCATAAAAGGTTCTCTCATTTAATTCATATCAATTATTCTCATGATTTATTTCAATAAATCATTACAAAGTTCACATCATAATTAATTAATTAATTTATTCTTGATTTGGGTCTGCACTCAGGTTCCCAATCAAGACCACACAAATAGTCCACATATTGGATTTATCTCGATTAGACTTATCCAGATTTTGATATTGGATATTAAAAAATATTTCATATCGGCCCAAAGCACAATAATAATCAAAACAAATTTGTTTAATCGAATAATTATTTAATAATAATTCTAGGGTATGTTTCGGGGCGTTACAGAAAGACTAAAGAATGAAAAAAAATGTAGCTCGCACTAGCCATACAGCCTAGGAGAATATTTATGGATAATATCATTGCAACACAAGATACAACATGGATTACAAGAGGAAAGTTACAGATGCAATTCTAAGTCTAGTCTTTCAGGATTCACAAACTCATCGTAACTAACCCCTGGACCCGGGGAAGCTTTAGCAAACTCTAGTTTGTCTAAAAGCTCATCAACAAAGAAAGAAGAAATGAAATGCTTCCTCTGACTTAAAGACATGAAGTTCTGCCTCATCGCATCGTCTAGAAATTTGATTAGGTTATTGAAATAACCGTCAATGTTCAAGATACCAATGGGACTATTGTGTAACCCTTCAGAAGCCCACAAGATCAAAGTGAACAAACCTTCCATAGTGCCAACTGTTGTATTTAGGTGCCCTAGCGGCAATCAAATACCTATGTAACTGTACACTTTATCATGAATGAAAGGCCTTGAAGTATGTTTTATATCTCGTGTAACATAACATAGCTTCAGTCCATAGATGATAGCGCTTCAGTAACATAGATGAGGACTACGATGTTCTGATTATAAGACTATTACTTCTTGACGAAGGCTGTGTCTAGAATATCCCTAGTCGCACTTTATGATAATACGGACGTCATAACGTATCAAGACTAGTACGTACGAGATGAGATAGTTGCGTCTCATAGACTATAGGTATTGTGATATCTTAATTTGTACGTAGGTGCATATTATATTGATAATATGTGACTGGATTGACCCATCTTGAGAATACTGCATGGATCTACAGTAATGTGTTTATCAGTATTCTCAAATCGACCTTGTTATAACTATCCTCAGACTTGAAGTTATTACATTCTCTGATATGTGGGGCCGTATGCTTTGATTCATAACTAATGCTATCTGAAATACTGGTAGACGTACAGTTATGCGTTGGGTATGCCGCTAAGCATATTTAGAGATGTGAATAACAGATACAGGATCTGTCCCTTCTACTGTATAGAAGTATAATGTCAATGGGCCCACTGAATAGTAGGACTTGGGAAAGTGCATGGCCATGCCCAGATATGTCGCTATCTAGAGACTGATAAATATCTGATCCCTGCCAGTCTACTTGAGATTCAGTAAGAGCTGATTTAACTATACAAGGATACACATCCCATGCCTTGTGTTAAATCATGACATTTAGGACAGAAGGATAATAGTTATAGAATGTCTTGTGTCGTAGAAGGTATTGATGAGATGAACGTCTTTTTCATAATCTGGGGGTAATAATGTGTTGCTAGATACCGCTTATTATCTATGATATTAATTTTATTAATATCATTTCCAGTGTTATGGATACCTAAAGGGTCACACACTTAGGACTTGTAAGGGAGTAGTATACTACACTAGTGGGAGTAATATTAAATATATAGTTGTGATAATTTTATACATATATATGTATTTCGAAAATACATATGTATTTTAAAATTATATTTTGTTTGTGTCATTTTAATTATATGATAATTATATTTTGACAAAACAAATTTTATTTTATATATATATATATATATATATATATATATGTATCACCGATATATATATATATTACTTTTATTTTCATCATTTTAATTATATGATAATTATTGATGTAAAAATAAAATGTGATGTATTTTAACATGCTATGGCCGAAAATATCAAAGGGAAAATACAAGACATAAATTTATTTTCTACCTAATGATATATTTGATTTTATAATCAAATATTTGATTAACAAAAGTATACTTGTCTTGTTGTGTTGGTTGGGGACATTACACTAATCTCATTTTGTTTTTGTCCCTAAGCAATTTCCTAGCATTTTCTTAATACATTGTATTATATAATGTGAGTATCCCTCCCCATTTTATAAGAGTAATTTTCGGCCACATAGAGAGAGAGAGGAGAAAATTATTATTTTGTGTTACAAGTTATTTTTCTAAAGTGTTAGAAATATACACAAAATATTATAAAGAAATATTTATAAGATAAATATTTTACTATATATTTATTACTCCCAAAGTAGTATTATTATAGTTTTTACTATCCTAAATTAAACTTGCTAGCACAAGTTTAATCTAGGACTCCGGAGCAAGTTCGTGTGGATACGTTGGAGGCTTCATACGTTTGGCGCTACGTTCATCTCCTCAAAACCATCCCCGACCGTTCCTCCGTTCTCTCTTTTCACCGTTAAGGTAAATTTCTTACTATAGCTAGTAATTTACGTAAGTTGTTCTTGGGTGGAATCGAGTTTTGGACTACAAATTTTTGTTTTCCGCTGCGTTATCCAAGCGTCGTTTCCCAACACCAACTCCTCCGGGAAGAACAATGAAAGCTTCCACGGCATGATTCATCTCAAAATATTTGTAGTAATTACTGGAAACTGTGTGCTCTACACCGTACGTAGGTCCATAGACACGTCGTGCTACTATGTACCCAGGAATGAAACCTCTAACGAGACCACCATTGGTAAAGACTGTTGAAGCAATAGCTCCTTGAAGGCCAACACTACCTCCTCCATAGGCAAGTTTAATTTTTCGTCTTAACAGTTCCCTTCCTAAATCTACCGCAGTAGCCATAAACTTTGGATTTCTACCAAGAGAATGACTGCCAAGTAGACCAACGAATCTTATGGTGTAAGGAAGTGTTCGAGAAGTTCCTTCCATAATGTGAGAATGTGAGATACTCTTTCCATAATCGTGATATATACAGTTTCTAAAACTGAACCATTGATGGAAAAGTAAATATCACCAGCCAAAATACGTATAGTAAAATGGATTCAAATTACCTGCAAACGAGAACGTACTCGCTGATACTATAGTCTGCTGACGATATGATGTATTGAGACTCTTGAATAGTTAGATTCGCTGTCGTGAAACACGTTGAAATCCGAGACGAAAAGTCAAAACCGCTATTTCCTAAGACAACGACCTCTTGAGTGACTTACAAAGAGTGAAACATTGAAGGAAGAAAACCTACGATTAGTAACGGTAATTCGAAAACGCTATCTTGATATCTTGTGACTCATATCCTTGAATTACTCAAACTTGTTGTGTTAACTACACCCTTGAAACATCCCGCTTGATCAATCTTGAAAAGATTGAATTTCATTCTTTGTATCAAAATAATAAAACCACGATTCTTCATTAAACAAAAAAATGTTGTATAATACCGATCTTTGAAAACTATACCCTGTGGAATACGTGACTCGATCACAATAGTAAAACTACCTTGACTTGAACATTATGTTGAACCTCTCTCTGTAGACCACAAAACGACCAATACGGTTGTGTTATCTATAAAGATTACTATCGATGATGATCAAGGAACTCCGTTATAACCCTATCAAAGGAATGTTTGTGCGACAACTAGAGTAGAAATGACGTCACAAAGATCAAGTTGAACCATCTAAAGCAAAGAAGGAAAGTTCAAAACGACATGGTGTATATGAGACGCCACTCGATTGTCAACACCTATGAATGCGAATTAATACAAAGACTCATTGATGATAATGAGAATTACTATGAAGTGTGTGAAGAAATGTTTTTACATAAAGATCAATAAATGACGAGCGACTGTACAACCGATCGACAGTATTTCCTCCTAAATGATGACAAATCCTATATCCTGAAAATCTTGGACCACTAAGAGACCTTTGACGTATTTGCAAATCATGGTTGAACTATGTGAACGATACGAAGATATCTCAAAGTGAAATTTACGTTATGATGTGTGAATTGAAGACAAACTCCAAAAATATTCCACTACACCTATCGCAAACTTGATAATTCGAAACTGCAAGGGCTACTGAAGGACTTCCAATCAAAATAAGAAATATCGTTAATCGACGTTGTACAATTGGGAATTGTGAATAAACGAAGTTATGTGCGAGTATGTCAAATATACAACCGTATACATTGCAAGGAAACCTTAGTTGTTGACACTGAAGGATCATTGAATGTCTTGCTTAATCAAAGATTTTAATCTCTTGAAGAAAGAACGAGTTTGGTAACATCGACAGTTTGAGAATACATATTCGTGTGGATAATGACGTGATTATGATTTAACTGAATCAACATGACATGGTCATTATTAAGTGCGATCACAACAAAATGTTGAACGTTGAGCCTTAGAAGAATTTCGAGGACGAAATTCCTTTAAGGGGGGAGAAATGTAACGCCCCAAAACATACCCTAGAATTATTAATAAATAAATAATAAATTAATCAAATTTGTTTTGATTAAAAATAATTTATTGTTGGACTTTGGGTCGAAATAATATGTGTTTGATATCCAATATCTTAATCTGGATAAATCTCGTAGAGATAAATCCAATATGTTGACTAATTGTGTAATCTTGGTTGGGAACCGAAGTACAAACACAAAATCAGCAATAAATGAATAATGTGTTTATGATGTAAACTTTAAAATGGCTTATTGAAATAAATCATGAGAATAAATAATATGAATTTAGTATGAGTACCTTTTTAAGTAAAGGTAAAATAAATCAATTTTGACTTTGTCAAAGTCAACCACCCAAAAATATGATGTCGGAAAAAGTATTACAAATAATTATGAAAAGTATATCTTTGGATAGAGCTCGACTGTCTGATCGCAACGGTGCAAACGGATTTCAATTTGGAGAAAGTTGGACCAAAAAGTGTACCCCGACTGTACCAAAATAGGTCCCAATCAGGGAACTGTTTACACGGCGCCTCCTTCCCCACTACGCCGATCGTAGAATTGTGGAGTCACCATAGCTGTCTTCTTCTTCTTTCCTTCTCATTATATAAGAGAACCCAACCTTCTCATTTCTTCACCATTCTTCTTCATTCTTCTTCCTAAGTGTTCATGAAAGTGTGAGGAGTGTTGTGGTGCTGTTAATTTGGTGTGAAGTCGCTGGAGTTGGGAGAAATACTCGCCAGAAGTTTCGCTAGAAAATTTCCAAAACCTTCATTAAGCTTGGAGGTAAGCCCCTAGATATATCTAATGACTAGAATGTTCATATAGTTTGTTTCTACGTTCATAGATGGTCATTTGGTTGAGTTTTGTGTTTGACATGCTTGAAGAACTAAGAATCATAAACCATGAAGTTGGTGTTAAAATTATGAATTAATGATGCTAAAATGATCTATGAACCTTGGAGAACATTTTTATATACTTTAATTGAAGTTTGGGAAGTAAAAATGACATTTCCGCAAGATGACTCGAGGTAGAAGACGATGAACAGTCGATTATCAACTTGAAAATCGACTGTGGCTTGTTCTGCAGATTTTTGGAACAAAGCTGAGCAACAGTCGATTGTCAAAATGTGACAATCGACTGTCATCCCTCCTTGAAGTTTGATAATCGATTATTAGAGTGTGATAATCGATTATCAGCACATTCTGAACATCAGACAGTAGATTATCAAAAGTGACAGTAGACTGTCTCCCTACACTATTGAAGAAAATGAAGCTAATAGTTAATAATTGAATTTCCTATCATATATTAATCAATTATTGTTTAGAAAATATGATTTTTGAACTATGAAATCCTATTTTTGATACCCATTAATTATGCACAATATAAATATGATTTTGTATAATAAAAATGATGTTTTTGGCATATAAAATATTATGTGATGCATGACGGTAAGTTCGGGTGTTAACACTCAAGACTAGGCCGCTGTTTGTTATCAAATGTTATGTTGATTGATGATTATGATCAATGATTATTATGATGATTATGACTTGATGAAACTACTGATTAAAATGATTATTGAAGATTAAATTATGAATTGAAATGAATATGTTGATGATTATGAAATGATTTGAATTGTAAGGATATCTAGAAGAACTCTAATATATACCTAGGTTGACGTTGGTTTATAAGACTATCTAGAAGACCTCTAAGATGGCTTAGAAATAGGCCTTGCAGGTATAATTATGAATATTCGGTGGCCTGGGTTAAAACGTACGTACGGGATCTACAAACCAAACTAGAGGAACTCGTTTGGGGATACCACCCAACCCGACAGTGAGCATTCCGATGTTCAGTTTCTGGATGACCTTAAGCGAAGGTAAGTTTAAGATTTTGAAAACCTCTTTTTGAAAATTTGTATCTTAAACTAGGCCTAGCTTAAGGATTAGTTAAGAGTACCTTAAACTCGAATATAGTTTAAATATATTAAACTAGAATTCGTTTAAGAGTTGGTAAACATCAAATAGATTGGCCTTAGACTAAAAATAGTTTAAGGATATTATTGAATGAGGATGTTGAATGTTGAATATGAATATTTAATGACGAATGTTGAATATTGATTATTGTATATTTGAACTGAATACTTTGTGCATGATATCAAATGATTTGATTATGAATTTTGGTTCAATTTATATGGATGTTCGACGCATTAGATATGCTTACTCAGCTTTACCGCTGAGCGTGTAGTATGTTTTATTTGCTACACGCAGGTCAAATTTCCCAAGTTATCTTTTCCGTTATTATCGTGATTGCAATTTGGGTTCAATATTATCATGTAGTATGTTTTATTTGCTACACGCAATATTGAAAACTCCGCACTGTATATGTTACGAAAAATATTATCGTGATAAATAAAAGTGTTTGAAAAGTTTTAAATTTTACAATTACCAAGTTCATACTTTAGTCCGAAAGGGGCTGCAGACCTGGACAGATTAGGGTGTTACAAAACCTGTGTTCCAACACTGGAGAAGAAGAAGAAGGAATAACAAGTCACCCCTTTTCCCATGGCACTGATGACGAATCCCAGAGTCACAGCAAGCGAAGGGACTTGCCTAAGGAGCTGTGACCCTCCTTCCACCAGCCAGCCAACAAGCTCAAAGGCGGAAAACTACGAAGAGGAATTCTCTATGATTGTCAAGCAATTCCGGAAATTCAATAAGTTCTTCAAGAAAACTGACTCAGTTAAAAGGCCATCCAAGGGAAAGCTACAGGTAAGTAACTCTCCCCTTGAATCTTACTTATGCTATAACTGCACGAAACCCAGTCACTGGAAGTCAGCTTGTCTGTACCCAAATGTGGAGAATACGGAGAAGGAGAAAGGAACGAGAAGAAGAAGAAGGCTATGGTAGCAGCTGAAAGTGACGAGTCTTCCAGTTCAAGTTTGGATGAGGAAACCCTCGTCTGCATAGAGCGCAGAGCTGAGAAGTCCAACCATGAAGATCAATGGACAATGTCAGAAGATGACACTCTCTGCCTAATGGCAAAAGAGGATGCTGATCAAGAGGTAACTTCACAAACCTCCTGCTCATCTTCTTATGAAAGCATACCCACCTCTAAAGGTCTTCTTGACAAGTTCAAAAAGATGATGGAAGATTTTGAGGAAATAAATCTCAAACACTCATCTTTGAAAGAGGAGAACAAGCTATTGAGTGAATAGAATCTCAAGTTGGCTGAAGGTCGGAAAAGTCTACTCAGTGAAATCACTCAACTCAAGGCTGAGAATGAATCTTTCTCTGAAAAGGTAAAAACTCTCAACAAGGAGCTAGGGATACTGCAGTCCAAAGAAGCTGTGGATAAGCTTCTTAATACGACCAAAAAGAAGAGTCGTGAAGGACTTGGGTTTGACCCCTCCAGTTCCAAAAGGAAAGGGAGAACAACAGTTATTTCTCCCAAACCTACAGCCGAACCCAATAAGCAGAAAGGTAAGGAGAAGGAAAAACCAACAGAAGTTCCAAAAAGGTTGTCCCTCCTAAAAACAATATGAAACTCGAAATACCTCAAGGAGGAAACAATTTCAGAAGAAAACCCTATAACCCCCACTACACACGAGGCTATACTCATTTTGGGGTAGATAGGAGTTTTCCTAGAAATAGTGAGTGGAGAACTATGCCAAGATATAGTCATCCTCCACCCCAAAAATTATTTGTTCCACCTAAGTATGCTTACAACCGTCACAGGTCACACTATGCACAACCTAGACAAAACTATAGATCTCACCAACCTAAGTTTGCTAGGAAGAAACAAGAATTTGCACCACCTGCACGTAGGAAATTCTATGCCCAAAATGTTAGAACACGGGTTTACGCCTATGTCATACTAAGCCGTGCTCGTTTTATGACAGGTTTTGATAATGCCAAACCACCGTGACA
Source organism: Cuscuta australis (assembly GCA_003260385.1). Lineage (NCBI taxonomy): Eukaryota > Viridiplantae > Streptophyta > Magnoliopsida > Solanales > Convolvulaceae > Cuscuta > Cuscuta australis. Next base: position 530,220 of record NQVE01000105.1, read on the forward strand.
ATAACAAGGTTAAACTGAGCAAAACCAAGGCGAAGGAACATGGCATGATGAACTGAGAACCAAGAACCAAGAATCAAGAACGAAGACTTAGAATTATATTGAGTCGGTTTTAATGTGATTAAGACCGGCACAAACCGTCAAAACATGGCTCTCGAGGCTCATTTCATCAAAATATTTTTTGCATACTCAAAATGATTTTCTTAAGTCTTAAACCTACCTGAAAACACTCGGAGTTCGCCCAAACCAAAAACCAAGCCATCCGGCGTTCGGTCTTCGGAAACCGGCGTTCGGCTTTCGGTTATCGGCGTTGGTTTTTGGCGTTCGAACCGACCAAGTGGTTTTCAACTTTTAATGAATTGTTTTTACTTCTGGGCATATTGAAATAGTTCTCCAACAAAAACGCCTCAAAAACCACTTTCCGTTTTTGGTCGTTTAGTGAAAACCATGCGAAACGGCACGAACTTGGTTAGTCGTGGTTTTCAACTAAATGACGTGGTTTTTAAAATGTTTTACTTGATTTCTTAGCAAAATTCAATAAAAAAATGTTTTCAATACTTGGTTTTTACATTGGAGAACTTGTGTTTTTGACATCGGCTAACGGCGTGACTAAACCAACCATGGGTCTGGCTAAACCAGCCCAACAGCGATGTTGAGGTAACCAACAGCGCTGTCTGACTTGAGTAGCTAAAAACATGGTTTGGCGTTAAGTCCTCCAACAGCGATGTTGGACATTAGACATCGCTGTTGAGCCAAGGTTGGATTTCCAGAATCTTCTGGAACAGCGATGTAGGCTTCCCTACATCGCTGTCCAACCTAAGCCCAAGATATTGTGCATTGGCAGAAAGTTTTTGGACAGCGATGTTGACCCAGAAACAGCGCTGTCAGGCCAAATTTCCATCTTCAAAGGCAAACCTAAACATCGATGTTCTAGTATGGAACATCGATGTAGAGACCTGACCGTTGGAAGGAATTTAAGGCTAAATCTTTCCTTGTTTGGAAGTCAACAGCCAAAACAGCGATGTAGGGATTTTAGACATCGCTGTTGGCATGACCGTTGCTTCCCATTTTTCAAAACGCAAGCCTAGAACAGCGATGTCCAAGCCTAGGACAGCGCTGTCTGGGTGAATTTCAACAGATCCAATTTTCGTCAAATCCCACAAATTGTGCCAATCACCCCTTAAATACTTTGGTCCGTTGGAGCCTATTTTTCTACTATAAAATGGGGTGTTTGGGTCTGTTTTACACATCACATTACTTCACAACTCCTACTCTTTCATTGCAAATCATTCTTCAATTATTCATAGCTTTTGAGAGCCATTTTTTTTGAAGCTTGTGTTGTGTTCTTGAGCGTTCTTAGTTTACTCATTATCCACTCTAAAAGAGAGTATTGTTCTTGAGTGTTTTTAGTGTTCTTAAACACTTGACAAGAGAAGGTATTTCTCTTGTTGTTCGAAGGAAGGGCTGTTTCCTTCGAAGGTTCGTTGAGGTTTGTGTGACTCGAATTCTCAAGTTGTACGGGTTTGTTAAGCACCGTTAAGCTTAAAGAGGTAGTAGTTTAACTCGAGAGAGTCTCTCGGGAGGCTGGATTAGCCACAAGTTGTGGTGAACCAGGGTAAAATCGGTGTGCCTCTTACTCTTCTCTTTTACTTCTCGTTTATTCATTTTTTATTCCTGCGATTTTTGATCAAACGCTATTCACCCCCTCTAGCGTTAGTCTCTTATTCTAACAATTGGTATCGGAGCCTAACTCGCGTCCAAACTTAACCGTTTGAGAGTAAAGCGATCATGGGCTCTTCCTCTAGAAATCTCTATGCAGGAATTGGAGAAGGTCAATCAACTTCTAGGCCACCACTCTTTGATGGTACCAACTACTCTTATTGGAAGGAACGGATGAGAATCTACATTCGTTCCACCAACTTCCAATTGTGGTTGGTGATCAAAAATGGCGAAGAAATCCCTATGAAGAAAGTGGGAGAAACCACGGTCCCAAAGACCGAAAACGAATTTGATGCCAAGGACATCAAGAAGATTGAAAACTATGCAAAGGCCATCAATATGCTATATTGCGCGGTCAACCCCGATGACTACCGAAAGATCTCCTGTTGCACAACCGCCAAGGAGATGTGGGACAAGCTTGAAGTGACGTACGAAGGTACCGATCAAGTTCGCGAAGCCAAGATCGATTTTCTCACCCAAGAGTACGAAATGTTTCGGATGAAAGAAGGTGAGAAAATTGATGACATGTTCGACCGTTTTTCAAAGATCATCAACGGCCTTCATGCTCTCAAAAAGACTTACACCAACAAGGATCTCGTGAGGAAAATCCTGCGAAGCGTCACGCCCGAATGGAGGTCAAAAGCAGATGCAATCTATGAATCCATTGGAGTCTCCAACGTCACCATCGACGGGCTAAGAGGTAACCTTAAAACCTATGAATCTACTATTCTAACCCCGTCTTTGGATGAACAAAAGAAAAAGGGGATAGCTCTCAAAGCCACCAAGGAACCGGTGGAAGAGGCTTCAAGCGATGACGACAATGAATTCGGGCTCGTCATCAAGAAGTTCCACAAGTTCATGAAGAAGGAATTTGAGCGGAAGGGAAGGAAGCATGACGGTCCTCCCAAGTGCTACGGCTGTGGCGAGATTGGCCACATCAAGCCAAGGTGTCCAAAGGCCAAACACGGCAAGGATAAGCCTGGCTTCAACAAGCAAAGGGCCTACATCTCTTGGGGTGGCGATTCCGGCGACGAATCAACCGACCAAGAGGAGGACGAATTTGCAAATCTCTGCCTCATGGCGCACGAAGATCAAAGCGACGACGTCCAAGAGGTATGTAATATTTCTTCCGACTCTTACACTTTTGAAGAAATGCAAGAAGCACTACATGAACTTTATGAGGAATTTGTTAGCGCTTCTAAAACAAATAAATCCCTGAAGAAACGACTTTCTTGACTTGACAACGATTTTGAAAAATTGGAAAAAGAAAATGAAATACTTAAACAAGAAAACAATTTTTTTGGAAAAAGAAGCGCTGACAAACCAGAAAGCTCATCGAGGGAATGTGGGTCTTGCAAAACTTTAAAAGAGCAAGTCGCTAAACTTGAGAGCACGGTCAAGAAATTTAATACTCCTCACAAAGACTTAAATTTACTTCTTGACACTATGCATCTTTCTAAGGAAGGAATAGGTTTTGATAAAAATAAAGCTAAAGATAATGTTGAGCCACCACCTAGACAATCATCTAAGGTTCAACATAAGAAACCTAAAAATGAAGATAATGGAAAACCTAGTCAACGGAAGGACACTAGACAACCTAGACTAAAACCTAGGAATGAAAATGGTCATAGTAGACAACCTAAGAAAAATGATTTTTTGCATAAAAATGAATTTTCTCAAATAAGAAGAAATAATGCTAGAGCACCTAGAAGAGGCCAATTTCAAAATTTCCAAAAACCATCATTTTCACAAAATAGGAACAAAATGGTTAAACCTTCTAACTATTATGAACCTGTTAGAATAAAAGACCAATGCTAGAGGGGGGGTGAATAGCGTTTGATCGGAGAAATCGCAGGAATTAAAAATTTAAAAGAGAAGTAAAGAGAAGAGTAAGAGGCACACCGAATTTTACTCTGGTTCACCACAACTTGTGGCTAATCCAGCCTCCCGAGAGACTCTCTCGAGCTACACTACTAACTCGTTAAGCTTACGGGTGCTTAACAAACCGTTACAACTTGAGAGTTCGAGTCACACGAACCTCAACGAATCCTTCAAAGGAAACAGACCTTCCTTTGAATCAACCGAGAGTGATACTATCTCTCAACGTGTCTAAGAACACAAGTACACTCAAGAACGAGACTCTCTTATAGAGTAGATTATGAGTAAACTAAGTACGCTCAAGAACAACTCAACCTTCACACAAGTGGCTCTAGAAAGCTATGGAAAATTATGATATTTGAATGTAATGAAAGTATAGATGTTGTGAAGTGAATTGGTGAGAAAAGCAGACCCAAACACCCCTTTTTATAGTGCAAAATTAGGCTCCAACGGACCAATGCATTAAAGGAGTGATTAGCTTGATTTATGGGATTGAAAAGATTTGGGATCTGCAGAATTTTGGCTTCCCATCGATGTTTAGAATCAACCATCGCTGGTAAGCCAATTTTTCTTCTGTTTTGAAGTCAACGGTCACCTACCCATCGATGGGTACAAGCTTCCCATCGCTGGGTGGGAGGTTGACTTCCAAACAAGGAAAGAATCAACCTTTAATGACCACCAACGGTCATGCCTTCCCATCGATGGTATACCCTTACCATCGCTGGGTTCCCATCGATGGGATAGACTTCCCATCGCTGGGCAAGGTCGTTCTGCCTTGTGGTAATTTTGCACCAAGGCTCTAACAGCGATGGGTGGAACTCCCCATCGCTGTTTGGCATGGTTCTGGAAAGTGGTTTGGCTGAGGAGCCGCTTACCCATCGATGGGAAGATCTTCCCATCGCTGGGTGAGTGGTTAGTCAAGAACCCATGGTTTTTGCCTTAACCACGGCCTAGCCAACCGATGCGAAGCCCGACCGAAAAATTAAAAGTTCTCCAAAATAAAAACCAAGTGTTTAAAACACTTATTTGATGTATTTGGCTAATAAATAGAGTAAGACACTTTAAAAACCACGTCATTTAAGTGAAAACCACGGCTAGCCAAGTTTTATGCCGTTTTGAATGATTTTTGTCAAACGACCAAAAGCGAGAGATGGTTTTCAAGATGTTTTTGTTGGAGAACCGATTAAACATGCCAAAGAGTAAAAACCAATCATAAAAAGTTGAAAACCACTTGGTTGGTTTGGATGCCAAAAACCATAGCCGATGACCGAGAGCCGAACGCCAGTTTCTGAAACCCGAACGCCGGATGGCTTGGTTTTTGGTTTGGGCGAACACCAAGTGTTTTTAATGACTTAAACATGTTTGAAAAACATTTTTATGATTTAAGAAGTGCAATGAAGGTCTTTAGCCTAAAGAGCCAAGGTGTAAAGATTGGGTCGGTCTTGATCACAATGAAGACCGACTCAACTAAGACTAAGGTCTTCGTTCTTGGTCTTCTTTTAGCTCTTGTTCTTGTCTTCCTTCTTCGCCTTGTATATTCAAAGTTTGACTTGATCACGGCGGTTTGGCATTATCAAAACCTGTCATAAAAACAAACACGGCTTTAGTACGAAAACGTGACATGCCCGTGTTTCAACAGAACCTAGGCACATGTATAACCCCAATGTAGTTTGCCATTATTGTAATAGGATAGGCCATATTGATCCCGTTTGTTACACTAGGCATAGGCACCTATCACAAAATCAAGCACACTACCATTACACACCTAACACCCAAGGACCCAACGTAAATTAGGTACCTAAAACTCATTGATGTGTTTCATAGGTATGCTTGAAGGCATCAAGTGTACTTTTGTACCTTGATAGTGGATGCTCCAAACACATGACCGGGGATGCATCCAAGTTTCTCCAAATCAAACCCGCTAAAGGAGGAAACGTAGTTTTTGGAGAAAATAGCAAGGGAAAAATTATCGGCATTGGTTCAGTAGGTAAATCTGAAAACTCCTCTATAGATAATGTCTTGCTTGTTAAAGGTCTCAAACACAATCTCTTGAGCATAAGTCAATTATGTGACAAGGGAAACCGTGTGACTTTCGATTCAAAATCATGCACGGTAGAATGCCTTAGTGACAATAAGGTCATTCTACGTGGTGATAGAATCGATAACATTTATATGGTTAACTTAGACAAATCTCCTTCCGACTTTGCTAAGTGCCTCATGAGTAAAGAGGAAGACACTTGGTTATGGCACCGAAGGGTAGCTCATATGAACATGAACATTTTGAACAAATTGGTTTCACAAGACTTAGTAATTGGCATTCCAAAACTTAAGTTTGAAAAAGACGCCATATGTGATGCATGTCAAAAGGGGAAGCAAGTTCGGGCTTCGTTTAAGTCTAAGAACGTTGTTTCAACGTCTAGACCGCTTCAACTTTTGCACATGGATCTTTTTGGTCCTTCTAGAACAAAAAGTTTTGGTGGCAATTACTTTGCGTTTGTGATTGTCGATGACTACTCTAGGTTTACATGGACCTTGTTTCTTACTCATAAAAGTGAAGCATTTCATGTTTTCAAAAATTTTCTAAAGAAAGTTCAAAATGAAAAAGAAACAACCATAGTAGCCATAAGAAGCGACCATGGGGGAGAGTTCGAACGAAATCTGTTTTCAGATTTGTGTGACGAACTTGGCATTGATCATAACTTCTCAGCCCCACGTACACCACAACAAAATGGAGTGGTGGAACGTAAAAATAGATGTCTCGAAGAGATGGCTAGAACTATGATCAATGAGGCAAAAATCCCTAAGTATTTTTGGGCGGATGCCGTGAGTACCGCGAGCTACGTGTTAAACGAGCCGTCATTCGACCGATACTCATGAAAACGCCCTATGAACTATACAAAGGGAGAAAGCCAAACCTTTCCCATCTTTGAGTCTTTGGTTGCAAATGTTTTATTCATAATAACGGCAAAGATAACTTGGGAAAATTTGATGCCAAATCGGACGAAGGGATTTTTCTTGGTTATTCTCTTCGCAGAAAGGCCTATAGAGTATTTAATAAATGTACTTTGACTATTGAGGAGTCCCCTCATACTGTATTTTCCGAAGATAATCCTCGCTTGGCGAGAAAGGCTATTTGTGATGATCTTGCAGATTCATTAGAGAGAGTACACATTGAAGACGATGAAGAAGACACGCCATTATACACCAACCCGCAACCACAACCTGAGGAAACACCTCAAGTGATGGTCGAAAATGAGGACCAAGCGGACGAAGAAGAACAAGAGGAAGCCCAGGAACAAGAGGAAACCGAGCTTCCCATCGCCTGGAGAACGCACAGAAACCATCCACTTGATCAGGTAATCGGCAGCATCAACCGCGGGGTAAGTACTCGTAACTCTCTTAAAGACATCGTAGGACACATGGCTTTTGTATCTCAAATTGAACCTACAACCATTTCCGAAGCAATAAATGATGAACATTGGACCTTGGCTATGCAAGAGCAGCTAAACCAATTCAAACGAAATGACGTTTGGGAATTGGTGCCAAGGCCTGATGATCGCACGATTATTGGTACGAAATGGGTGTTCCATAACAAACTTGAAGAAAATGGAATAATCACTAGAAACAAAGCTAGGCTCGTAGCTAAAGGCTACAATCAAGAAGAAGGCATTGATTTTGAAGAAACGTATGCACCTGTAGCACGTTTAGAAGCTATCCGTTTACTTCTTGCTTTTGCTTCGTCTATGGATTTTAAACTCTATCAAATGGATGTTAAGAGTGCCTTCCTCAATGGTTTTATTCAAGAGGAAGTGTATGTTGACCAGCCCCCGGGGTTTGAGGACTTTGAGTTTCCCGACCACGTCTTCAAACTCAAGAAAGCGCTCTACGGTCTTAAACAAGCACCACGTGCTTGGTACGAACGTTTGAGTAAATTTCTTTTGGATAGTGGTTTCCAAAGGGGAAAGGTAGACACCACACTTTTCATCAAGAGTAAAAACAATAACATCCTTTTGGTTCAAGTTTATGTAGACGACATTATATTCGGTGCTACTAACGAGTCTTTGTGCAAGGAATTCTCAACGCTAATGACTAGCGAATTTGAAATGTCAATGATGGGCGAGCTCACATTCTTTTTGGGAATCCAAGTTAAGCAAATGAAAGATGGCACGTTCATTTGCCAAACTAAATACTGCAAGGAGCTCCTAAAACGGTTTGAAATGGACAGCGCCAAAGCCATGGCGACCCCGATGAGCACGTCTGATCATCTTGACAAAGACGAGAAAGGTAAGGAAGTAGAGGTCAAAAGTATCGAGGTATGATCGAATCCCTTCTTTATCTTACTGCTAGTAGGCCGGATATCATGTTTAGCGTTTGCCTTTGCGCAAGGTATCAATCGTGTCCGAAGGAATCGCACTTAACGGCGGTAAAACGGATTATGAAAGGCTCTTCTTGTCATCTCGTTGGCTATTCCGACTTGGACTTTGCCGGTTGTAAATTGGACCGTAAAAGCACGAGTGGGACTTGCCACTTACTTGGTAGCTCTCTAGTCTCATGGTTTAGTAAGAAGCAAGTCAGTGTTGCGTTATCCACAACCAAAGCGGAATATGTAGCCGCCGGTAGTTGTTGTGCTCAAATTCTTTGGATGAAGCAACAACTCGTGGACTATGGCCTTAGTATCAATCACGTCCCTCTTCGTTGTGATAATACTAGCGCCATAAGCTTGACGAAGAACACCGTTCTTCACTCAAGGACGAAACACATTGACATTAGGCATCATTTCATTAGAGATCATGTTCTCAAAGGTGATGTCGAAATTGAGTTTGTTGAAACACACAACCAATTAGCCAACATTTTCACAAAACCTTTAGAGAAAGAGTCGTTCTTCCGCATTCGAAGTGAACTCGGAATCCTTGACTCCACGATGATCTAAGTTATGCATCTAAACTTATTAAACGCTTACTAACTTGAGCATCGGAGAACTTTTTTCTTTTTTGCAGGTACCCCGTTCATGAAATCAGGGGGAACCATGCAAACAGCGCTGTCCAGGAGACCAAACAGCGCTGTTGAGAGAAACACCGTCAACCAGTTTGTGCCAACAGCGCTGTACAACACGCCAACAGCGCTGTCCCAGGGAGTCCCTTACTCTTCACTTTCCAGAAACTTTTTGAACATCGCTGTTCCAACCTAAAACATCGTTGTCCACCCAAAAACACCTTGTTTTCAACCAAAACCAGAAACTTTTTAAACAGCGATGTCCCACTTTCAACATCGATGTCCACTTTTACAAATTTTTTTTTATCGTAAAACAGCGATGTAGAGAAACCCAACAGCGCTGTTCTAATGGGTTCAACCCCTTACACAATTCCAGAATGATTTGGAACATCGCTGTAGGAAACCCAACATCGTTGTCCATTTAACACTTGTTTTTAAAACTTGACGCATAACAACGCTGTCTAGAGGCTCAACAGCGCTGTCCCAACAACGATGTAGCCTTTTGAACATCGTTGTTCTCAATAAATTTTTCAAAAAAAATATCCGTTGGCACGAGCATTAATTGATCCAACAGCCATATTTTTGAAAATCTGGACGTTGGAGAACTCTTTCTCTAGAAATTGGGACCTCCTCTCTTCACTTTTACACACACAAACACAATTCTCTTCAACATCTTTGCTTATTTCATCATCTCTACTCTTTTGTCTTGAGTTTTCTTATCATGGGCAAGGACAAGAGCAGGGCTGCCACCTCCGGGAAATCAAAGTCCAAATCCCGGGCGCCTACGACATCCACTAAGGAACGCCTCTACTATGGTGACGGGTCATACCTTTGGTTTGATTCCGAGGAGGAACGCACCCGTTTCCTCACCTTCTTCTCTAAACGGGTTGTGGCTCCTCCACGGATCATCCCGGAGCGCTACCCGGAGCTGCAGGGCTACGACGACCTCGACGCGCACCTTCATCAGGCCGGCCTTTGGCCCTTCGTCTCCCGGGCTCGGAAGGAGATCAACCCGGCGCTGATTCGGGTCTTCTACTCCAACCTCTGGCGTGAGGGCGACGTGCTCTATTCTCTTGTCAAGAGCACGCCGATAGAACTTTCAATTGTTGGCATCACCGAGCTCATCCGCCATGCCTCGGGCCGCCCCACCATCCACTCCGCAAACCCTGAAGGCCGTCTTCTTCTCTACATCGTCTCCCGGATCATCAAACCCAGGAAGCACGGCCACACCATCATGTCCGATGAAGACCTCAAACTCATCCATACGATCATGCACTCGGCCCCAATCAATTGGGCAAAGTTTGTCATGAACAACATGACGATTGCCGCGTCCACCGACCACGATCACCTCCTCCCGTACCCGTTCGTGGTGATGGACATCCTTGAACGGTTCAAGGTGACCACCACCGTTGGCCCACTCACAAAGGCCACGAAGATTTGGGCGATCAGTACCCAAACCTTCAAGAAGCGGTCAGACAACGCCGGACCTGCCACTGCCGTGCCACGGCCCCGTTCTGCTGCTGGCCCAGCCGAACCCCAGACCCGGGCCAACCTTGCCTCCATTGCGCACTCTCTCAACCGGCTGCACTTCAAGGGTAAAATGTAAATTATTATTACCCCAAATCAAAACGGTACATCAATGTCATATGCTGAACCATAGAAATTGTTCTGTTCATGTAATGAATACAAAAACAAAACAACAGCAATACAACAATACAACAACTTGGCACGCAGGCCATACAAATAAACAGTCAAAACAATCATCAAAGTGGTCAAACACAACAACTAGTAATCTCCGTCCGGGCTCTTGTGGACCTTCCAGTACCCCGCATCACCCAGCAGTAATATGCTAGACCAAACCAGAGCATGGAGGGAGTATATGTTGGTGGCATCAAGCAAAGCACATAAACTCCCTTTCCAAGGACTCAATCTCACGAACACGTGATCCATCAACTACATCCAAGGTACTTCAAAGATGAATCCAAAATGTGTGTCATCCATCAAATCCATCCAAGGCAGGTGCTCAGTTATTTTTGCCATAGATTCAACCAGTAAGCCAAGGGCCCATCCCGAACGCTAGAAGTTGTCCACCATCGTCACGAAGGGCAAAGTCCAAAGTGACCCCATCAAGTTGATGGGATGGATGGCTACCTTGAAAGACTTGACGAGGCGGTCCAACGCCAAGGGTACGCCATGAACGCGTACTTCCAACGCGTTAACTACGTCCCCCCACCGTACCATGGCACGTTCTTTGGGCAGGTGTACGGTGACGAGGACGAAGACGATACCTCCTACGACCCGTCAAGCTCCCCGGACGAGGACGAGTTCGACGACGCCGTTGATGGTGATGAGATGGACGACGACGACGAGGAGGAGGAAACCGAAAGGGGCTGCAGACCTGGACGGATTAGGGTGTTACAAAACCTGTGTTCCAACACTGGAGAAGAAGAAGAAGGAATAACAAGTCACCCCTTTTCCCATGGCACTGATGACGAATCCCAGAGTCACAGCAAGCGAAGGGACTTGCCTAAAGAGCTGTGACCCTCCTTCCACCAGCCAGCCAACAAGCTCAAAGGCGGAAAACTACGAAGAGGAATTCTCTATGATGGTCAAGCAATTCCGGAAATTCAATAAGTTCTTCAAGAAAATTGACTCAGTTAAAAAGCCATCCAAGGGAAAGCTACAGGTAAGTAACTCTCCCCTTGAATCTTACTTATGCTATAACTGCACGAAACCCGGTCACTGGAAGTCAGCTTGTCCGTACCCAAATGTGGAGAATACGGAGAAGGAGAAAGGAACGAGAAGAAGAAGAAGGCTATGGTAGCAGCTGAAAGTGACGAGTCTTCCAGTTCAAGTTTGGATGAGGAAACCCTCGTCTGCATAGAGCGCAGAGCTGAGAAGTCCAACCATGAAGATCAATGGACAATGTCAGAAGATGACACTCTCTGCCTAATGGCAAAAGAGGATGCTGATCAAGAGGTAACTTCACAAACCTCCTGCTCATCTTCTTATGAAAGCATACCCACCTCTAAAGGTCTTCTTGACAAGTTCAAAAAGATGATGGAAGATTTTGAGGAAATAAATCTCAAACACTCATCTTTGAAAGAGGAGAACAAGCTATTGAGTGAATAGAATCTCAAGTTGGCTGAAGGTCGGAAAAGTCTACTCAGTGAAATCACTCAACTCAAGGCTGATAATGAATCTTTCTCTGAAAAGGTAAGAAATCTCAACAAGGAGCTAGGATACTGCAGTCAAAGAAGCTGTGGATAAGCTTCTTAATACGACCAAAAAGAAGGGTCGTGAAGGACTTGGGTTTGACCCCTCCAGTTCCAAAAGGAAAGGGAGAACAACAATTATTTCTCCCAAACCTACTGCCGAACCCAATAAGCAGAAAGGTAAGGAGAAGGAAAAACCAACAGAAATTCCAAAAAGGTTGTCCCTCCTAAAAACAATAGGAAACTCGAAATACCTCAAGGAGGAAACAATTTCAGAAAAAAACCCTATAACCCCCACTACACACGAGGCTATACTCATTTTGGGGTAGATAGGAGTTTTCCGAGAAATAGTGAGTGGAGAACTATGCCAAGATATAGTCATCCTCCACCCCAAAAATTATTTGTTCCACCTAAGTATGCTTACAACCGTCACAGGTCACACTATGCACAACCTAGACAAAACTATAGATCTCACCAACCTAAGTTTTCTAGGAAGAAACAGGAATTTGCACCACCTGCACGTAGGAAATTATATGCCCAAAATGTTGGAACACGGGTTTACGCCTATGTCGTACTAAGCCGTGCTCGTTTTATGACAGGTTTTGATAATGCCAAACCGCCATGACAATAACAAGGTTAAACTGAGCAAAACCAAGGCGAAGGAACATGGCATGATGAACTGAGAACCAAGAACCAAGAATCAAGAACGAAGACTTAGAATTATATTGAGTCGGTTTTAATGTGATCAAGACCGGCACAAACCATCAAAACATGGCTCTCTAAACTCATTTCATCAAAATATTTTTTGCATACTCAAAATGATTTTCTTAAGTCTTAAACCTGCCTGAAAACACTCGGAGTTCGCCCAAACCAAAAACCAAGCCATCCGGCGTTCGGTCTTCAGAAACCGGCGTTCGGCTTTCGGTTATCGGCGTTGGTTTTTGGCGTTCGAACCGACCAAGTGGTTTTCAACTTTTAATGAATTGTTTTTACTTCTGGGCATATTGAAATAGTTCTCCAACAAAAACGCCTTAAAAACCACTTTCCGTTTTTGGTCGTTTAGTGAAAACCATGCGAAACGGCACGAACTTGGTTAGTCGTGGTTTTCAACTAAATGACGTGGTTTTTAAAATGTTCTACTTGATTTCTTAGCGAAATGCAATAAACAAATGTTTTCAATACTTGGTTTTTACATTGGAGAACTTGTGTTTTTGACATCGGCTAACGGCGTGACTAAATCAACCATGGGTCTGGCTAAACCAGCCCAACAGCGATGTTGAGGTAACCAACAGCGCTGTCTGACTTGGGTAGATAAAAACATTGTTTGGCGTTAAGTCCTCCAACAGCGATGTTGGACATTAGACATCGCTGTTGAGCCAAGGTTGGATTTCCAGAATCTTCTGGAACAGCGATGTAGGCTTCCCTACATCGCTGTCCAACCTAAGCCCAAGATATTGTGCATTGGCAGAAAGTTTTTGGACAGCGATATTGACCCAGAAACAGCGCTGTCAGGCCAAACTTCCATCTTCAAAGGCAGACCTAAACAGCGATGTTCTAGTATGGAACATCGATGTAGAGACCTGACCGTTGGAAGGAATTTAAGGCTAAAACTTTCCTTATTTGGAAGTCAACAGCCAAAACAGCGATGTAGGGATTTTAGACATCACTGTTGGCATGACCGTTGCTTCCCATTTTTCAAAACGCAAGCCTAGAACAGCGATGTCCAAGCCTAGGACAGCGCTGTCTGGGTGAATTTCAACAGATCCAATTTTCATCAAATCCCACAAATTGTGCCAATCACCCCTTAAATACTTTGGTCCGTTGGAGCCTATTTTTCTACTATAAAATGGGGTGTTTGGGTCTGTTTTACACATCACATTACTTCACAACTCCTACTCTTTCATTGCAAATCATTCTTCAATTATTCATAGCTTTTGAGAGCCATTTTTTGTGAAGCTTGTGTTGTGTTCTTGAGCGTTCTTAGTTTACTCATTATCCACTCTAAAAGAGAGTATTGTTCTTGAGTATTTTTAGTGTTCTTAAACACTTGACAAGAGAAGGTATTTCTCTTGTTGTTAGAAGGAAGGGCTGTTTCCTTCGAAGGTTCGTTGAGGTTCGTGTGACTCGAATTCTCAAGTTGTACGGGTTTGTTAAGCACCGTTAAGCTTAACGAGGTAGTAGTGTAGCTCGAGAGAGTCTCTCGGGAGGCTGGATTAGCCACAAGTTGTGGTGAACCAGGGTAAAATCGGTGTGCCTCTTACTCTTCTCTTTACTTCTCGTTTATTCATTTTTTATTCCTGCGATTTTTTATCAAACGCTATTCACCCCCCTCTAGCGTTAGTCTCTTATTCTAACACAAAACTATCCCAACAAGTTTAGGGCTCCAAGGAAAATTCCCTGCAACTTCAAACTTGATGTGGGGACACACACCATTAACTATTCCGGACCCAAACTGAATTGGGTACCAAAATCTTCCTCCACCTAATGCAGGAAGCCACTAAGTACCCAGGTGTCTGGTACTTAGACAATGGTTGTTCAAGACACATGACAGGGGATGCGAGCCTTTTGAGCAATCTAATTCCCTATGATGGTCCAAAAGTTACTTTTGGAGGAAGCAATGACTTCGGCCTTACAAAGGGGCTAGGAAATCTGGTGTACAAGGGATTAACCATCCAGGCTCTATCTTATGTGGAAGGTCTCAACTATAACCTTCTAAGCATAAGCCAGTTCTGTGATAAAAGTTACTCTCTAGAATTCTGTAAGGACATGGCATCCCTCAAGAACATCTCCACAAATAAAGTCATTCTCACTGGGAATAGAATAAGGAACATCTACGAATTAATGTGGGAAGATGTCAAGGAAGCATGCCTAATCAGCAAAGGTGACACTAACCTTCTATGGCTTTGGCATAAGAGGTTGAATCATCTTAACTTCAAAACCCTCAACAAGCTGTCCAAAGAAGGGTTAGTGGAAGGTCTTCCCAAAGCTGTGTACAAGAAGGAAAACATCTGTGATGCCTGTCAAAAAGGAAAACAAGTCAAATCCACTTTCAAGCCGAAACCGGCACACTCAACTACAAGGATACTAAGTCTTATCCACATGGATTTATTTGGACCTGTTACTCCAATAAGTCTAAGTGGAAAGAAATATGTCTTAGTAGTAGTTGATGACTATTCAAGATACACGTGGACTATCTTCCACAACAGCAAGAAGGAAACACAAGGGAACACTACACGAAAACAGGGAAATAAGGACACGAAAAAAAAGTCATCTATTATATACTAGGACACTTAACCAATGCGTCCTCTATCCCAGAGTCATAGTAAGTATAAAATAAGGACACATAAAATGTGTCCTCTTTTCTTTACAAGGACACAAAATTTCTTCAAAAGGTGTGTCCTAATATCAATAACAAGACACCTAAAATGTATCATCATATTATCCAACATGTGTCCTCTTTTTTATATTAGGACACTATTTGTGTGTCCTAAAAACGCTATTAGAATAGTCTTAAATCAATAAGATGACATATTGATACTTTCAAATTCATGTCCTCTATTTGTTATTAGAACACAAACATTATGTTCTATGAAATAATAAGCCTTCATATCATCATTTTAATTGTCATTATATATAATCAACAAATATAGTACAATAGTTCTAATTTTACAAAGTTGACTTAAGTGCCAATTTAGTTCAAAGATTTTACACAAATCCAAAAGATACAACGAGATACGAAAGAAAAATTGATGTCCGTGATGCCATAAAGCTTGACTGTATGGGGGCTTTGGATTCCTAAACACCATTGGTAAGCATCTCTACTAGAGATTGTAGCCAATTGTTCGTATCTATTCCCTACCATCCAAAATGATTTGAGTAAGTAAAATTGTTGAGGACTTGTCGTGCGGTCCAAAACAATTTAAAAATTTATAAAGTATCCTTAGCTAACCCCCAATATATAATCAAATAAAAACTATAGCTAGGGCAAGTAAGGGTCGATCCCACGGAGAAATGTTGTAATTTTTAAAACCAATTTAGCATGCAAACACATTGTCACGAAAATAAATATAAAAAAAACAAACTACTACACAAATGATAATACTTATAAAACTTATAATAAAACTTATAACTAAATAAATTTAAAAACTTATAAATATAACTTATATAAACAAAGAACTATAATATAACTAAAAACATAAAACACATACTTAAGATATACTAAAAAAAGGTATAAAAACTTATATTTATAACTTGAAACACGAGGGGGGGGGGGGGTTGAATAAAAAGTATATATTTTTGGTTCTTATATTTTCTTATTTTTTTGGTTCTTTTTTATAAAATGGGGAAAAACAAGCTCAAAAGATAATCAACTTCTTCAACCGAGGTAACCCGAAAAACACCGCCAAGACCCGAAACAAAATTAAAAAAACGAACACAAATCGAACATTACACGTATAATAGGCACGTAGACAATATATTACGTAACTTATGCACTTAAGAATAGGAAAAACAATCAAAGGCCGAGTCGATTCATTTCCTTAACCACGATATGGAGGATTGTCAACTCTCCACACAGCCCAGAGTCATGCAATTCAAAGGCCCGTTTTGAAATATACCTTAGAACCCCAACTCTCTATTCAAGCATTAAAACATACTTCCACTATAGAAAAAGTTTATAAAAGAGAGAATCTGTTATGCATTCAACTCTCATACATAATCTATTCACAAACCGCCAATACCTTATGTATTTTAATAAACTTTTTCTCCTAATGATGAGCACATTTCACAGATTTCCATTAACTTCTCAAACCAATGACGTTTTTTCTATTCACGTAGAAGAACACAACGTATTTTCAATAAATAAAGATTTGTTTATTGCACTTAAACAATCTCAATTTAAAGAAAATGGAAAACAAACATATAACATAACAAAATCACTTTATTACGAATTCTAAGGAAAATGAATCAACTTATGGGGCTAAGAAGTCCAAAATCCTTAAAATCAACGAACACAAGCACAACAAAGAAACACGTATGAATTCGGAGTTCATTTAACTATCTTATGGAGCTAAAATAGCTTCAACAAAAACCGAATTCTACATAAAACCTACTTATGAATTTGAAACAATTCAACCAATTTAACAACAACTTGTGCAATAATTGAAGTAAATAAGAAAGAATTAATTCTCATTCATAAGGGATTATATATAAACATTTAAAACAAGAACACACACCCAAAAGAACACCAACCGTTATATTTTTTTCAGATTCTATTACATGAACAAGTAACAAAAATATGATAAATTGGAAAAAAAACACTTGAACATAGAAACAACAAAAGAATTGAAAATTTAAAGGGTTGACTTCCGGATTAAGTCTGGAAGCCAATTTATTTGGGTACCTATAGAAGAAGAAGATGAAGAAATTGAAGAATGGAGCTCTCTGGTTCGTTCCCCCCTTTCTGCTGCTATTCCTTGTCCAATTTATAGACGAGAGGAATTTTTTTCCGTTGGAGCGTTTTGAGTGAAGAGAGAGAACAAGGAGCCATTGTTGACTTGATTTGGAGAGCAATTTATGGCCGAACGTTGAAGGAGATGCGTTACTGCCGATTTGAATAGGTCGCTGCTCCTCTCCTGGTCTTGCGCTAGCTTCAATCGCAGGAAGCATTTTTTTTTGCGTGAGTTTGAATTTGGGGGAAGGAGACTTGGGCTTATCTTTGTTTAATTGAGTTGTTGATGATGGGTTTTGGCTCCGGTCCAAACTCAATCTTCTCTTTTCAAACTTGAGCTTCAATTTGGCCTTTTACTGCAATTTATTCCAAAACAAATAAGATATCTGGTAACTTGGGTTAGGAAAAATAAAAATATTAAAATAATAACATGTAAAAAAAAAGATTAAAAACAACTATTTTTGACTGGAAATAAAAGATTTGTAATAATAGGAATTAAAATAAAACTAAGCTAAACAAATGAAAATTAAACAATAAAAGTACTAAAAATGCCAAAAAGAGAATTAAAAATATTAACCCAAATCCGAGTTATCAAATACCCCCAGACTTAAGAGTTGAACGTCCTCATTCAAGGGCCAAAAGGAATATATTATTTATTTTTATCATCATCAAGAAGAAACAAAGTGAACTTTAAACTCCCACACTTAAGACTTTATGTTCATTCATATTTTAAAAACAAAGTGAGCTAGAAATCCTAAAAGGATGGAAAACTAAGGTGTGGATTTTTTTGGGTTCTAACAAATGCTCTAAAGCTGCTACAAAAAAGTTTCCTAGCGGAATCCTATGGTTTAGAGCGGCTCAATAGCAGCGGTAGGAAGGTTCATCAATAAGCCTAAAAATATAAAAATCGCACAATTTTCTAAAAATAAAAGGCTCCTAAAACTGGTTTCTCTCTGGTTTTTTTTTCTTCAGATTTTAATATCACGCAATGGTTGATTAGGCAACATCTAGATAATATGTAGATGGCCAGTTCTAGAAAACAAAATTCTATGGGATTCCTAGAAGGATTTGAAACATTTTAAGGGCCATTTTACCAAGAAAAGAGCATAAGACTCAATGTAGATTTATAAAGTATACACTTGCCATCTTTCAGAATTAAGCCCCAAGAAAAACAATGAGGTTTTTGGGTCAAATTTTGAAAACAATGCTCTAAATAAGGAGATATGCAACTAAGAATGAAAATATTTGGACCCAAAACCTTTTTTTTTTTGAAAAAAAATTTGCCCCAAAAGTTTTTTTAAAAAACAATGACACAAGCATGAGCAACTCCCCCCACACTTAAAATATGCATAGTCCCCAATGCATCTATATGATATGCAAATAAATCATAATGATATAACCAAGAGAATAAGCAAAGAGAAAAGAGAATTGGGGAATTCAACAAATAAAAGTATACGCAGCATCAATTTATCACTTTCCTCTCCTTGATGTGTTCGGTGGACCCAAAATCTGCAAAAACATGGCTAAGACCAAGTCTTTTTAGCTTTGAAGAGATAAAAATCAGATTTAAAGAATGTAGATTTTAAGCTTCAAATTTGGTTCTAGAAACCAATTCTTGTACTTTTTTTGCACTTTTCAAAACAAAATGCTGCATATGAGAAGGTTAGTTATGTCATGCACGTGCAAAGCAGCTCATATGCATCTATTAAACATCATAATTCAGCACATATGCATCGGATGAACTCAAAAATCAGATTGAACACCAAGAAAAGATTGCAGATTTTTTCCTATTTCAGCACCTATAAGCTGTAAAAAGTGTAAAATTTGCATTTTGCACTCAAAAAATCAGCTTACAAGTCCAAAAATAACTTTTCAAAGTGCAGAATTTTTCCTTAGTATCCAAAAATCAGCTGTAAACAATGCACATGTCTCAATTTTCTGCTTAAATATGACCATATTATAACACCCGAGAGGTGATATTTTCAACAAAGCAACCATTAGGTACTTGAGACAGTTGGTCTAAGACAGAATTCTGCACATACTATGCAGATATTAACCATATAAGCTCAAGAATCAGATTTGAAAGGATAGGCTATTCACTTGTGCAAAAAAAAGTATGACTTTATAGTGCAACTTCTCATTGTGCAAACTGTAATATCAGAAACCAAACTTTGAACACAAAAAGCATAAGGAAACTGAAGCCCAAACCTGAGATACTGAGAGGCTGGAGCTACTGATTTGGATCAGATTTCACACCTGTTTGTGTAGATTTTTACTCGAAAGGACATGCTTCTACCCATAGTTATTAAAGGCGCTCGCCTCTCTCGCCTATGGCGCCTCAGGCGACCAGGCGAGCTCTCAGCGCCTCAAGGAAGCCAGGCGAGGCGAGATCCCTAAGGCGCGCCTAAGGCGGTCACCTTTCTCGCCTCAATCACTGCCTCAGGCGTTCGCCTAGCTCGCCTTTCTCGCCTCAGTCACTGCCTTAAGGCTTTAGGGTATACAATGCCTAATATTTATTGCTATATATTACTCCATAATACACACACACACACACACACACACACACACACATATACATATATACATATACATGTACATATACATATACATATACATAGACATATACATACACATACACATACACATACACATACACATACACATACACATACACATACACATACACATACACATACACATACACATACACATACACATACACATACACATACACATACACATACACATACACATACACATACACATACACATACACATACACATACACATACACATACACATACACATACACATACATATACATACATACATACATATGTGTTTGTGTGCGTGTGCGTGTGTATATATATATGTATGTCTGTATGCATGCATGCATGTTCGCCATTTGACCGACCGCCTCTCGCCACGCCTCTCGCCATAAAAAAGGTCCTCTCGCCCGCCCCTCGCCACTCGCCATTAATAACTATGCTTCTACCTATGACTTAATAGCCCTTGCGTTTTCACTCAAATAAATGGTTAAAAGCATAAATGGAGCAAAAATAGACCATTAAGAAACAGCTAAAGCAGCAGCATATGGAGTACTCTTGATGATGAAGTTTTTTTCATTTTTTTGTGTTTTTAACAAAAGCTAAAGATTAATAAGCAATAAAATTAAAGAAAGAGCAAGAAAAGTAGGTGGGTTGCCTCCCATAAGCTGCCAGATTTAACGTCTTTGGCTAGACGAAACTAGGAAGAGTTCTAAGGTTCGGCTTCTAGTTCTAACTCCTCCACTAATCCTGCAAATCCTCCCTCACGAAAAAGTTTTAACCTATGACCATTTACCTTGAAAGTAACTCTAGAGGATTCATTCTTAATGTCTACCGCTCCATGGTTATAAGTTTTAATAACGGTGTAGAGTCCTAACCATCTAGAGCTAAGTTTTCCTGGAAAAAGTCTAAGCTTAGAGTTATAAAGAAGAACTTTATCTCCTATCTCAAAGTGTTTTCTAGAAAGCTTAGAGTCATGAAAGGCTTTTTCTTTATCCTTATATATCACTGAGTTATCATAAGCTTCTAGTCTAATCTCCTCAAGCTCTTGAATCTGCAGTTTTCTGTGTTTTCCTACCAAATCATAATCAAGATTAACCTGTTTAACAGCCCAATATGATTTATGTTCTAATTCTACCGGAAGGCGACAAGGTTTTCCAAATACTATCTTGTAGGGAGACATACCTAGAGGAGTCTTATATGCAATTCTATAGGCCCATAAAGCCTCGTCTAATCTATCACTCCAATCTTTCCTATCCGGTCTCACTACCTTTTCTAAAATACTCTTCACTTCCCTATTGCTTATCTCGGCTTGTCCATTGGTTTGGGGGTGATAGGCAGTGGAAATCCTATGGGCGATATGATACTTAGAGCAAAGGTTCTCTAATGTTCTATTGCAAAAATGAGTGCCTCTATCACTAATGAGAATCTTAGGAAAGCCATATGTAAGGATTATGTGAGATCTAACATACTTAGCCACAGTTTGAGCATCATCTTTCCTGGTGGGTATAGCTTCAATCCACTTAGACAGGTAATCAACAAAGAGCAAAATGTAAACATAACCATAAGAAGGAGGAAAAGGACCCATGAAATCAACACCCCATACATCAAATAGTTCACACACATAAATAGGAGTCAAGGGCATTTGATTCTTAGTGGAAAGATTACCAGTTTTTTGGCATTTTGGACATTTGTTACAAAAATCAGCAGCATCTTTATGTATAGTAGGCCAATAAAAACCAGATTCCATCACTTTATGGGCTGTCCTATATGGTCCAAAATGTCCACCACTCTCTAAGGAGTGGCAAAAATTCAGAATAGAAGGAATCTCAGAGTCATCTACGCATCGTCTAATAATCTGGTCAGAGCATATTCTCCAAAGATAAGGGTCATCCCATATGTAAAATCTATCTTGAGACAGAATTTTTTCACGTAGGGACTTAGGCATACAACGAGGAAAGGTCTTGGTAACCTTAAAATTAACAATCTCAGCAAACCAAGGGATGGTAGAAAGTGCCAACAGACTCTCATCTGGAAAGGATCCTGTGAAATGACTAGGATTGGATGGTGGTCCTTCTAAACGACTAAGGTGATCAGCAACTTGATTAAGTTTACCTGCCCTATCTTTAATTTCAAAATCAAATTCTTGCATTAAAAGAATCCACCGGATGAGTCTAGGTTTGCTATCCTTTTTGCTCATTAAATACTTAAGTGCAGAATGATCGGTGTGAATGTGTACCTTAACACCTAAAAGATATGACTTAAATTTCTCAAGCCCAAATACAACAACATACATTTCCTTCTCAGTAACTGTGTAATTGACTTGGGCAGGGTCAAGGGTACAACTAGCATACTGGATTACATAAGAGGCAGTGCCTAACTTCTGTCCTAAAACAGCTCCTACAGCTCTATCGCTAGCGTCACACATCAATTCAAAAGGTAAATCCCAATTAGGAGCTTGAACAATAGGAGTAGAGCACAATTTATCCTTCAATTTGGCTCAACTAAGGAAGCTCTTTGCACAAAGTTCTCCACCCTCACGCAAGGAAAATTTGATATGAGCATGATGGGGGAACTCAATTACTTTCTTGGTCTTCAAATCAAGGAGGAGTGAAGGGACTCTCATCAATCAAGCCAAAAACACAAGGGATCTTATCAAGAAGTTCAAAGTTGATCAAAAGGCATCCGTTTCTGTCCCCATGAGCACATCCACCAAACTTGATATGGATGTAGATGGAAAGGATGTTGACCAAACTCTCTACAGAGGAATAGTTGGATCTCTACTCTACGTTACTGCAAGCCGTCCGGATATCTCATATGCAGTAGGCATTTGTGCTAGATTTCAAGCCAAGGCAAAGGAAAGACATCTAGTTGCAGAACATGTTGAGTTAGTGGGATACTCAGATTCTGACATTGCCGGATGTAAAGTTGACCGGAAAAGTACCTCTGGGACTTGTCAGTTCATTGGCGGAAATCTTGTTTCTTGGTTCACTAAGAAACAGAGCTCCATCTCTACATCAACAACAGAAGCAGAGTATATTGCTGTTGGTAGTTGTTGTGCTCAGATCTTGTGGCTAAAGCAACAACTCCTAGACTATGGAGTCAAAACAAAAGAAGTGACAATATTTTGTGACAATCAAAGTGCTATAGCCATTTCACAAAATCCAGTGCATCATTCTTGCACTAAGCACATTGATGTCAAGCATCACTTCATCAGAGATCATGTTGAGAAGAAGGATATCAGAATTGAGTACGTCTCAACCGAAGAACAATTGGCGGATATCTTCACAAAACCACTAAGTGAAGCCAGGTTTTCTGAATTACTTCACAAAATTGGTCTAGTTTTATTAGACTGAGTGCAGTACACGTGCAGCATACATACCACGTCTGATTAAGCATCGCGTGGGCACGTGGCCTTGGGAACAGTTAAAAACCCAATTGCCACCAGCCGTATAATTCACCCAAATTAAACCCAATTGCCACTATCTCAGATCTCAACTACCCACTCTGCCCACTCAATTCTTCGTCATCTTCCTCGCGATAAATCTCAGAAGAACCCTGATTTCTCCTAAATCCTTCTCACAAAAACTCAAAAAAATGAAGATTGGAGGCGCAAATGTCCATTTCAAGAAATTGGAAACAAAATGCTCATCCCTAGCATTTTACGCAACCTACCTTGAAATTATTGAAGCTCAAGGACTCTTGGATTTCCTCCATTTGGAAATTCACTCCAAATATGAACAAGAGGTTCTAGAATTCTACAGAAATGGAGAAGTTCAAACCGTCCAATCTAAGAAGGATCCAAGACGGTCGATTCAAGTCATTAAATCAACTGTTGGAGGCTCAAGAGTAAAAATCTCATAGAAGAAACTGCAAACAAAGCTTCATCTTCCAAATTTTGGAATTGATGTTGGAAAGCTTTCACCAAAGAATCTGCACTGGAATAAAATTGTGAATTCTGGACAAGTCCCCTCTAGCCCAGCAAAGAAGGGTGATTTTAAGAATGATTACAAGCTAATCTTGGAGCTTGTCATCAGATGTCTAGAATGTGGAAGTGGAGGACATGCAGATGACATCACCCAGGAGAGAGCCTTCATTATCTATGCCCTCATCAGCAAAACCAAGGTAAATTGGGCTAAACAATTCTTCAATTCCATTTCAAAGCACATAGGCCAACCCAGGCAGAAGTTCCTCTGTCAAGGACTGTACAATGGCCATGTACTGGAGTCTATGGATATTGCCTCTGATGGCAAGAAAAGATCTAGCTCTGTTGCTGAAGAAGAAGGATCTTCAGATGAAGTTCTGGCTGTCACCTTGAAGAAATCTTCAAAGAGGAAGCAAGTGGTATCTTCCTCCCCTTGTGCTGAAGAACCACGAGACCTTGAGGCGGTAAATTTGGATGAAGAAGAGGTCTCATCTCAAGGACAGCTTCAAAAGAGGAAGAAGAGAAGAATCTCCACATCCGGAAATGTCAACGCGGAGAACTCATAGCAGAACCATCCTCAGGATAGTTCACAGCCTCTTGATGCAGAGACCAATCATGAACAAAGTCTCCCAACCTCTTCCACCCAACCGCTCTCTGATAAAAGATTTGACAAATTCATCCAAATGTACTCAGATTGGAGAGATTGGAAGGTTGGAAACACGAAGGATCAGCTGAATGACTGGGACCAATTTGAGCATGAGAAAACCATCAAGAGATGTCTTGGCTTGGCCACTGCCTTGCTCATGTGAAGAAATTCTTAATGAAGATTAGATCTTCTGGAAAACCAATGAAGGTTTGCAGTTGGAACACTTGTCATCCTCAACAACCTTTGACACTGATGATGAGGACACAGCTGTCTACAAGCCTATCTTCTCAAGACCAGCTGATAATCAGGCTGAAAACTGTTGTATTTAGGTGCCCTAGAGGCAATCAAATACCTATGTAACCGTACACTTTATCATGAATGAAAGGCCTTGAAGTATGTTTTATATCTCGTGTAACATAACATAGCTTCAGTCCATAAATGATAGCGCTTCAGTAACATAGATGAGGACTACGATGTTCTGATTATGAGACTGTTACTTCTTGACGAAGGCTATGTCTAGAATATCCCTAGTCGCACTTTATGATAATACGGACGTCATAACGTATCAAGACTAGTACGTACGAGATGAGATAGTTGCGTCTCATAGACTATAGGTATTGTGATATCTTAATCTGTACGTAGGTGCATATTATATCGATAATATGTGACTGGATTGACCCATCTTGAGAATACTGCATGGATCTACAGTAATGTGTTTATCAGTATTCTCAAATCGACCTTGCTATAACTATCCTCAGACTTGAAGTTATTACATTCTCTGATATGTGGGGCCGTATGCTTTGATTCATAACTAATGCTATCTGAAATACTGGTAGACGTACAGTTATGCGTTGGGTATGCCGCTAAGCATATTTAGAGATGTGAATAACAGATACAGGATCTGTCCCTTCTACTGTATAGAAGTATAATGTCAATGGGCCCACTGAATAGTAGGACTTGGGAAAGTGCATGGCCATGCCTAGATATGTTGCTATCTAGAGACTGATAAATATCTGATCCCTGCCAGTCTACTTGAGATTCAGTAACAGCTGATTTAACTATACAAGTATACACATCCCATGCCTTGTGTTAAATCATGACATTTAGGACAGAAGGATAATAGTTATAGAATGTCTTGTGTCGTAGAAGGTATTGATGAGATGAACGTCTTTTTCATAATCTGGGGATAATAATGTGTTGCTAGATACCGCTTATTATCTATGGTATTAATTTTATTAATATCATTGCCAGTGTTATGGATACCTAAAGGGTCACACACTTAGGACTTGTAAGTGAGTAGTATACTACACTAGTGGGAGTAATATTAAATATATAGTTGTGATAATTTTATACATATATATGTATTTCGAAAATACATATGTATTTTAAAATTATATTTTGTTTGTGTCATTTTAATTATATGATAATTATATTTTGACAAAACAAATTTTATTATATATATATATATATGTAGTGCCGAATGTGTATATATATATATATATTATTTTATTTTTAATCATTTTAATTATATGATAATTATTGATGTCAAAAATAAAATATGATATATTTCAAATATGGGATGACCGAAATTTCAAGAGGAAAAATCCAAGACCATTTTGATTTTATACATAAAGTATTTTTAATGTCAAATTGATATATTTGATTATTATTTGATGTAGGGATTCTATTTTGTTTGGTAGCTAAGATATTAAACATTTACACATGGTGTTATGACATATGCATGTACTTATGCTTAACATTAATTTCCTAGCAATTTCCTAAATATACTTTATTATAAAATGAAGTCTTGATTTTTAATATACACACACAACTTTCGGCCATCCCAATTTTAGAGAGAAGAAAATTTTATTTTGTGTTCAAAGTTATTTTTCTAAAGTTTTAGAAATATACACAAAATATTATAAACAAATATTTATAAGATAAATATTTTACTATATACTCCCTTCGTCCCTCATAGATCTTCTCAATAGCCCTTTTTCTTTGTCCACAATAGATCTTCTCATTTCATTTTTTAACAATTAAAATACCACAATTACCCCCACTTACTTTATTTATTACACCTCATCCACCTCATTTAATACACTCCACTCATTTTCATTAAGGGTATTATGGTAAACTTTCACCTTTTTTCAACTCTCCTTAAAAACCACCAAAAGTGAAAATGAGAACATCTTAGGGGGACAGAGGGAGTATTTATTACTCCCAAACTAGTATTATTATAGTTTTTACTATCCTATATTAAACTTGCTAGCACAAGTTTAATCTTGGACTCCGGAGCAAGTTCGTGTGGATACGTTGGAGGCTTCATACGTTTGGCGCTACGTTCATCTCCTCAAAACCATCCCCGACCGTTCCTCCGATCTTCGTTTTCACCGTTAAGGTAAATTTCTTACTATAGTTAGTAATTTACGTAAGTTGTTCTTGGGTGGAATCGAGTTTTGGACTATAAATTTTTGTTTTCTGCTGCGTTATCCAAGCCTCGTTTCCCAACAAAAACATCACTGCAGAAATCCAACAGACTTGGAAGCTAGAGCAGAGGATTTTCCAATCTTTTCGGAAAACTCCCCTGCATTGGAAACTGCTTTTTTGGAACTGATAAGGAGAATGCTGCCATCTCTCAATATGAAGAAAAGATTCAAGCAGAAGAAGAAGAAGAAGAAGAAGAAGAAGAAGAAGAAATTCTCCAATCCCTCCAATTACAAGTTCAAGAGATTCTCACAACCACTTGTGAGATCTCCAATCTAGCTGGACATGGAATTCAGGAAAAGTCAGAAGAGCATGTGGAAGAACTGTCAAAGTCCACTCCTCCAGATATCACATGAGAAGAAGCTCATGGAGAACCAGAAGTGGAAGCTCAAAGAAGCCTTGAAGAAGTTGCAGAAGATGCTCAGATAGCTAGACTAGAGGCTACTAGAACTCCAGTTGCTATCTTTGAGCAACAAAATGCTGAAGTAGTGAGAGAACCGATTTCCCTGGAGATCTCAAACTACAAAGATGGAGAAGCTGAGGAAGAGTCTGTAAAGACTTTGAATATTAATTGTTAGGAAAAATTATAGATTTTGATGATGATGTATTTAGATTGTAATAGAGACTTTAGGTCACCCCCAATACTCAATGTAATTTTCTTTTTAGAAATATTGTTAAAACTGAGTTCTTGAGATTTCCGATAAAACTTGTAATATTTCACTTTGTGGTTTGATGTCAATCTTTGAAGACTTAATCAAATTCAGTGATATGGAAATTGGAATTCTTGCTCGTAAATGTCAAGACAAGTAAGGAATTCGCAAAGCAGTTGGTTACTTTGAAGATTCTAAAATCTGAAATACTCTATGATACCGGGACGTCTCGCAACAACCCGCTGAAGTCTAAGTCATTCGGATTGGAAGACTAGCGCAGATTTCTTTCTCACTCGGAAGTCTAAGAATGACTAATCCGGAACTGTCAGCTAAAGAACCAGATGTCTCAAGGAAAACCAGAACTCTCAGAAGCACACTAGTGAGAAAAGACTTAGAAAAATATCTAAGTCATGAATGAAGAAACTCTACCCGTTGGTAAGGAAAAATCAATTTCTTGATTTTCAACGGCTAGATTGAGGATAATTAAGCTGATTCAAGAACAAATGACTTGAAGACAAAGTCTGGACCTCTCAAATTGAAGAGCATGCCCAGAATTCCTAAACAAACACAAGAAAACAAAATGAGTACTCCACTCAATAAAGAGCTACAGTCCAGAATTCTTGAACAACAACTAGAGGACGGACTCTGTGAAAAAGAAATCCTTCTTCAAACAATTGGGTATGTCCAAACACCCATTCTAATGAAGATTCCTCAATCTCACTCTTCGTTCAAATTGAAGCCAGCAAATGCAACAGATAGTCTATTCCCTTCAACAGATAGATTATCCATCCAGCCTATATATAGCTCTCATTGAAGACTGAAGAAGATAAGATAGCAACCAGAACAACAACGACGAACATAACAAACTACAACCAAAGCTATCTCATTCACAGTTAGCCAAAAAGCTTGATAAAGAGAGATTTCTAAACTCCTTATCCAGAAGCAAACTCCTCCTCCTTCCAAAGAGCTATAGTGTAAACACTTGAAGGTTTCCTTGCCTCAAGTACCACACCACGTTGAAGGATACAACTTTTAATCAAACTTCTTGATAAAAACGGGGTACATCAACTTTTCTACAAGTTGATCTTGCAAGTCCTATTGTAACACCCGCCTTCCGTGGACCCGGTTCACCCGCGACCCAACGGTCCGGTAGGGTTATATGGGTGGTCCGAGAACCGTCTGTAGCGGATAACATTAATGTTCATTTATTAGGAAAACGGTTAGATTTCATTAGTGGAATAAATGCTAGGGAGTTACACCCAAAACGTCTGTGATATAATTATAGAGTAAAAGCGGAAGTAAATAAATAAGTCCAGTCCAAAATAAACAAAACGACACATGGTGGGTTCATGCCCAAATGATTAATTAAATTTTTATAAATAATAAACTCGTCCATGCACCGCCCATCTTCCATCGTCACTGTCCACCAGGGTTAGCACCAGTACTGTCATGTCTACCTGCGTGTAGCAAAAACAACTACACGCTCAGCAAAAGCTGAGGAGTGAATCTAACAAAGGAACATAAAGTGATAACCCATATGGTTATACACATATTAATACCTATACTTTACGTACGGAAAAACACATGTTTACTAACTGTTGAGTTTGCACTTGAAGGGGTACTAATACACATAACAAAATGATATATATATAATCACATTGAATGTTGATGTGATATGGAACACACATGATGATGATATGACTCGATGCATGACTTAAACTATCAGGGACACCCCTGGCTTAGTCTCACTTGACAGGATCACCCCTGCACTCCGGTTATCATACCAAAACGGTAATGAGCCGGGCTCGACGTAAACGTCACAAGTGGACTAGAAAAAACCGGGTAGTAGCCGTAACCTGACTACTATGTACGTACACAAGGCCCACTTGAAGAAAACCCGTTGGATCCCAAAGATTCCTGGACAGGCCCATTGTAGTAGGCGCACGAAAGCCTGACCTCCCTATAGCGGTATGCACATGATGAAAAACCTAAGACATGTGTCTAGAATGAACATGATGAAAGCTTGATATATTTACCTTTGATCAACGCCAAGAATATATCAATTAAATAACATTTATAACGAAGATTAACATTTCATGCAAGATTACAAACCGATTCTGGGTCAATGTGGTCAACGGGGCTCGTTCCACAAACTGCCTGGAAACCTGCCCGAGGAACGGTCGACCGTGCCCTACCAGCGGTCGACCGTGGGCTATGGTCTAGGTCTGGGTCTCAAACAGTCCACCGTCACGGCCGGTGGTCGACCGTCACGGTGGTGACTGTCGGAATGGCCGAGGGAACGGTCCACCGTCTGTAGCGGCGGTCGACCGTCCCGAAGACAGTCTTCTGTCTTTGGCTACGTTTTGATCCGTTTGAAAGTCTAACATTTTTGGGGTATATTCCTAGTGATTCCTAGGCCAATATATATAAGTTTACGTAGTGAACGTTTTGATGGTTAACCTACGAACATGCATAGATTCTACGTAGGTTGCGTTCGATATTCCTATGAATATAACGACATAGATTATAATTATGTTCTAGAATTAGAGGGGACAACTACTCACCTCTAAACGATGCGTTGGAACTACGAAGACGATGAGGAACGGCGACTACGCTTTGCATGAACGGCCTAGCTCTTCTTCTCTTCCTTCTCCCTCAACCATGCACCCACCAGAGCTTCGCCGGAGACCTTCCTTGGCTGCTGGCCTGGCCGAACATGAAGGAGGAAGATGGATGGTGATAATGGAGATTTGATGAAGAAATAAGTGGAAGGAGAATGAAGGGCAGGGGTGGATCTACTCCCAAACAATTGGGGGCAAATGCCCCCAACTAAATTTTGGTGTTAAACTAATAATTTTTTAAAAAACAAAAAATTATTATATTTTAAGATGCATGCCCCCATCTAAATTTGATATTGACCCCATCTCACATTATTTACTCCCTACAAAAATTAATGGAACCTTATTTAATTAAGCTAACTTTTAATTTTTTGTTTAATCTTATTGAAGTAAAATATATTTTATTGCATTTAATTTATTTTTTAAAATAAAATTTTACATTACTGATTAAATAAAATTTTACCTTCAATAAATGTTTAAAATAAAATTTATTATTTTTGTCATTTCAAATTGTCTTTTTTTAATAAAAAAATCAGGGGCGGTGCCTCGATCAATTGTGCCCCCATCTACCAGAATTTCTGGATCCGTCACTGATGAAGGGAGTGGGTTGGGGTTTTAAATTGTGAATAATAATGAGGAAAATAATGGGGGAATTAAATGGGCATGAATAGGGTGTAAAGGGGTGGTGTGTTAATTAGATGGGGAGTTTTACCTCCCTAAATTTGTTCCGTTATGTAAAATCTGACCTGAACGGTACGCGCTTTTCCCCCCGAACGAGTCCGAACTGAGAACCGTTTGCGCTTCTGGAATCAGATAGTCAAAACGAATTTAATGATATCATCAAATAATTTTTCTAAGAACTTTTATTTTCCCCAACTCCGGTCCTGAATAGTAATTAATTAATTAAATTAATCAATTCTATTAGACCGGGTTGCAGGGTGTTACACCTATTGTTTGTGTAACACCCTAATCCGTCCAGGTCTACAGCCCCTTTTGGACTAAAGTATTAACTTGGTAACGTAAAAATTTCAAACATTTAAAAACTTTATTTCAACAATTGTACTAAATATTTCGTAATAACATCAGAGTAAAATTATTTAAAATAGTGCGGAAGCGATTTGCAAACTACAACAATATGGTCAACCATTTGATAAAATCATTTTCTTAAATAGTAGATTTTGTGCACGTCCACGCATCACCTCCATCTAAGTAATCTCCAGAATAGGCTCCATATTTATTCTCTCTCATACCTACGTAGAAAGATGAAAAATTCTACACGCTCTGCAATGAAGCTGAGTGGTACCATGACACAACAAAAGAATTCACAGAATAATTTCTTAAACAATCCAATCACATATATATGTTAAAATATTTGTTTTTTTCATATTTAAATTCATCTTATTATTTTAACAAGGATAATGAACATAGTCAATTCTTAAATATCATCATTCAAACTTATACAATAATCACATGTCACTTTTGTTATCACAATATTCATCATTTGTTACACATAATTTCATATCAAATGTTATCACAATGTGCTCCTAACTTACACTAAGTTAAGGCTAAATCATATCAATATTCTTAAACTATTTTTAGTCTAAGTGAAATTAATATTGATAACATAGCTCGATAACTATAACTAGTCTAAGGCAATATTTCTAACCAGGGCCTTAAACTATAAATAGTTTAATGCAGAACACAAAAATCGATAATCCACCCTATGAGTCACGTGGATTACATACCAAACCGAACAGTGATCTAGCGGGTGGGTGATATCTGGTCTGGATCCCGTACGTACGTTTTAACCCCGAATTATGAATTGGTCAAGGAGGTATATCTTAGAGTTCTTCTAGTTATCCTTAATAATCATCATCAATTTCCAAGTGGGTATATCTTAGAGTTCTTCTAGATATCCTTAACAATACACATCATTTTCATAATTATCAATATATTCATTTTTAATCATGACTCAATCATTCATAATTATTAATTTAATAAGAATATTCATCAAAGCCTGATCATAAACAACATTAATAATAATCATCATAATATCCAATAACAAATAGCGGCCTAGGATCGAGTGTTAACACCTAGCTTATTGCCATACATCATATAAGGTTCTTTAGTTGTCCAAACATCATTTGTTTTACTCTAAGAAATTGTATTTTTATTGATATATCAAAAACAGGATTTTATATCTTCAAAAATAGCATTTTCGGACTTAAAGTGTTCGTAACGGTCGATCGTTGGATCCACATGGCCGTTCGCAGGAAAAACAGAGTTACTATTCATCATCTTCAACCTTCGATCCAATTCCTCAAAACACCATAAAAGCTTCTAAGCTTTAAACTAACTTTATAAAAATGTTTTCTAACGTTCATAGATCATTCACAAATGATTTACTTGAACCTTTAACAACAAAACCATTTTGGTGATTATGAATATCAAAATATTTATATTTTCAAATATATATGAATCAATAACTCCAAGGATCATTCCAATGCCTCCTAAAGTTGTTTAAAATCATGGTACAGACCTAGAAATAGACGAGATGAAGCTAAACAAAAGAACGGGAGTTGTTAGAATAGGTGACCAACGCTAGAGGGGGGGGGGTGAATAGCGTTTGATCGTAGAAAATGCAGGAATAAAAAATTAAGAACGTGAAACGTAAAGAGCGTAGAAAGCGTAAAGGGAGCACACCAAGATTTATACCCGTTAACCACAACGTGTGGCTAATCTAGTCTCCCAAGAGACTCTCTCGAGCTACACTACTTCCGTTAAGCTTACGGGTTCTTAACAAACCGTTACAACCTGAGAACTCGAGTCCCACGAGCCTCAACAACACTTGCTTGGAGATACCGCACTCCAAGACTTCAACCCGAAGGAAAATACCTTTCCTTCGTACAACCAAGGGAAAAAAGCTTCCCTAGACGTGTTTACAACACTAAGAACACTCAAGAACAAGACTCTCCTTAAGAGTGGATATTGAGTAAACTATATACGCTCAAGAACAACTCAAACTTCACACGAATTGGCTCTAAGAAGCTATGGAAAATGATGTTGTTTGAATGCAATGATAGTATGAATATTGTGAAGCGAATTTATATGTAAAGTAGACCCAAACACCCCTTTTTATAGTTCCAAAATAGGCTCCATCGGACCAATACATTAAAGGGGTGATTGGCTTGATTTATGGGATTGAATAAATTTGGGATCTACAGGATATTGGCTTCCCATCGATGTTTGGACTTACCCATCGCTGGTAAGCCAATTTTCCTTCAGTTTTGAAGCCAACGGTCACCTACCCATCGATGGGTAAACACTTCCCATCGCTGGGTGGGATGTTGACTTTCAAACAAGGAAAGAATCAGCCTTAAATGACTCACAACGGTCATGCCTAACCAGCGATTGGTATGCCCTCCCATCGCTGGGTTCCCATCGATGGGTAAAGGTTCCCATCGCTGGGTAAAGTCATTCTGCCTTGTGATTCTATTAGACCAATGCTTGAACAGCGATGGGTAGAGCTTCCCATCACTGTTTGGCATGGTTCTAGAATTCAGTTGGGCTGAAGGCCGCTTACCCATCGCTGGGTGGCATGATTCTGGAATCCCGGGATCACTTACCCATGGATGGGTGATATCTACCATCGCTGGGTAGATGGCTAGCCCAGAACTAGCTGACCGGTGCTAAAACCTGACCGAAAAATGCAAAGTTCTCCAAAGTAAAAACTAAGTATATAAAACACTTATTTAATGTATTGTGATCTCAAAACAAGCTTTGTAAGTTGAAAACCACGTCGTTAAGGTAAAAACCATGGTTGACCAAGTCAATGTCGTACACGGGTGGTTTTTACCAAAAGACAAAACCAAAAGGTCGTTTTCATGATGTTTTGATTGGAGAACCATTTAAATGCATTAAAAAACAATTCCCACACAAAAAGACTCGAAAACCACTTCATTTAAGTAAAAACCACGGCTAGCCAAGTTTATGCCGTTTCGCATGGTTTTTATCAAATGACAAAAAACGAAAGGTGGTTTTTGAAGTGTTTTTAATGGAAAACTATTTAAATGTGCCCAGAAGTAAAAACCAATCATAAAAAGTTGAAAACCACTTGGTTGGTTTGGACACCAAAAACCAACGCCGATAACCGAATGCCGAACGCTGGTTTCCGAAAGTCAAACCCCGAAGGACTTGGTTTTTGGTTTGGGCGAACGCCAAGTGTTTTTAATATGTTTAAGCATGTTTGAAAATAATTTTGATGATATGTAAAATGCAATAAAAAATGTTTTAGCCTAAAGATCCAAAGTGCAAAGCTTGGGTCGGTCTTGATCACATTGTGACCGACTCAACGATGCTAAAGACTACGGTCTTCGTTCTTGGTCTCTTTTAGCTCTGGTTCTCTTGCTTTCTTCTTATATCTATTTCTCCTCGCCTTGTATATTCAACAACTTGTCTCGTTCACGGCGGTTTGGCATTATCAAAACTTGTCATAAAAACAAACACGGCTTTAGTACGAAAACACGATAAACCCGTGTTTCAACAGGAGTGAAAACAACGCCGGAAATCACCATAACCCGTCACTTCCCGTCACCACTGTACCAGCCCCATTTTTCGGGTCATATCTCCTTCGTTACTCAACGAAATCGTGAACCGTTTCAAGCTATGAATTCGTAAGACATAAGGGTACAACTTTCGTTTAGAAACCAGATTAAAATAACGACATTTAGATGGTGTAAAAATGCTCACAAGTGGGCTGATTTGCACAGGGAATGTTTTCTTTATTCAACTTTCCAGGGCAACTTCAGGCAAGAACCGTGGCTACCTCTGACAACTTTGTCAGTGACGATAACTTGCACTCTATTCTCTATACTCTAATGAAACTATAGGAAGAAGAATGAAGAATTTTGGTGGAAAATTGAAGGAGAAATGAGACTCCATTTATAGGTGAAGAAGGGGAAGGAGATGAGTGTGTACTTGCTCCATTTGGTGATTCCTTTGCTCATCATTCGACTAAGTGAAGGAAGTGGAGGAGACGGCTGCATTATTTTAATTCCTCCACTAATTTGATTAATTTATCTTAATTGGGGTACACTTTTTGGTCCAACTTTCTCCAAATTGAAATCTGATTGCACCGTTGCAATCAGACAGTCAAACTCTACACAATGATATAATTTTTATATTTTTATGAAATACTTTTTATGGCATCATATTTATAGGTGTTGACCTTGACAGAGTCAAAATTAAATTAATTGACATATAATTAAAAGTACTCTCATATTCAATCCATATTATTTAACTTAAATAACTTATTTCAATATATCATTTTACAAAAGTTCAAATCTTTAACTACTACTCATTTTTATGGAAATTACATATTTAAAATCTCACAACTCAAAATCCGTACATTAGATTTGTTCGTAAAATATATCGTTGGTTTCGTCTCTTCGAGACCTATTCATAAAACTAAGTTTTAATAAAACATCATTGACTCAAAAAATTCCTTTTTTATTGGTCAAACATAAAAATTATATTTTGTTGTGTCAAAATATTGTTTTGAAATTCTTTTATCATAAAACAACTTTTAGGCCGTGTTTTGGGCGTTACATTTCTTCCCGCTTAAAAGAATTTTGTCCTCGAAATTCATCTAAGGCTCAACGATCAATATCTAGTTGTATTCTCGTTAAATCATGGTTGCGTCATGTTCATTCATTATGATTACGTCGTTATCCCTATGGATGTTAGACAAGGCGTGCAACTCTAGAGGGGGGGGGGTGAATAGAGTTGTTGAGAATGATTACCGATTTTCGCAGGATTAATAATATAAACGTAAGTGCAGCGGAAATAAAAGAGAGAAGGCAAAGAACACACCGATGTATATTGGTTCACCACCTCGTGGCTAGTCCAGTTCCCCGAGAGACTCTCTCGAAGCTACCACTACTTCCATTAAGCTTACGGGTTCTTAACAAACCGTTTACAACTCGAGAACTTGAATCCCACAAGCCTCGACACAACCGCTCGTAGATATGCCCTCTACAAGACTTCACAACTAAGACTCTGAGTAGACTAATCGATTAAAGTAAAGAGGAAAAATCAATTAACTGAATGCGCTGATCAATAATCGAAGGCTAATCGAGTAAACAAAGAAGTTTAATCGTTTAAAAGAAGAAATAATGCGCAAACACAAAGGGCCCAAGACCGTTGCGATTGAGAGTAGAATTGGCGTAACACTCGTTGTTTGAGACAACGAGAATCAGAGAACGCTCATTCTCTTATTCAATGAATTTGAATAAGGGAGTAAAAAGTGAGTCCAAAAATTATTTTGTGTGTCAAACGATGAACACGAAAATATTTGAATAAAATTTTTTTGCTTTCCAAAAATATTTCCTAATATCAAAATAAATATTTTGATAAATGTTTGACACTCCTTTTGAAACTGGCTCAATAAAAGTATTTTGAAAAGTTAAAAAAAATTTCAACTGACTCCAAAAATAAATATAATTTTTATTTTAACTCTCATAAAATTATTTATGGAGAGAAGATTATTGTTGTCATCCTTACAATAATTCCTAAGACTCAAATAAGTAAAAAGTCTTCGCAAATCTTCTACTCTTCCGAGTCCTCCGTTTGGCGCTTTGAACGCGTCTTGGACTCCAATAAAATCCTGTGCACCTTCTTGAGTACTTCAAGGAATGGCACTTCAAGTCTTCGTGTTTGTCGTTGTAGCACTTTGATCTTGACTTGAATAAATTGTGTTTGTCAATTATCAAAACCTGTGAGCCAACACTTAACAACACAGAAAGGGTTGAACTCATGCATTCCAACAATTTCCCCCTTTTTGATAATGACAAACACGTGGAGGATATGCTATCAACAAATAACAAAATAAGGCATATACTCATATACTCTTCCCCCTTTTGGCATTATCAAAAATAATGCAACAAAAGAACTCATGCATTCCGGGGAGAGAAAAAAAAATTTCTAAACAAGAAGAAAAATCACATTCCCCCTAAAATCATGCATTTCTAGGAAATAAAATACTTCCCCCTAAATGTATGCTATCTCCCATTAAAAAAATAGGGCATGCAAAAAAGATTAACACATATAGCAATAAATTCCCCCTTACTATATGCAAAACATCCTATGTATATTCCCCAAATAAATTCATATAAATTCATTAAAAAAATGTAATGACTCCCCTTTGATGCAACCTCTTTGGCCAAGTGCTTGGAGCATCCACTACAAATTTGTAGTCTTCAAGCACACCTTCCATGTGCGTCACGTACCCGACCACCCATCTTTTTCTTCAAGAGCGATGAGGCAATCATCTTTGGAATGTTCATCATACTTCCACGAAAAGTATGCGAATTCATCTTGTTTGCTCCTCTTCTTGAGCTTCGGGCACTCAAATTTTTGGTGGCCAAGCTTTCCGCACCTATGAAATTTTGGGGTGTTCTTCATCTTGCTCTTTTTAAGCTCATGTTTCATAAACTCGTTAAAACATTCAACCAAAATATCACAAGAAGTGCTAGAATCACTATCACTATCCGAATCATTAATCTCTACTCTTTGAGAAGAGGATGCTTTAAAAGCAATTCCCATTTTCTTCTTTACATCAAGAGTATGAGAGAGATGATTTGTTTCATAAGTGATAAGGTTACTTCGATGACCGTCGTATGTGATGACGTTATAATCTCGGCCTTCGTAGATGGAGTTAAACTTTGACTCCCATTCCTTGGTAAGACTTCGCAGGATTTTCCTCACTAACTCCTTGTCGGTGAAAGTCTTTCCAAGCATATCAAGGTCGTTGATAATGTTCGAAAATCTTCCAAACATGTATTCCACTAGCTCGTTCTCTTTCATAGCAAATAACTCATATTCATGGGTTAGTAAATCAATTTTTGATTCACAAACTTGAGGCGTACCTTCGTATGTGATCATGAGCTTGTTCCACATTTAGTTAGCGGTTTGGCAACGAGATATGTTTTGATAATCGTTGGCGTTGACAGCACAATACAAGAAGTTGATGGCGGTGGCATTCAATTGAGCCTTCTTAAAGTCAGCTTCATCATAGTCCTCCTTGTCCTTCGGGATGAGTGTATCGGCCTATCTTCTTCATCGGCAAGCTATCTCCATTCTTGATAGCAAGCCAAATTTTGAAGTCGTTTGATTGAACAAAAATCCTCATTTGCTCCTTCCAATATGAGTAATTTGTTCCATCAAAAAATGGTGGCCTTACGGTGAATTGCCCTTCTCGAATCCCTGCGTTCAACATTCTCAAAACAAATTTTGATCGTTTTCTCAAACGTCACAAGAAGCGTTAGAGATACCTGCTCCGATACCAATTGTTAGACAAGGCGTGCAACTCTAGAGGGGGGTGAATAGAGTTGTTGAGAATGATTACCAATTTTCGCAGGATTAATAATATAAACGTAAGTGCAGCAGAAATAAAAGAGAGAAGGCAAAGAACACACCGATGTATACTGGTTCACCACCTCGTGGCTAGTCCAGTTCCCCGAGAGACTCTCTCGAAGCTACCACTACTTCCGTTAACCTTACGGGTTCTTAACAAACCGTTTACAACTCGAGAACTTGAATCCCACAAGCCTCGACACAACTGCTCGTAGATATGCCCTCTACAAGATTTCACAACTAAGACTTAAGTCGCATAAGTCTTGAACAACAAGAATCTTCTTCAACCTCTCAACAATAGCTCTCAAAAGAGTAGAAATGAGAAATGATTAAAGCTCTAATGGATGACAAGAAACCTCTCTCAAAAACAAATAGTTTTCTCTCAAAATGA
Organism: Cuscuta australis; assembly: GCA_003260385.1. Taxonomy (NCBI): domain Eukaryota; kingdom Viridiplantae; phylum Streptophyta; class Magnoliopsida; order Solanales; family Convolvulaceae; genus Cuscuta; species Cuscuta australis. The sequence continues at coordinate 569,145 of NQVE01000105.1, forward strand.
TATAAATTTGAGGAAAGATTGATGGAGGATTAACACCTCAAGAATGGGGAGTATTGGAGTGTTTCTTGTTATTGAAAAATGACCAAGGAAGTGTGTTTAAATAGGAGGTGAAGAAATATATCTGTTGGTCCAAGAAAAGAAGCTGTGCAGAAAAGATGCAGCAAAATAATCGATTAATGCATTGCCAATAATCGATTTATGCGGTGTGAGCAAGAATCCTTCTGCGCGGAAATAATCGATTAATGCAAAGGGTGTTAATCGATTAGAAGGCTCTTAGTAGACTAATCGATTAAAGTGAAGAGGAAAAATCGATTAACTGAATGCGCAGATCAATAATCGAAGGCTAGTCGATTAAACAAAGAAGTTTAATCGATTAAAAGAAGAAATAATGCGCAAACACAAAGGGCCCAAGCCAGTTGCGATTGAGAGCAGAATTGGCGTAACACTCGTTGTTTGAGACAACAAGAATTAGAGAACGCTCCTTATCTTATTCAATGAATTTGAATAAGTGAGTAAAAAGTGAGTCCAAAAATTATTTTGTGTGTCAAACGATGAACACGAAAATATTTGAATAAAATTTTTTTGCTTTCCAAAAATATTTTCTAATATGAAAATAAATATTTTGATAAATTTTTGACACTCCTTTTGAAACCGACTCAATAAAAGTATTTTGAACAGTTAAAAGATTTTTCAACTGACTCCAAAAATAAATATAATTTTTATTTTAACTCTCACAAAATTATTTATGGAGAGAAGATTATATTTGTCATCCTTACAATAGTTCCTAAGACTCAAATAAATAAAAAGTCTTCGCAAATCTTCTACTCCTCCGAGTCCTCCGTTAGGCATTCCGAACGCGTCTTGGACTCCAATAAAATCCTGTGCACCTTCTTGAATACTTCAAGGAATGGCACTTCAATTTTTCGTGTTTGTCGTCGTAGGACTTTGATCTTGACTTGAATAAATTGTGTTTGTCAATTATCAAAACATGTGAGTCAACACTTAACAACACAGAAAGGGTTGAACTCATACATTCCAACAATGGATACTTATTCTCAAACCGTTAATGTCATCATAGTTGTTCTATCTTCAAGAGATTAACAAAGGTATTCATCAATCCTTTTGCAAATTCCCGTTTGAAGTCAATGTCAATAAATAAGTTTCCTTAGCATTATATTTTGGAGTACACTTGACATATCTATACATAACGTTGTTTATTCACAGATCTTGTTTGTTCGTCATTGGTCAACAATATTTTTTTTCTTTGATCGAAAGTTCTTCGATAGCCCTTGTAGTTTTGAATCATTATATTAACGGAAGGTATTTTTAGGGGTTTGAAGTTTGTTTTAATTCATACGTCATAGTGTAATCTTGTAACACCCGCCTTCCGTGGATCCGGTTCACCCGCGACCCAACGGACTGGTAGAGTTACATGGACTGTCCGAGAACCGTCCGTTACAAAAACATTAATGATTATTTAATAAGAAAACAGTTGGGTTTAAATTAGTGAAATAAATGCCAGGGAGTTACTCCCAAAACGTGTGTAATAAAAGTGCAGAGTAATGCGGAAGTAAATAAATAAGTCCAGTCCAAATTAAATAACAAAAAGGGTGGGTTCATGCCCAATTAATTAATTAAGTTTATGGAAATAAATAAAAGCCCGTCCGCGCGCCGCCCATCTCTCCATCGTCACTACTCTCCAGGATTATCACCCGCACCGTCATGTCTACCTGCGTGTAGCAAAGACAACTACACGCTCAACATAAGCTGAGGAGTGAATCTAACAAAAGAACATTAAGTGATAACCCATATGGCTATACACATATTAATACCTGTACTTAACGTACGGGAAAAACCACATGTTACTAATTGTTTAGTTTCCACCTGTTAGAGCTATTACAAACCACAAGGTGATTGGAACATACATGATGATGATATGACTTGATGCAAGACTTGAACTATTAGAAACACCCCTGACTTAGTCTCACTCGACAGGATCACCCCTGCACTCCAGTCATCGTCCCCGAACGGTAACGAGCCGGGCATGACGAAGATGTCGCGAGTGAACTAGCAAAGACCGGGTAGTAGCCGTAGCCTGACTACTATGTACGTACACAAGCCCAACATGATGGAAACCCGTTGGTCCCCGAAGGTTCCTGGACGGCCCCACTGTAGTAGGCGCACGAAGTCCTCCCTACAGCGGTATGCACATGATGAAACCTAAGACATGCGTCTAGAATGAACATGATGGATGCTTGATGTTTTTTACCTTTGGTAAATGCCGAGAATATATCAATTATATAACATTTAAAATAAAGATTAACTTTTCATGCAAGAAACGATCAGATTCTGGGTCAACGGGCTCGTTCTACAAACTGCCCGGAAGTCTGCCCGTAGAACGATCGACCGTACCCTACCGGCAGTCGACCGTGGACTGCGTTTTGGGGAACTGGATGGCCGACAGTCCACCGTGGTCTTCCGTCGTGGCCGGAGGTCGACCGTCACGGTGGTGACCGTCGGATTCGCCATGGGTACGGTCCACCGTCTGTAGCGGCGGTCGACCGTCCCGGAGGCAATCCGCTGTCCTTTACCCTGTTTTGGTACGTTTTGCTAATTTAACACCAAGATTCTTTTTAGAACAATAACATAACATTTATGAATATATTTCTAGTGATTCCTAGGCCAAAATTTATAGGTTTACGTAATGAACATTTCGGTGATTAATCTACGAACATGTATGGATTCTATGTAGGTTGCGTATGATATTTCTATGAATATAACGACATAGATTATAACTTAATGTTCTAGAATTAGAGGGGACAACTACTCACCTCTAAATGAAGGGGTTGACGGAATGAGATGAACGAATGGTGCCAATGAACGGACGAACGACGACTACGCTTCGCACGAACACCCTAGCCCTTCTTCTCCTTCAACCTTGCACCCGCCGGAGCTTGGCCGGAGGTCCTCCTCGCTGCTGGTCTGGCCGAAAATGAGAGCGGGAGGGAGAGAGAAGATGAATTGTGTGTGGGAGTTACAAAAATGTGAGGGGATGAATGGGAAAGGTGTGGGTTTTTAAGTTATGGGAATAATGAGGAGAATGAATGAGAGTGATGGTGAGTTATGGGGAATGAGTGGCGTAAGGGGTGAATTTGGGGGGTTACAAATGTTTATTCTACTCTTTAATGTAAAATCTGACCTGAACGGTATGCGCTTTTCCCCCCAAACGGGTCCGAATTGAGATCCGTTTGCGTTTCTAGAATCAGGCAGTCAAAATGAATTTAATGATATGATCAAATAATTTTTCTAAGAACTTTTGAATTTCCCCAACTCTGGTCTGGAACAGTAATTAATTAATTAAATTAACCAATTCTATTAGACCGGGTTGCAGGGTGCTACAAATCTTCTAAGTCTTCAAGAAATCTACACATCATTCATATAATTCAGCAACGACTTGTAAGTAACATCAAATGCATTTTATTGGTTCATGATTTTCATAATATAAAGTATTATTTATGAGGAAGTACTATATATCGATCGATTATACAGTAGCTTGTCACCATCGATCTTACGCCGAAACATCTCTTCGTTCACTTCATGGTAGTTCTCATTATTATCAATGAGTCTTTGTATTAGTTTACACTCATAGGTGTTGACGTTCGACTGGTGTCTCATATACGTCTTGTCATTTTCAACTTTCTTTCTTTGATTTTGGAAGTATATCAAGATACCTTCATGAAAGTGACATGTTTGATTTTAACACTATGGTTGATCTCGTTTCGAGGAAGGAAGAGAATATATTTGGTATGTGATTCAATTTCTTGAATTTATAAAGTAAGGAATCTTACTAGTTCTTACACTAATATAACATATAGGTTTGGTATTTTCGCTTTGAATAATTGAGATCCTTGTGACATCATTTCTTCTCTAGTTGTTGGACATACATTCCCTTGTTAGGGTCAAAATAGAGTTTCTTGATCATCATCGATAATAATCTTCATAGATAACGCAATTGCATCGATCGTTTTGCAGTTCACAAAGGGAGATTTAAGATAATGTTCAAGTCAGGGTAGTTTCACTATTGTGATCAAGCACGTAGTTCATTGAGTATAGTTTTCGAAGATCGGTATCATAAAGCATCATAAGTTGAGACAAGTTTTCAATGATTTGATACAAACAATGGAATTGAATCTTTTCAAGGTTGGTCAAGTGAGATGTTTCAAGTGTGAAATTAATACAACAAATTTGAGTTTTGTAAGACTACAAGTGGGCTGATTTGCACAGGGAATGTTTTCTTCATTCAACTTTCCAGGGCAACTTCCGACAAGAACCGTGGCTACCTCCGACAACTTTGTCAGTGACGATCACTTGCGGTCTATTCTCTATACTCTAATAAAACTATAGGAAGAAGAATGAAGAATTTTGGTGGAGAATTGAATGAGAAATGAGACTCCATTTATAGGTGAAGAAGGGGAAGAAGATGAGTGTGTACTTGCTCCATTTTGTGATTCCTTTGCTCATCATTTGGTTGAGTGGAGGAAGTGGAGGAGACGGCTGCATTATTTTAATTCCTCCACTATTTTGATTAATTTATCTTAATTGGGGTACACTTTTAGGTCCAACTTTCTCCAAATTGAAATATGATTGCACCGTTGCAATCAGACTGTCAAACACTACACAATGATATAATTGTTATATTTTTATAAAATACTTTTCATGGTATCATATTTATAGGTGTTGACTTTGACAGAGTCAAAATTGAATCAATTGACATATAATTAAAAGTACTCTAATATTCAATCCATATTATTTAACTTATATAACTTATTTCAATATATCATTTTACAAAAGTTCATATCTTTAACCACTACTCATTTTTATGCAAATTACATATTTAAAATGTCACAACTCAAAATCCGTACATTAGATTTGTTCATAAAATATATCGTTGGTTTCGTCTCTTCGAGACCTATTCATAAAACTAAGTTTTAATAAAACATCATTTACTCCAAAAATTCCTTTTTTTGGTCTAACATAAAAATAATATTTTGTTGGGTCAAAATATTGTTTTGAATTTTTTTTATCATAAAACAACTTTTAGGCCGTGTTTTGGGGCGTTACAGTTCGGATCTTGCAGTTGTTGAAGAAGTGTGACCTTCGAAGGAACAACAAAGCCAGCACGAGTGCAGTAGCAATATTGGTCTTGCGAAGATATACCGTGCAGAAATTCACACAAGTGTAATTGTTGGTTCATTATTCAACAACTAACTACATAGTGGATTTTGAGGACGTAGAAGGATTACCCTACCTTCGAACCTCGTTAAAGTTTGTGTGTCTCTCTCTTTTATCTTTATTTATACTTGCACTTATATTAACTGTGAAACTAACTCATCCATATTGATTACTGCTCCAATAACCCACCAACTTCCGCACACAATCTAAGTTCACAAGAACGTTAGATTAACACTAATTTTCAAGTTTTCAAAAGAAACGAAAAAGTTTATAAATTTGTAACAAAGTTTATTCACCCCCCTCTAGACTTTGTATCTCACCATTTAAGGGACCACCAATTGGTATCAGAGCAGAACTCTCACTATCTACATTTAGATTAAAGAGAAGCGATAATAATGGTGAACAATATGGATCACGGTTTGCCCAAGTTTACTCTTCTAGGTTATGATGATTGGAAGATCATGATGGAAGCACACCTCTACGCTCTACATGACTGCATGTGGATGGTGCTTGAAGATGGATCCTTGATGATTCAAATGGAGAATCCAGAGAGGGATCTAACCAACCCTGATGTAGTCCGGTACATTCTAAAGCCCAAAGAGAAATGGGATGATAGAGATTGCAAAAAGCACAATCTGGAGAACGTCGCCAAAGTAGCCATCTTCAAGACACTTGATCCCATCACCTTTTCCAAAATCAAGCATCTCAAGACTGCCATGGAAATATGGCAAGGTCTTGGGAAGCTGTGAGGGATCAGAGGATCTGAGGAAGTAGGAGATAGAGGTTCTTCTTGAGAAGTTCAAAAGCTTCAAGATGCTTCCCGGAGAATCATTTGACTTGCTGGATGAAAGATTTCACAAGATCCTAAATGATCTTGCATCACTTAACCACGTTATTTCGCCAAAGAGAACAACATAAGGTTGCTAAAATCTCTTCCAGCTGAGTGGTACACCAAAGCCACAACAATGGAAGAAGGAAGAAATCTGGAGAAGAAGAAGAAGGAAGAACAAGTACCCCCTTTTCCCACGGCACTGATGACAAATCCCAGAGTCTCAGCAAGCGAAGGGACATGCCCAAGGAGCTGTGACACTCCTTCCACCAGCCAGCCACCAAGCTCAAAGACAAAGAACTACGAAGAGGAGCTTGCAATGATGATCAAGCAATTCCGAAAGTTCAAGAAGTTCTTCAAGAAAACTGACTCAGTTAGAAGGCCATCCAAGGGAAAGCTACAGGTAAGTAACTCTCCCCCCGAATCTTATTTGTGTTATAACTGCAGGAAGCCTGGCCACTGGAAGTTAGCTTGTCCGTACCCAAAGGTGGAGAAGTACAGAGAAGGAGAAAGGAACAAGAAGAAGAAAAAGGCAATGGTAGCAGCCGAGAGTGACGAGTCATCCAGTTCAAGCTCGGATGAGGAAGCCCTTGTCAAGCGCAGAACTGAGAAGTCCAACCATGAAGATAGGTGGACAATATCAGAAGATGAGACTCTCTGCCTAATGGCCAAAGATGATGCTGATTAAGAGGTAACTTCATAAACCTCGTGCTCATCTTCTTATGAAAGCATACCAACTTCTGAAAATCTTTTTGACAAGTTCAAAAAGATGATGGAAGACTTTGAGGAAATAAATCTCAAATACTCATCCTTAATAGAGGAGAACAAGCTATTGAGTGAAGAGAATCTCAAATTGACTGAAGGTCGGAAAAGTAAACTAAGTGAAATCACTCAACTCAAGGCTGAGAATGAATGTCTCTCTGAGAAGGTGAAATCTCTCAACAAGGAGCTAGGGATACTGAAGTCCAAAGAAGTTATGGACAAGCTCTTGAAACGACCAAAAAAAAGGGTTGTGAAGGACTTGGGTTTGACCCCTCCAGTTCCAAAAGGAAAGGGAGAACAACATTCATTCCTCCCAAACCTACTGCCAAACCCAATAAGCAGAAAGGTAAGGAGAAGGAAAAACCAACAGAAGTTCCCAAGAAGGTTGTCCCTCCTAAGAACTATAGGAAGTTTGACAAACCTCATGGAGGAAACAATGTCAGAAGAAAACCCTATACCTCCCATCATACACAAGGCTATACTCATTATGGGGTAGATAGAAGTTTTCAGAGGAACAGTGAGTGGAGAAGTATGCCCAAATATTGTCATCCTCCACCCCAGAAATTATTTGTTCCACCTAAGTATGTTTATATTCATCACAGACCACACTATGCACAACCTAGACAAAACTATAGGTCTCACCAACCTAAGTTTGCTAGGAGGAAACAGGAATTTGCACCACCTGCACGTAGGAAGTTTTATGCCTACAACTATGACTATAACCCTAACAATTTTAGAGCTGCAAAGAAAATTTCCTACAACTTCAAACTTGACGTGGGGAGACACACCATTAACTATTCTGAACCCAAACTGAATTGGGTACCAAGATCTTCCTCCTTCTAATGAAGGAAGCCACTAAGTACCCAGGTGTCTGGTACTTAGACAGTGGCTGTTCAAGACACATGACGGGTGATGCGAGCCTTTTGAGCAATCTAATTCCCTATGATGGTCCAAGAGTTACTTTTGGAGGAAGCAATGATTTTGGCCTTACAAAAGGGCTAGGAAATCTGGTGTACAAGGGACTAACCATCCAGGCTGTATCTTATGTGGAAGGTCTCAACTATAACCTTCCTAGCATAAGTCAGTTCTGTGTAAAGGTCACTCTCTGGAATTCTGCAAGGACATGGCATCCCTCAAGAACATCTCCACAAATGAAGTCATTCTCACTTGAAAGAGAATCAGGAACATCTACGAAGTGATGTGGGATGATGTCAAGGAAGCATGCCTAATCACCAAAGGTGACACTAACCTTCTATGGCTTTGGCATAAGAGGTTGAGTCATCTTAACTTCAAAACCCTCAACAAGCTGTCCAAAGAAGGGTTAGTGGAAGGTCTTCCCAAAGCTGTGTACAAGAAGGAAAGCATCTGTGATGTTTTTCAGAAAGGAAAACAAGTCAAATCCACTTTCAAGGCAAAACCGCCACACTCAACAACAAGGATACTAAGTCTTATTCACATGGATTTATTTGGGTCTGTTACTCTAATAAGTCTAAGTGGAAAGAAATATGTCTTAGTAGTAGTTGATGACTATTCAAGATACATGTGGACAATCTTCCTCAACAGCAAGAAGGAAACTCAAGTGAAGCTCACAAACTGCATGAAGCTGATTCAGAATCAAGCAAGTCAGACCATTCAGAAGATCAGATCTGACAAAGGGACAGAATTCCTGAATGAAATCATCATTCACTACAGTGAAGAAAACGGAATTCTTCATCAGACCTCCGTAGCAAGGACACCACAGCAGAATGGTGTAGCTGAAAGAAGAAACAGAACCATGAAGGAAGCAGTAAGAACCATGCTAGCAGAAGCTTTCTTACCAAAAAGGTTCTGGGCTGAAGCTGTAAACACAGCTTGCTATACTCAAAATAGGAGTATGATATATAAAAGGCACAACAAAACTCCCTGTGAACAATGGAATGGGAGAAAGCCTAATATATCATATTTCCACATTTTTGGGAGCAAGTGTTTTGTGTTAAACAACAGGAAGAATCATCTGAACACTTTTGATGAGAAATCAGATGAAGCCATCTTCCTTGGATACTCTCTGGTTAGCAAGGCATTCAGAGTCTTCAACAAAAGAACCATGATCACTGAAGAGTCAATACATGTTATTTTTGATGAAAAACATGTAGTTGACAAGCCATCAAAGCCTGATCATGAGGTTCTGGATCTCTCAGACAAAGATGAACAAGTCAATGAAGGAGATAAAATGAAGCCAACGAAGTGCATTCCATTCGGAAGTCTACCATTGAAGACTTCCCAGAGAAATCTAGATTCAGAGAGCGCCGAGCCTAACGGAAATCATGACCAGCCTTGCGAAATCCCAAATCTGTCACATGGCGACAATTCCGGAAATGGTAATCAAGTGCCAATCCATCCAAAAACACCAACAAACTTCATTCTTCAACCAGAAGTGGAACTAGATCCGCCATTCAACCCTAATCAACACAATCTTTGTTGGTTAAGGGATCACCCTCAACAAATAATTGGAGATATTCAATCAGGAATTCCCACCAAGAGCGCTCAACAGAATCTATAAGCCATGCTTGCATGTTTCATCTCGCAAGTAGAACCAAAGAGCATTGAAGAAGCTCTAGCTGATTCTGATTGGATCAATGTAATGCAAGAAGAACTCAACCAATTCTCCAGAAATGATGTCTAGAGACTTGTTCCAACACCTACTCATCAACATGTCATTGGGACAAAGTGGGTCTTCTGGAACAAGATGGATGAAAATGACGTTGTTGTCAGAAACAAAGCCCGGTTGGTTGCCAAAGGTTATTGTCAAGAAGAAGGTATAGATTTTGATGAAACCTTCACTCAAGTTGCTAGACTTCAAGCTATAAGGTTGTTTCTAGCCTTTGCTGCTCATAAGGACTTCAAAGTCTATCAAATGGATGTCAAAAGTGCATTTCTCAACAGAAACCTAGAGGAAGAAGTATATGTGGAACAACCTCTAGGATTTGAGTTACACACTAAAGGTGATCAAGTGTATAGACTCAAAAAGGCGCTACATGGGCTCGAAAAAGCACCAAGAGCTTGGTATGATATATTGTCGCAATTCTTAATAGATAATGGATTCATCAAAGGAGTCATTGACAAGACCTTGTTCAAACTTCAATATGGAGAAGATCTTCTATTGGTCCAAATCTATGTGGACGACATCATATTTGGCTCAACTAAGGAAGCTCTTTGCACCAAGTTCTCCACTCTCATGCAAGGAAAATTTGAGATGAGCATGATGGGGGAACTCAAGTACTTCCTTGGTCTTCAAATCAAGCAAAGAAGTGAAGGGACTCTCATCAATCAAGCCAAGTACATAAGGGATCTTATCAAGAAGTTCAAAGTTGATCAGAAGTCATCCGTTTCTGTCCCCATGAGTTCATCCACCAAACTTGACATGGATGTGGATGGAAAGGATGTTGATCAAACTCTCTACAGAGGAATAGTTGGATCTCTACTTTACCTTACTGCAACCCGTCCGGATATCTCATATGCAGTAGGTGTTTGTGCTAGATTTCAATCAAAGCCAAAGGAAAGCCACTTAATAGCAGCCAAAAGGATTCTTAGATACCTTAAAGGAACTCAGAACATGGGTTTTTGGTATTCTAAGAGCAGCTCATTTGAGTTAGTGGGATACTCAGATTCTGACTTTGCCGGATGCAGAGTTCACCGGAAGAGTACATCTGGCACTTGTCAATTCATTGGCGGAAATCTTGTTTCTTGGTTCACTAAGAAACAAAACTCCATCTCTACATCTAAAGTATAAGCAGAGTACATTGCTGCTGGTAGTTGTTGTGCTGAGATCTTGTGGTTAAAGCAACAACTACTAGATTATGTAGTCAAAACAAAGGAAGTAACAATATTTTGGGACAATCAAAGTGCTATAGCCATCTCACAAAATCCAGTGCATCATTCTCGCACTAAGCAAATTGATGTCAATCACTTCATTAGAGATCATGTGGAAAAGAAGGACATTAGAATTGAGTACATCTCAACTGAAGAACAATTGACAGATATTTTCACAAAACCACTAAGTGAAGCCAGGTTTTCCGAATTGCTTCACACAATTGGTCTAATTCAATTAGACAGAATGCGGTACACGTGGTTGTCCACTTACCACGTCTGATAAAGCAATGGGTAGGCACGTGGCCTTGGGAACAGTTAAAAACCCAATCGCCACCAGCTGCATAAATCGCCCAAAATTAAACCCAATCGCCACTATATTCAGATCTCAACTGCCCACTCAACCCACTCAAATCTTCATCGTCTTCCTCGCGAGAAAATCTCAGAAGAACCCTAATTTCTTCAAGTTCTTTCTCCCAAAATTCAACAAAAATGAAGGTTGGAGGCGCGAACGTCCACTTCAAGAAATTTGAAGCCAAATGCTCTTCACCAGCATTCTACAAGGCATATCGGGAGATGATTGAAGCTCAAGAACTCTCTGAATTTCTTCATCTAGAAATTCTTTTCAAATATGAAGAAGAAGTTCTGGAATTCTACAGAAATGGGAAAATCAAAACCATCCAATCCAAGAAGAATCCACAAAGGTCGATTCAAATCATTGAATCAACTGTTGGAGGCACCGAAGTGAAGATCTCACAGAAGAAGATGAAAACGAAGCTTCACCTTCCCAGTTCTGGAATTGATGTTGGGAAGCTCACATACAAGAATCTGGACTGGAACAAAATTGGGATTTCTCGACAAGTCCCCTCTGGCCCAGCAAAGAAGGCTGATTTGAAGAATGACTACAACTTAGTCTTGGAGCTTGTCATAGCATGTCTGGAATGTGGGAGTGGAGGACATGCAGATGACATCACCTAGGAAAGTGCCTCCATCATCAATGCCCTCATTAGCAAAACAAAGGTAAATTGGGCTAAACACTTCTTTAATTCCATTTCCAAGCACTTAGGTGTTGGACATGAGTTCAAACCCCTTTATTATTTTTTTTCTGGAATATTTTTGTTTTGATAAATGACAAACAGGATGATGAAATTCAAACGATGATCGAAAATTTACTTTTCGTACCAAGAAAAGAAAAGAGGCGTATCAAGAATGTTACGGGATAAAAATCGACGCTCCCCCCACGCAGTTTTTTGAAGTGATGTAAAGACTCCGAAGACTTTTTAATTTTTTATTGAGTCTAGGATTCTTGTAAGGATGACAATATCTTTTGCACAAAACAATTTAATTTCTGAGGGATAAAAATTATTTTAGAGTCAGTTGAAAAATCACTTTTTCTCTGTCTAAAATATTTTAGTAAGTCAGTTTCAAAATAAGTGTGTCAAAATTTCTTTAAAACATTTTTTTTAAGGTTACACAATTTTCTTTGGTGAGAAAAACATACTTTAAATATTTTTCGTATACATCGTTTGACACACAAAATAATTTTTGGACTCACTTTTTCTCCCCTATTCAAATTCATTGAATAAGGATATTATTTGTTTGAGGAGCGCTTCTTTATTCTCGCTGTCTCAAACAAGGAGTTAGAAGCCAAAGGGCTTCCAATCGCGCTTGGCTTGGGCCCTTTGTGTTTGCGCATTATTTTCATTTTAATCGATTATATCCTTTAAAATAATCGATTAGATCCAGCGCAATTTCTCAGGGTTTGAATTCTTAATCGATTTTCTCTATTAAAAAAAATCGATTAGCTTGGACAAAACCTCCTAATCGATTTATTTCTTCAATTTAATCGATTTTTAAGCCTTTCGTTGGGCTGCTCAACCTTGATCAATAATCGATTATTTTTCCTCCTTTAATCGATTAGTTTGTACCGAACCTCCTAATCGATTATTTGTCTTCATTTAATCGATTATGACTCAGTTTTCTTTTCAGGCTTTTCGCTTCTGTACACTTTAATCGATTAAAATTCCTAATTTAATCGATTAATTCTCTCTAGTACAGAACATCAGCTTTCTTCAACGGCTTTATTTTCCTCAGCCTATTTAATCCCTCATTCTCCTTCATTTCAATACACACCTCTTGCACTCCAATATATTTCTTTGAGCTATTCATCCTTTGCTTCATCTTCCTCATCAAAATATTATTTTTGAGAGTTAGAAATATTTTTTTGAGTGCTATAGAAGTTGTCATCCATAGAGCTTAAATTTTCAACACTACTTTGCTCAATTGTGTGAGCTTTCATTCTTGTGTTGTAAACTCAATCTCATTTGAGTGTTGTTCTTAAGACTTGTGTGACTCAAGTCTTGTTGTTGTAAGAAAGTGAGGCTTGTGTGATTCAAGTTCTCAAGTTCTACCGGTTTTTCAAGCACCCGTTGAAGCTTGAAGATTAGTAGGACTTTCGAGAGAGTCTCTCGGAGGACTAGACTAGCCACGAGGTGGTGAACCAGTATAAATCCCGGTGTTCTTCTTTCCCTTACTCTCTTTACTTATTCCTGCGATAATTTTTACGAAAAACGCACATTCTTGAAAACAACTCTATTCACCCCCCCTCTAGAGTTGCACATTTGTCTAACAATTGGTATCGGAGCGGGAAGTTCTTCGAATACGTTATTTTTTTTCAGGAACTAAAAGATCAAATGGCATCAAGGATGTTCAACGTAGGAGTGACCGAGGGACAATCAACCACGAGGCCACCTTTGTTCGATGGAACAAACTACTCGTATTGGAAGGAGAGGATGATAATCTTTATCCAATCCAATCCCGATGAAGAAAGTCGGTGAAGTCAACGTTCCCAAAACCAAAGAGGAGTTCACTGACGAAGATTGCAAAAAGATGGAGCTCAACGCAAAGGCAATAAACATGATTTATTGCGGTGTTAATGCGGATGACTACCGCAAAATTTCGCGGTGTGAAACCGCAAAACAAATGTGGGAGAAATTGGAGGTCACCTACGAGGGAACCGCGCAGGTTCGGGAGGCCAAAATCGACCATCTTACTCACGAGTACGAACTCTTCTCAATGAAGGAAAACGAGAAGATTGAGGAAATGTTTGAGAGGTTCTCTAACATCATTAATCCTCTCAATCTTCTCGGGAATACCTACACCGACCGAGAGCTCGTGAGAAAGGTGCTACGAAGCCTATCCCCCAAATGGCGTTCAAAGGTGGACGCAATCGAAGAAGGTCGTGACTTCCAAACAACGACCTATGATGCTCTTCGAGGTAATCTTATTACCTACGAAACCACCCAACTCTCAAAGGTGGTTGAAGAGAGGAACAAGAGGTCTATTGCTCTACCCGCAACAACATCAACCCACAACAACGTTGATGATGAAGATGATGACAGCGACGACACCGACCTCGAACTCTTTGTCCGAAAATTCAAGAAAATGATGCTCAAGAAGGGAGCCAAGAAGAACAATCCACCCAAATGCTATGGGTGTGGTGAAATTGGACACATCAAACCAATGTGTCCGAAGTTTAAGAATGAGAAGGACAAGAGGGCACCGAAGAAGCAACGTGCCTACATCTCTTGGGAGAACGACGGCTCCGGGAGTGAAGACTCAGAAACAGAGGAAGTAGCCAACTTATGCCTAATGGCCATTGAAGATGGTGATATATCAAAAGAGGTAAGTGATCAAGAACCTTCTCCCAATGAGCCTTTAACTCTTAATGATGTTGTTTGCATTACAGAAGATTTAGTAGGAATGTTCAAAAAGGCTTCCAAAGAAAATAATGAAGTTAAACAAAAAATCCTGATATTTGAGAATGATGTAAAAGAACTCAAAAATATAAATGATAAACTTAAACAAGAAATTATCTCTTTTGGAAAAAGGCCACAAGAACCTTCAACTACTTCTTCTTCTACATGCTCTAGTTGTACTTCATTAAAAGCTAAAGTTGCTACTTTAGAAAGTAAATTGGGAAAGTTCAATAATGCTTCAAACACCTTAGATAAAATACTTAAGCAAAAAGTTAGTAATGGTGAAGGACTTGGATATAAGAAAAACCAACCTAGAAAAACAACATTTGTTAAAGCTAGGGGGAATAAAAATGCTAGGATAAATAATCAAACTAGAAGAGCACATCCTAGCAAACCTAGAACTCATTACACTCAACCATATAGGATGAATAATCCAAATGTTATTTGCCACTATTGCAATAAGATAGGTCACATTGCACCCGTGTGCTTCACCAAAATTAGGCATTTTCAACAAACGCACACACATCGCACATATGCTAACCAAAAAGGACCCAACAATATATGGGTACCTAAACCGTCTCCTTGATATCTTTTTGTAGGTGTGCTTGAAGGCTTCGAGTACCTCTTGGTATCTCGATAGCGGATGCTCCAAGCACATGACCGGAGACGCATCCAAATTTAGGAGTTTAGAGTATTTCAAAGGCGGCAATGTCGTTTTTGGTGACAACAACAAGGGAAGAATAATTGGGAGTGGCACCGTCGGGAGAGACAATGCTACAACCGTTGAGAACGTTCTTCTTGTTGAGGGCCTCAAGCACAATCTTCTTAGCATTAGCCAATTGTGCGATAGAGGTAACCGTGTCATCTTTGATTCTAGTAAATGCATTGTAGAACGCTTGTGTGACAATAGGACTATTCTTTGTGGTAGTAGAGTAGATAACATTTATATGTTTGATCTTGAAAATTCCCCGTCTATCTTAGCTAAGTGCCTCATTACCAAAGAGGAAGAAACGTGGCTATGGCATCGTCGGATAGCTCACGTTAACATGGACCATCTTAATAAGTTGGTTTCTAAAGACTTAGTAATTGGTGTTCCTAAACTTAAGTTTGAGAAGAATCTAATTTGTGATGCATGTCAAAAGGGGAAGCAAGTAAGGGCCTCGTTTAAGTCAAAGAACGTTATTTCTACGACTAGGCCATTACAACTTTTGCACATGGACCTTTTTGGACCTTCAAGAACTATGATTTTAGGAGGTAATTACTTTGGCTTTGTTATCGTTGATGACTATTCGAGGTTTACATGGACACTCTTTCTTGCTCATAAGTATGATGCACTTAATGCTTTTAAGAAATTCATTAAATTGGTTCAAAATGAAAAAGATTGTCTCATTTCATCCATAAGAAGTGATCATGGGGGAGAATTCGATCAAGATGGTTTTGATGCCTTATGTGACGAATTAGGCATTGAGCATAACTTCTCGGCCCCCCGTACACCACAACAAAATGGAGTGGTTGAACGGAAAAATAGATCTCTTGAAGAAATGGCAAGAACTATGCTCAATGAGGCAAACCTTCCTAAATATTTTTGGGTGGATGCCGTGAGTACCGCGTGCTACGTGTTAAACCGAGCCGTCATTAGACCGATACTCAAGAAAACGCCCTATAACAAAGGAAGAAAGCCTAACCTTTCCTATTTTCATGTCTTTGGATGTAAAGTTTTTATTCATAATAACGGAAAAGATAACTTGGGAAAATTTGATGCTAAGTCGGATGAAGGAATTTTCTTAGGTTATTCTCTTCGTAGTAAGGCATATAGAGTGTTCAACAAGCGTACTAAGACCGTGGAGGAATCTATTCATGTTGTCTTTGATGAATTTGATGCTCGCTTGGCGAAGAAAGGTATTGTTGATAATGTTGCAGGTTCTTATGATGAAGAAGAAGAAATTGTTAAGGAAAAGGAACCGGAAGAAGAGAAAACGCAGGAACAAACGGAGCTTCCTAAGAAGTGGAGAACATTGAAGAACCACCCGATTGACAACGTTATTGGTGAAATAACGCAGGGAGTTTCTACTCGTAATTCTCTTAGGAACAGAATTAATCACATGGCCTTTGTTTCTCAAATTGAACCAACAACCGTTTTGGATGCTATTAATGATGGACATTGGTCTATGGCAATGCAAGAGGAGCTTAACCAATTTAAACACAATGATGTTTGGGAATTGCTGCCTAGACCTAATGATCATTCCGTTATTGGCACAAAATGGGTGTTTCGTAACAAGCTCGATGAAAATGGAGTAATCACTAGAAACAAAGCTAGGCTTGTAGCTAAAGGCTACAATCAAGAAGAAGGCATTGATTATGAAGAAACTTATGCACCGGTTGCACGTTTAGAAGCTATTCGTTTATTGCTTGCATTTGCATCTACAATGGACTTTAAACTTTATCAAATGGATGTTAAAAGTGCCTTCCTTAATGGTATCATTCAAGAGGAAGTGTATGTCGAACAACCCTCGGGTTTCGAAGACTATGAGTTTCCCGAACATGTCTTCAAACTCAAAAAGGCGCTTTACGGTCTCAAACAAGCACCTCGTGCTTGGTATGAACGATTAAGCAAATTTCTTTTGAACCATGAGTTCAAACGGGGTCAAGTCGACACTACTCTTTTTATCAAGAAAGATAACCAAGACATCCTTTTGGTTCAAGTTTACGTAGATGATATCATATTCGGTGCTACTAACGAAGTTCTGTGCAGGGATTTTTCCGATATGATGCAAAGTGAATTTGAGATGTCGATGATGAGAGAATTAAAGTTCTTCCTTGGGCTACAAATTAGACAATGCAAAGCAGGGACATTCGTGTGTCAAACGAAATATTGCAGGGAGTTGCTTAAGAGATTCGATGTTACCGAATCCAAATCTATTGACACACCGATGAGCACCTCTTGCTATCTCGACAAGGATGAAAAAGGTAAAGAGGTTGACATCAAACGCTACCGAGGTATGATCGGCTCTTTACTTTATCTTACTGCGAGTAGACCGGATATCATGTACTCCGTTTGTATATGCGCTAGGTATCAATCTTGTCCTAAAGAGTCGCACTTGGTTGCGATCAAAAGGATAATGCGATATCTCGCGGGCACGTTGAACGTAGGTCTTTGGTATCCCAAAGGTTCGACATGTCATCTTGTTGGCTATTCCGACTCGGATTTTGCAGGTTGCAAACTCGATAGGAAAAGTACCAGCGGTACTTGCCACTTATTCGGTCATTCGTTAATCTCGTGGTTTAGTAAGAAACAGGTTAGTGTTGCACTTTCCACCACCGAAGCGGAATATGTCGCTGCGGGAAGTTGTTGTGCCCAAATTCTTTGGCTAAAACAACACCTAGTGGATTTCGGCCTTATACTTGATCACATCCCAATTAGGTGTGACAATATGAGCGCCATTAGTTTATCGAAGAACCCCGTTCTTCACTCCAGGACTAAACACATAGAAATTAGGCATCACTTCATACGAGATCACGTCCAAAAGGGAGATGTCACAATTGAGTTTGTTGAAACGAAACATCAATTGGCCGACATTTTCACGAAACCCCTTAGTAGGGAGAGTTTCTTCCACATTCGAAACGAACTTGGCATTTTGGATATCTCTATGAACTAATTCTTTTTTGACTATACTAATTTGAGCATCGGAGGCGCGATAAAATTCTTTTTGTAGGGCTTTTATTGTAGGTATCTCTTCCCTTGGTATTCAACCTAATTGGACTTGATATTTTTTTTCTCTCAAACAAATTTTAATCGATTATTCCTCAAAGAAAAATCGATTAGTCGCCTTTGTCTTTCTTAATCGATTAATCGTTTCTGTTTAATCGATTAATATCCGAAAACGTCTTTAGCGCTGATTCACCTTTTAATCGATTAATTTTGTTCAATTAATCGATTAGACTCATCTGTCCATATTAATCGATTAACCTTCTCTGATTAATCGATTAATATCTTGAAAAGAGACGTTTTGGTTCTTCTTCTTCTAATCGATTAATATGCTTCATTTAATCGATTTTTCCTCGGCTGTGTTCCTTAATCGATTAAATACTTTATTTTAATCGATTAATATTCGATTTTCGCCCTATATCCAGCCCAGGCTTCGTCTTCTTCGCCATTCTCTGTTTAAAGAATCAGAAACCCTAACACCTTCTCCTCTTCAATCCCTCTCAATTTTCTTCCATTTTCTCACCAATCTTCTAACCTAATCTCATCAATTTCAAAGAGGAAGGATGCCAAGGTGCAAGAACGCTTCCTCGGGTCAAGAAACCGCAGCAGAGGAGAATGAGAGGCCATGGCGTCGTGAAGGGAGCAAGTACATTCACATTCAAACGGGTCTCGCCTTCAACATGGGGCTTCAGTTGAGAGGTTCCACAACATCTTCCTCACGAAGGAGATCGTCTCTCCCAAGATCGTGAACAAGGACCTCTTCAAATCGGCGACCTATGCCCCGAGTAAGTCTATGTTCTTTCAGCAAGGATTGCTTCGGTTCATTCATTTGACGTATGAATTTTTCTGTCCAAATCTTATACGTCAATTTTATGCAAATCTTCGTACCACTAAGGGAGGTTCGCCATCTCTCATTTCCTATGTTGACGGCAAAACCGTTTTCATTGACGGTGCCGGTTTGACTTCTTTGTTTGGTCTTCGTCGCGGTGAAATTACCGAAAACTTGGATGAAACATTCCAAGATGAGGCAATTTGGCGACAACTCGGGTTGGATCATCGTGACCTCAAGTTTAGAAACTCTAGCAACCCGAGTGTCGTTAATCTCACTTTAATTCAACGCGTCCAACAATACATTTTCTCATATGTTTTGTTGCCCCGTGATTCGAACCATGGCGTCGTCAACAAGGACGATATTCGTTTGTTTCACGTCCTGTTGAACGATGTCAAATTTGATTGGGTTCACTTCTTTATCGTTGCCCTTAGCGATGGCACTCGTTTTTCCCATCTCCGGTTTGCCATCCCCATTATGCATATCCTTGCACATTGCAAATAGACTTTACTCGGGACACTCAGGTGCCGGTTAAGAAGACGTGTTTCATCACTGAAGCCAAGTTTTCCCGGATCATGTATCGAGAGGAGGGCGATGCTGCACCAAATCTGGACTTGGTCATCGCCGAAGAAGAAGAAGAAAGCCAAAACGAGAATCAAGCTGAGTCATCTCAAGCCGGAGGTAGTCGAGCCACGGAGCGCGTCACTCGTTAGTGGAGGACTCATCCGAGAGAAGAAGCACCGGAACCTTCTTGGGTGAAGAAGATCTTCGATACTCTCACGTGCATCCAAGATGACGTTCGCCAGCTCAACGAGAGGATGACTCGTCTTGAGCAATCTCGCTCCTACCGTGGCCCGCGTCACAGCTTTGGCGGAGGAGCTCGTCCGGCAAACTCTCTTTGATTGTTATTTTCTCTTGACTGATTATGATACATTGTTATTTGTTTTGACTCTTTTGGTGGATGATGATGTTTCTTTTCGATGATGCTAGTTGATATTAATTGCTTATGTATTAATATCATTGTTAGTTTGGCAATATTGTTCTTGTTTAGAACATATTGTCCCTTTGTGGCATTTTACAAACTCTCTTTTAAAGAAAACTCTTACAATTCTTTCCTTCAAAATCCCGGCATCAATTAAGGGGGAAGGTTGTCGGTTGATAATGCCAAAAGGGGGAAGGAAGGATCGTTGAGAAAATTTTTTTTCAAAATTGTTTTTCCGCTTATTACTCCGATTATTTTTGCTGCACTTCTCTAACCTTGCAGGGGAAATCATTTAAGGGAAGTATTCTTTTCTTTGCTTTTTCTTAACTATGTTTGTCATTATCAAAAAGGGGGAAATTGTTGGACATGAGTTCAAACCCCTTTATTTTTTTTTCTGGAATATTTTTGTTTTGATAAATGACAAACAGGATGATGAAATTCAAACGATGATCGAAAATTTACTTTTCGTACCAAGAAAAGAAAAGAGGCGTATCAAGAATGTTACGGGATAAAAATCGACGCTCCCCCCGGATATCTCATATGCAGTAGGTGTTTGTGCTAGATTTCAATCAAAGCCAAAGGAAAGCCACTTAATAGCAGCCAAAAGGATTATTAGATACCTTAAAGGAACTCAGAACATGGGTTTTTGGTATTCTAAGAGCAGCTCATTTGAGTTAGTGGGATACTCAGATTCTGACTTTGCCGGATGCAGAGTTCACCGGAAGAGTACATCTGGCACTTGTCAATTCATTGGCGGAAATCTTGTTTCTTGGTTCACTAAGAAACAAAACTCCATTTCTACATCTACAGTATAAGCAGAGTACATTGCTGCTGGTAGTTGTTGTGCTGAGATCTTGTGGTTAAAGCAACAACTACTAGATTATGTAGTCAAAACAAAGGAAGTAACAATATTTTGGGACAATCAAAGTGCTATAGCCATCTCACAAAATCCAGTGCATCATTCTCGCACTAAGCAAATTGATGTCAAGCATCACTTCATCAGAGATCATGTGGAAAAGAAGGACATTAGAATTGAGTACATCTCACTGTGGAAAAGAAGGACATTAGAATTGAGTACATCTCAACTGAAGAACAATTGACAGATATTTTCACAAAACCACTAAGTGAAGCCAGGTTTTCCGAATTGCTTCACACAATTGGTCTAATTCAATTAGACAGAATGCGATACACGTGGTTGTCCACTTACCACGTCTGATAAAGCAATAGGTAGGCACGTGGCCTTGGGAACAGTTAAAAACCCAATCGCCACCAGCTGCATAAATCGCCCAAAATTAAACCCAATCGCCACTATATTCAGATCTCAACTGCCCACTCAACCCACTCAAATCTTCATCGTCTTCCTCGCGAGAAAATCTCAGAAGAACCCTAATTTCTTCAAGTTCTTTCTCCCAAAATTCAACAAAAATGAAGGTTGGAGGCGCGAACGTCCACTTCAAGAAATTTGAAGCCAAATGCTCTTCACCAGCATTCTACAAGGCATATCGGGAGATGATTGAAGCTCAAGAACTCTCTGAATTTCTTCATCTAGAAATTCTTTTCAAATATGAATAAGAAGTTCTGGAATTCTACAGAAATGGGAAAATCAAAACCATCCAATGCAAGAAGAATCCACAAAGGTCGATTCAAATCATTGAATCAACTGTTGGACGCACCGAAGTGAAGATCTCACAGAAGAAGATGAAAACGAAGCTTCACCTTCCCAATTCTGGAATTGATGTTGGGAAGCTCACATACAAGAATCTGGACTGGAACAAAATTGGGATTTCTGGACAAGTCCCCTCTTGTAAGGATGACAATATCTTTTGCACAAAACAATTTAATTTCTGAGGGATAAAAATTATTTTAGAGTTAGTTGAAAAATCACTTTTTCTCTGTCTAAAATATTTTAGTAAGTCAGTTTCAAAATAAGTGTGTCAAAATTTCTTTAAAACATTTTTTTTAAGGTTACACAATTTTCTTTGGTGAGAAAAACATACTTTAAATATTTTTCGTATACATCGTTTGACACACAAAATAATTTTTGGACTCACTTTTTCTCCCCTATTCAAATTCATTGAATAAGGATATTATTTGTTTGAGGAGCGCTTCTTTATTCTCGCTGTCTCAAACAAGGAGTTAGAAGCCAAAGGGCTTCCAATCGCGCTTGGCTTGGGCCCTTTGTGTTTGCGCATTATTTTCATTTTAATCGATTATATCCTTTAAAATAATCGATTAGATCCAGCGCAATTTCTCAGGGTTTGAATTCTTAATCGATTTTCTCTATTAAAAAAAATCGATTAGCTTGGACAAAACCTCCTAATCGATTTATTTCTTCAATTTAATCGATTTTTAAGCCTTTCGTTGGGCTGCTCAACCTTGATCAATAATCGATTATTTTTCCTCCTTTAATCGATTAGTTTGTACCGAACCTCCTAATCGATTATTTGTCTTCATTTAATCGATTATGACTCAGTTTTCTTTTCAGGCTTTTCGCTTCTGTACACTTTAATCGATTAAAATTCCTAATTTAATCGATTAATTCTCTCTAGTACAGAACATCAGCTTTCTTCAACGGCTTTATTTTCCTCAGCCTATTTAATCCCTCATTCTCCTTCATTTCAATACACACCTCTTGCACTCCAATATATTTCTTTGAGCTATTCATCCTTTGCTTCATCTTCCTCATCAAAATATTATTTTTGAGAGTTAGAAATATTTTTTTGAGTGCTATAGAAGTTGTCATCCATAGAGCTTAAATTTTCAACACTACTTTGCTCAATTGTGTGAGCTTTCATTCTTGTGTTGTAAACTCAATCTCATTTGAGTGTTGTTCTTAAGACTTGTGTGACTCAAGTCTTGTTGTTGTAAGAAAGTGAGGCTTGTGTGATTCAAGTTCTCAAGTTCTACCGGTTTTTCAAGCACCCGTTGAAGCTTGAAGATTAGTAGGACTTTCGAGAGAGTCTCTCGGAGGACTAGACTAGCCACGAGGTGGTGAACCAGTATAAATCCCGGTGTTCTTCTTTCCCTTACTCTCTTTACTTATTCCTGCGATAATTTTTACGAAAAACGCACATTCTTGAAAACAACTCTATTCACCCCCCCTCTAGAGTTGCACATTTGTCTAACATTAGGGAAGTCTAAGCATAAATTCCTCTATCAAGGACTATACCTTGGATATATTCTGGAATCTATGGACATTGCCTCTAAAGGCAAGAAATATGGAGCAGGATATTGGTTGTACTACCTGTCAACCAAAGGTCAAAACATAGCCAGTTCTGCTACAGAAGATGAAGGTACTTCAGACTGTTAGAATAAAGGCCCAACGCTAGAGGGGGGGTGAATAGCATTTAAAAAAAAAATCGCAAGAAATTAAAAACGAGAGCGTAAAAGTAAAGAGCGTAAGGAAGAAGCACACCGAATTTTATCCTGGTTCACCACAACGTGTGGCTAATCCAGCCTCCCGAGAGACTCTCTCGAGCTACACTAACTCCGTTAAGCTTAAGGGTGCTCAACAAACCGATACAACTTGAGAACTCGAGTCACACGAGCCTCAAACACCTTTGCTCGGAGATACCGCACTCCAAGACTTCTCACGAAGGAACAAGGAACTTCCTTTGAGTTTACAACAAGGGAATAACCTCCCTTAAAGTGTATGAAAACACTTAAACACTCAGGGATAAAGCTCTCACAAAGAGTAGATATGAGTGAACTAGTAAACGCTCAAGAACACGACAATTTCTTCAAGAATTGGCTCTCAAATAGCTAAGAAAAGTAGGAATGCTTATGCAATGAAAGAGTATTGAAATGTTTAAGAATTGTGTGTGAAAAGAGAGGATTTGGGTGCCATTTTATAGCCCAAAATGGGATAAATCCGTTGCTAGAATTTCCAACAGGATGAAGACAAATTTTTCAGGAACACGGGCTGATAGTCGATTGTCAAAGCATGATAATCGATTATCCAAAGTTTCCCTGTCCAAAAATTTAAAATTCTATCCGTTGGAGGACAACGGTAACCCAGATAATCGATTGTCCACACGTGATAATCGATTATCGGTCCTCTTAGAAGATTCTGGGTTTTGGCTACAAAGACTGATAATCGATTATTGCAAGATTATTGTGTGCTTCAGAACTTTGGAAGTTCAAAGCTGCAGGGGCTGATAGTCGATTGTCACTAAGGTGATAATCGATTATCACCCAGCTAAAGTCTAGCCAGCTGAAACCCGTTTTGAAAAACCGAGGTTCAAAAACGAAGTGTTTCCAAAAGTAAAAACCAGGTTTGGAAAATATTGTATATGGTATTAAATAGTGAAAACAAGACTTGTTTGGTAAAAACCAAGTCTCCAAGGTCGTATAATACGTACGTACGGTTTAGACCGTTTTTCACGTATTTGACCGATTGACCAAGATACAAAAGTGGTTTTTATAAAATAATTATTTGGAAACATTTTAAAAATGCTCAGAGGTAAAAACAGGGTTTAAAATATTGAAAACCACGGAGTTGGTTTGGGCGCCAAAAACCGAACGCCGAAAACCGAAAGCCGAACGCCGACTTAGGTGGTTTTGGTTCTGAGCAAGGACCAGGGATTTTTAACAATAAAAGAAGTCATCAAAAATGTTTGTTTTGATGCACAAAAAATGTTTTATGGTTTTGTAAAAATTGTTTTGACTTTTTGAGAACCGAGACTTGAATATAGTGTCGGTTTTGATCACAAAAGACCGACTCGACTAAGTCTTCAATTCTTGATCTTGTCCTTGAGTCTTTTAGGTCTTGTTCCAAGCCATTCTTCACGCCTTGAGTTATTCAACGAAACTCTTTATATCCACGGCGGTTTGGCAATTATCAAAACCTGTCAGAAATGAACACGATTTTAGTTTATCGTACAAAGTGTGTTCCAACACAGACAATGTGCTTGTTGTAAGTCTGAATAAATCTTCAAAGAGAAAGCAAGTGATATCTCCCTCCCCCAGTGCTGAGGAACCACAAGACCTTGGAATGGTCAATCTAGATGAAGAGGAAGTCTCTACACAAGGAGAACTTCAGAAGAAGAAGAAGAGAAGAATTTCCTCTCCCTCCACATCTGAAGATGTCAATCTGAAGACATCACAGCAGAATCATCCTTTGGACAGTCCTCAAAATCTTGATAAGGAAAGTCTTCAAGAACAAAGTCTTCCATCCTCTTCCACCCAACAGCTCTCTGATAAAAGATTGGATGAATTCAACCAAATGTATTCTGATTAGAGAGATTGGAAGGTTGGAAACTCAGAGGATCAGCTAAATGATTAGGACCAGTTTGAACATGAGAAAACCATCAAGAGATGCCTTGGACTGGCCACTGACTGCTCATGTGAACAACTCCTAAATGAAGATTGGATTTTCTGGAAACTAGTGAAGTCTGCAGTCGGAACACCTGTCAACTTTGTTGTATTTAGGTGCCCTAGCGGCAATCAAATACCTATGTAACTGTACACTTTATCATGAATGAAAGGCCTTGAAGTATGTTTTATATCTCGTGTAACATAACATAGCTTTAGTCCATAAACGATAGCGCTTCAGTAACATAGATGAGGACTACGATGTTCTGATTATGAGACTGTTACTTCTTGACGAAGGCTGTGTCTAGAATATCCCTAGTCGCACTTTATGATAATACGGACGTCATAACGTATCAAGACTAGTACGTACGAGATGAGATAGTTGCGTCTCATAGACTATAGGTATTGTGATATCTTAATCTGTACGTAGGTGCATATTATATTAATAATATGTGACTGGATTGACCCATCTTGAGAATACTGCATGGATCTACAGTAATGTGTTTATCAGTGTTCTCAAATCGACCTTGCTATAACTATCCTCAGACTTGAAGTTATTACATTCTCTAATATGTGGGGCCGTATGCTTTGATTCATAACTAATGCTATCTGAAATACTGGTAGACGTACAGTTATGCGTTGGGTATGCCGCTAAGCATATTTAGAGATGTGAATAACAGATACAGGATCTGTCCCTTCTACTATATAGAAGTATAATGTCAATGGGCCCACTGAATAGTAGGACTTGGGAAAGTGCATGGCCATGCCCAGATATGTCGCTATCTAGAGACTGATAAATATCTGATCCCTGCCAGTCTACTTGAGATTCAGTAACAGCTGATTTAACTATACAAGGATACACATCCCATGCCTTGTGTTAAATCATGACATTTAGGACAGAAGGATAATAGTTATAGAATGTCTTGTGTCGTAGAAGGTATTGATGAGATGAACGTCTTTTTCATAATCTGGGGATAATAATGTGTTGCTAGATACCGCTTATTATCTATGATATTAATTTTATTAATATCATTGCCAGTGTTATGGATACCTAAAGGGTCACACACTTAGGACTTGTAAGGGAGTAGTATACTACACTAGTGGTAGTAATATTAAATATATAGTTGTGATAATTTTATATATATATATGTATTTCGAAAAATACATAAGTATTTTAAAATTATATTTTGTTTGTGTCATTTTAATTATATGATAATTATATTTTTGACAAAACAAATTTATATATATATATATATATATATATATATATATATATATATATATATTACTTTTATTTTCATCATTTTAATTATATGATAATTATTGATGTCAAAATAAAATATGATATATTATAAATTGCTATGGCCGAAAATATCAAAGGGAAAATACAAGACATAAATTGATTTTCTACCTAATGATATATTTGATTTTATAATCAAATATTTGATTAACAAAAGTATGCTTGTCTTGTTGTGTTGGTTGGGACATTACACTAATCTCATTTTGTTTTTGTCCCTAAGCAATTTCCTAGCATTTTCTTAATACATTGTATTATATATAATGTGAGTATCCCTCCCCATTTTAAGTGTGTAATTTTCGGCCATCACAAAGAAGAGAGAAGAAAATTATATTTTGTGTTCAAAGTTATTTTTCTAAAGTGTTAGAAATATACACAAAATATTATAAACAAATATTTATAAGATAAATATTTTACTATATATTTATTACTCCCAAAGTAGTATTATTATAGTTTTTACTATCCTATATTAAACTTGCTAGCACAAGTTTAATCTTGGACTCCAGAGCAAGTTCGTGTGGATACGTTGGAGGCTTCATACGTTTGGCGCTACGTTCATCTCCTCAAAACCATCCCCGACCGTTCCTCCATTCTCCGTTTTCACCGTTAAGGTAAATTTCTTACTATAGCTAGTAATTTACGTAAGTTGTTCTTGGGTGGAATCGAGTTTTGGACTATAAATTTTGTTTTCGCTGCGTTATCCAAGCCTCGTTTCCCAACAGTGGTATCGGAGCCGGCTTACGAAGTTACTAGTTTAGTAGTTTTTACCGTTATTGTTTTTGTAGATTAGTCAATAAATTTTGGAGACAAAAAATTATCCCATTAAAAATATAATTAGGTGGCCATATTTAGATACTGGACCTAATATAATTTTGTTCAGTAATTTTCGGAATTACTGTTTGGGGTATTTTTATACTATTCTTATTAAGTAGTTTATGCGTAGAATACTTGTTATTTGTGCCATAAATACTTAATATTTATGAAAATTAGATTTTATATTTTCTGGGAAGTATTTGACATGTCAATATAACTCAGAAATTTTAAAATCGAGTTTTGGAATTAATTTCCTATTTTTCTATTTTTAAATTCGTTTATTGAATAGAAAATAGGAAAACTTATTTTTGACGATCAAAAATTAATTTTAATTCATAATAAGTTGTGACCAGAGATTTTAAGCTTGTATAAAAATTTTCATAATTTTTAAACACGTAAAAGTATTTATTTTGTATTTTTGAAGTAATTAGATTGGTACTATTCACTAGTCCGATTTTTAATTATTTTAAATTGCAAAATTAATATTTTAAATTCTAGAAAAATCATATTCTGGTTCTGGAACTTATTTTTGACTTGGAAAATAAATTTTGATATTTTTGGAATTTCGAAATATTTTTCACAATATAATTTCGGTTTTCTATCTTTGAAAAATGGTTTTCAAAATTTAAAATTTTATTCATTCTGGAATTTTAGGATTTCCAGATTAATAAAGTTTACTGGGAGTCTCCAATAATTATTTTCTAATTTAGAAAACATATATATATTTAATTCGAAATAAATGCCCTTTTTCGAATTTAAATATATATAAATACGGTAAATATAAAATATTTTATTTTCTGGAATTTAGAAAATCTAATTTCTAACATTCTGGAAATTTAAAGTATTTTATGATTTTAATTAAATTACTTGCTAGTTTAATTAATTTATTGTTGATAATTTATTCCGTGGAATAGAATAAACTAGGTCTAGGGCGAGCGCGGTTCGCCCGGTGTATGCTTTAATATATATGATGTGATGCATGTGATGCTTGTATGTATTATTGCATGGTGGATGATTGTGGCTTAGTTATATTTGTTGTAATTTTAAATACGGCCTGCGTGTCGTGCCTCATCTCTATACTCTAGATGTAATTATCTTCTTTACCTCAAATATTCTTTTCTCTCGAAAATTATAAGAAGACAAGAAGACGAAGTCCGTTCGTGATAGAGAATCCTAAGGAAGACGTGATGGGCCGGAGATAGAGATCTCTTGATCAAGGCGCTATCGTTTGTTTTTCTTTAGGAGCCACAATCATTTCACGTTTACTTATTATGCATGTGATGTATGATTGAATGTATGCATGTATGTGATTTTCGCTAGTGCATACGCGCGGTGTATGCCATAGGCAAGACTGCGTTATAAATCCCTCATAATTTTAAGTCTGTGCCACCCCGACGCCCCGTCACTCGTCAAACCCAATTTAGATCGGTAACGGACTCACCCAAGTGAGACGCCCCGTTTACGTTGGTTAGGCGCGAAACCCGTAACTAGGGTACTGACTCGCCCCGGGTTAGTCTTAACTAAGTCTTGGTCATAAGGATGAGAGACTTAGGGCACTGCGGTAGGATCAATAAATAAAATCAGATCATCCAACCAGAGTTGTAAATTGTTACAATTGGAATTTATTCCTACCAGAAATAATTTAACTGTAGGGCAAGATGCAAAGCACAACTATAGTTAAATGAAATATGGATCTGGCCCAATTAAGAATTTTATTTAAAAGAATCCACCGAACCAAGAGTTGTAATAACGATTGCAATTGGAATGAATTCCTACCTAAATAATTTAACTGTAGGGCAAGATGCAAAGCACAACTATAGTTAAATAAAATATGGATCTTGGCCCGCTAGGGTATTGTTCAAATAGAAACCCCAAGTCAATAGGTTCCGTACCTGAGGGTAGTTGACTTGTTAGAAATAGTGGGAGAGTATTTAATAAAGACCTATTAGATACTTAATTCATGATAATAACTATCTTCGCAAAATTCTGTAGATGGCAAACAACACAAACAACCTCGCCCTGCGTTCCATTCTGGATAAAGATAAATTGAACGGAACAAACTTTGTTGACTGGCAACGCAATCTCTGCATTGTTCTCCGCATGGATGAGAAAGAGTATGTGCTCGAAAAGCCCATTCCTCCTGCCCCTCCCGCTAACGCCCCGAAAGCGGTCAAAGATGCCTACGAGAAACACGTTAAGGATGACAACCAGGTTAGCTGTGTCATGCTGGCTACCATGATACCCGAGCTGCAAAAACAGCACGAGGACATGAAGGCCCACGAGATGATCGTGGCCTTGCGGCAGCTATACCAGGGGCAATCCAGGCATGAACGTTTTCTCGTGAGTAAGGCTCTCTTTAGTTCCAAGCTCTCTTCAGGGAACCCGGTCGGTCCGCACGTTCTCAAAATGATTGGTTACATAACCAATCTGGGGAAACTCGGGTTCTCCTTGCAGAAGGAGTTGGCAACGGACCTGATCTTGCAGTCGCTCCCTGAGCTGTATAAAGGTTTTGTCATGAACTACATGATGCATGATCTTGACAAACCCCTTCCGGAGCTTCTTAAAATGCTCCAGACTGCAGAGGAGAACCTTACTAAGGGCAAGGGTGCTTCCGTCCTTATGGTCCAAGGCGGAAAGGGGAAGCCGAAGAAAGGGATTAAGATTAAGGCTAGGACGGTCGGAAAGCCTAAATCGAAGTCCACTTCATCTGCAACCCAGAAACCCATAGGAGGAGTTGCAAAGGGCAAATGTCATCACTGTGGTAAGGCAGGCCACTGGAGAAGAAACTACAAGACATACCTCGCAACCAAGAAGAAGGAAGGTACGACCATTTCTTCTGAGGTGTATGTTATAGAAGTTAACATGTCTATATCTTCATCATGGGTACTAGATACTGGATGTGGGTCTCATATCTGTACTACCATGCAGGGACTGAAGCAGAGTAGACGGTTAGCTCGAGGCGAGATTGAACTCCGAGTCGGCAATGGTGCACATGTTGCAGCTTTGGCAATCGGAACTTATAGTTTAGTCTTGCCTAGTGGTCTAATGTTGGAATTAAACGATTGCTTGTACGTTCCTGCAATTAGCAGAAACATTATTTCTGTTTCATGTCTTGATAAGAGTGGTTTCATCATTTCTATTAAAGACAAGTCCCTTTCCGTTTACAGAAAGAATGTTTTCTATGCTAATGCCAACATGACCAATGGGTTATATGTCCTTGACTTGGACATGCCTGTCTATAACATATCAGCCAAGAGGAACAAACCGAACGGTTTGAACCAAACATACCTATGGCATTGTAGGTTAGGCCATATAAACGAGAAACGCATATCCAAGCTACATCGGTCGGGAATGCTGGAGTCATTTGATCTTGAATCATATGACACATGCGAATCTTGTTTATTGGGTAAGATGACCAAATCTCCTTTCACCGGACACGGTGAAAGAGCTGGTGATCTTCTGGCACTCATTCATAGTGATGTCTGCGGGCCTTTCAATACAACTGCACGAGGTGGTAGAGGAACATGAGCTAGAGGAACAAACTGTTGTACCTCAAAATGCTCAAGATACACAAGAACCCCGTAGGTCTAACCGGTTACGCACACAACCTGAAAGGTATGGATTCCTCCTAACCTTTGAGGGTGACGTAATGCTTATCGACCAGGATGAGCCGGAGACCTACCTCGAGGCAATAAGTTGTCCCGAGGCTGAGGAATGGCGTCAAGCCATGCAGTCCGAAATGGATTCCATGTACACCAACCAAGTATGGACTTTGGTTGATGCACCCGAAGGGATCAAACCCATTGGGTGCAAATGGGTCTTCAAAAAGAAGACTGACATGGATGGTAAGGTGCAAACCTTCAAGGCACGATTGGTAGCAAAAGGATATCGTCAAATACATGGTATCGACTATGACGAAACTTTTTCTCCAGTTGTCATGATTAAATCCATTCGGATCTTACTTGCTATCGCAGCATACCACGATTACGAAATCTGGCAGATGGACGTCAAAACGGCTTTCCTTAATGGAAACCTCCTTGAGGATGTCTTTATGACACAACCTGAAGGGTTTTGCGCTCCTGAAGAGTCTACCAAGGTATGAAAGTTGCAGCGATCAATCTACGGATTGAAGCAAGCCTCACGGAGTTGGAACATCCGCTTTCACGAAACTGTCATCGGCTTTGGTTTTGAAAGAAATTCGGATGAATCTTGTGTATACAAGAAGGTCAGTGGGAGTGCTGTAGTCTTCCTTGCTCTGTATGTTGATGACATACTGCTCATAGGAAACGATATTCCTACTTTAACCACCGTCAAAACGTGGTTGAGTAAGAGTTTCTCTATGAAGGACTTGGGAGATGCCAGTTATGCACTTGGCATAAGGATCTATAGAGATAGATCACGGAAGCTGTTAGGTTTCAGTCAAAGTACATACATAGACAAGGTCCTTGCTAGATTCAGCATGTCTGAGTCGAAACGAGGAAGTTTGCCTATGGCCCAAGGCACGAGTCTTTCCAAGACTCAGGGTGCTTCCACTCCGGAGGAAGTAGAACGCATGAGAAATGTTCCTTATGCGTCGGCCATTGGATCCATCATGTATGCGATGGTATGTACGAGACCTGATGTCGCCTTTGCTCTGAGTGTCACGAGTAGATACCAGTCCAATCCTGGCGAAAGCCATTGGACGGCTGTGAAGAACATCCTTAAATACTTCCGTAGGACTAAGGATGCCTTGCTGGTATATGGCGGAAAAGAAGAGCTCAGTATTGTTGGATATACTGATGCCAGCTTCCAAACTGATAGAGATGACTTCAAGTCACAGGCAGGGTATGTGTTTTGTTTGAATGGCGGAGCTGTTACCTGGAAGAGTTACAAGCAAGATACTACCGCTGATTCCACTACAGAAGCAGAGTACATGGCTGCAGCCGAGGCAGCCAAGGAAGGTGTGTGGCTCAAGAATTTTATTACTGAGCTTGGAGTGGTTCCTAGCATCAAGAACCCTATACCGTTGTTTGTGTCATTTTAATTATATGATAATTATATTTTTGACAAAACAAATTATATATATATATATATATATATATATATATATATATATATATATATATATATTACTTTTATTTTCATCATTTTAATTATATGATAATTATTGATGTCAAAATAAAATATGATATATTATAAATTGCTATGGCCGAAAATATCAAAGGGAAAATACAAGACATAAATTGATTTTCTACCTAATGATATATTTGATTTTATAATCAAATATTTGATTAACAAAAGTATGCTTGTCTTGTTGTGTTGGTTGGGACATTACACTAATCTCATTTTGTTTTTGTCCCTAAGCAATTTCCTAGCATTTTCTTAATACATTGTATTATATATAATGTGAGTATCCCTCCCCATTTTAGGTGTGTAATTTTCGGCCATCACAAAGAAGAGAGAAGAAAATTATATTTTGTGTTCAAAGTTATTTTTCTAAAGTGTTAGAAATATACACAAAATATTATAAACAAATATTTATAAGATAAATATTTTACTATATATTTATTACTCCCAAAGTAGTATTATTATAGTTTTTACTATCCTATATTAAACTTGCTAGCACAAGTTTAATCTTGGACTCCGGAGCAAGTTCGTGTGGATACGTTGGAGGCTTCATACGTTTGGCGCTACGTTCATCTCCTCAAAACCATCCCCGACCGTTCCTCCATTCTCCGTTTTCACCGTTAAGGTAAATTTCTTACTATAGCTAGTAATTTACGTAAGTTGTTCTTGGGTGGAATCGAGTTTTGGACTATAAATTTTGTTTTCGCTGCGTTATCCAAGCCTCGTTTCCCAACAAACTTCACAAACCTTTGAGGTTTATGATGAGGATCCTGCAGTCTACAAACCCATCTTCTCCAGTCTAGCAGAAAACCAAACTGAAGACATCACTGCAGATGCACAAGCAGACCTGGAAGCTGATGCTGAGGATTTCCAAGTTTTTCCAGAAACCTCCACTGCCTTTGAGACTGTCCTTGTTGAAATTGTCTAAGAGCATGTAGCCACACCCCAGCAAGGAGAACAGACTCAAGCAGCAACAGATGAAGAAGAACTTCTGCAATCCCTCCAATTTCAAGTTCAAGAGATCCTCACAACCACTTGTGAGATCTCCAATAAAACTGAACTTGAAATTCCGGAAAAGTCAGCAGAAAATCTGGAGAAGTCCACTTCTCTAGATGCTACAGAAAAAGAAGCTCAGGAAGAACCAGCAGTGGAAGCACAGAGAAGCTTTGAAGAAGCAGCAGGTGATGCTCAAATAGCCAGACTGGAAACCACTGAAACTCTAGTTGCTATTTTTGAGCAACAAACTGCTGATGTAGTAAGAGATCCACTCTCTCAGGAGATCTCAAACTACAGGGATGCAGAAACTGAGGAAGAGTAAGTGAAGACTTTGAAGATTAATGAAGAAGATGCTGAACAAGGAAAAGAAGTTGAATCTCTCCCTCTACAACATTATCACAGGGTGCCTTCTTCCACTCAGGTAACAAACTTCCATTTTCACAACTCTTCCACATCTACTCTTCCGGATGAGATGCCGGAATCCTGGACCAGGAAGGTTCAAGGGCTGGTTGAATCAGCCCTGGAGTCTCAATGTAACACCCCAACCCGCGTAACCCAAACCCGTGAGATAGCGGACCGGTGTGCCACTGGATTGGTATCCGAATATACAACATTTTCAAAACAATTTTAAACAAACGTTCTTTCAATACATATAAAAATCCATCGGAGTAATTTAAAATAATGCGGAAGCCTTTTTAAAGTCAAACAACTTGGGATCTTGCCCGAAAACGTAATAAGCATTAAAGTTAATTAAATAAAGCATAATCAACAGATTAAAGAGACAGCCACGCCATCGTACATCTCCTCCTCAATGCCCTCTGGGATCAGCTCTAGGTTCATCTGTCTGATCACCTACGGACAGCAAAAAGGAAAACAACGCTATCCGCTCAGCATTGACGCTGAGTGGCACTCCATTGTAGCACAAGAATAAACATAATAATTCAACAATTGAGATCGTGCATATGTTTATCCTTTTGATAAAAATCAATTCAACTTTAAATTCGGTTCTTTAGACGGTTGACCAACAGTCAACTTATTTTCTTTCTTTTCAAAACGATTTAGGTGTTACGGGTTTCTCATTAACTCTTTGACCACCGGTCAAACCAATTTAGACTTTCACCAAAGTCAAACCACTTAACATTTAATGCCTTTGACGGAGATAGCCTCAATCCGTAATACCGAAGATAGCCTCAATTCGGTGGAGGTAGGATCCCTCGGGTGATAGCCTCAAACCCAAGATCACAGACCCTCGTGCGCACGTCTTAACCTCACTGACCAGGCCCTGCAGCCGCCTGAGCAATGGCCAGTTTCTATGTTCGACATAATAAACCAATTGACCTTAATCACCGATTAGAATTAATTAATTAACTTAACTAATTCATTAAAGTCTTGGATTTAACCATTCGGTCAAACCTACGTCAACAGAATATCCAGTCAAAGCCTAAGTCAAACGTGACCTAACCCGAGTCAAAGTCAAACCTGTTCAGTCCATTCACAATCCTCAACAATTCAATTCAAATAATCAATTTAATTTAATTAACCAATTTAGCCAAATTATAGCATAAACACATATAACGATCCAAACCATTAAATCTATTCTAAATGCTATTAACTTCATAGTACGGACCTGGATTTCGCCGAAATCGAATCGATAGCTCGAACGGAAGACAAATCAACGAAATCAAACGAACGGGTCAAATTGAGTCAAAATACAAAATCGACCAATCAATCCGGCGTGGAGGTTAATCTGCCGGCGATATCAATCCGGGGTAGCGGCTGGATGCGGCGACGGTGACAGACGCCGGCGACAGTGGCGTAGCGGCAGCTCGACGGCGATGAGAAGCGACTGGCGGCGCTGCAATTCGACGGCGAGGAAGACCGACGCTGGCAGTGGAAGCGACGACCGGCACAACGACGAGGTGAACCGTCGTCGGCGGCGCTGATGCTGACGGCGGACCTCTGGCGAAGGAAGCAGCGGTGGCGATTGGCTGGGGAAGGGCGACCGGCGCTGAGCGGCGTCTGGCTCAGGCGACGCCGGCGTGGTCGAACGGCAGGGAGGATGACCGGCGAAGAACGGCGTCTGGCGGCTGCAAGTCGACGGCGATGATGGCGGACGCCGGTAGGGGAGGCGACGTCTAGTGGCGAGGCGTGGCGGCGCTGGACTCGACGGTGAGCGACGGACGACCGACGAAGGAAAAGCTGCGGCTGTTGAAGATGAAGAAGAAAGAAGAAGAAGAAGAAGAAGAAGAAGAAGAAGAAGAGGAAGGAGAAGAAGAAGAACGAAAGAAGAAGGAAGAGATAAGGATCGTGTGGCTGAAATAGTTTAGGTTTTAATTAATGATCCCATTCCTAAAAGGATTGGGCTTCGGACCCAAAATACCTGATTAAATGGTCATAACATGAGCTCCATAACTCCGATTCGCGAGCCGTCTGAACCGACGCGATTACAAAGATATTTCCTACGAGATCACATAAAAGTTGGGCTTAGAATCCAAATTATAATTTTAACCCCTTTTTAGGCCCAATTCGTAATCAATTGCTCTAACAATTTAATTAATTCTTTTGGGCCAGATTTCGGGGCGTTACATTTCTCCCCCCCTTAAAAAGAATTTCGTCCTCGAAATTACCTGAGTCATTGGTCGTCGAAGAGATGAGGGTACTGAGTTCGCATAGATTCTTCGGTCTCCCAGGTTGCTTCTTCCACCGCATGATTACGCCAAAGTACCTTTACCAAAGGTATGGTCTTATTTCTTAGTACTTTAGTTTCGCGCGTCAAGATCTTGACAGGCTCTTCTTCGTAAGAAAAACTCTCGTCGAGGGTTACAGCATTGGTCGGCAACACATGAGTCGGATCTGAACGGTATCTACGTAGCATGGAGACATGAAATACGTCGTGAATCCTGTTCAACTCTGGTGGCAACTCTAACCTGTAAGCAACAGGTCCTATTCGCTCCAGAATGCGGTAGGGTCCAATGAATCTAGGGCTAAGCTTCCCTTTCTTCCCGAACCGTAGGACCTTCTTCCAAGGTGAAACCTTCAAGAATACCATGTCACCAACATTGTACTCTATGTCTCGTCTCTTTAAGTCTGCATAAGATTTCTGTCTGTCCGAAGCAGTGCGAAGTCGGTCTCTGATCACACGAACCTTCTCCTCGGTGTCCTGCACAATATCTGGTCCCTCGAGCTTACGCTCGCTAAGCTCTGTCCAACAAATCGGGGTTCGGCACTTTCTGCCGTAGAGTGCCTCATACGGAGCCATCTGAATACTCGCCTGGTAACTGTTATTATAGGCAAACTCCATCAACGGCAAGTAACACTCCCAATCTTCTCCAAAGTCGATCACACAAGCTCGCATCATATCCTCGACAATCTGTATCACCCTCTCAGACTGGCCATCGGTCTGAGGGTGAAATGTCGTACTAAGGTTCAAAGCTGTGCCAAAAGCCTTCTGAAGTCCTCTCCAGAACATCGAAGTGAACCGGGGATCTCTATCAGATATGATTGACAGCAGTGCACCGTGCAAACGAACTATCTCTCTAACGTATAAGTCTGCCAATTTGTCCAAGGAAGAGTCACGTCTGACGGGTAGAAAATGAGCGGACTTTGTCAACCTGTCAACAATGACCCAGATGGCGTCATTCTTTCGTGAAGATCGTGGCAATCCGATCACAAAGCCCTGGAGTCTCAATGTAACACCCCAACCCGCGTAACCCAAACCCGTGAGATAGCGGACCGGTGTGCCACTGGATTGGTATCCGAATATACAACATTTTCAAAACAATTTTAAACAAACGTTCTTTCAATTTATATAAAAATCCATCGGAGTAATTTAAAATAATGCGGAAGCCTTTTTAAAGTCAAACAACTTGGGATCTTGCCCGAAAACGTAATAAGCATTAAAGTTAATTAAATAAAGCATAGTCAACAGATTAAAGAGACAGCCACGCCATCGTACATCTCCTCCTCAATGCCCTCTAGGATCGGCTCTAGGTTCATCTGTCTGATCACCTACGGACAGCAAAAAGGAAAACAACGCTATCCGCTCAGCATTGACGCTGAGTGGCACTCCATTGTAGCACAAGAATAAACATAATAATTCAACAATTGAGATCGTGCATATGTTTATCCTTTTGATAAAAATCAATTCAACTTTAAATTCGGTTCTTTAGACGGTTGACCAACAGTCAACTTATTTTCTTTCTTTTCAAAACGATTTAGGTGTTACGGGTTTCTCATTAACTCTTTGACCACCGGTCAAACCAATTTAGACTTTCACCAAAGTCAAACCACTTAACATTTAATGCCTATGACGGAGATAGCCTCAATCCGTAATACCGAAGATAGCCTCAATTCGGTGGAGGTAGGATCCCTCGGGCGATAGCCTCAAACCCAAGATCACAGACCCTCGTGCGCACGTCTTAACCTCACTGACCAGGCCCTGCAGCCGCCCGAGCAATGGCCAGTTTCTATGTTCGACATAATAAACTAATTGACCTTAATCACCGATTAGAATTAATTAATTAACTTAACTAATTCATTAAAGTCTTGGATTTAACCATTCGGTCAAACCTACGTCGACAGAATATCCAGTCAAAGCCTAAGTCAAATGTGACCTAACCCGAGTCAAAGTCAAACCTGTTCAGTCCATTCACAATACTCAACAATTCAATTCAAATAATCAATTTAATTCAATTAACCAATTTAGCCAAATTATAGCATAAACACATATAACGATCCAAACCATTAAATCTATTCTAAATGCTATTAACTTCATAGTACGGACCTGGATTTCGCCGAAATCGAATCGATAGCTCGAACGGAAGACAAATCAACGAAATCAAACGAACGGGTCAAATTGAGTCAAAATACGAAATCGACCAATCAATCCGGCGTGGAGGTTAATCTGCCGGCGATATCAATCCGGGGCAGCGGCTGGATGCGGCGACAGTGGCGTAGCGGCAGCTCGACGGCGATGAGCAGCGACTGGCGGCGCTGCAATTCGACGGCGAGGAAGACCGACGCTGGCAGTGGAGGCGACGACCGGCAGAACGACGAGGTGAACCGTCGTCGGCGGCGCTGATGCTAACGGCGGACCTCTGGCGAAGGAAGCAGCGGCGGCGATTGGCTGGGGAAGGGCGACCGGCGCTGAGCGGCGTCTGGCTCAGGCGACGCCGACGTGGTCGAACGGCAGGGAGGATGACCGGCGAAGAACGGCGTCTGGCGGCTGCAAGTCGACGGCGATGATGGCGGACGCCGGTAGGGGAGGCGACGTCTAGTGGCGAGGCGTGGCGGCGCTGGACTCGACGGTGAGCGACGGACGACCGACGAAGGAAAAGTTGTGGCTGTTGAAGACGAAGAAGAAAGAAGAAGAAGAAGAAGAAGAAGAAGAAGAAGAAGAAGAAGAAGAAGAAGAAGAAGAAGAAGAAGAAGAAGAAGAAGAAGAAGAAGAAGAAGAAGAAGAAGAAGAAGAAGAAGAAGAAGAAGAAGAAGAAGAGGAAGGAGAAGAAGAAGAACGAAAGAAGAAGGAAGAGATAAGGATCGTGTGGCTGAAATAGTTTAGGTTTTAATTAATGATCCCATTCCTAAAAGGATTGGGCTTCGAACCCAAAATACCTGATTAAATGGTCATAACATGAGCTCCATAACTCCGATTCGCGAGCCGTCTGAACTGACGCGATCACAAAGATATTTCCTACGAGATGACATAAAAGTTGGGCTTAGAATCCAAATTATAATTTTAACCCCTTTTTAGGCCCAATTCGTAATCAATTGCTTTAACAATTTAATTAATTCTTTTGGGCCAGATTTCGGGGCGTTACACTCAAAAAGCCTCATTTAGGGAAGAGTTAGATAAGGTAGAAGTGAGACATAACCAGATTCTGGAGAAGACTAAAGAGAAGTATAGCTCAAATCTCAAAGAAATAAACCAAACTGTTAACAAGACTCTTGAGATCATTTCTCTGTTGAGTAACTCATTGAGCAATACCATGATGACCTATGCCTCTCATTGCCATCTTCAACTCAAAGAAGCTATGGAGATCAAATAGAAGATTGCCACTGTCACCATCAGTCTTCAGAAACAGATGTCACTTCTACAAATGGACATCAGGTCAGCTTTGGCAGAATCATCAGCAAACCAAGTGGTAACTCAAGATTATCTGAAGGTTCTTGCTGAGAATCAGAAGCAGGCATTCAAGCTTTTCAAGCACTTTGGAACCTTCACTGCCAAACACAAGCTGGATGTGATTGTCCAATACAAGAAT
Organism: Cuscuta australis; assembly: GCA_003260385.1. Taxonomy (NCBI): domain Eukaryota; kingdom Viridiplantae; phylum Streptophyta; class Magnoliopsida; order Solanales; family Convolvulaceae; genus Cuscuta; species Cuscuta australis. The sequence goes on from NQVE01000105.1 coordinate 608,877, forward strand.
TTACCTGAAATTCCAAGTCTTCCTATCCAAGCAAATCAAGGAGAGCTTGGGTACATTCCAACACATTTGAATATGACTGAACTAATATTGGAAGCCTAGCAGAGCAACCCGGAGAAGTCAGCACAACATCTGTCAAACAATGAATTTGACGGAACAGAAGCCTTAGGAACCATTGCCTCACACTTCACAAATGAGGCTGAGCAAAAGGAGAGATATGAAAATCTGAAGCACAGAAAGGCTGAATGTGGAGTGATGCAAGGCATTGGTGAGTCTGCCGAATCCTCCAGACGCAAGAGAAGTTGAAGGTTCTTTTCATCAAAGCAGGGGGAAGTCTAGATACACTAATTGTGTTTTGAAGAAAACACCTTCTTGTTTAAACATTTCCTTTTGTTTAAACACTCTTTTGTTAAATCTCTTAAAATTATGCTTGAATATTTTCTTTAAGATTAAGCTTTGACATTATGCGTGCATACATTCAGGGGGAATGTAAATCCAGGGGGAACTTGACTGTTTTTAGCTAATATCTGTTTTTGGTAATGAACTACTGATGAACTCTAAGAAATGGAAGACGGATACCTCAGATTTTTGTCCTAGAGATGGTGACCTCCGATTCAGGTATTCTACAAAATCTGCCTTCTTAAATTGAGTTTTAATCTTTAGTTCATTTCCACTCTTGCTCTAACGAACAGGTCCTTAGGATTTTTTTTAATGTATATGACTTTAGAAAATTAGTACCACTTTTCTCTTAAAAATGAAGTTTATATTTTTTTGGTACTACCTTGTCCTAATTAGAAATTAGATTTTTAGGGAATGAAAAATTATATATTTCATTTTGGGACTTGAGAACCCAATAGGAATAATTTCCCTTTAGTGCATAAATTTTTTTGGGCCATTCTTTTGGGCTTAGCCAAACCAAAACAGTTACTTTTTCAAACCAAACAAAACTGGTTTCATTTGAAACAGTTTCAATTCATTGGTAACCGGTAAAAGATTCTTTCAACATTTCAAAATTCAACTTCTTAGGAGTTGAAACGCATTTACTCTCACCGTTCCAATCACCCACTTAATGGAACCCGTGAACCTCCCCTTCCTATCTACTCCTCTTATTTAAACTGAGCCAATCTAATCCATTCCTATCACAAACAATTCTCACAATATGAAAAGTCTTCAAACTCACTGTCTGAGAAAAACACCAAGAAAAATATCCTATATGGAGAAATTTTTCTTCCTCACCCTCATAGACGGCAATGGAGAAAGCCTGGTGGGAAGAAAAGATATTCAAGGTTTGTGGTGGGAATCTCGGCAGTAGAGAAGGTGTATGGTGGGAATCTCGCATAGTTTTGCATCTCGCCACACATCTTCTCTGGAATAACACCTTCCCCTTCTCTCTTTTTTGTTCTTCAAATTTCTTTTTAATTTTTTTTATCTTGTCCTACTTTCATCTCCTCCCTCTTCCCCTTTTCCCACTTCTCCTCCCTCTCTTTTTTTTGCAGTTGTAATGCAAGCCTCTCTCTCTTCCCCGGCTTGTCTAAAAAAAATTTTAAAGCGTTATCTTTCCCCTTCTGTTTTCAAAACTTTTTCTTCCCTAGTCACCATTTTTTTGTTTTTGCATATTTATCCTTTAAATTCTTTTTAAATTTTGTTTTTCCCTTCATCTTTAAAAACCCTTTTTTATCTCCCTTTCACAATCTCTTCTCTTTCCCAAAACCTTTTCTTGTCCTTTCTGTCTTTTTCATGCCTTTCACAATGTAACGCCCCAAAATATATCCTAGAATTATTAATGAATAATTATTCAAGTAGTCAAATTATTTTGATTAATAATAATAATAATAATAATTGTTATTGGGCTTTGGGCCGAAATGAAATATGTTTTAATATTCAATATCAAAATCTAGATAAGTCTCATAGAGATAAATCCAATATGTTGACTTATTGTGTGACCATACTTGGGAACCTGAGTACAAACCCAAATCAAGGATAAATGAAGAATTTGTTTGTGATGTAAACTTTGAAAAGATTTATTGAAATAAATAATGAGAATAAATAATATGAATGAAATGTAAAAACCTTTCTGAATAAAGGTCAACAAAATCAATTTTGACTCTGTCAAAGTCAACCACCTAAAAATATGATGTCGGAAAAAGTAGAACGAATAAATATAAAAATTATATCGTTGGATAGAGTTTAATTGTACAATCGCAACGGTGCAAACAGATTTCAATTCGGAGAAACTTTGACCAAAAAGTGTTCCCCGACTCGACCAAATTAGTCCCAATCAGGGACTTACGTTTGCAGCCCGAAGAAAATCGCCGCTCCCTCCACTGAGACGCCACAACAGTAGCAGAGGGAGTCATCAACCATGTCTTCATTCCATTACTCCCTCCTATTTAAACCCCTCCAAACTTCACCATTTCTTCACCATTTTCCTTCAAATAAACTCTGAGAGAAAGCTGTGAGTGTGGAGAACGAAGTTGTGCTGTCAATTTGGTGTGAAGTCGCCGGAGCAAGCTACAATCGTCGCCGGATGTTTCGCCGGAAAATTCTCAAAACCTTCGATAAGCTTCGAGGTAAGCCCGTAGATATATCTAGTGACTAGAATCTTCATATAGATCGTTTCTACGTTTATAAACGGTCGTTTGGTTGAGTTTTGTGTTTGACATGCTTGAAGAACCAAGAATCATAAAGCATGAAATTGATGTTAAAACTATGAATGAATGATGCCAAAATGATCTATGAACCTTGGAGAACATCTCTATATAGTTTCGTTGAAGTTCGGTAACTAAAAACGGTATTTTTGAAATTGGACCCGAACGAAGAAGAAGATGAACAGTAACCAAAACCAGACTGTCTGGATCGATCCAATGGCCTGGATCAATCCTCTGGGACTATTTTCTCTACATATGGATGGATCCAAAGGGCTGGATCGATCCCCCGAATTTCTAATCCGAAAATTTGTTTGAAAATGTTATTTTTGAGCTCTAAAATCCTATTTTTGATACGAATTGATTATGATCATTATAAAAATGATTTTTCACATTAAAAGAAATATTTTTAACAAATAAAATATTATGTGATGCATGACGGTAAGTTAGGGTGTTAACACCCGAAGCTAGATCGCTAATTGTTATTGATTATTATATTGATTGATGATTATGGTAATGATTATTGATTGATAATTATGATGATTAAATCTTAATAAATATTCTGACTAAAAATGATAATTGTGAATGATTAAATCATAATGAATATATTGATGATTGTGAAAATAATATGTATTGTCAAGGGTATCTAGAAGACCTCTAAGATATACCCATATTAATGTTGATTTGAAAGGTATCTAGAAGAACTCTAAGATATACCCATATTAATGTTGATTTGAAAGGTATCTAGAAGAACTCTAAGATATACCCATATTAATGATGATTTGAAAGGTATCTAGAAGACCTCTAAGATATACCTATTTAAGTTAGGCCTTGCGGGTATGAACCCCGGTGGCTAGGGTTAAAATGTACGTACGGGATCCAAGAACCAAACTTGAGTAGCTACTCGTTTGGGGTACCACCCACCCAACAGTGAACACTACGGGATATTTATTGATAATATCATTGCAACACAAAATACAACTTGAATTACAAGAGGAATGTTACAAATGCAATTCTAAGTCTAGTCTTCCAGGATTCACAAACTCATCGTAACTAACCCTGGTCCCGGGAAAGCTTTAGCAAACTCTAACTTGTCTAAAAGCTCACCAACAAAGAAAGAAGAAATGAAAAGTTTCCTCTGACTCAAAGACATGAAGTTCTGCCTCACTGCATCGTCTAGAAATTTGATTAGGTTATTGAAATAACCGTCAATGTTCAAGACACCAATGGGTCTATTGTGTAACCCTTCAAAAGCCCACGAGATCAAGGTGAACAAACCTTCCATAGTGTCAACTCCTCCGGGAAGAACGATGAAAGCTTCCACAGCATGATTCATCTCAAAATATTTGTAGTAATTGTTGGAAACTGTGTGCTCTACGCCATATGTAGGTCCGTAGACCCGTCGTGTTGCTATGTACCCATGAATGAAACCTCTAACGAGACCACCATTGGTAAAGACTGTTGAAGCAACAGCTCCTTGTAGGCCAACATTGCCTCCTCCATAAGCAAGACTAATTCTTCGCCTTATCAATTCTCTTCCTAAATCTACCGCAGTAGCCATAAACTTTGGATTTCTACCAAGAGAATGACTGCCAAGTAGACAAACGAATCTTATGGTGTAAGGAAGTGTTCGAGAAGTTCCTTCCATAATGTGAGAATGTGAGATACTCTTCCCATAATCGTGATATATATAGTCTCTGAAACCTGACCATTGATAGAAAAGTAATTATCACCAGCCAAAATACGTACAGAAAAGTGAATTTATTCAACTATCTACACACGAAAGTGTACTCATCAATACTGTAGTCTACTGACAATGTGATATGTTGAGACCAATGAATAGTTAGATTTACTGTCCTGAAATATGTCCAAATCCGAGACGAAAAGTCAAAATGGCTATTCCTAAGACAACGACCTATTGAGTAACTTCGAAAGAGTGAAACATTGAAGGATGAAAACCTACGATTAGTAACGATAATTCACAAACGTTATCTTTGTATCTTCTGATTCATACCCTTGAAATACTCAAACTTATTGTGTTGATCACACTCTTGAAACATCCCACTTGACCAATCTTGAAAAGATTGAATTCCATTACTAGTATCAAGATATTGAACCATGAGAAATTTGTCTTAACTCACAATGTAATCCCCAAGATGCTTTTTGATACCGATATTTGAATTGTCTTAACTCACAATGTAATCCCCAAGATGCTTTTTGATACCGATATTTGAAAACTATACCCTTGGAATACGTGACTTGATCACAATAGTAAAAAAATACCCTGACTTAAACATTATGTTAAACCTCTCTTTGTGCACTACAAAACGAACAATACAATCAAGCTATCTCTGAGGATTATTATCAATGATATTGTTAGAATCCTAGCAAGGAAATGTATGTGCGACAACCAGAGAAGAAATGATGTCACAAGAACAGGCTGAATCATTCAAGTGAAGATTCCGAACCTATATGCGATGTTGGTGTAAGAACTAGTAAACATTCCCCACTCTATGAATTCATGAATTGAATCACGTACTGAAGATATTATCTTCTTCACTCGAAATGTGATCAACCATAGTGTTCCATCAAACCCGTCATTATCATGAACGTATCTAGATATATTCCAAAATTGATGAAGAAGGTTGAATACGACAAGACGTACATGAAACGCTACTCGAATGTCATCACCCATGAATACAAAGACTTATTAACGATAATGAGAGCTACCATGAAGTGAATGAAGAAATATTCCGATGTAAATCGATGATCAATCGACAGTACTTCCTCGTAAATGATGACAAATTCCATATCTTGAGAATCTTGGACCACTAAAAGCCATTGATGTACTTACGAAATTATTGTTGAACTATGTGAACGAGATGAATATGACTTAAGTAACTTGAGAAAGTTACACTATGACGTATGAATTATATAACCTTCAAATGCTCCACTACATCTATCGCGGACTTGAAACTGCAAAGGCTACTAAAGGACTTTCAATCGAAGAAAGAATATTGTTAATCGACATTGTACAATTGAGAATCGTGAATGAACGAAGTGATGTGCAAATATGTTAAGTATGCTCTAGAATATGATGTTATACCCTGCAAAGAACTCTTGGTTATGGATGTTGAATCTGAACGGGAACCTGCAAAAAGGATCGTTGGATACCTTGATTAATCTAAGATTATTAACCTCTTGCAGAAAGAACAAGTCTGATAACATTGATAGTTTGCGAATACTTATCTGTATGGATAATGACAAAATTATGGTTTAACCAAATAAACATGTCACGGTCATGATTAAGTATGATCACTACGGAATTTTTAACATTAAGCCTTAGAAGAATTTCGAGGACGAAATTCTTTTTAAGGGGGGAAGAAATGTAACGCCCCAAAATATACTCTAGAATTATTAATGAATAATTATTCAAGTAATCAAATTATTTTGATTAATAATAATAGTAATAATAATTGTTATTGGGATTTTGGCCGAAATGAAATATGTTTTAATATTCAATATCAAAATTTGGATAAGTCTCATAGAGATAAATCCAATATGTTGACTTATTGTGTGACCTTACTTGGGAACCTGAGTACAGACCCAAATCAAGGATAAATGAAGAATTTGTTTGTGATGTAAACTTTGAAAAGATTTATTGAAATAAATCATGAGAATAAATAATATGAATGAAATGTAAAAACCTTTCTGAATAAAGGTCAACAAAATCAATTTTGACTCTGTCAAAGTCAACCACCTAAAAATATGATGTCGGAAAAAGTAGAACGAATAAATATAAAAATTATATCGTTGGATAGAGTTTAATTGTACAATCGCAACGGTGCAAACGGATTTCAATTCGGAGAAAGTTGGACCAAAAATTGTTCCCCGACTGGACCAAATTAGTCCCAATCAGGGACTTACGTTTGCAGCCCAAAGAAATCGCCGCTCCCTCCACTGAGACGCCACAACAGTAGCAGAGGGAGTCATCAACCATGTCTTCATTCCATTACTCCCTCCTATTTAAACCCCTCCAAACTTCACCATTTCTTCACCATTTTCCTTTAAATAAACTCTGAGAGAAAGCTGTGAGTGTGGAGAACGAAGTTGTGCTGTCAATTTGGTGTGAAGTCGCCGGAGCAAGCTACAATCGTCGCCGGATGTTTCGCCGGAAAATTCTCAAAACCTTCGATAAGCTTCGAGGTAAGCCCGTAGATATATCTAGTGACTAGAATCTTCATATAGATCGTTTCTACGTTTATAAACGGTCGTTTGGTTGAGTTTTGTGTTTGACATGCTTGAAGAACCAAGAATCATAAAGCATGAAATTGATGTTAAAACTATGAATGAATGATGCCAAAATGATCTATGAACCTTGGAGAACATCTCTATATAGTTTCGTTGAAGTTCGGTAACTAAAAACGGTATTTTTGAAATTGGACCCGAACGAAGAAGAAGATGAACAGTAACCAAAACCAGACTGTCTGGATCGATCCAATGGCCTGGATCAATCCTCTGGGACTATTTTCTCTACATATGGATGGATCCAAAGGGCTGGATCGATCCCCCGAATTTCTAATCCGAAAATTTGTTTGAAAATGTTATTTTTGAGCTCTAAAATCCTATTTTTGATACGAATTGATTATGATCATTATAAAAATGATTTTTCACATTAAAAGAAATATTTTTAACAAATAAAATATTATGTGATGCATGACGGTAAGTTAGGGTGTTAACACCCGAAGCTAGATCGCTAATTGTTATTGATTATTATATTGATTGATGATTATGGTAATGATTATTGATTGATAATTATGATGATTAAATCTTAATAAATATTCTGACTAAAAATGATAATTGTGAATGATTAAATCATAATGAATATATTGATGATTGTGAAAATAATATGTATTGTCAAGGGTATCTAGAAGACCTCTAAGATATACCCATATTAATGTTGATTTGAAAGGTATCTAGAAGAACTCTAAGATATACCCATATTAATGTTGATTTGAAAGGTATCTAGAAGAACTCTAAGATATACCCATATTAATGATGATTTGAAAGGTATCTAGAAGACCTCTAAGATATACCTATTTAAGTTAGGCCTTGCGGGTATGAACCCCGGTGGCTAGGGTTAAAATGTACGTACGGGATCCAAGAACCAAACTTGAGTAGCTACTCGTTTGGGGGTACCACCCACCCAACAGTGAACACTACGGGATATTTATTGATAATATCATTGCAACACAAAATACAACTTGAATTACAAGAGGAATGTTACAAATGCAATTCTAAGTCTAGTCTTCCAGGATTCACAAACTCATCGTAACTAACCCCTGGTCCCGGGAAAGCTTTAGCAAACTCTAACTTGTCTAAAAGCTCACCAACAAAGAAAGAAGAAATGAAAAGTTTCCTCTGACTCAAAGACATGAAGTTCTGCCTCACTGCATCGTCTAGAAATTTGATTAGGTTATTGAAATAACCGTCAATGTTCAAGACACCAATGGGTCTATTGTGTAACCCTTCAAAAGCCCACGAGATCAAGGTGAACAAACCTTCCATAGTGTCAACTCCTCCGGGAAGAACGATGAAAGCTTCCACAGCATGATTCATCTCAAAATATTTGTAGTAATTGTTGGAAACTGTGTGCTCTACGCCATATGTAGGTCCGTAGACCCGTCGTGTTGCTATGTACCCATGAATGAAACCTCTAACGAGACCACCATTGGTAAAGACTGTTGAAGCAACAGCTCCTTGTAGGCCAACATTGCCTCCTCCATAAGCAAGACTAATTCTTCGCCTTATCAATTCTCTTCCTAAATCTACCGCAGTAGCCATAAACTTTGGATTTCTACCAAGAGAATGACTGCCAAGTAGACAAACGAATCTTATGGTGTAAGGAAGTGTTCGAGAAGTTCCTTCCATAATGTGAGAATGTGAGATACTCTTCCCATAATCGTGATATATATAGTCTCTGAAACCTGACCATTGATAGAAAAGTAATTATCACCAGCCAAAATACGTACAGAAAAGTGAATTTATTCAACTATCTACACACGAAAGTGTACTCATCAATACTGTAGTCTACTGACAATGTGATATGTTGAGACCAATGAATAGTTAGATTTACTGTCCTGAAATATGTCCAAATCCGAGACGAAAAGTCAAAATGGCTATTCCTAAGACAACGACCTATTGAGTAACTTCGAAAGAGTGAAACATTGAAGGATGAAAACCTACGATTAGTAACGATAATTCACAAACGTTATCTTTGTATCTTCTGATTCATACCCTTGAAATACTCAAACTTATTGTGTTGATCACAGTCTTGAAACATCCCACTTGACCAATCTTGAAAAGATTGAATTCCATTACTAGTATCAAGATATTGAACCATGAGAAATTTGTCTTAACTCACAATGTAATCCCCAAGATGCTTTTTGATACCGATATTTGAATTGTCTTAACTCACAATGTAATCCCCAAGATGCTTTTTGATACCGATATTTGAAAACTATACCCTTGGAATACGTGACTTGATCACAATAGTAAAAAAATACCCTGACTTAAACATTATGTTAAACCTCTCTTTGTGCACTACAAAACGAACAATACAATCAAGCTATCTCTGAGGATTATTATCAATGATATTGTTAGAATCCTAGCAAGGAAATGTATGTGCGACAACCAGAGAAGAAATGATGTCACAAGAACAGGCTGAATCATTCAAGTGAAGATTCCGAACCTATATGCGATGTTGGTGTAAGAACTAGTAAACATTCCCCACTCTATGAATTCATGAATTGAATCACGTACTGAAGATATTATCTTCTTCACTCGAAATGTGATCAACCATAGTGTTCCATCAAACCCGTCATTATCATGAACGTATCTAGATATATTCCAAAATTGATGAAGAAGGTTGAATACGACAAGACGTACATGAAACGCTACTCGAATGTCATCACCCATGAATACAAAGACTTATTAACGATAATGAGAGCTACCATGAAGTGAATGAAGAAATATTCCGATGTAAATCGATGATCAATCGACAGTACTTCCTCGTAAATGATGACAAATTCCATATCTTGAGAATCTTGGACCACTAAAAGCCATTGATGTACTTACGAAATTATTGTTGAACTATGTGAACGAGATGAATATGACTTAAGTAACTTGAGAAAGTTACACTATGACGTATGAATTATATAACCTTCAAATGCTCCACTACATCTATCGCGGACTTGAAACTGCAAAGGCTACTAAAGGACTTTCAATCGAAGAAAGAATATTGTTAATCGACATTGTACAATTGAGAATCGTGAATGAACGAAGTGATGTGCAAATATGTCAAGTATGCTCTAGAATATGATGTTATACCCTGCAAAGAACTCTTGGTTATGGATGTTGAATCTGAACGGGAACCTGCAAAAAGGATCGTTGGATACCTTGATTAATCTAAGATTATTAACCTCTTGCAGAAAGAACAAGTCTGATAACATTGATAGTTTGCGAATACTTATCTGTATGGATAATGACAAAATTATGGTTTAACCAAATAAACATGTCACGGTCATGATTAAGTATGATCACTACGGAATTTTTAACATTAAGCCTTAGAAGAATTTCGAGGACGAAATTCTTTTTAAGGGGGAAGAAATGTAACGCCCCAAAATATACTCTAGAATTATTAATGAATAATTATTCAAGTAATCAAATTATTTTGATTAATAATAATAGTAATAATAATTGTTATTGGGATTTTGGCCGAAATGAAATATGTTTTAATATTCAATATCAAAATTTGGATAAGTCTCATAGAGATAAATCCAATATGTTGACTTATTGTGTGACCTTACTTGGGAACCTGAGTACAGACCCAAATCAAGGATAAATGAAGAATTTGTTTGTGATGTAAACTTTGAAAAGATTTATTGAAATAAATCATGAGAATAAATAATATGAATGAAATGTAAAAACCTTTCTGAATAAAGGTCAACAAAATCAATTTTGACTCTGTCAAAGTCAACCACCTAAAAATATGATGTCGGAAAAAGTAGAACGAATAAATATAAAAATTATATCGTTGGATAGAGTTTAATTGTACAATCGCAACGGTGCAAACGGATTTCAATTCGGAGAAAGTTGGACCAAAAATTGTTCCCCGACTGGACCAAATTAGTCCCAATCAGGGACTTACGTTTGCAGCCCGAAGAAAATCGCCGCTCCCTCCACTGAGACGCCACAACAGTAGCAGAGGGAGTCATCAACCATGTCTTCATTCCATTACTCCCTCCTATTTAAACCCCTCCAAACTTCACCATTTCTTCACCATTTTCCTTCAAATAAACTCTGAGAGAAAGCTGTGAGTGTGGAGAACGAAGTTGTGCTGTCAATTTGGTGTGAAGTCGCCGGAGCAAGCTACAATCGTCGCCGGATGTTTCGCCGGAAAATTCTCAAAACCTTCGATAAGCTTCGAGGTAAGCCCGTAGATATATCTAGTGACTAGAATCTTCATATAGATCGTTTCTACGTTTATAAACGGTCGTTTGGTTGAGTTTTGTGTTTGACATGCTTGAAGAACCAAGAATCAAAGCATGAAATTGATGTTAAAACTATGAATGAATGATGCCAAAATGATCTATGAACCTTGGAGAACATCTCTATATAGTTTCGTTGAAGTTCGGTAACTAAAAACGGTATTTTTGAAATTGGACCCGAACGAAGAAGAAGATGAACAGTAACCAAAACCAGACTGTCTGGATCGATCCAATGGCCTGGATCAATCCTCTGGGACTATTTTCTCTACATATGGATGGATCCAAAGGGCTGGATCGATCCCCCGAATTTCTAATCCGAAAATTTGTTTGAAAATGTTATTTTTGAGCTCTAAAATCCTATTTTTGATACGAATTGATTATGATCATTATAAAAATGATTTTTCACATTAAAAGAAATATTTTTAACAAATAAAATATTATGTGATGCATGACGGTAAGTTAGGGTGTTAACACCCGAAGCTAGATCGCTAATTGTTATTGATTATTATATTGATTGATGATTATGGTAATGATTATTGATTGATAATTATGATGATTAAATCTTAATAAATATTCTGACTAAAAATGATAATTGTGAATGATTAAATCATAATGAATATATTGATGATTGTGAAAATAATATGTATTGTCAAGGGTATCTAGAAGACCTCTAAGATATACCCATATTAATGTTGATTTGAAAGGTATCTAGAAGAACTCTAAGATATACCCATATTAATGTTGATTTGAAAGGTATCTAGAAGAACTCTAAGATATACCCATATTAATGATGATTTGAAAGGTATCTAGAAGACCTCTAAGATATACCTATTTAAGTTAGGCCTTGCGGGTATGAACCCCGGTGGCTAGGGTTAAAATGTACGTACGGGATCCAAGAACCAAACTTGAGTAGCTACTCGTTTGGGGGTACCACCCACCCAACAGTGAACACTACGGGATATTTATTGATAATATCATTGCAACACAAAATACAACTTGAATTACAAGAGGAATGTTACAAATGCAATTCTAAGTCTAGTCTTCCAGGATTCACAAACTCATCGTAACTAACCCCTGGTCCCGGGAAAGCTTTAGCAAACTCTAACTTGTCTAAAAGCTCACCAACAAAGAAAGAAGAAATGAAAAGTTTCCTCTGACTCAAAGACATGAAGTTCTGCCTCACTGCATCGTCTAGAAATTTGATTAGGTTATTGAAATAACCGTCAATGTTCAAGACACCAATGGGTCTATTGTGTAACCCTTCAAAAGCCACGAGATCAAGGTGAACAAACCTTCCATAGTGTCAACTCCTCCGGGAAGAACGATGAAAGCTTCCACAGCATGATTCATCTCAAAATATTTGTAGTAATTGTTGGAAACTGTGTGCTCTACGCCATATGTAGGTCCGTAGACCCGTCGTGTTGCTATGTACCCATGAATGAAACCTCTAACGAGACCACCATTGGTAAAGACTGTTGAAGCAACAGCTCCTTGTAGGCCAACATTGCCTCCTCCATAAGCAAGACTAATTCTTCGCCTTATCAATTCTCTTCCTAAATCTACCGCAGTAGCCATAAACTTTGGATTTCTACCAAGAGAATGACTGCCAAGTAGACAAACGAATCTTATGGTGTAAGGAAGTGTTCGAGAAGTTCCTTCCATAATGTGAGAATGTGAGATACTCTTCCCATAATCGTGATATATATAGTCTCTGAAACCTGACCATTGATAGAAAAGTAATTATCACCAGCCAAAATACGTACAGAAAAGTGAATTTATTCAACTATCTACACACGAAAGTGTACTCATCAATACTGTAGTCTACTGACAATGTGATATGTTGAGACCAATGAATAGTTAGATTTACTGTCCTGAAATATGTCCAAATCCGAGACGAAAAGTCAAAATGGCTATTCCTAAGACAACGACCTATTGAGTAACTTCGAAAGAGTGAAACATTGAAGGATGAAAACCTACGATTAGTAACGATAATTCACAAACGTTATCTTTGTATCTTCTGATTCATACCCTTGAAATACTCAAACTTATTGTGTTGATCACACTCTTGAAACATCCCACTTGACCAATCTTGAAAAGATTGAATTCCATTACTAGTATCAAGATATTGAACCATGAGAAATTTGTCTTAACTCACAATGTAATCCCCAAGATGCTTTTTGATACCGATATTTGAATTGTCTTAACTCACAATGTAATCCCCAAGATGCTTTTTGATACCGATATTTGAAAACTATACCCTTGGAATACGTGACTTGATCACAATAGTAAAAAAATACCCTGACTTAAACATTATGTTAAACCTCTCTTTGTGCACTACAAAACGAACAATACAATCAAGCTATCTCTGAGGATTACTATCAATGATATTGTTAGAATCCTAGCAAGGAAATGTATGTGCGACAACCAGAGAAGAAATGATGTCACAAGAACAGGCTGAATCATTCAAGTGAAGATTCCGAACCTATATGCGATGTTGGTGTAAGAACTAGTAAACATTCCCCACTCTATGAATTCATGAATTGAATCACGGACTGAAGATATTATCTTCTTCACTCGAAATGTGATCAACCATAGTGTTCCATCAAACCCGTCATTATCATGAACGTATCTAGATATATTCCAAAATTGATGAAGAAGGTTGAATACGACAAGACGTACATGAAACGCTCCTCGAACGTCATCACCCATGAATACAAAGACTTATTAACGATAATGAGAGCTACCATGAAGTGAATGAAGAAATATTCCGATGTAAATCGATGATCAATCGACAGTACTTCCTCGTAAATGATGACAAATTCCATATCTTGAGAATCTTGGACCACTAAAAGCCATTGATGTACTTACGAAATTATTGTTGAACTATGTGAACGAGATGAATATGACTTAAGTAACTTGAGAAAGTTACACTATGACGTATGAATTATATAACCTTCAAATGCTCCACTACATCTATCGCGGACTTGAAACTGCAAAGGCTACTAAAGGACTTTCAATCGAAGAAAGAATATTGTTAATCGACATTGTACAATTGAGAATCGTGAATGAACGAAGTGATGTGCAAATATGTCAAGTATGCTCTAGAATATGATGTTATACCCTGCAAAGAACTCTTGGTTATGGATGTTGAATCTGAACGGGAACCTGCAAAAAGGATCGTTGGATACCTTGATTAATCTAAGATTATTAACCTCTTGCAGAAAGAACAAGTCTGATAACATTGATAGTTTGCGAATACTTATCTGTATGGATAATGACAAAATTATGGTTTAACCAAATAAACATGTCACGGTCATGATTAAGTATGATCACTACGGAATTTTTAACATTAAGCCTTAGAAGAATTTCGAGGACGAAATTCTTTTTAAGGGGGGAAGAAATGTAACGCCCCAAAATATACTCTAGAGTTATTAATGAATAATTATTCAAGTAATCAAATTATTTTGATTAATAATAATAATAATAATAATTGTTATTGGGATTTGGGCCGAAATGAAATATGTTTTAATATTCAATATCAAAATTTGGATAAGTCTCATAGAGATAAATCCAATATGTTGACTTATTGTGTGACCTTACTTGGGAACCTGAGTACAGACCCAAATCAAGGATAAATGAAGAATTTGTTTGTGATGTAAACTTTGAAAAGATTTATTGAAATAAATCATGAGAATAAATAATATGAATGAAATGTAAAAACCTTTCTGAATAAAGGTCAACAAAATCAATTTTGACTCTGTCAAAGTCAACCACCTAAAAATATGATGTCGGAAAAAGTAGAACGAATAAATATAAAAATTATATCGTTGGATAGAGTTTAATTGTACAATCGCAACGGTGCAAACGGATTTCAATTCGGAGAAAGTTGGACCAAAAATTGTTCCCCGACTGGACCAAATTAGTCCCAATCAGGGACTTACGTTTGCAGCCCAAAGAAATCGCCGCTCCCTCCACTGAGACGCCACAACAGTAGCAGAGGGAGTCATCAACCATGTCTTCATTCCATTACTCCCTCCTATTTAAACCCCTCCAAACTTCACCATTTCTTCACCATTTTCCTTTAAATAAACTCTGAGAGAAAGCTGTGAGTGTGGAGAACGAAGTTGTGCTGTCAATTTGGTGTGAAGTCACCGGAGCAAGCTACAATCCTCGCCGGATGTTTCGCCGGAAAATTCTCAAAACCTTCGATAAGCTTCGAGGTAAGGCCGTAGATATATCTAGTGACTAGAATGTTCATATAGATCGTTTCTACGTTCATAAACGGTCGTTTGGTTGAGTTTTGTGTTTGACATGCTTGAAGAACCAAGAATCATAAACCATGAAATTGATGTTAAAACTATGAATTAATGATGCCAAAATGATCTATGAACCTTGGAGAACATCTCTATATAGTTTCGTTGAAGTTCGGTAACTAAAAACGGTATTTTCAAAATTGGACCCGAACGAAGAAGAAGATGAACAGTAACCAAAACCAGACTGTCTGGATCGATCCAATGGCCTGGATCGATCCTCTGGGACTATTTTCTCTACATATGGATGGATCCAGAGGGCTGGATCGATCCCCCGAATTTCTAATCCGAAAATTTGTTTGAAAATGTTATTTTTGAGCTCTAAAATCCTATTTTTGATACCAATTGATTATGATCATTATAAAAATGATTTTTCACATTAAAAGAAATATTTTTAACAAATAAAATGTTATGTGATGCATGACGGTAAGTTAGGTTGTTAACACCCGAAGCTAGATCGCTAATTGTTATTGATTATTATATTGATTGATGATTATGGTAATGATTATTGATTGATAATTATGATGATTAAATCTTAATAAATATTCTGACTAAAAATGATAATTGTGAATGATTAAATCATAATGAATATATTGATGATTGTGAAAATAATATGTATTGTCAAGGGTATCTAGAAGACCTCTAAGATATACCCATATTAATGTTGATTTGAAAGGTATCTAGAAGAACTCTAAGATATACCCATATTAATGTTGATTTGAAAGGTATCTAGAAAAACTCTAAGATATACCCATATTAATGATGATTTGAAAGGTATCTAGAAGTCCTCTAAGATATACCTATTTAAGTTAGGCCTTGCGGGTATGAACCCCGGTGGCTAGGGTTAAAATGTACGTACGGGATCCAAGAACCAAACTTGAGTACCTACTCGTTTGGGGGTACCACCCACCCAACAGTGAACACTACGCTGTCGGTTTTTGGTTGGCCTTAAGTGAAGGTAAGTTTAAGATTTTCAAAACCCTTTTATCTTAAACTAGGCCTAGCTTAAGGATTATTTAGGAATATTTTATACTGGAATAGAGTTTAATTATTTAAACTAGGATTCGTGTAAGGGTTGACAAATATTAAAGTGATTGGCCTTAGGCTAAGAATAGTTTAAGGATTTTGTTCAATGTTGAATATTGAATATTGAATATTAATAAATATTGAATGATGAATATTGAATTGAATATTGCAATTATTATGAATGACTAGGTGAACATTGAATGTGAATATAAATGTTGAATAATAAATAATTTTAAATAATTATTGATTATCTGAATTGAATATTATGTGCATGATATCAAATGATTTGATTATGAATTTAGATTCAGTTTATATGGATGTTCGATGCATTAGATATGGTTACTCAGCTTCAACGCTGAGCGTGTAGTATGTTTTATTTGCTACACGCAGGTTATTAGAAAGAATGAAGTAACGTGGTCCTGGAGGCAGACGGAGGCGAGATTGTCGGAATGGATGTGATGGTTTTGAATTAAAGAACATAATAAATGATGTTGTAATTATGATTTGGTAAAGCTTCCGCAATATTGAAAACTCCGTACTGTTTATATTATGAAAAATATTATTATGATAAATAAAAGTGTTTGAAATGTTTTAAATTTTTACGATTACCAAGTTAATACTTTAGTCCGAAAGGGGCTACAGACCTGGACGGATTTGGGTGTTACACACAACCCCTCCTCTCCTCCCTTTCGAAAAACAATTTTCTTTGTTTTCATTTTCTTTGTTTTTGGAGAGATGTTGCTTCCAAGATCTCAATGTCCACTTTGGATGTTAGGATCCATCAAACACCAAATGTCATCTAAACCTTCATGCAAAATTAGCTGAAGATGAAAGCAGCAAATGGCAGAAATATCACAAATCTCAAGACAAGACTTGGTTTAGGAATGGTTGTAATTTGAATTGTATTTTGTTTAAGAGTTTTTGTTAACAAGCTGTATATTATGTGAAACTAAAAGAAAGTTATAAAATTAGTTCACAGTACAGCGACCGGAACTCTTAAACACTGGTTTGTCATCATCAAAAAAGGGGAAATTGTTGGGAAAAATTATAGATTTTGATGATGATGTATTTAGATTGTAATAGGGACTTTAGGTCACCCCCAATACTCAATGTAATTTTCTTTTTAGAAATATTGTTAAAATAGAGTTCTTGAGATTTCTAATAAAACTTGTGATATTTCATTCTTTGGTTTGATGTCAATCTTTGAAAACTCAATCAAATTCAGTGATATGGAAATTAGAATTCTTGCTCAAAAATGTCAGAGAAAAGTAAGGAATTCTCAAAGCAGTTGGTTACTTTGAAGATTCTCAAATCCGGAATACTCTATGATACCCGGACGTCTCGCCACAACCCGCTAAAGTCTAAGTCATCCGGATCGGAAGACTAGCGCGGATTTCTTTCTCACTCGGAAGTCTAAGAATGACTAATCCGGAACTGTCAGCTAAAGAACCAGATGTCTCAAGGAGAACCGAAACTCTCAGAAGCAGACTAGTGAGAAAAGACTTAGAAAAATATCTAAGTCATGAATGAAGAAACTCTACCCGTTGGTAAGGGAAAATCAATTTCTTGATTTTCAACGGCTAGATTGAGGATAATTAAGCTTATTCAAGAACAAATGACTTGAAGACAAAGTCTAGACCTCTCAAATTGAAGTGCTCGCCCAGAATTCCTAAACAAACACAAGAAGACAAAATGAGTACTCCACTCAATAAAGAGCTACAGTCCAGAATTCTTGAACAACAGCTAGAGGACGGACTTTGTGAAAAAGGAATCATTCTTCAAACATTTGGGTATGTCCAAACACCCATTCCAATGAAGAATCCTCAATCTCACTCTTCGTTCAAATTGAAGCCAGCAAATGCAACGGATAGTCTATTCCCTTCAACGGATAGATTATCCATCCAACCTATATATAGCTCTCATGGAAGACTGAAGAAGATAAGATAGCAACCGGAATAACAACGACGAGCATAGCAAAGTACAACCAAAGCTATCGCATTCACAGTTAGCCAAAAAGCTTGATAAGGAGAGATTTCTAAACTTCTTATCCAAAAGCAAACTCCTCCTCCTTCCAAAGAGCTATAGTGTAAACACTTGAAGGTTTCCTTGCCTCAAGTACCACACCACGTTGAAGGATACAACTTTTAATCAAACTGCTTGATTAAAACGGGGTACATCAAATGTTTTACAAGTTGATCTTGCAAGTCCTATTGTTCGGATCTTTCAGTTGTTGAAGAAGCGTGACCTTCGAAGGAACAACAAAGCCAGCACGAGTGCAGTAGCAATATTGGCTTTACGAAGATATACCATACAGAAATTCACACAAGTGTAATTGTTGGTTCATTATTCAACAACCAACTACATAGTGGATTTTGGGGACGTAGAAGGATTACCCCACCTTCGAATCTCGTTAAAGTTTGCGTGTCTCGCTCTTTTATCTTTACTTATACTTGCACTTATATTAACTGTGAAACTAACTCATCCATATTGATTACTGCTCCAATAACCCACCAACTTCCGCACACAATCTAACTTCACAAGAACTTTAGATTAACACTCATTTTCACGTTTTCAAAAGAAACGAAAAAGTTTTTAAATTTGTAACAAAGTCTATTCACCCCCCCCTCCTCTAGACTTTGTATCTCACCATTTAGGGGACCACCATTAATGAAGAAGATGCTAAAGAAGGAGAGGAAGCTGAATCTCCCCCACTTCAATTCTATCACAGCTTACCTCCATCCACTCAGGTAACACTTCCACTTTTACAGCTCCTCCTTATCTACTCTTCTGGATGAGATACTGGAATCCTTGACCCGGAAAGTTCAAGGGCTGGTTGAATATGCCCTACAGTCTCAGAAAGCCTCATTCAGGGAAGAGTTAGATAAAATTGAAGAAAGGCATAACTAGATTCTGGAGAAAACTGAAGAGAGATACAACTCAAACCTCAAAGAGATAAGCCACACTATCAACAAGACTCTTGAGATCATCTCTCTTCTGAGTAGTTCATTAAGAACTATTATGATGTCCTATGCCTCAGACTCCCACCTTCAACTCAAAGAGGTAATGGAGATCAAACAACAGCTTGCCACTGTCACCACAAATCTATAGAAGCAAATGGCATTTCTACAGATGGACATCAGATCAGCTCTGGAAGTATCTTCAGCAAACTAGGTGGTTACTCAAGATTATCTGAAGGTTCTTGCTGAAAATCAAAAGGAAGTGTTCCGGCTCTTCAAGCACTTTGCAACCTTCACTGCCAAACACAAGTTGGATTTTGTTGTCCATTACAAGAATCTCCCTGAAATTCCAAAGCTTCCAATCCAAGCCAATCAAGGAGAACTTGGATACATTCCAACCCACCTGAAGATGACTGATCTACTCCTGGAAGTCCAGCAGAGCAATCCGGAGCTCTCAGCACAACATCTTTCAAACAAGAAATTTGACGGGATGAAAGCCTTAGGAACAATTGCCTCACACATCACAAATGAGGTTTAGCAAAAAGAAAGATATGACAATCTGAAGCGCATAAGGACTGAATGTGGAGTTATTCAAGGCATTGGTGAGTCTGTCGAATCCTCCAGACGCAAGAGGAGTTGAAGCTCTTTCTCATCAAAAAAGAGGGAGGTCTTGAAACATTTTGTTTGTTTTGATGAAAACACCTTTCTTGCTTAAACATTCTTTTGATTAAATCTCTCAATTATGCTTGAACATATTTCCCTTGAATATAAGTTTTTAGATTTATTATTGTGTGCTTACATTCAGGGGGAACTTACATTCAGGGGGAATGTAATTTACAGGGAAGTTAGTTTAACTTAAACATAACTATTTTTGGCTAATAATTGTTTCTAATAATGAACTACTGACAAAACTCTCTAAGCATGGAAGACGGAAATCTCATTTGTTGTACTAGAGTTGGAGATCTCCGATTCAGGTACTCCACAAAATCTGCCTTCTTAAATTGAGTATCAATCTTTAGTTCACTTTCTTTCTTGCTCTAAAGAACTGGTCCATAAGATTTTTAAATGTGCAAGACTTTGGAAAAATTAGTACCACTTTTATTTCAAGAATGAATTTTATATATTTTCTTTTGGTACTACCTCGTTCTAATTAGTACTTAGAACTTTAGGGAATGAAAAATGATAGATTTTTATTTTGGGGCTTGAGAACCCAATAGGAATAATTTCCCTTTAGTGCATAGATTTTTTTGGGTCATTCTTATGGGCTTAGCCAAAATAAAACTGTTTCCTTTTCAAACTAAACATAACTGGTTTCATTTGAAACGGTTTCGGTCCATTGGTAACTGGTAAAGAATCTTTCAACGCTCCAAAATTCAACTTATCTTGGAAGTTGAAATTCATTTACTTTTACTGTTCCAACCAACCTTTTAATGGAACCCGTGAACCACCCCTCTTCTCTTCTCCTCCTATTTAAACCGAGCCAATCCATATCCAGTCCTATCACAAATAATCCTCACAATATGAAAAGTCTTCAAACTCTCTGCCTGAGAAAAACACCTAGAAAAATATCTTCAATAGAGAAAATTTTCTTCCTCACCCTCATAGACGGCAATGGAGAAAGCCTGGTGGGAAGAAAAGATTCTCAAGGTCTATGGTGGGAATCTCGGTAGTAAAGAAGGTCTATGGTGAGAATCTCGCATTTTTTGCATCTCGCCATATACCTTCTCAGGAACAACTCTCTCCCCTTTTCTCTGTTTTTCTCTTCAAATTTTTTATTAATTTTTTTTCTCTCGGCCTACTTTCATCTCTCCCCCTCCTCTTCTAATTCTTTATTTTTCAAATATTTCTTTTAAGTCTCCACTTCTCCTCCCTCCTCACCCTTTTCCAACTTCTCCAATGCTCTCTCTCCTCCCTGTCTTGTCTAAGACTTCTTAGCAAGCGTTTTCTTTCCCCTTCTTTTGTTCTATTTTTTTCTTTTTCTTCCCTAATCACCATATTTCTTCTTTAAATTCTTTTTTACAGCCATATTTTTTAAAAATTTCTTTTTAATTTTTTTTCTTTTCGTATTTAAAAACCCTTCTTTTATCTTCTTTCACAATCTCTTCTCTCTCCCAAAACCTTTTCTTGTTCTTTCTGTCTTTTTCTTTCCTTTCACCACCTCTCCTCTTTCCTTTTAAAACAATTTTCCTGATTTTTATTTTTCCTTTCTTTGTTTTTGGAGAGATATTGTTCCTAAGGTCTCAATGTCCACTTTGGATGTTGAGATCCATCAAACATAATGCCATCTGAATTTTCAAGCAAAATCAGCTGAAGATGAAAGCAACCAAAATGGCAGAAATATCACAAATCTCAAGACAAGACTTGATTTAGGAGCTGTTGTAATTTGAATTGAATTTAGTTTAAGAGTTTTTGTTAACCAACTGTATTTTATGAGAAACTAAAAGAATGTTTTAAAATTAGTTCTGAGTACAGCGACCGGAACTCTTAAACACTTGTTTGTCATCATCAAAAAGGGGGAAATTGTTGGGAAAAATTATAGATTTTGATGATGATGTATTTAGATTGTAATAGGGACTTTAGGTCACCCCCAATATTCAATGTAATTTTCTTTTTACAGATATTGTTAAAACTGAGTTCTTGAAGACTTAACAAACTCAGTGATATCAAATTTGGAACTCTCGCTTGGAAATGTCAGAGACAAGTGATGAATTCTCAAAGCAGTTGTTTACTTCGGAATTCTCAAAACCGGAATGCTCATTGATACCCGGAAGTCTCACTTTAACCCGCTGAAGGCTAAGTCATCCGAATCGGAAGACTAGCGCGGATCTCTTTCTCACTCGGAAGTCTAAGAATGACTAATCCGGAACTGTCAGCTAAGAACCGGATGTCTCAAGGAAGACCAGAACTCTCAGAAGCGGACAAGTGAGAAAAGACTTAGAAACTTATCTAAGTCATGAACGAAGAAATTCTACTCGTTGGTAAGGAAAAATCAATTTCTTTATTTTCAACGGCTAGATTGAGGATAATTAAGCTGATTCAAGAACAAATGACATGAACACAAAGTCTGGACTTCTTGAATTGAAGAGCTCGCCCTGAATTCTTGAACAAACACAAAAAGACAAAAATGAGTACTCCACTCAATAAAGAGCTATAGTCCAGATTTCTTTAACAACAGCTAGAAGACGAATTTTGTGGAAAAGGAATCCCTCTTCAAACCACTGGGTACACTACTACAAAAACGACCAAATAATCACAACATTTGCATCGATCCGCGAAACAAAAGATTTAAATGAAAAACAAATTTGCGTATCGGTAAGCATTTGAATCGGTTAAACGTAATAACCGATTCAAATAACCATTTGAATCGGTTATTACGTTTAACCAATTCAAATGATGTTAAGCATTTGCATCGGTTAAACGTAATAACCGATTCAAATAACCATTTGCATAAGTTATTACGTTTAACCGATGCAAAAAACCTTGTTTAAACATGCTCCATAACCTCCAATTCATTATCCTTACCCGATTTTGAAAACAAAACCCTCCTTCATCATCATAACTCATTCGCTCTGTGCTCCGTCGCCGTCGTCGTGTCATTCTCATTCGTCGTCCTCCTCCATTTCGCCGTCACCGCTGTTCCCCCTCCTCATCGTCCTCCACTTCACCGTCGTCCTCCACTGCCGCCACCACCCTCGTCGTCCTCCCTATCCTCGCTGTTCCCACTCCTCGTCGTCCTCCCTGTCCTCCCTGTTGCCAACCGCAACCGGAGCCCTCTCCCGCCGTCACCTCTCGTCGCCGTCGCCCTAGCCCTCGCCGTGCCTTCGTCGCCTTCTTTAAGGTATTTTTTTTATTTTTTGAACTTTAAATATTTAATTATACTATTATTTTTTATTTATTTTTGCATTAGGTTAATATTTAATTTACTATATATTTGAATTGCTTTTGTGTTTATGTTTAAGTTGAAATGTGACATTGTGATATAGATTGCATTTGAAATGTAGATTGTTTAATTACTTTTTGTTTGATTCTACATGATATGAGATGTTATAATATAAAAATAACATATATTGACCGACCTAGTTACCCATTTAAAATTTACTCATTAGGAGTAAATTTTAAATAGTTCCCAGTTTGGAGCTGTTCTTGAAATGCTTCTCTCACTTAGGTAGTGAGTGTATTTCCTTCTCTTTGTTCTGTCATTTTTTGGTTTGACATTTCCTAAATGTGTTCTTTGAGTGCATATGTAATTACGTTATATCGTGCACTTGAAGAACCATTGGGAAATGCTGCCGAAATTTTGATAGGTCAAAGAAAATGAAATACATTTACTAGTGAGGGTGGCATTTCAAGAATGGGTTAGGATGGTGTAAAGGACCATTTGTATGCTGAAGAAGTGCTGCGGGATAATGAAGAAGTCTTTCCAGACCATCATAAGAAATAAAATATTGTGTTGCCTGCATTTCTTATATGTTTGTGTGTATATATAAAATTAGTACGTGTTAATAATTTTGTCGTGCATTGTTTTGCATGTATCAATCATTTGCCATTCTTTCTTGCTTAGCAATTCATATGATGGATAGAAGTTGGATTCTTTTGTCGCGTACATCACCTAAGTTTAGTTCTGTTTTGGAAGAGTTTATTCGTTTCGCAGAGAAACATTCAAAAGAAGGAAAAACGCTATATTGTCCTTGTAACTCATGTCACAACCATTTTATGGTTGATTGCGTTAAAGATATAAGATTACATGTGTATCGCAAGGGTTTTGACCCAACATACCTACGATGGAAATGGCATGGAGAGTTAAAAAATCCTTGCAGCTCTAGCTATACTCATAATGAACAAGTCGAGGATGATAGCTAAGACATCCACAATCTTGAGGTTGAAATAGAAGATGAGTTAGGGGCCACTCAAGATGTTCCTCTTGATCAAGTCGTCATTAATGAAGAGCGTAATATGTATGAGAGTTTAGTAGGAAGCTCAAAACGCCCATTGTATCCTGGTTGTACAAAGTTTGCATGTTTGAAAGGGGTTTTGGAATTATTCAATTTAAAAGTAGAAAATGGGTGGAGTGACAAAAGTTTCACGTCTTTATTAATTTTGTTGGGTGAACTTCTTCCAGAGGGACACGAATTGCCATCGTCCACTTATGAGGCGAAGAAAATGATGTCTCCAATGGGTGAGGGCTACAAGAAGATACATGCTTGTGTTAATGATTGCATTTTATATCGAAATGAGTTCGAGGATCTCAACGAAGTCCCAAGTGTTTTGCTCCAAGATACAAGGAGTCAATCAAAATGACTCATAACAAGGACAATATGAAAAAAACAAAAAAGATTCCGTTTAAGGTTTTGTGGTACCTTCCAATAATACCAAGGTTCAAGCGTTTGTTTGCTTCGATAAAGGACGCTAAGAATCTAGTGTGGCACACAGAGCAGCGAAAAGATAATGGCACCCTGCATCATTCTGCTGATGCCTCACAGTGGAAGACGATTGACTACACGTTTCCAGAGTTTGGGAACGAGGGGAGAAACCTTCGATTGGGATTGTGTACAGACGGTGTTAGAATAAGTTCCCTTCAATAGAGGGGGGTGAATAGTGAGGCACGAGAATGTTTATAAATTTTCGCGGAATAAAAATCGTAGGGATAAAGTAAAGAGCGGAATAAAAAAGCGTAAGGAAAGAACACACTAATTTTACCCTGGTTCACCATAACGTGTGGCTAGTCTAGCCTCCCGAGAGACTCTCTCGAGCTACACTACTTCCGTTAGCTTACGGGTGCTTAACAAACCGTTACAACGTGAGAACTCGAGTCCCACGAGCCTCAATACACTTGCTCGTAGATACCACACTCCAAGACTTCAACCCGAAGGAATATGCCCTTCCTTCGTACAACCAAGGGAACAAACCTCCCTTAAAGTGTTCACAACACTTAACCACTCAAGAACAAAAACTCTCTTAAAGAGTAGAATATGAGTAAACTAATTTAGATCAAGAACACACTCAATTCCTCATGAAATGGCTCTAAAAAGCTATGTAAAAAGTTTATGGAATGATGCAATGTAAAGCTATGAAAAGTGTGAGGAATAGTTGTGAAAAGTAGACCCAAAAGACCCTTATTTATACCCAAAAATGATGTGTAATGGATGGGAGTTGATTTGGGTTTAATGGCATGATTTTTGGAAATTAAATAAAAGTGGATCTGTAGGAAATTAGCCTACCCAGCGATGTATGGAACTACCCATCGCTGGTAAGCCATTTTTCCTTCAGTTTTAAAGACAACGGTCACCTACCCATGGATGGGTAAGAGCTTCCCATCGCTGGGTGGGAGGTTTACTTTCAAACAAGGAAAGAATCAGCCTTAAATGCCTTACAACGGTCATGCCTTCCCATGGATGGGTAATATCCTCCCATGGCTGGGAAGTCACTTACCCATGGATGGGTAATATCTCCCATCGCTGGATGGCATGGTTCTGGAATCCCAGATCACTTACCCATGGATGGGTGATATCTACCATCGCTAGGTAGATGGCTAGGCCAAAACCATGGCCTAGCCGACCAGCGCTGAAACCTGACTGAAAAATGCAAAGTTCTCCAAAGTAAAAACTAAGTGTTTAAAACACTTATTTAATGTATTTTATGTAGAAACCAAGTATAAAAACTTAAAAACCACTTCATTATGGTAAAAACCACGGCTAGCCAAGTTTATGCCGTTTCGCATGGTTTTTGCCAAACGACCAAAAACGAGAGGTGGTTTTTGAACTGTTTTTATTGGAGAACCATTTGGATATTTCCAGAAGTAAAAACCAATCATAAAATATTAAAAACGACTTGATTGATTTGGACGCCAAAAACCAACGCCGATAACCAGCGCCAAATGCCGATAACGAACGCCGAAAAACAAAGGTTATGGTTTTTGAAAACTAATGATTTAGAAAACCTTTAAATGTGTCCAGAAGCATAAAACAAAGATAAAAACCCAAAAACCATTTGGTTAAAATGAATGCCAATAACCAATGCCGAAAACCGTACGCCATAGCCGAATGCCGATAATCGATGGTTATGGTTTTGGTTAAGCAAGAACCATGGGTTTTAGAAACTTAAAAACCATTTATGAAAACACTGATTTGATGCATGAAAAACATATTTTGTTTTGAGCCATAACGTAGAGAAATTGAATGAGCTTGTTACAATAAAAACCTAAGTCTTTAGAAAACGTCTTCAAAGCGCCAATGTCGCCATCTTTAGCAACGTCAATGCCTTTATTGTGCTTTTTGTTTCTTCAAAGAACTTTTTCTATCTCTTTGAATCTTTTCATTTTGTTCCATGTTCCTGACGGTTTGTCAATATCAAAACCTAAACGGAAACAAACATTGTCATTAGCAAAATGTCAAAGTGAAATTTTTTTCCAACAATTTCCCCCTTTTTGATAATGACAAACTAAGGAGGGGATATTCAGGCCAAGTTGGGTTTTCAAATAGAGAGGAATGGTAATTCCCCCTACGTCTTTGAAAACAAGAT
Source organism: Cuscuta australis (assembly GCA_003260385.1). Classification (NCBI taxonomy): domain Eukaryota; kingdom Viridiplantae; phylum Streptophyta; class Magnoliopsida; order Solanales; family Convolvulaceae; genus Cuscuta; species Cuscuta australis. Next base: position 635,879 of record NQVE01000105.1, read on the forward strand.
TCCCCCTCACTTGTTGCATATACCCAAACACTTCCCCCTTTTGGCATTAGCAAAAAGCACTAAGTAAAGTTTTTTTAAAAAAGAAAGGTACTCCCCGAACATTGATGTTCCCCCTGAAACTGATATCATGTTTATAGCAAAAACAATTCCGCCCAAACTCTCCTTGATGCAAATCATTAGGTTTCATGCTTGGAGCATCCACTACAAAATTGTAGTCTTCAAACACAGCTACATATGCATCTAAAACTAATTTTTAGGTACCCAAAAACGTTTGGGTCCTTGAAGGTTAGGCAAATAATAATCATAGCTATAAAACAAATCCCTATGTTTGGTAAAACAAACGGGTGCTATGTGTCCTATCTTAGAGCAATAATGGCAAACTACATTTGGATTATGCATATTCCTAGGTTGAGCTATAAAATTTCTAGATGATCTAAAGTCATTATTCCTAACATTGTAAATTAAATTATTCCTATGATTTATAAAAATCTTATAGTCATTTCTAGGTTGTAACACCCTAATCCGTATAACCCGAAATTACACGTATTAAGGTGAACCCGGAGTTAAATAAAAATTTCGGTTGACATTTGAAATGACAATCACTTATAAATATTAAATTTACAGACTCTGGATCGCGACCTATTTAAAAATATTTTCAGAGTAATGCGGAAGTACAATAATAATCAAATCATGACACATTTAAAATCTTGATGATCAAACATTTGCCTGTCATCCTTGAATCTTCTCTAACGCATTGCCCTCCGGGAGTGGTTCTATCATTATCTTCTTGTTACCTACGTGTAGTCAACGAAAAATACAAACTACACGCTCAGCAAAACCGCTGAGTGGTACCACGCTAGAATTGTAGAATTGTATATACATATACATATATATACGTCCACAAAATGTATAATAATTTTCATGATATGGCACATTATATCATATGAACGATTTGATGATTCATGATGATAAATATTTACTGATAATTACATGATGGCACATTTAATCAATTTGATTGTTCTTGATGATAATTACATGACACCTATGTAATTAATATAATTGTTCTTGATGATGATTACATGAGACCTATGTAATCAATATAATTGTACTTGATGATGATAACATGATGCATGAACCTATAACCCGCAAGGACAACCCTTGCACTATGAGATTCGCCCATTTGGTACGACGAACTCATGCCACCTTAGTCTCACGAATGAGGTGAGACTAGAAACAATATGGGGGTGGTACTCGAAAGCCTGAATACCATGTACGTACACTAAGCCCAAACGAGTGATGTCAGACTACTATGTCCCGCACAATCACGCTATAAGAGACGCACGAGGCATGATCTCTTACGCATGCATATGATGTGATATGCTTCAATATGAATGATGAAATGAATGATATGATATGAACAATTTATCAACAATATGAATATATAATCATGCATTAGTTTATTTGGATGAAACATGATTAAAATATCATTTAATCTCGCTACTGGGCTCGGAACGGTCGACCATTTGGCACGGTAGTCGACCGTGCTTTGATTCAATTCGTCGGATTCCAGTGTACCGTGACGGTCGATCGTGGTTGACCGGCGGTCGACCGTTCTTGACTGGCTGAAGATAACGGACTTCGGCTGGGCTGGCGGCGGTCAACCGTTCGCCGACGGCGGTCGACCGTTCTGCTGGCAATCGTGGTCCGTTTCGAAGTTTAACACGATGGTCGACCATTTGCGTCGACCGTTTGCGTCTGCGAGTCTTACTCTTGATATTTTGGGTATCTAAAATACTTCTTTAAGTCTTTTAAACACTTTTGATTAACATATACATGTTGTTAGGTTGATTTCCAATGTTTATACTTAATTACTTATGTGTACATTAACTTTATGGATTTGGTGTATTTTGATTTCAACACATTGATGACTTATATATGTATCACATATATATTTTGGGATGATTTCAACATATGGATTAATACATATGTTCATGTATGTATGTGATGAATGATTCGACAAGTCTAACGCAAGGGTACAGACCTGGAAATCATCGGCCGAAACCTTACGGATGAGCGGGAGTGGAAACAACATCGAAATTCACCAACTTTGTCATTCTCGTCACAATTGGACAGCCTGCCGTATTTTAGGCATATCTCCATCGTTTCTTCACGGAATCGCAAACCGTTTGATTCTGTGGATTCCTAAGATGTAAAGCTATAACTTTCGTATAGAAAGTATTTCGATTTAACATATGTAAGATAGCGTAAATTGGACCTGAAATCAAGGAATAGTTGCTGTCCAGGATTTTGGATATGTCGATGAACAACGATTCCGACGATTAACTCATTAACTTCAATATTCCAACACCAAACCTTCTCTACAATACCTTCCGGATGTTCCTAATAATCGTTAGAGAGTTTATGGTAAGTATTTGGAATGAAGCAATATGAATTTGGTGAAGAAAATGGTCCAACCCGAGGAGCTCGCCTCCATTGGCGCAGTCCCGGTATTTTGGTCATATCTCCTTCGTTACTTAACGAAATCGCGAGCCGTTTGTTGGGCTGGATTCGTATCGTCTAGAGCTACAACTTTGGTTCAAAAGGTATTTCGAGATAATGGATGGAAAATTTCAGTTTTTACCTTGAATCTGCTGCTGCGTTTTTGGACTCAAGATTTGGAAATTTTGGATGGTTTCTTGCTTCTTCTTCTTCTTCTTCCTTGAACCAACTATGGAGTTGAAGTTTTCTTTTCTTTTCCTTGTTGTTTGGCCGACAGAGAGAGAATGGAGAGGGGAGAGATGAGATGATGATGATGATGGTGGAACATGATGATAATGATGATAATAGTGGTGGTGGAGTATTATAATATAATACTTTGGAAGTATTATGTAGGGAGAGACTTTAGGTGTCTAGTCGAGCAAAAGTGGAGCTAGGAGGGGCTGGTCCGTGATTTGGAAGAGATTTGATAATTTAAGTTTTGGCTTTTTGCCAAAACTAAACAGTTTACTCTAAACGGTATGCGCTTTTTCGCCTAAACTGCTTCGAATTGAAAACGCATTGTATTTTTGGAATCAGACTGTCAAAACTAGAATTTTGACATAATCAAAATATTTTTCTGAGAACTATTATTTTTTTCTTAGTGTCTGGGTCTGTCTAAGTCATACATTAATTTAATAATATGAACGAGATAAAAATATATGATTTATAGCCAAATGATTAATATGGTATTGTCAAGTGTCAAAGATTAAGATTTCTAATCTTATGAAATCTCTTTTGAATTGAGTTTAATTTATGGGTCAAAGTTACAAATTTTAATATTTAAAATCGTCATAGCTTGAAATTCTATAAATCAGATTGGTTCATAAAATGTACCGTTGGATTCGTCTCTTCGAGACATATCCATAAAAATAAGTTTTTAACAAAAAGTCATTATTTTGAAAATCCCTTCATTTTTGGTCAAACGTAAAATATTCTTTATTGGATCAAAATGATATTCAAAACTACTTTTGTTTTATAATAAGTTTTAGGCCTTATTTTGTGGTGTTACATAGGTTGTCTCAACTTATTATTTTTATTCTTTCTAAAATTAATTTTTTTATTCCTAGGATTATTTGCTCTTCTAGGTGGTTTATCATTCTTAAATTCTTCACCAAGTTTCTTAGGTTCTTCTACCTTAAGTTTTTCTATGGTGCTCTTAAGTTCTACATTCTCTATTTTTAAAGACTCACAAGAGGAACACGTAGAACTTTGGTCAAAGGAAGAAGCTTCATTCATTGCCTTAATCTTATTTTTAAGGTCAAAATTATGATTTTCCAAAAATTTATTTTCCTCTTCCAAATCATGAATTTTAGCCTTAGCCTCTTTGGCAAGTTTTGAAGTTTTCTTCAATTCACCAAATAATTCTTGAAAGGCTTCTTGTAATTCTTCAAACAAGGACTTAGAAGTACTTACTGTTGGGAAAAATATTATAGATTTTGATGATGATGTATTTAGATTGTAATAGGGACTTTAGGTCTCCCCCAATATTCAATGTAATTTTTCTTTTTAGAAATATTGTTAAAACCGAGTTCTTGAGATATCCAATAAATTTGTGATATTTCACTTTGTGGTTTGATGTCAATGGTTGAAAACTTAATCAAATTCAGTGATATGGAAATTGTATATCTTGATCGGAAATGTCAGAGACAAGTAAGAAATTCTCAAAGCAATTGAAGATTCTCTAATCCGGAACACTTTATGATAACCGGATGTCTCGCTACCACCCGCTGAAGGCTAAGTCATCCGAATCGGAAAACTAGCGCGGATCTCTTCTCACCTGGAAGTCTATGAATGCCTTTTCTGGATTTGTCAGCAAAGAATTGGATGCCTCAAAGAAAGACCAGAATTCTCAAAAGTAGACAAGTGAGAAAAAGACTTAGAAAATTATCGAAGTCTTGAATGAAGAAATTCTACCCGTTGGCAAGGAAAAATCAATCTCTTGATTTTCAACGGCTAGATTGAAGATAATTATGCTGATTCAAGAACAAATGACTTAAAAACAAAGTCTGGACTTCTCAAATTGAAGAGCTCGCCCAGAATTCCTAAACAAGCACTAGAAGACAAACTGAGTAAGGAGCTACAGTCTAGAATTCTTGAACAACCGCTAGAAGACGGATTCTGTAGAAAAAGGAAAATGTCAAAAACACCCATTCCAATAAGGAATCCTAAATCACAATCTTCATTCAAAATTGAAGCCAGCAAATGCAACAGATAGTCTATTTTGATTCAACGGATAGATTACCCAATCCAGCTATAAATAGCATCCTTGGAAGACTGGAGAAAAATATGTGATAGAAAGCAGAGAACACAACGAAGCAATCTAAAACTACAAAGCTATCACATTCACAATTAGCCTAAAAAGCTTGATAAAGAGAGATTTCTAAAGTCCTTATCCAGAAGCAAACTTCTCCTCCTTCCAAAGAGCTATAGTGTAAACACTTGAAGGTTTCCTTGCCTCAAGTACCACACCACGTTGAAGGATATAACTTTTAATCAAAATTCTTGATTAAAAAGGGGGTACATCAACTTTCTTACAAGTTGATATTGCAAGTCCTATTGTTCGGATCTTGCAGTTGTTGAAGAAGCGTGACCTTCGAAGGAACAACAAAGCCAGCACGAGTGCAGTAGCAACATTGGCCTTGCGAAGATATACCGTGCAGAAATTCTCACAAGTGTAATTGTTGGTTTATTATTCAACAACCAACTACATAGTGGATTTTGAGGACGTAGAAGGATTACCCCACCTTCGAACCTCGTTAAAGTTTGCGTGTCTCTCTCTTTTATCTTTACTCATACTTGCTACTATATTAACTGTGAAAACTAACCCATCCATATTTATTACTGCTCAATTACCCACCAACTTCCGCACTTAATCTAAGGTTCACAAGAACTCTAGATTAAACACTCATTTTCATGTTTTCAAAAAGGAAACGAAAAAGTTTTTAATTTACAACAAAGTCTATTCACCCCCCTCTAGACTTTGTATCTCACCACTTTGAGACCACCAATTGGTATCAGAGCCAACTTCTCACTATCTACATTTAGATTAACGAGAAGCGATCATAATGGTGAACAATATGGATCACGGTTTGCCCAAGTTTTCTCTTCTAGGTTATGATGATTGGAAGATCATGATGGAAGCACACCTCTATGCTCTACATGACTGCATGTGGATGGTGCTTGAAGATGGACCCTTGATAATCTAAATGGAGAATCCTGAGAGGAATCCAACCAATCCAGATGTAGTCCAGTATATTCCAAATCCCAAGGAGAAATGGGATGATAGAGATTGCAAGAAGCACAATCCGGACAACGTCGCCAAAGCAGCCATCTTCAAGACACTTGATCCCATCAGCTTCTCCAAGATCAAGCATCTCAAGACTTCCATGGAGATATGGCAAGGTCTTGGGAAGCTATGCGAAGGATCAGAGGATCTAAGAAAGCAGAAGATAGAAGTCCTGCTTGAGAAGTTCAAAATCTTCAAAATGCTTCCCGGAGAATCATTTGATACGTTGGATGAAAGATTCCACAAAATCCTGAATGATCTTGCATCACTTAACCACATTCTTTCTCCCAAAGAAAAGAATGTAAGATTATTGAGATCTCTTCCAACTGAGTGGTACACCAAAGCCACAGTCATGGAAGAATGAAGAAACCTGGAGAACTACACTGTCCAAGGTCTCCTTGATGAGCTCAGAACCTATGAGCATGAGCAGAACAAGAAGAAGGAAGAACAAGTCACTCCATTTCCCACGGCACTGATGACAACTCCAAGAGTCCCATCAAATGAAGGGACATGCCCAAGGAATTGTGACACACTTCCTCCAGCCAGCCGTCAAATTCAAAAACGGAGAACTACGATGAGGAATTCGCAATGATGATCAAGCAGTTCCGGAAGTTCTAGAAGTTCTTCAAGAAAGCTGACTCAGTCAGAAGGCCATCTAAGTGAAAGCCACAGGTAAGTGACTCCCCTCCTGAATCCTATTTGTGTTATAACTGCAGGAAGCCTGGCCATTGGAAGTCAGCATGCCTGTACCCTAGAGTGGAGAAGTACAGAGAAAGAGAAAGAAAGGAGAAGAAGAAGAAGGCAATGGTAGCTGCTGAAAGTGACGAGTCATCCAGCTCAAGCTCGGATGAAGAAGCCCTCGTCTGCATGGAGCGTAAAGCTGAGAAGTCCAACCATGAGGATCGGTGGACTATGTCAGAAGATGACAGCCTCTGCCTAATGGCCAAAGATAATGCTGATCAAGAGGTAACTTCACAAACCTCCTGTTCATCTTCTTATGAAAGCATACCAACTTCTTAAAATCTTTTTGACCAGTTCAAAAAGATAATGGAAGATTTTGATGAAATAAATCTCAAACACTCATCCTTGACAGAGGAGAACAAGCTATTGAGTGAAGAGAATCTCAAGTTGACTGAAGGTCGGAAAAGTCAACTAAGTGAGATTACTCAACTTAAGGCTGAGAATGAATCTCTTTCTGAAAAGATGAAATCCCTCAACAAGGAGCTAGGGATACTTAGGTCCAAAGAAGCAGTGGATAAGCTTCTCAAAACGACCAAACATAAGGGCAGTGAAGGACTTGGGTTTGACCCTTCCAGTTCCAAAAGGAAAGGGAGAATAACTTTCATCCCTCCTAAACCTACTGCCAAACCCAATAAGCAGAAAGGAAAGGAGAAGGAGAAACCCACAGATGTTCCCAAAAAGGTAGTCCCTCCTAAGAACTATAGGAAGATGGACACACCTCAAAAAGGAAACAATTTCAGAAGAAAACCTTCTAACCCCCACTATACACGAGGCTATACTCATTATGGGGTAGATAGGAGTTTTCTGATAAATTCTGAGTGGAGAACTATCCCAAGATATAGTCATCCTCCACCCCAGAAACTATTTGTTCCACCTAAGTATGCTTACAACCGACACAGGCCACACTATGCACAACCTAGACAAAACTATAGGTCTTATCAACCTAGGTTTGCTAGGAGGAAATAGGAAATTGCACCACGTGCACGTAGGAAGTTTTATGCCTACAACTACAACTACAATCCCAACAAGTTTAGAGCTGTAAGGAAAATTCCCTGCAACTTCAAACTTGATGTAGGGACACACACCATTAACTATTCTGGACCCAAACTTAATTGGGTACCAAAACCTTCCTCCTCCTAATGCAGGAAGCCACTAAGTACCCAGGTGTCTGGTACTTAGACAGTGGTTGTTCAAGACACATGACGGGTGATGCGAGCCTTTTGAGCAATCTAATTCCCTATGATGGTCCAATAGTTACTTTTGGAGGAAGAAACGATTTTGGCCTTACAAGAGGGCTAGGAAATCTGGTGTACAAGGGACTAACCATCCAAGCTGTATCTTATGTAGAAGGTCTCAATTATAACCTTCTTAGCCTAAGTCAGTTTTGTGATAAGGGTTATTCTATGGAATTCTGCAAGGACATGGCATCCCTCAAAAACATCTCCACAAATGAAGTCATTCTCACTGGGAAGAGATTCAGAAACATCTATGAAGTGATGTGGGACGATGTCAAGGAAGCATGCCTTTGGCATAAGAGGTTGAGTCATCTTAACTTCAAAACTCTCAACAAACTATCCAAAGAAGGGTTAGTAGAAGGTCTTCCCAAAGCTGTATTCAAAAAGGAAAGCATTTGTGATGCTTGTCAAAAAGGAAAGCAAGTCAAGTCTACTTTCAAGACAAAACCGGCACCCTCAACTACAAGGATACTAAGTCTTGTTCACATAGACTTATTTGGCCCTGTTACTCCAATAAGTCTAAGTGGAAAGAAATATGTCCTGGTGGTAGTTGATGATTACTCAAGATACACGTGGACAATCTTCCTCAACAGCAAAAAGGAGACTCAAGGGAAACTCACCAACTACATGAAGCTGATTCAAAACCAAGCAAGTCAGACCATTCAGAATATCAGATTTGACAAAGGCACAGAATTCCTGAATGAAATCATCATTCATTATTGTGAAGAAAACGGAATTCTTCATCAGACATCCGCAACAAGGACGCCTCAACAGAATGGTGTAGCGGAAAGAAGGAACAGAACCCTGAAGGAAGCAGTGAGAACAATGCTAGCAGAAGCTTCCTTACCAAAGAGGTTCTGGGCTGAAGCTGTGAACACGGCTTGCTATACTCAAAATAGGAGTATGATTTATAAAAGGCACAACAAAACTCCCTATGAACTATGGAACGGGAGAAAGCCTAATATATCATATTTCCATATTTTTGGGAGCAAGTGCTTTGTGTTAAACAACGGGAAGAATCATCTGAACACTTTTGATGAGAAATCAGATGAAGCCATCTTCCTTGGATACTCTACGGTGAGCAAGGCATTCAGAGTTTTCAACAAAAGAACCATGATCACTGAAGAGTCAATACATGTTACTTTTGATGAAAAACATGTGGTTGACAAGCCATCAAAGCATGATCATGAGGTTCTGGATCTATCTGACAAGGATGAAGAAATCAATGAAGGAGATAGAATGAAGCCTATGGAGTTCATTCCATTCAAAAGACTACCACTGAAGACTTCAGAAAGAAATCCGGATTCAAACAGTGCTGAGCCTACCGGAAATAATGGCCAGCCATCCATTATTCCGGATCACTCAAATGGTGACAATTCCGAAAGTGGTGGCCAAGTGCCAATCCATCCGGAATCACCTACAAACTATGTTTTTCAACCAGAAGCTGAACTAGATCAACCAGTCAACCCTAATCAACACAATCTTCGTTGGTTAAGGGATCATCCTCCTCAACAAGTTATTGGAGATATTCAATCAGGCGTTCGCACAAGGAGAGCTCAACAGAATCTAGAAGCCATGCTTGCTTGTTTCATTTCACAATTGGAACCAAAAAGCATTGAAGAAGCTCTAGCTGATTCTGATTGGATCAATGCAATGCAAGAAGAACTCAACCAATTCACCAGAAATGATGTCTAGAAACTTGTTCCAAGACCTACTCATCAACAAGTCATTGGGACAAAGTGGGTCTTCCGTAACAAGATGGATGAAAATGACATTGTTGTCAGAAACAAAGCCCGGTTGGTTGCCAAAGGTTATTGTCAAGAACAAGGTATAGATTTTCATGAAACCTTCGCTCCAGTTGCTAGACTTGAAGCTATAAGGTTGTTTATAGCCTTTTCTGCTCATAAGGACTGTAAAGTCTATCAAATGGATGTCCAAAGCGCATTTCTCAACAGAAACCTAGAGGAAGAAGTATATGTGGAACAACCACTAGGATTTGAGTTACACACTAAAGGTGATCAAGTGTATAGACTCAAAAAGGCGCTACATGGGCTTGGTATGATACATTGTCTCAATTCCTAATAGATAATGGATTCATCAAAGGAGTCATTGACAAGACCTTGTTCAAACTTCAATATGGAGAAGATCTTCTATTGGTCCAAATCTATGTGAACGACATCATATTTGGCTCAACTAAGGAAGCTCTTTGCACCAACTTCTCCACCCTCATGCAAGGAAAATTTGAGATGAGCATGATGGGGGAACTCAACTACTTCCTTGGTCTTCAAATCAAGCAAAGAAGTGAAGGGACTCTCATCAATCAAGCCAAGTACATAAGGGATCTTATCAAGAAGTTCAAAGTTGATCAGAAGTCATCCGTTTCTGTCCCCATGAGTTCATCCACCAAACTTGACATGGATGTGGATGGAAAGGATGTTGATCAAACTCTCTACAGAGGAAGAGTTGGATCTCTACTCTACCTTACTGCAAGCCGTCCGGATATCTCATATGCAGTAGGTGTTTGTGCCAGATTGTAGTCAAAGCCAAAGGAAAGTCATCCAATAGCAACCAAAAGAATTCTTAGATACCTCAAAGGAACTCAGAACATGGGTTCGTGGTATGCTAAGAGCAGCTCATTTAAGTTAGTAGGATACTCAGATTCTGACTTTGCGGGATGCAAAGTTGACCGAGAGAGTACATCTGGTACTTGTCAATTCATTGGAAGAAAATCTTGTTTCTTAGTTCAGTAAGAAACAGAACTCCATCTCTACATCAACAGCAGAAGCAGAGTACATTGCTGCTGGTAGTTGTTGTCCTCAGATCTTGTGGTTAAAGCAACAACTACTGGATTATGGAGTCAAAATAAAGGAAGTGACAATCTTTTGTGACAATCAAAGTGCTATAGCTATCTCACAAAATCCAGTGCATCATTCTCGCACCAAGCACATTGATGTCAAGCATCACTTCATCAGAGATCGTGTGGAAAAGAAAGATATCAAAATTGAGTATATTGTCCTCCTATCTCTCAAAGACGAAAATCCTCCTATCCGGAAGACTACATGAGAACCGGATGTCTCGTTACAACCCGCTGAAGGCTTAGTCGGAAGACTAGCGCGGATTTCTTCCTCACCTGGAAGACTGAGTATGACTCTTCCGGATTTGTCAGCTAAGAACCGGAGGCCACGAGGAAGACCGGAATTCTCAAAAAGCGGACAAGTGAGAAAAGACTTAGAAAATTATCTAAGTCTTGAATGAAGAAATTCTACCGTTGGTAAGGAAAAATCAATCTCTTGATTTTCAACGGCTAGATTGAAGATAATTATGCTGATTCAAGAAGAAATGACTCGAAGACAAAGTCTGGACCTCTAAAAATTGAAGAACCTGTCCAGAATTCCTAAACAAGCACTAGAAGATAAACAGAGTAAAGTGCTACAGTCCGGAATTCTTGAACAACAACTAGAAGACGGATTCTGTGGAAAAAGGAATCCCTCTTTAAACAATTGGGTATGTCCAAACACCCATTCCAATGAGGAATCTTCAAATCACAATCTTCATTCAAAATTAAAGCCAGCAAATGCAACAGATAGTCTATTTTGATTCAACGGATAGATTATCCAATACAGCTATAAATAGCATCCTTGGAAGACTGGGAAAGAAGAGAACAACTCATCAACGATAAGAAGAACCACAAAGAGGCTACCTCATTCACAGTTAGCCCAAAAAGCTTGATAAAGAGAGATTTCTAAACTCCTTATCCAGAAGCAAACTTCTCCTCCTTCCAAAAAGCTATAGTGTAAATACTTGAAGGTTTCATTGCCTCAAGTACCACACCACGTTGAAGGATACAACTTTTGATCAAACTTATTGATTGAAAGGGGGTATGTCAAGTTTCTTACAAGTTGGTCTTGCAAGTCCTATTGTTCGGACCTTGCAGTTGTTGAAGAAGCGTGACCTTCGAAGGAAAAACAAAGCCAACACGAGTGCAGTAGCAACATTGGCCTTGCGAAGATATACCGTGCAGAAATTCACACAAGTGTAATTGTTGGTTCATTATTCAACAACCAACTACATAGTGGATTTTGAGGACGTAGAAGGATTACCCCACCTTCGAACCTCGTTAAAGTTTGCGTGTCTCTCTCTTTTATCTTTATTCTTACTTGCAATTATATTAATTGTGAAAACTAACCCATCCATATTGATTACTGCTAACTCTACCCACCAACTTCCGCACACAATCTAAAGTTCACAAGAACTCTAGATTAACACTCATTTTCACGTTTTCAAAAGAAATGAAAAAGTTTTAAATTTGTAACAAAGTCTATTCACCCCCCCCTCTAGACTTTGTATCTCACCACTTCGAGACCACCAATTGGTATCGGAGCTTGTTTCTCACTATCTACTTTTAGATTAACGAGAAGCGATCATAATGGTGAACAATATGGATCACGGTTTGCCCAAGTTTTCTCTTCTAGGTTATGATGATTGGAAGATCATGATGGAAGCACATCTCTACGCTCTACATGATTGCATGTGAATGGTGCTTGAGGATGGACCCTTGAAAATCCAAATGGAGAACCCTGAGAGGAATCCAGCTGCTCCAGATGTAGTCCGGTATATTCCAAAGCCCAAGGAAAAATGGGATGATAGAGATTGCAAAAAGCACAATCTGGACAACATCGCCAAAGCAGCCATCTTCAAGACACTTGATCCCATCACCTTCTCCAAGATTAAGCATCTCAAGACTGCCATGGAGATTTGGCAAGGTCTTGGGAAGCTATGTGAGGGATCAGAGGACCTGAGAAAGCAGAAGATAGAAGTCCTGCTTGAGAAGTTCAAAAGCTTCAAAATGCTTCCCGGAGAATCATTTGATATGTTGGATGAAAGATTCCACAAGATATTAAATGATCTTGCTTCACTTAACCACATTCTTTCTCCCAAAGAAAAGAATGTAAGGTTGCTGAGATCACTTCCAACTGAGTGGTACACCAAAGCCACAGCCATGGAAGAAGGAAGAAACCTGGAGAACTACACTGTTCAAGGTCTCCTTGATGAACTCAGAACCTATGAGCACGAGCTGAAGAAGAAGAAGGAAGAACAAGTCACTCCCTTCCCCACGGCATTGATGACAACTCCAAGAGTCCCATCAAGTGAAGGGACATGCACAAGAAACTGTGACACACCTTCCTCCAGCCAGCCGTCAAGCTCAAAAACGGAGAACTTCGATGAGGAATTTGCCATGATGATCAAACAATTCCGGAAGTTCAAGAAGTTCTTCAAAAAGGCTGATTCAATCAGAAGGCCATCCAAGGGAAAGCCACAAGTAAGTGACTCTCCTCCTGAATCTTATTTATGCTATAACTGCACGAAGCCTGCCACTGGAAGTCAGCATGCCCGTACCCAAAAGTGGAGAAGTACGGAGAAAGAGAAAGGATCGAGAAGAAAAAGAAAGCAATGGTTGCTGCTGAAAGTGACGAGTCATCCAGCTCAAGCTCGGATGAAGAAGCCATCGTCTGCATGGAGCGCAGAGTTGAGAAGTCCAACCATGAGGATAGGTGGACTATGTCAGAAGATGACACTCTCTGCCTAATGGCCAAAGATGATGCTGATCAAGAGGTAACCTCACAAACCTCCTGCTCATCTTCTTATAGCATACCAACTTCTGAAAATCTTTTTGACCAGTTCAAAAAGATTATGAAAGATTTTGAGGAGATAAATCTCAAACACTCATCCTTAACAGAAGAGAACAAACTATTGAGTGAAGAGAATCTCAAGTTGACTGAAAGTCGGAAAAGTCAACTGAACGAGATCACTCAACTCAAGACTGAAAATGAATCTCTCTCTGAAAAGGTGAAATCCCTTAACAAAGAGCTAGGGATACTTAAGTCCAAAGAAGCAGTGAACAAGCTTCTTGAAACTACCAAACACAAGGGTCGCAAAGGACTTGGGTTTGACCCCTCTAGTTCCAAAAGGAAAGGGAAAACAACTTTCATCCCTCCTAAACCTACTGCCAAACGAAATAAGCAGAAAGGGAAGGAAAATGAGAAACCAACAGAAGTTCCCAAAAAGGTAGTCCCTCCTAAGAACTATAGGAAGCTGGACAGACCTCAAAAAGGAAACAATTTCAGAAGAAAACCTTCTAACCCCCAATATGTAACGCCCCAAAACATACCCTAGAATTATTAATGAATAAATAATCAATTAATCACAATTGTTTTGATTAAAATAAATTATTGTTGGGGTTTGGGCCGATATGAAATTTGTTTTGACATCTAATATCAAAATCTGGATAAGTCTCATAGAGATAAATCCAATATGTGGACTATTTGTGTGGTCTTGATTGGGAACCTGAGTACAGACCCAAATCAAGAGTAAATAAAGAATTTGTCTAGAATGTAAATATTGAAATGATTTGTTGAAATAAATCATGAGAATAATTGATGTGAATTAAATGAGAGAACCTTTTATGAGAAAGGTCAATTAAACCAATTTTGACTCTGTTAAAGTCAAACACCCAAAAATGTGGTGTCAGAAAAAGTATAACGAATGAATATAAAAATTATATCGTTGGATAGAGTTCGACATTCTCATTCTTCACCAAAACATACAATTTTAGTACCATTGTGTTCATAAGAGTGAGGAGAGCAGTCTGATATTGTTGGTTGCCACCGAAGTTGCCGGAGTTGGAAGTTATCGTCGCCGGAAGTTTCGCCGGAAAATTCTCAAAACCTCCAATAAGCTTGGAGGTAAGCCCGTAGATATATATAGTGACTAGAATGTTCGTATAGATCGTTTCTACGTTCATAAACGGTTGTTTGGTTGAGTTTTGTGTTTGACATGTTTGAAGAACCAAGAATCATAAACCATGAAATTGTTGTTAAAATTACGAATTAATGACTCTAAAATGATCTATGAACATTGGAGAACATTTTTATATAATTAAATTGAAGTTTGGTGATTAAAAATGATAATGTTAAAACTGACCCGAGGAAGAAGATAATGAACAGTGGCCGAAAATCGATTATTTACTTACTAAAAATCGATTAGAATTTTATTCAGATCAGTGGTTCGAAGTCAGTACCATTTAATCGATTATTTATGTTGTAAAAATCAATTACTATGAATTAATGGATTATTTAAATTGTAAAAATCGATTTTTTATAAATTAATCGATTATTTATATTGTAAAAATCGATTAAAATTAATTAATTGATTATTTAAATTGTAAAAATCGATTATTATGAATTAATTGATTATTTAAATTGTAAAAATCGATTATTATGAATTAATGGATTATTTAAATTGTAAAAATCGATTTTTTTATGAATTAATCGATTATGTATATTGTAAAAATTGATTAAAATTAATTAATTGATTATTTAAATTGTAAAGATCGATTATAATGAATTAATTGATTATTTAAATTGTAAAAATCGATTATTATGAATTAATGGATTATTTAAAATTATATAAATCAATTTTTATAAATTAAATGATTATTTTAAATTATTTTCCTCAATTCCAGATCCTGCTACGAAAATATATTCCTGAAAATATGCTCTAAAATCCTATTTTTGATAACAATTAATTATGAACAATACAAATATGATTTTGTATAATAAAAATGATGTTTTAGGCATATAAAACATTATGTGATGCATGACGGTAAGTTAGAGTGTTAACACTCAAAACTAGACCGCTATTTGTTATCAATTGTTATGTTGATTAATGATTATGATGAATGATTATTATGGATGATCATGAATAATGAACTAACTGATCAAAATGATTATTGATGATTCAGCCATGAGAGTAATGAATATATTGATAATTATTAAATGATTTGTATTGTTAAACGGTATCTAGAAGAATTCTAAGATATACCTATTAGTTAATTGATGTTAAGGCTATCTAGAATACCTCTAGAATAGATCTTGTATTAGAACAGGCTTATGAAAACATGAACATTTGATGAATTAGATAAAAACGCATAAATGGGATTCATAGACCAAACTAGAGGATCACTCGTTTGGGAATGCCCGATCTAATGTTGATCAATCGTTATATTGTTGTTGCCTTAACTGACTACAGTTAAGTGTCCGAATCATTTGCCTTAAACTAGTGATAGTTTAAGTGTCTGATTGCCTTAACTGACTGCAGTTAAGTGTCCGAAATCGATTGCCTTAAACTAATGATAGTTTAAGTGTCTGATTAATGATTGCCTTTTAAGAATCTGGTTATAGAAATTATGATCTAGCCTTAGACTAAGAATAGCTAAGAGCATTATTATGATCTGGCCTTAGACTAAGAATAGCTAAGAGCATTATTATGATCTGACCTTAGACTAAGAATAGCTAAGAGCATTATTATAATCTGGCCTTAGATTAAGAATAATTTAAGAGCACTATTGAAATAGTATCTGAATTGAATAAAATGTATTGATATGAACTAAACAATACCAAAACTGTGAATGTCTGAAATGAACATTGTGTGCATGATATCAAATGATTTGATTATGAATTTAGATTCAGTTTATATGGATGTTCGACGCATTAGATATGCTTACTCAGCTTTACCGCTGAGCGTGTAGTGTGTTTTATTTGCTACACGCAGGTAAGCAGAAAGCAGAATGTGATCCTGGTGGCAGATGGGGCGAGATTGTCGGGATGGATGTGACAAGTTTTGAAACAATTTATGATATGTCAATATTAAAATTGCTTCCGCAATATTGTTGAATACTCCGTATTGTATATGTATTAAAAAATATTATTGGGATTAATAAAGTGTGTTTGAAAAGTTTTAAATTTTTACGATTACCAAGTTAAATACTTTAGTCCAAATGGGGCTGCAGACCTGGACGGATTAGGGTGTTACACAATATACACGAGGCTATACTCATTATGGGGTAGATAGGAGTTTTCTGAGAAATTCTGAGTGGAGAACTAT
The DNA here is from genome assembly GCA_003260385.1 of Cuscuta australis. Lineage (NCBI taxonomy): Eukaryota > Viridiplantae > Streptophyta > Magnoliopsida > Solanales > Convolvulaceae > Cuscuta > Cuscuta australis. Next base: position 652,622 of record NQVE01000105.1, read on the forward strand.
GCCAAGATATAGTCATCCTCCACCTTAGAAACTATTTGTGCCACCTAAGGTCACACTATGCACAACCTAGACAAAACTATAGGTCTTATCAACCTAGGTTTGCTAGGAGGAAACAGGAAATTGCACCTCCTGCACGTTGGAAGTTTTATGCCTACAACTATGATTATAATTCCAACAAGTTTATAGCTGCAAGGAAAATTCCCTGCAACTTTAAACTTGATGTAGGGACACACACCATTAACCATTCCGGACCCAGACTAAAATGGGTACCAAAATCTTCCTCCTCCTAATGCGGGAAGCCGCTAAGTACCCAGGTGTCTGGTACTTAGACAGTGGCTGCTCAAGACACATGACGGGTGATGCAAGCCTTTTGAACAATCTAATTCCCTATGATGGTCCAAGAGTTACTTTTGGAGGAAGCAACGATTTTTGCCTTACTAAAGGGCTAGGAAATCTGGTGTACAAGGGACTAACCATCTAAGCTGTATCTTATGTTGAAGGACTCAATTATAACCTTCTTAGCATAAGTCAGTTTTGTGATAAAGGTTACTCCTTGGAATTCTGCAAGGACATGGCATTTCTCAAGAACATCTCCACAAATGAAATTCTTCTCACTGGGAAGAGAATCAAGAATATCTATGAAGTGATATGGAACGATGTCAAGGAAGCATGTCTAATCAGCAGAGGTGACACTAACCTTCTATGGCTTTGGCATAAGAGGTTGAGTCATCTCAACTTCAAAACTCTCAACAAGCTATCCAAAGAAGGGTTAGTAAAAGGCCTTCCCAAAGCTGTATTCAGGAAGGAAAGCATTTGTAATGCTTGCCAGAAAGGAAAGCAAGTCAAATCTACTTTCAAGGCAAAACCGGCACCCTCAACTACAAGGATATTAAGTCTTATTCACATGGACTTATTTGGCCCTGTTACACCAATAAGTCTAAGTGGAAAGAAATATGTCCTGGTGGTATTTGATGATTACTCAAGATACACGTGGACAATCTTCCTCAACAGCAAGAAGGAGACTCAAGGGAAACTCACCAACTACATGAAGCTGATTCAAAACCAAGCAAGTCAGACCATTCAGAATATCAGATTTGACAAAGGCACAGAATTCTTGAATGAAATCATCATTCATTATTGTGAAGAAAACAGAATTCTTCATCAGACATCCGCAACAAGGACGCCTCAACAGAATGGTGTAGTGGAAAGAAGGAACAGAACCCTGAAGGAAGCAGTGAGAACAATGCTAGCAGAAGCTTCCTTACCAAAGAGGTTCTGGGCTGAAGCTGTGAACACGGCTTGCTATACTCAAAATAGGAGTATGATTTATAAAAGGCACAACAAAACTCCCTATGAACTATGGAACGGGAGAAAGCCTAATATATCATATTTCCATATTTTTGGGAGCAAGTGCTTTGTGTTAAACAACGGGAAGAATCATCTGAACACTTTTGATGAGAAATCAGATGAAGCCATCTTCCTTGGATACTCTACGGTGAGCAAGGCATTCAGAGTTTTCAACAAAAGAACCATGATCACTGAAGAGTCAATACATGTTACTTTTGATGAAAAACATGTGGTTGACAAGCCATCAAAGCATGATCATGAGGTTATGGATCTATCTGACAAGGATGAAGAAGTCAATGAAGGAGATAGAATGAAGCCTACGGAGTTCATTCCATTCAGAAGACTACCACTGAAGACTTCACAGAGAAATCTTGATTCAAACAGTGCTGAGCCTACCGGAAATCTTGGCCAACCTTTCAATATTTCAGATCACTCAATTGGCGACAATTCCGGAAATGGCGACCCAGTTCCACTCCATCCGGAAACACCAACTTCTGTTCTTCAACCAGAAGCTAAACTAGATCAACCAGTCAATCCTAATCAGCACAATCTTCGTTTCTTTAGGGATCATCCTCCCCAACAAATCATTGGAGATATTTAATCTGGCGTTCGCACACGAAGTGCTCAGCAGAATCTAGAAGCTATGCTTGCTTGTTTCATCTCACAAGTGGAACCAAAGAATATTGAAGAAGCTCTAGCTGATTCTGATTGGATCAATGCAATGCAAGAAGAACTCAACCAATTTTCCAGAAATGACGTTTGGAAACCTTTTCCCTGACCTACTCATCAACATGTCATTGGAACAAAGTGGGTCTTCCGGAACAAGATGGATGTAAACGGCATTTTTATCAGAAACAAAGCCCGGTTGGTTGCCAAAAGATATTGTCAAGAAGAAGGTATAGATTTTGATGAAACCTTCGCTCCAGTTGCTAGACTTGAAGCTATAAGGCTGTTTCTAGCCTTTGCTGCTCATAAGGATTTCAAAGTCTATCAAATGGATGTCAAAAGCGCATTTCTCAGCGGAAACCTCGAGGAAGAAGTTTATGTGGAACAACCTCCAGGATTTGAGTTACACACTAAGGGAGATCAAGTGTATAGAATCAAAAAGGCGCTGTATGGACTCAAACAAGCTCCTAGAGCTTGGTATGATACATTGTCTCAATTTTTTATAAACAATGGATTTATCAAAGGAGTCATTGACAAGACATTGTTCAAACTACAAGAAGGAGAAGATCTCCTGTTAGTCCAAATCTATGTGGACGACATCATATTTGGCTCAACTAAGGAAGATCTCTGCACCAAGTTCTCAACCCTCATGCAAGGAAAATTTGAGATGAGCATGATGGGGGAACTCAACTACTTCCTTGGCCTTAAAATCAAACATAGAAGTGAAGGGACTCTCATCAACCAAGCCAAGTACACAAGGGATCTTATCAAGAAATTCAAAGTTGACCAGAAGTCATCCGTTTCTGTCCCCATGAGTACATCCACCAAGCTTGATATGGATGTAGATGGAAAGGAAATAGATCAAACTCTCTACAGAGGAATTGTTGGATCTCTACTCTACCTTACTGCAAGCCGTCCGGATATCTCATATGCAGTTGGTGTTTGTGCCAGATTCCAGTCAAAGCCAAAGGAAAGTCATCTGATAGCAGCTAAAAGAATTCTTAGATACCTCAAAGGAACTCAGAACATGGGTTTGTGGTATGCTAAGAGCAATTCATTTGAGTTAGTGGGATACTCAGATTCTGACTTTGCCAGATGCAAAGTTGACCGGAAAAGTACATCTGGTACTTGTCAATTCATTGGTGGAAATCTTGTTTCTTGGTTCAGTAAGAAACAAAACTCCATTTCTACATCAACAGCAGAAGCAGAGTACATTGCTGCTGGTAGTTGTTGTGCTCAAATTCTATGGCTGAAGCAACAACTACTGGACTATGGAGTCAAGACAAAGGAAGTGACAATCTTTTGTGACAATCAAAGTGCTATAGCCATCTCACAAAATCCAGTGCATCATTCTCGCACTAAGCACATTGATGTCAAGCATCACTTCATCAGAGATCACGTGGAAAAGAAAGATATCAAAATTGAGTATATCTCAACTGAAGAACAACTGGCGGATATCTTCACAAAACCACTAAGTGAAGCCAAGTTTTCCGATTTGCTTCACAAAATTGGTCTAATTCAATTAGACTGAGTGCGGTACACGTGGCAGTTCATTTTCCACGTCTGTCAAAATGGTGGGTGGGGACGTGGCCTTGGGAACAGTTAAAAACCCAATCGCCACTAGCCGCATAAATCGCCCAAATTAAACCCAATCGTCACTATAATCAGACCTCAACTGCCCACTCAAATTTTTCATCGTCTTCTTCACGAGAACCTTCTGATAAAATTCTCATGAACCCTAATTTTTTCAGATCTTCTCACTCAAATTTCTGAGAAAATGAAGATTGTTGGCGCTACTATCCATTTCCAAAAGTTGGAAGCCAAGTGCTCCTCACCAACGTTCTATCAATCCTATCTGGAGATGATTGCTGCTCAAGAGCTCTCCGAATTCCTTCATATGGAGATTCGATTCAAGTATGAGAACAAAGTTCTTGAATTCTACAAGAATGGAAAGGTCAAGACTGTCAAATCGAAGAAGGACCCACAAAGGACGATTCAAGTCATCAATTCCACTGTTGAAGGGACAAAAGTGAAGCTTTCGCAGAAGAAATTGGGAGAAAAGCTTCACCTTCCCAATTCTGGAGTTGAAATTGGGAGACTTCAAGCCAAGAATCTGGATTGGAACGTTATTAGAATTTCTGGGCAAGCTCCCTCTGGCCCATCGAAGAAAACTAATCTGAACAACGACTACAAGCTAGTCCTTGAACTGGTCATCGCATGCCTTGAATGTGGAAGTGGAGGACATGCTGATGACATCACCCAAGAGAGGGCCTTCATCATCAATGCCCTCATTACCAAGTCTAAGGTAAATTGGGCTGCTCATTTCTTCAATTCCATCTCAAAGCATCTGGGAAAACCAAACCAGAAATACCATTGTCAAGGTCTGTACATTGGACATATCTTGGAGTCCTTGGGTGCTGCTTCTGAAGGAAAGAAGTATGAAGCCAGATATTGGCTATACTATCTATCTTCCAAAGGGGAAAACAGAGCTGGTGCTAGCACAACTGCAGAGGAAAGTTCTTCAGACAATGTCCTTATCATGAGTCTAAACAAGTCAGTAAAGAGAAAGCAAGTGGTGTCTTCCTCTCCCAGTGCTGAAGCACCACAAAAACTTGCTCCAATCAATCTTGAAGAAGAAGAAGAATTCTCTCACCAAGGAGAACTACAAAGGAAAAATAAGAGGAAAATCACCTTTCCCTCAACATCTGGATATGTCAATCCGGATGAGTTGAAGGAGAAGGAACCAACTGAGGAAACCTCTGCCCACAACCGGAGTCCTCAACAACTTGAAGAAGAAATTCCTCAAGTTCAGAATTCTCCAACTTCGTCACAACCTCAAATTGATGACGCTGAGAATCAATTCTGGCAGCTCTACTATGACTGGAGAGCTTGGAAAGTTGGAAATTCAGCAGAACAGTTGCTGAGTTGGGACCAGCAACTGAAGAATGAGAAGATTATCAAGAAATGCCTAGGACTACCAGTCAACCATAGCTGTGAAGAAATCTTGGATGACTACTGGGTATGGCAAAGGAACCAAGAAGACCTGCATCTGGAATACTTGGTCACCTCACCAATTTCAGAATTTGAAGTGGATGATGAGGATCCTGCAGTCTACAAACGAGTCCTCTCAAAAACCACAGAAGATCAGGTGGTTCTCACTTCTGAAGCATAGGCTAACTTGGAAACAACAGCTGAGGATTTCCAAATATTTCCGGAAACCTCATCTGCCTTTGTAACTGTTCTACCTAAAGCTGCAGTCTCTACTCCACAAAAACAGAACCAGGAAGGATCAAATGAAGAACTCCAGCAACTTCTCCATTCTGAAGCTTTAGAGATTCTCACAAATCCTTGTGAGATCACCAATCCTACTGAAACTGAGATCCCGGAGAAATCAGCAGAAAATCTGGAGATGTCCAAAACTCCAGAAACAAATAAAGCTCAAGAAGAGCAAGTTGTAGAAGCCCAGAGAAGTTCTGCAGAAGCTGAGAAGGAAACTCAAATGGCAGAACTGGAGGCCTCCAAATCTCCAGTAGCCATTTTTGAAGAACAGAATGAAGCTGAAGAAAGAGACTCCCTCTCTAGGGATATATCAAATTTAACACTTGGAGAAGCAGAAGAAGAATCTGAAAGGACTCTGAAGATCAATGATGAAGAAGATGTACAAGATGATGCTGAATCTCTTCCTATGAAACTCTTCCAAAGAACACCCTCTTCTCATCAGGTAACCAACTTCCATTTCCATAGCTCTTCCATTCCTACTCTTCCGGATGAGGTACCGGAAATCTGGACAAAGAAGGTCCAAGGGCCGATTAAATCAGCCCTAGCATCTCAACATGCCTCCTTTAGGCAAGAGATAGAGCAGATGGAAGCCAGGCACAACAAACTGATTGAGAAATCCGAAGAGACACACTGCTCCAATCTCAAGGAGATAAGCAAATCAGTGGATAAAACTCTATAGATCTTATCTCTATTGAGTAACACTGTGAGCAAGACGATGGAGACATATGCATCTGACAGTTATCTTCAACTCAAGGAGGTTAACAAAATCAGAGAGCAAATAGCAAATGTTACAGTCAGTCTACAAAAACAAATGTCCATTCTCCAAATGGACATCAGAGCAGCTCTGGCAGTGTCTTCAGCAAATCAAGTAGTAACCAAAGACTACTTGAAGGTAATCATTGACAATCAGAAGGAAGCACACAAACTATTCAGACTTCTTACCACAAATTCTGGAAATCGCAAGATGGAAGTGGTTCTTCAACAACACAGTCCATCCTTGATTCCAGAGCTCCCCATTGCAGTCAAACAAGGAGAAGTCTCTTACATTCCTACGCATCTAAACTTGACTGATCTAGTCCTTGAAGCTCATAGAAGCAATCCGGAAAACTCAACACAGCGCTTATCTAGCTCAGGATTGGATGGAACAAAGGCTGTAGGAACAATTGCTGCTCACTTCTCAAATGAAAATCAAACAGAGGAGAGACGCAACAACATAAGGCGCATCAAAGAACTATGTGGAAACATGCAAGGCATCAGGGAGATTGCCGAATCTTCAAAGCACAAGAAGCACTGAAGGTTTTTTTTCATCAAACCAGGGGGAAAAGTATGTGAAAACATTAATTTGCTTTGATGAAAACACCTTCTTATTTAAACATTGCTTTATTGTTTTAAACATTTCCTTAATATTTCTCTTAATTGTGCTTACTATGCTTGATTATACCTAATTCCAGTATTATTTTGAGATTTATTCTTAGCGCATACATTCAGGGGGAACTTAACTAGTTTTTGGCTAACAATTGTTTTTGGCAATGAATTATTGATAAGCTCTAAGCAATGGAATACGGATATCTCAGTTTTGGTACTAAAATTGGAAATCTCCGATTCAGGTACTTTACAAAATCTATCTTTTTTAAACTAAGCTTCAGTCCTTAATTCATTTCCAACAAGCTCTAAAAGTACTGGTCCTTAGGATTTTTAAAATGTACACGACCTTGGAAAAATAGTACCACTTTTCTTTTAAAAATAAAATTCATATTTGTTTTGGTACTACCTCATCCTAAGTAGAAATTAGAACTATAGGGAATGAAAAATGATAGTTTTATTTTGGGCCTTGAGAACCCAATAGGAATAATTTCCCTTTAGTACATAGCTTTCTTTTCTTTTTGGGCCACTCTTTTGGGCTTAGCCAAACTAAAACAGTAATGGTTCTCAAACCAAACGAAACTGATTTTCAAATTGGAACAGTTTCAATTCATTGGTAATGGGTAAAAGATTCCTTCCACTTTTCAACTTCTTGGAAGTTGAAACTCTTTTACTCTCACCGTTCCATCTACCCAATTAATGGAACCCGTGAACCTCCCTTCTCTCTACCTCCTCTCTTATTTAAATCAAGATATCTCAATCCATTCCTATCACAAACAGCCCTTTCAATATGAAAAGTCTTCAAACTCACTGTCTAAGAAACACACCATGAAAAATATCCTCAATGGAGAAATTTTTCTTTTCCACCCTCATAGACGGCAATGGAAGAAGCCTATTGAGAAGAAAAGACTTTCAAGGTCTATGGTGAGAATCTCGGCAGTAGAGAAGGTCTATGGTGAAAATCTCGTATTTTTCAGGATTACACCATACACCTTCTCTGGAACAACACTCTCTCTATCTTTCTTCTTATTTTGAGAGATGTGTTGCTTCCAAAATCTTAAATATCCACTTTGGATATTAAAGATCTATCAAACGCAATGCCAACCGCTCTTCCAAGCAGAATCTGCTGAAGCTGAAAACGGTCAATGGCGGAAGATATCACAAAATCTCAAGACAAGACTTGGTTTAGGAATTATTGTAATTTGAATTGTATTTGTTTAAGAGTTTTTGTTAACAAGTTGTATATTATGAGAAACTAAAAGAAAGTTACAAAATTAGTTCTCAGTACAGCGACGGGAACTCTTAAACACTTGTTTGTCATCATAAAAAAGAGAAAAATTGTTGGGAAAAATATTATAGATTTTGATGATGATGTATTTAGAATGTAATAGGGACTTTAGGTTGTTGGACATGAGTTCAAACCTCCTTATTATTTTTTTTTGGACTATTTTTTGTTTTGATGAATGACAAACAGGATGATTAAATTCAATCGATATTCGAAAATTTATTCGGATCGAGAAAAGCAGAGAAGGGCATCAAGAAGTTTCGGCGATAATTCACGCTCACCCCCACGCAGTTTTTTGAAGTGAAGCGAAGACTCCGAAGATTTTTTATTTTTATTGAGTCTAGGAATTTTTGTAAGGATGACAATATCTTCTGCACAAAACAATTTAATTTCTGAGGGATAAAAATTATTTTTGAGTCAGTTGAAAAATCACTTTTTCTCTGTCTAAAATATTTTAGTGAGTCAGTTTCAAAATAAGTGTGTCAAAATTTCTTTAAAACATTTTTTAAAATTACACAATTTTCTTTGGTGAGAAAAATATACTTTAAATATTTTTTCGTGTATTGTTTGACACACAAAATAATTTTTTGGACTTTTTTTCCTCTCCCCTACTCAAATTATTGAATAGGGAGATTTTATCACAGGAGCGTGCCTTGTTATTCTCGTTGTCCCAAACAACGAGTTAGAAGCCAAAGTGCTTCCAATCGCACTTGGCTTGGGCCCTTTGTGTTGCGCATTATTTTTCATTTTAATCGATTATATCCTTTAAGATAATCGATTAGATCCAGCGCAATTTCTGAGGTTTGAATTCTTAATCGATTATTTCTATTAAGAAAATCGATTAGCTTGTACAGAACCTCCTAATCGATTTATTGCTTCAATTTAATCAATTTATAAGCCTTTCGTTGGGCTGCTCAACCCTGATCAATAATCGATTATTTATCCTTCGTTAATCGATTAGTTCGTACCGAACCTCCTAATCGATTATTTGTCTTCATTTAATCGATTATGATTCAGTTTTCTTTTCAGGCTTTTCGCTTCTGTGTACAGTAATCGATTTAAACCTTTACTTTAATCGATTAATTTTATCTAGTGCATATTCTCAGCCTGCTTCAACGGCTTTATTTTCCTCAGCCTATTTAATCCCTCATTCTCCTTCATTTCAAAACACACCTCTTGCACTCCAATATATTTCTTTGAGCTATATTCATCCTTTGCTTCATCTTCCTCATCAAAATATTATTTTTGAGAGTTAGAAATATTTTTCTTTGAGTGCTATAGAAGTTGTCATCCATAGAGCTTAAATCTTTCAAACACTACTTTGCTCAATTGTGTGAGCTTTCGTTCTTGTGTTGTAAACTCAATCTCATTTGAGTGTTGTTCAAAAGACTTGTGTGACTCAAGTCTTGTTGTTGTAAGAAAGTGAGGCTTGTGTGATTCAAGTTCTCAAGGTTTACCGGTTTTTCAAGCACCCGTTGAAGCTTGAAGATTAGTAGGACTTTCGAGAGAGTCTCTCGGAGGACTGGACTAGCCACGAGGTGGTGAACCAGTATAAATCTCGGTGTTCTTCTTTCCCTTACTCTCTTTACTTATTCCTGCGATATTTTTTTACGCGAAAAACGCACATTCTTGAAAACAACTCTATTCACCCCCCCTCTAGAGTTGCACATTTGTCTAACAATTGGTATCGGAGCAGGAAGTTCTTCGAATACGTTATTTTTCAGAAGCTAAAAGATCAAATGGCATCAAGGATGTTCAACGCAGGAGTTACCGAGGGACAATCAACCACGAGGCCACCTTTGTTCGATGGAACAAACTACTCATATTGGAAGGAGAGGATGGGAATTTTTATCCAATCCAACGACTACAAGCTGTGGTTGATTGTGAAGAACGGCTGCGGAGTCCCGATGAAGAAAGTCGGTGAGATCAACGTTCCCAAAACCGAAGAGGAGTTCACCGACGAAGATTGCAAAAAGATGGAGCTCAACGCAAAGGCAATAAACATGATTTATTGCGGTGTTAATGCGGATGACTACCGCAAAATTTTGCGGTGTGAAACCGCAAAACAAATGTGGGAGAAATTGGAGGTCACCTACGAAGGAACCGCGCAGGTTCGGGAGGCCAAAATCGACCATCTTACTCACGAGTACGAACTCTTCTCAATGAAGGAAAACGAGAAGATTGAGGAAATGTTTGAGAGGTTCTCTAACATCATTAATCATCTCAATCTTCTCGGGAAGACCTACACCGACCGAGAGCTCGTGAGAAAGGTGCTGCGAAGCCTATCCCCCAAATGGCGTTCAAAGGTGGACGCAATCGAAGAAGGTCGTTACTTCCAAACAACGACCTATGATGCTCTTCGAGGTAATCTTATTACCTACGAAACCACCCAACTCTCAAAGGTGGTTGAAGAGAGGAACAAGAGGTCTATTGCTCTACCCGCAACAACATCAACCCACAACAACATTGATGATGAAGATGATGACAGCGACGACACCGACCTCGGACTCTTTGTCCGAAAATTCAAGAAGATGATGCTCAAGAAGGGAGCCAAGAAGAACACTCCACCCAAATGCTATGGGTGTGGTGAAATTGGACACATCAAACCAATGTGTCCGAAGCTCAAGAACGAGAAGGACAAGAGGGCACCGAAGAAGCAACGTGCCTACATCTCTTGGGAGAACGACGGCTTCGGGAGTGAAGACTCAGAAACGGAGGAAGTGGCCAACTTATGCCTAATGGCCATTGAAGATGGTGATACATCAAAAGAGGTAAGTGATCAAGAACCTTCTCCCAATGAGCCTTTAACTCTTAATGATGTTGTTTGCATTATAGAAGATTTAGTAGGAATGTTCAAAAAGGCTTCCAAAGAAAATAATGAAGTTAAACAAAAAATCCTGATTTTTGAGAATGATGTAAAAGAACTCAAAAATATAAATGATAAACTTAAACAAGAAATTATCTCTTTTGGAAAAAGGCCACAAGAACCTTCAACTACTTCTTCTACATGCTCTAGTTGTACTTCATTAAAAGCTAAAGTTGCTAGTTTAGAAAGTAAATTGGGAAAGTTCAATAATGCTTCAAACACCTTAGATAAAATACTTAAGCAAAAAGTTAGTAATGGTGAAGGACTTGGATATAAGAAAAACCAACCTAGAAAAACAACATTTGTTAAAGCTAGGGGGAATAAAAATGCTAGGATAAATAATCAAACTAGAAGAGCACATCCTAGCAAACCTAGAACTCATTACACTCAATCATATAGGATGAATAATCCAAATGTTATTTGCCACTATTGCAATAAGATAGGTCACATTGCACCCGTGTGCTTCACCAAAATTAGGCATTTTCAACAAACGCACACACATCGCACATATGCTAACAAAAAAGGACCCAACAACATATGGGTACCTAAACCGTCTCCTTGATATCTATTTGTAGGTGTGCTTGAAGGCTTCGAGTACCTCTTGGTATCTCGATAGCGGATGCTCCAAGCACATGACCGGAGACGCATCCAAATTTAGGAGTTTAGAGTATTTCAAAGGTGGCAATGTCGTTTTTGGTGACAACAACAAAGGAAGAATCATTGGAAGTGGCACCATCAGAAAGGACAATGCTACAACCGTTGAGAACGTTCTACTTGTTGAGGGCCTCAAGCAAATCTTCTTAGCATTAGCCAATTGTGCAATAGAGGTAACCGTGTCATCTTTGATTCTAGAAAATGCATTGTAGAACGCTTGTGTGACAATAAGACTATTCTTTGTGGTAGTAGAGTAGATAACATTTACATGTTTGATCTTGAAAATTCCCCGTCTACTTTAGCTAAGTGTCTCATTACCAAAGAAGAAGAAACATGGCTATGGCATCGTCGAATAGCTCACGTTAATATGGATCATCTTAATAAGTTGGTTTCAAAAGACTTAGTAATTGGTGTTCCTAAACTTAAGTTTGAGAAGAATCTAATTTGTGATGCATGTCAAAAAGGAAAGCAAGTAAGGGCCTCGTTTAAGTCAAAGAACGTTATTTCTACGACTATGCCATTACAACTTTTGCACATGGACCTCTTTGGACCTTCAAGGACTATGAGTTTAGGAGGTCATTACTTTGGCTTTGTTATCGTTGATGACTATTCGAGGTTTACATGGACACTCTTTCTTGCTCATAAGTATGATGCACTTAATGCTTTTAAGAAATTCATTAAATTGGTTCAAAATGAAAAAGATTGTCACATTTCATCCATAAGAAGTGATCATGAGGGAGAATTCGATCAAGATGGTTTTGATGCCTTATGTGACGAATTAGGCATTGAGCATAACTTCTCGGCCCCCCGTACACCACAACAAAATGGAGTGGTTGAACGGAAAAATAGATCTCTTGAAGAGATGGCTAGAACTATGCTCAATGAGGCAAACCTTCCTAAATATTTTTGGGCGGATGCCGTGAGTACCGCGTGCTACGTGTTAAACCGAGCCGTCATTAGACTGATACTCAAGAAAACGCCCTATGAACTTTACAAAGGAAGAAAGCCTAACCTTTCCTATTTTCATGTCTTTGGATGTAAAGTTTTTATTCATAATAACGGAAAATATAACTTGGGAAAATTTGATGCTAAGTCGGATGAGGGAATTTTCTTAGGTTATTCTCTTCGTAGTAAGGCATATAGAGTGTTCAACAAGCGCACTAAGGGGCTGTTTGTTTCAGCCTCTTAATGGTTCAGATGTCTGAATGGTTCAGCACTTAATGGTTCAGACTGTTTGTTTCAGCCTCTTAATCGTTCAGATGTCTGAATGGTTAAAAGATTTGCCTCTGAATGGTTAATTATTATACAGAGTCTGAATGGTTAAGACCTTTTATCTGAATTGATCAGACATTTGCCTCTGAATAGTTAAGCAATATACTAGCTCTTAATGGTTCAGACCTCTTACTGGTTCAGCACTTACCGATTCAGAAGTTTCCAAACAGCCCCTAAGACTGTAGAAGAGTCTATTCATGTTGTCTTTGATGAATTTGATGCTCGCTTGGCGAGAAAAGGTCTTGTTGAAAATGTTGCAGGTTCTCATGACGATGAAGAAGAGAAAACGCAGGAGGAAACGGAACTTCCTAAAGAGTGGAGAACGTTAAAGAATCACCCGATTGACAACGTTATTGGTGAAATAAAGCAGGGAGTTTCTACTCGTAATTCTCTTAGGAACACAATTAATCACATGGCCTTTGTTTCTCAAATTGAACCAACAACCGTTTTGGATGCTATTAATGATGAACATTGGTCTATGGCAATGCAAGAGGAGCTTAACCAATTTAAACACAATGATGTTTGGTAATTGGTGCCTAGACCTAATGATCATTCCGTTATTGGCACAAAATGGGTGTTTCGTAACAAACTCGATGAAAATGGAGTAATCACTAGAAACAAAGCTAGGCTTGTAGCTAAAGGCTACAATCAAGAAGAAGGCATTGATTATGAAGAAACTTATGCACCGGTTGCACGTTTAGAAGCTATTCGTTTATTGCTTGCATTTGCATCTACAATGGATTTTAAACTTTATCAAATGGATGTTAAAAGTGCCTTCCTCAATGGTATCATTCAAGAGGAAGTGTATGTCGAACAACCCCCGGGTTTCGAAGACTATGAGTTTCCCGAACATGTCTTCAAACTCAAAAAGGCGCTTTACGGTCTCAAACAAGCACCTCGTGCTTGGACCATGAGTTCAAACGGGGTCAAGTCGACACTACTCTTTTTATCAATAAAGATAACCAAGACATCCTTTTGGTTCAAGTTTACGTAGATGATATCATATTCGGTGCTACTAACGAAGTTTTGTGCAGGGATTTTTCCGATATGATGCAAAGTGAATTTGAGATGTCGATGATGGGAGAATTAAAGTTCTTCCTTGGGCTACAAATTAGACAATGCAAAGCAGGGACATTCGTGTGTCAAACGAAATATTGCAGGGAGTTGCTTAAGAGATTCGATGTTACCGAATCCAAATCCATTGACACACCGAAGAGCACCTCTTGCTATCTCGACAAGGATGAAAAAGGTAAAGAGGTGGACATCAAACGCTACCGAGGTATGATCGGCTCTTTACTTTATCATACCGCGAGTAGACCGGATATCATGTACTCCGTTTGTATATGCGCTAGGTATCAATCTTGTCCTAAAGAGTCGCACTTGGTTGCGATCAAAAGGATAATGCGTTATCTCGCGGGCACGTTGAACGTAGGTCTTTGGTATCCCAAAGGTTCGACATGTCATCTTGTTGGCTATTCCGACTCGGATTTTGCAGGTTGCAAACTCGAAAGGAAAAGTACCAGCGGTACTTGCCACTTATTCGGTCATTCGTTAATCTTGTGGTTTAGTAAGAAACAGGTTAGTGTTGCACTTTCCACCACTGAAGCGGAATATGTCGCTGCAGGAAGCTGTTGTGCCCAAATTCTTTGGCTAAAACAACAACTAGTGGATTTCGGCCTTATACTTGATCACATCCCAATTAGGTGTGACAATATGAGCGCCATTAGTCTATCAAAGAACCCCGTTCTTCACTCCAGGACTAAACACATAGAAATTAGGCATCACTTCATACGAGATCACGTCCAAAAGGGAGATGTCACAATTGAGTTTGTTGAAACGAAACATCAATTGGCTGACATTTTCACGAAACCCATTAGTAGGGAGAGTTTCTTCCACATTCGGAACGAACTTGGCATTTTGGATATCTCTATGAACTAATTCATTTTTTATTGACTATACTAATTTGAGCGTCGGAGGCGCGATAAATTCTTTTTGCAGGGCTTTTATTGTAGATATCTCTTCCCTTGGTATTCAACCGAATTGGACTTGATTTTTTTTACAAAATCGATTATTCCTCAAAGAGAAATCGATTAGTCGCCTCTGTCTTTCTTAATCGATTACTCGTTTCTTTTTAATCGATTAAAATGCAAAAACGTCTTTAGCGCTGATTCACCTTTTAATCGATTAATTTTGTTCAATTAATCGATTAGACTCATCTGTCCATATTAATCGATTAACCATCTCTCTTTAATCGATTAATATCTTGAAAAGAGACGTCTGGTTCTGCTTACTTCTAATCGATTAATAAACTTAACTTAATCGATTAGCCTCGGCTGTGTTCCCTAATCGATTAAATACTTGTGATTAATCGATTAATAGTCGATTTTTGCCTTATATCACACCCAGTCTTCGTCTTCTTCGCCATTCCTTCGTTTCGAATCAGAGAAACCCTAGCTTCTTCCCCTCTCAATTTTTCTCAATCTTCATCATAAAATTCTCAAATTTCTTCCATTTTTTTCCAAATTTCATCAATTTCAAAAAGGAAGAATGCCAAAGTGTAAGAACGCTTCCTCGGGTCAAGAAACGGCGGCAGAGGAGAATGAGAGGCCATGGCGTCGTGAAGGGAGCAAGTACATTCACATTCAAACAGGTCTCGCCTTCAACACTGGGGCTTCAGTTGAGAGATTCCACAACATCTTCCTCACGAAGGAGATCGTCTCTCCCAAGATCGTGAACAAGGACCTCTTCAAATCGGCGACCTATGCCCCGAGTAAGTCTATGTTCCTTCAGCAAGGATTGCTTCGTTTCATTCATTTGACGTATGAATTTTTCTGTCCAAATCTTATACGTCAATTTTATGCAAATCTTCGTACCACTAAGGGAGGTTCGCCATCTCTCATTTCCTATGTTGACGGCAAAACCGTTTTCATTGACGGTGCCGGTTTGACTTCTTTGTTTGGCCTTCGTCGCGGTGAAATTACCGAAAACTTGGATGAAACATTCCAAGATGAGGCAATATGGCGACAACTCGGGTTAGATCATCGTGACCTCAAGTTTAGAAACTCTAGCAACCCGAGTGTCATTAATCTCACTTTAATTCAACGCGTCCAACAATACATTTTCTCATATGTTTTGTTGCCCCGTGATTCGAACCATGGCGTTGTCAACAAGGACGATATTCGTTTGTTTCACGTCCTGTTGAACGATGTCAAATTTGATTGGGTTCACTTCTTTATCGTTGCACTTAGCGATGGCACTCGCTTTTCCCATCTCCGTTTTGCCATCCCCATTATGCATATCCTTGCTCATTGCAAAATAGACCTTACTCGGGACACTCAGGTGCCGGTCAAGAAGACGTGTTTCATCACTGAAGCCAAGTTTTCCCGGATCGTGTATCGAGAGGAGGGCGATGCTGCACCAAATCTGGACTTGATCGTCGCCGAAGAAGAAGAAGAAAGCCAAAACGAGAATCAAGCTGAGTCATCTCAAGCGAGAGGTAGTCGAGCCACGGAGCGCGTCACTCGTCAACGGAGGACTCGTCCGAGAGAAGAAGCACCGGAACCATCTTGGGTGAAGAAGATCTTCGATACTCTCACGTGCATCCGAGATGACGTTCGCCAGCTCAACGAGAGGATGACTCGTCTTGAGCAATCTCGCTCCTACCGTGGCCCGCGTCACAGCTTCAGCGGAGGAGCTCGTCCGGCGAACTCTCTTTGATTATTTTCTCTTCTATCTTAACTTTTTATGATACATTGTTATTTTCTATTGTTGTTATAACTCTTTTGGTGAATGATGTTGTTGCTAATATGGTTCTCTTTTAGAACATATTGTCCCTTTGTGGCAATTCGTGTTAGAAGTTCTTTTGAAAACCCTTACAATTTTTTTTCCTTCAAATCCCGGCATCAATTAAGGGGGAAGGAAGGATCGTTGAGAAAACTTGTTTTTCAAAATTGTTTTTCCGCTTATTACTCCGATTATTTTTTTTTTGCTGCACTTCTCTAACCTTGCAGGGGGAATCAATTAAGGGAAGTATTTTTTTTAACTCTTTCTTTGCTTTTTCTCAACTATGTTGGTCATTATCAAAAAGGGGGAAATTGTTGGACATGAGTTCAAACCTCCTTATTATTTTTTTTTGGACTATTTTTTGTTTTGATGAATGACAAACAGGATGATTAAATTCAATCGATATTCGAAAATTTATTCGGATCGAGAAAAGCAGAGAAGGGCATCAAGAAGTTTCGGCGATAATTCACGCTCACCCCCACGCAGTTTTTTGAAGTGAAGCGAAGACTCCGAAGATTTTTTATTTTTATTGAGTCTAGGAATTTTTGTAAGGATGACAATATCTTCTGCACAAAACAATTTAATTTCTGAGGGATAAAAATTATTTTTGAGTCAGTTGAAAAATCACTTTTTCTCTGTCTAAAATATTTTAGTGAGCCAGTTTCAAAATAAGTGTGTCAAAATTTCTTTAAAACATTTTTTAAAATTACACAATTTTCTTTGGTGAGAAAAATATACTTTAAATATTTTTTCGTGTATTGTTTGACACACAAAATAATTTTTTGGACTTTTTTTCCTCTCCCCTACTCAAATTATTGAATAGGGAGATTTTATCACAGGAGCGTGCCTTGTTATTCTCGTTGTCCCAAACAACGAGTTAGAAGCCAAAGTGCTTCCAATCGCACTTGGCTTGGGCCCTTTGTGTTGCGCATTATTTTTCATTTTAATCGATTATATCCTTTAAGATAATCGATTAGATCCAGCGCAATTTCTGAGGTTTGAATTCTTAATCGATTATTTCTATTAAGAAAATCGATTAGCTTGTACAGAACCTCCTAATCGATTTATTGCTTCAATTTAATCAATTTATAAGCCTTTCGTTGGGCTGCTCAACCCTGATCAATAATCGATTATTTATCCTTCGTTAATCGATTAGTTCGTACCGAACCTCCTAATCGATTATTTGTCTTCATTTAATCGATTATGATTCAGTTTTCTTTTCAGGCTTTTCGCTTCTGTGTACAGTAATCTATTTAAACCTTTACTTTAATCGATTAATTTTATCTAGTGCATATTCTCAGCCTGCTTCAACGGCTTTATTTTCCTCAGCCTATTTAATCCCTCATTCTCCTTCATTTCAAAACACACCTCTTGCACTCCAATATATTTCTTTGAGCTATATTCATCCTTTGCTTCATCTTCCTCATCAAAATATTATTTTTGAGAGTTAGAAATATTTTTCTTTGAAGGCTATAGAAGTTGTCATCCATAGAGCTTAAATCTTTCAAACACTACTTTGCTCAATTGTGTGAGCTTTCGTTCTTGTGTTGTAAACTCAATCTCATTTGAGTGTTGTTCAAAAGACTTGTGTGACTCAAGTCTTGTTGTTGTAAGAAAGTGAGGCTTGTGTGATTCAAGTTCTCAAGGTTTACCGGTTTTTCAAGCACCCGTTGAAGCTTGAAGATTAGTAGGACTTTCGAGAGAGTCTCTCCGAGGACTGGACTAGCCACGAGGTGGTGAACCAGTATAAATCTCGGTGTTCTTCTTTCCCTTACTCTCTTTACTTATTCCTGCGATATTTTTTTTACGCGAAAAACGCACATTCTTGAAAACAACTCTATTCACCCCCCCTCTAGTGTTGCACATTTGTCTAACCTAGGTCTCCCCAAATATTCAATGTAATGTTTCCTTTTAGAAATATTGTTAAAACTAAGTTCTTGGGATTTCCAATAAAGTTGTGATATTTCTTTAAGCGGTTTGATGCCTGAAGACTTAATCAAATTCAGAAATTTGGAAATTGGATATCTTGATCGGAAATGTCAGAGACAAGTAAGGATCTCTCAAAGCAGACGAAAATCCTCCTATCCGGAAGACTACATGAGAACCGGATGTCTCGTTACAACCCGTTGAAGGCTAAGTCGGAAGACTAGCGCGGATTTCTTTCTCACCTGGAAGACTGAGTATGACTCTTCCGGATTTGTCAGCTTAGAACTGGATGCCTCAAGGAAGACCGGAATTCTTAAAAAGCGGACAAGTGAGAAAAGACTTAGAAAATTATCTAAGTCTTGAATGAAGAAATTCTACCGTTGGTAAGGAAAAATCAATCTCTTGATTTTCAACGGCTAGATTGAAGATAATTATGCTGATTCAAGAAGAAATGACTCGAAGACAAAGTCTGGACCTCTAAAAATTGAAGAACCTGTCCAGAATTCCTAAACAAGCACTAGAAGACAAACAGAGTAAAGTGCTACAGTCCGGAATTCTTGAACAACAGCTAGAAGACGGATTCTGTGGAAAAAGGAATCCCTCTTTAAACAATTGGGTATGTCCAAACACCCATTCCAATGAGGAATCTTCAAATCGCAATCTTCATTCAAAATTGAAGCCAGCAAATGCAACGGATAGTCTATTTTGATTCAACGGATAGATTATCCAATACAGCTATAAATAGCATCCTTGGAAGACTGGGAAAGAAGAGAACAACTCATCAACGATAAGAAGAACAACCACAAAGAGGCTACCTCATTCACAGTTAGCCCAAAAAGCTTGATAAAGAGAGATTTCTAAACTCCTTATCCAGAAGCAAACTTCTCCTCCTTCCAAAAAGCTATAGTGTAAATACTTGAAGGTTTCCTTGCCTCAAGTACCACACCACGTTGAAGGATACAACTTTTGATCAAACTTATTGTTTGAAAGGGGGTAGGTCAACTTTCTTACAAGTTGGTCTTGCAAGTCCTATTGTTCGGACCTTGCAATTGTTGAAGAAGCGTGAGCTTCGAAGGAACAACAAATCCAGCACGAGTGCAGTAGCAACATTGGCCTTGCGAAGATATATTGTGCAGAAATTCACACAAGTGTAATTGTTGGTTCATTATTCAACAACCAACCACATAGTGGATTTTGAGGACGTAGAAGGATTACCCCACCTTCAAACCTCATTAAAGTTTGCGTGTCTCTCTCTTTTATCTTTATTCTTACTTGCAATTATATTAACTGTGAAAACTAACTCATCCATATTGATTACTGCTCACTCTACCTACCAACTTCCGCACACAATCTAAAGTTCACAAGAACTCTAGATTAACACTCATTTTCACGTTTTCAAAAGAAACGAAAAAGTTTTAAATTTGTAACAAAGTCTATTCACCCCCCCCCCTCTAGATTTTGTATCTCACCACTTCGGGACCACCAACGTTCCACCACTCCATTTTGTTGTGGTGTACGTGGGGTTGAGAAATTATGATCAATGCCGAGTTCGTCACATAAATCTGAGAATAGATTTCATTCGAACTCTCCCCCATGATCGCTTCTTATGGCTACTATGGTTGTTTCTTTTTCATTTTGAACTTTCTTTAGAAAATTTTTGAAAACGTGAAATGCCTCACTTTTGTGAGTTAGAAACAAGGTCCATGTAAACCTAGAGTAGTCATCGACAATCACAAACACAAAGTAGTTACCACCAAAACTTTTCGTTCTAGAAGGACCAAAGAGCTCCATGTGCAAAAGTTGAAGCGGTCTAGACGTTGAAACAACATTCTTAGACTTAAACGAAGCCCGAACTTGCTTCCCTTTTTGACATGCATCACATATGGTGTCTTTTTCAAACTTAAGTTTTGGAATGCCAATTACTAAGTCTTGTGAAACCAATTTGTTCAAAAGGTTCATGTTCATATGAGCTACCCTTCGGTGCCATAACCAAATGTCTTCCTCTTTACTCATGAGGCACTTAGCAAAGCCGGAAGGAGATTTGTCTAAGTTAAGCATATATATGTTATCAATTCTATCACCACGTAGAATGACCTTATTGTCACTAAGGCATTCTACCGTGCATGATTTTGAATCGTAGGTCACACGGTTTCCCTTGTCACATAATTGACTTATGCTCAAGAGATTGTGTTTAAGACCTTTAACAAGCAAGACATTATCTATAGAGGAGTCTTCGGACTTACCTACTGAACCGACACTGATAATTTTTCCCTTGCTATTATCTCCAAAGACTACGTTTCCTCCTTTAGCGGGTTTGATTTGTAGGAACTTGGATGCATCTCTAGTCATGTGCTTGGAGCATCCGCTATCAAGGTACTTAAGTACACTTGACGCCTTCAAGCACACCTACAAAAATGATTTAATAAGATTTAGGTACCCAAGTCTTTTTGGGTCCTTGAGTGTTAGGTGCAAAGTGGTAGTGTGATTCATTTTGTGCCCAATGCCTATGCCTAGTAAAGCAAACGGGAGCTATATGTCCTACCCTATTGCAATAGTGACAAACTACGTTTGGGTTGTGCATCCTCCTAGGTTGATAATAGTTGCTAGGGGGCCTAACCATATTCATCCTATTTTGAGAAAATATTGGTTTTTGAAAATTCTCTCTTCTAGGTGTCCTAGCATTATTTTGTCTATTTGAAAAATTATTTTTATGCACAAATTCATTTTGATAGTTTTTTCTAGGTTGTCTAATATGCACATTTTCGTTCCTAGGTTTTTGTCTAGGTTGTCTAGTGTCCTTAAGTTGACTAGATTTTCTATTATCCTGATTTTTAACTTTCTTACGTTTAGCCTTAGGAGATTATCTAGGTGTTTGCTCAACGTTATTATCCTTAGATTCATTTTTATCAAAACCTAATCCTTCCTTAGAAAAATGCATAGTGTCTAGGAGTAAATTAAGATCTTTGTGTGGTAAATTAAACTTCTTAACCGTACTCTCAAGTTTTGCAACCTTTTCTTTTAAAGCTTTGCAAGATTCACATTCACTTGAAGAGCTTTCCGGTTTGTCAGCGCTTCTTTTGCCATAAAATTTTTTTTCTTGTTTCAACTTTTCATTATGTTTTTCCAGTTTTTCAAAATCATTTTCAAGAGTTGAAAGACGTTTCTTTAATGATTTGTTGGTTTTAGAAGCACTAACAAATTCATCATAAAGCTCTCGAAGAGCTTCTTGCATCTCTTCAAAAGTGTAAGAGTCGGAGGAAGTGATACATACCTCTTGTATTTCGTCGGCATGGTCTTCGTGTGCCATGAGACAGAGGTTGGCGGCTTCTTCCTCTTCTTGGTCAGTTGACTCGTCGCCGGAGTCGCCACCCCATGAGATATAGGCACGTTGTTTTTTGAAGCCAGGTTTGTCCTTGCCGCTTTCGCCTTTTGGACACCTCGGCTTGATGTGGCCTATCTCGCCACAGCCATAGCACTTCAGGGGACCGTCGTGCTTTCTTCCTTTTCGTTCAAATTCCTTCTTCATGAATTTGTGGAATTTCTTGATGACGAGTCCGAACTCGTTGTCCTCATCGCTTGAGACTTCTTCTACGGTCTCCTTGGTTGCTTTGAGCGCTATTCCTTTCTTCTTTTGTTCATCCAAAGACGGGGTTAGAATAGTAGATTCATAAGTTTTGAGGTTACCTCTTAGCCTGTTGATGGTGACTTTGGAGACTCCGATGGATCCGTAGATTGCGTCAGCCTTTGATCTCCATTCGGGTGTGAGACTCCGCGAGATTTTCCTCACGAGATCCTTGTTGGCGTAAGTCTTTTTGAGAGCATGAAGGTCGTTGATGATCTTTGAGAACCGATCGAACATGTCATCGATCTTTTCGCCTTCCTTCATCCTAAACATTTCGTACTCCTGCGTTAGGAAGTTAATTTTGGCTTCCCGAACTTGGTCCGTACCTTCATATGTGACCTCCATCTTGTCCCACATTTTTTTGGCGGTGGTGCAGCAAGAGATCTTGCGATAATCATCAGGGTTGACCGCGCAGTACAACATGTTGATTGCCTTGGCGTAGTTCTCCACCTTTTTGATGTCTTCGGCATCAAATTCGTCCTCAGTCTTTGGGACGAGTTTTTCACCGACCTTCTTCATTGGTGTTTCTTCGCCGTTTTTGATGACCAACCACAACTGGAAGATGGTTGAGCGGATATAAATTCTCATCCGCTCTTTCCAATATGTGTAGTTGGTGCCATCAAAAAGCGGTGGCCTAGAGGTTGATTGACCTTCTCCAATTCCTGCATAAAGATTTCTAGAAGAAGAACCCATGATCGCTTTACTCTCAAACGGTTAAGTTTGGACGCGAGTTAGGCTCCGATACCGATTGTTAGAATAATAGACCAACGCTAGAGGGGGGGTGAATAGCGTTGGATCAAAGAAATCGCAGGAATTATAAATTAAAAGATAAGTAAAGAGAAGAGTAAGGGGCACACAGAATTTTACCCTGGTTCACCACAACTTGTGGCTAATCCAGCCTCCCGAGAGACTCTCTCGAGCTACACTACTATCTCGTTAAGCTTAACGGTTCTTAACAAACCCTTACAACTTGAGAGTTCGAGTCACACGAACCTCAACGAATTCTTCAAAGGAAACAACCCTTCCTTTGAATCAAACGAGAGAAATACTTTCTCTCAACGTGTTTAAGAACACAATTTCACTCAAGAACGAGACTCTCTTATAGAGTAGATAATGAGTAAACTAAGTACGCTCAAGAACAACTCAACCTTCACACAAAATGGCTCTAAAAAGCTATGGAAAAGAATGTTGTTTGAATGCAATGAAAGTAGGAGAATTGTGAAGTGAATTGATATGAAAAGAAGACCCAAACACCCCTTTTTATAGTGCGAAAATAGGCTCCAACGGACCAATACATTAAAGGGGTGATTGGCTTGATTTATGGGATTGAATAAATTTGGGATCTGCAGGATATTGGCTTCGCATCAATGTTTAGACTCACCCATCGCTGGTAAGCCAAATTTCCTTCAGTTTTGAAGCCAACGGTCACCTACCCATCGATGGGTAAATGCTTCCCATCGCTGGGTGGGAGGTTGACTTTCAAACAAGGAAAGAATCAGCCTTAAATGACTTGCAACGGTCATGCATTTCCATTGATGGTTTACCCTTACCATCGTTGTGTTCCCATCTATGGGATAGGTTCCCCATTGCTGAGTAAGGTCGATTTGCCTTGTAAAGATGTTGGACCAAGGCTTTAACAGCGATGGGTAAAACTTCCCATCGCTGTTTGGCATGGTTCTGGAACTTGGTTAGGCTGAAGGACCGCCTACCCATCGATGGGAAGTTCTTCCCATCGCTGGGTGGGTGGTTAGCCAAAAACCCATGGTTTTTGCCTTAACCACGGCCTAGCCAACCGATGCAAAAACCGACCGAAAAATCCAAAGTTCTCCAAAATAAAAACCAAGTGTTTAAAACACTTATTTGATGTGTTTTTATAAGAAATCAAGTGAGGCACTTTAAAAACCACGTCATTTGAGTAAAAACCACGGCTCGCCAAGTTTATACCATTTAGCGTGGTTTTTGCCAAACGACCAAAAGCGAAAGGTGGTTTTCAAAGTGTTTTTGTTGGAGAACTGTTTAAACATGCAAAAGGGTGAAAAAAAATCATAAAATTTTGAAAAGCACTTGGTTGGTTCGGACGCTAAAAACCAATGCCGATAAACGAAAGCCGAACGCCGGTTTCTGAAAGCGGAACGCTGAATGGCTTGGTTTTTGGTTTGGGCGAACACCAAGTGTTTTTAATGACTTAAACAAGTTTGAAAAAAATTTTTATGATCTAAGAAATGCAATGAAAGATTTTAGCCTAAAGAGCCAGTGCGTGAGGGTTGGGTCGGTCTTGATCATGATTATGACCGACTCAACAATACTAAAGACTGCGGTCTTCGTTCTTGGTCTCTTTTAGCTCTTGTTCGTTATCTTCATTCTTCGCCTTGTGTATTCAATGTTTGTCTTGATCACGGCGGTTTGGCATTATCAAAACCTGTTACAAAAACGAACACGGCTTTAGTACGAAAAACGTGACAAGCCCGTGTTTCAACAGATGATGAAGAAGCTGAGCAAGGAGATGTTGAATCACTCCCTCTGCAACTCTTCCACAGAGTACCTTCTTCACATCAGGTAACAAACTTCCACTTTCACGGCTCTTCCACATCCACTCTTCCAGATGAGGTTCTGGAAACCTGGACAAGAAAGGTCCAAGGGTTGATTGAATCTGCCCTAGAATCTCAGCATGCCTCTTTTAGGCAAGAGATAGAACAGATGGAAGCTAGGCATAACAAGTTGATGGAGAAATCCGAAGAAAAACATTGCTCAGATCTCAAGGAGATAAGCAAATCAGTGGACAAGACTCTAGAGATCATTTCTCTATTGAGTAAGTCCGTGAGCAATACAATGAAGGCATATGCATCTGACTGTCATTTTCAATTCAAAGAAGTCTCTAGAATCAAAGAGCAGATTGCAACAGTTACAGTCAGCCTACAGAAGCAAATGTCATTTCTCCAGATGGATATGAGATCAGCATTGGCAGTATCTTCAGCAAACCAGGTGGTAACCTAAGACTACCTCAAGGTTATTGCTGAAAATAAGAAGGAAGCATTCAAGCTGTTCAGACATTTTGGCACCTACACTGGCAAACACAAGCTAGATGTAATTGTTCAACACAATAGTCCATCCCTGATTCCACAGCTTCCTATTGAAGTCAAGAAAGGAGAACTCACATACATTCCATCTCATCTGAACATGACAGATTTAATACTTGAAGCCCAGCAGAGCAATTTGGAGAATTCAACACAGCATCTAACAGACACTGGTCTTGATGGAACAGAAGTTGTTGGAACCATTGTCTCCCACATATCAAATGATGCCCACACAAAGGAGAGATATAACAACCTCAGGCGCATCAAAGAAGAGTGTGGAATTATGCAAGGCATTGGTGAGGCTGCCGGATCTTCTAAGCGCAAGAAGTAGTGAAGGCTCCTTTCATCAAACCAGGGGGAAGTATGTGAAAACATTATTTTGTTTTGATGAAAACACCTCTTGTTTAAACATAAGTTTTGGTTTAAACATTGCTTAAAACATCTCCTAATTATGATTGATCATATTCATTATGATTTTTGAGATTGAGCGCATACATTCAGGGGGAATGTAATTCAGGGGGAACATAACTGTTTTTGGCTAACAATTGTTTTTGGTAATGAACTATTGATGAACTCTGAGCAATGGAATACAGATACCTCAGTTTAATTACTAAAGTTGGAGATCTCCGATTCAGGTACTTTACAAAATCTGCCTTCTGAAACTAAGATGTAATCCTTAGTTCATTTCCAACTTTACTCTAAAGTACTGGTCCTTAGGATTTTTATAATGTATAGGACTTTGGAAAAATAGTACCACTTTTCTTTTAAAAATGAATTTCATATTTTTTTGGTACTACCTCGTCCTAATTAGAAATTAGAACTATAGGGAATGAAAAATGATAGTTTTATTTTGGGCCTTGAGAACCCAATAGGAATAATTTCCCTTTAGTGCATAGATTTTTTTTGGGCCACCCTTTTGGGCTTAGCCAAACCAAAAGAGTTACGTTTTTCAAACCAAACGAAACTGATTTTAATTGGAACAGTTTCAACACCTTGGTAACTGGTAAAAGATTCATTCAACTTTTCAAAATTTAACTTCTTAGAAGTTGAAACTCTTTTACTCTCACCGTTCCAGCTACCCACTTAATGGAACCCGTGAATCTCCCCTCACTCAACCTCTCCTCCTGTCTTCAAACTCACTGTCTCAGAAAAACACCAAGAAAAATATCCTCAATGGAGAAATTTTTCTTTCTCACCCTCATAGACGGCAATGGAGAAAGCTGTTGGACAATGTGCTATCATGCATACATATTTTTGCAATGTCCTTTGCCCATTGTCTTTTAGGTTTTGATAATGACAAAAGAGTGACAAAATATCATCATCATTTTGTGCATCAAGGCTAAGAATCAAAGAAACAATAGATGGCATGTTCGAGAGATTTTCAACTATCGTCTCAAATTTGGATACACTTGGAAAGCATTATGAGGATCATGTTCTCGTTCGAAAAATCCTTCGAAGTCTCACACCAGAATGGAAGTCTATGGTCAACCCTATCAAAGAAGGCCGAGATTACAATACATTGACATATGACGCACTTCGAGGTAAACTACTCACTTATAAATGTCTAACTTTTCTAGTGCAGCGGAGATCAAAAGGGGTCAAAATCTATCATTCAAAGGAGTTGCACTCAAAGCTTCATCGTCAAAATATGTCGAGACAAGCTGCTCTGGAGAAAGTGACATTCTCGAGTTATTTAATGACTTCTTGCAAAATGAGCTTGAGCAATTGAATGAGAGTACAAAGCCTACTTGCTATGGATGTGGAGAGCTTGGACATATCAAGGGTCATTGCCCTAATCGAAAATTCAAGAAGTCCAAACGCCGCAAGCAATCCAACTCTAGCTCCTCTTCCTCATGCGATGATGAAGTAGCCATTTGTCTTATGGCTCAAAGTGAATCCGAAGAGGTAAGTTCTTCTAACAATCCTTTTAGTTTTGAAGAACTACAAGACGCATTTGGTGATTTATTTAAAGAATTTAAGAAAGTCTCATCTATTGCCAAAGATTTTGAATATAAAATCACCCTCTTGCATAAGAAAAATAATATTTTGCTAAAAGAAATTGATTCCCTCAAAATTGAAAATAAGACTTTTGAGGAGACTAATTTGAAATTAAATGATTCACCTTGTTCTTCATGTAGGTCTTCTAGTCTTGAGATAGAAGCACTTAAGAAAGAGGTAGACGATTTGAAATTAGATATGAAGAAAGTTGAAAAAGAATTTAGACTAAAATCTACCTCTAAGATTAAATACTATAGATCACCTAGAAATAATCTAAGTCATTCTAGGAATTCTAAGTTTGATAGAAAACCTAGAAAGCACATCACACGTCCTAGAAACATGGACAACCCTAGTGTTAGGCGTCATTATTGTAATAAAGTAGGACACATCTCACCAGTTTGTTACACTAAGTATAGGCACTTGCTTCTAAGTCAAGAGAATGTGATGCATCGTTCATATGATTTTTATTATTGCCATAATACCCCTGGACCCAAAAGGCATTGGGTACCAAGATTTTCTTCGTAGATTCATTAAGGAAGGTGTGCTTGAACACTTCGACTTGAGTTGAAGTAGATGCACCAAGCACATAATTGGGTGAAGCATCAATTAAGGGGGAAGTTGATTCACTTTATTAATTCCAACTAATGTTGATTTATATTTTAGTTGGACAATGTGATATTATTTGTTTGTTTGATATCTATTTGCATGAGCATATATCTTTTTGCCAATCTCTTTTTGATAATGTCAAAAGGGGGAAGATGGTGTAGATATGCATATATTCAGAGGGAATTGTATTTGTGCATATCTTAATGGGGAAGATAGTATAGATTTGTATGTATTTGTTCGATTTATGATGCAATACTTGAGGGGGAACTAGCCTTGTATGATGCATATCTCTTAATGGGTTTGTCATTATCAAAAGGGGGAAATTGTTGGACAATGTGCTATCATGCATATATATTTTTGCAATGTCCTTTGCCCATTGTCTTTTAGGTTTTGATAATGACAAAAGAGTGACAAAATATCATCATCATTTTGTGCATCAAGGCTAAGAATCAAAGCTACAACAAGTTCATATCCGTCCGTGAAGAAGAGACTTGAGCATCGGTGGAAGGAACGAGACCGAAGAGGTTGTTTCCTTAGTTGGGTAGTGTTTTAGGTCTTAGATTATGTGTTAAAGAGTATGGAATCTCTAAGGTTCATTCCCTTATCATCTTACCTTTAAAACTCATTTTAGATCAGCCTTTGTGTGGGGAAGTTGTCTTTCTATTCGAATAATCTTTAGTTTATTCGAATAAGTCGTGATCTTTCCTGTTGCTAAAATCAACCTGATTTATTCGAATAAATCACCACTTATTTGAATAAGTTTTGGTTTTTCAATCTGATTTATTCGAATAAATCACCATTTATTCGAATAGGAACTGGTTTTTTCAAGCCACGCGATTGATCCAAACTATTCGAATAGTTCTTGAGTTTATCGAATAAGTCGACAGTTTCAACTACCAAACGGCTAGTTTTTTGAATCCTTTTCATCCATATGCACTCCCCAACTTCTATAAACTATCTACTTTCGAGATTATCTTCAGGAGAACACTTAGAACACTTTGAAGAACATATCCTTTGAATATCCAAAGAGATTCTACTCAATCCCCTCCTTATATCCAAGCAAGGCAATTGTTTTGATTGCTAAATCATTTCTTGCTTGAGTTTTTCCTCATTGCTTGAGTCTTTGAGAGATATTGCCATATTCTAAAGGACTTCATTGTATTTGCAACAATCTACTCCGTGTTGGGAGAATTACTCGGTTGCGGTTTGTTTTCTTACTTTATTGTAAGGGATTTGTATTCTTGGTGTTGGGATTACACCAAGTTGTAGAAATCCTAACGGTTTGTGAAATCAAACGTTAGGTGGAAGAAATCCTGAGTTTTGTGAAATCAAAACTTCGGTGGTAAGATAAGAGGCTTGTGAAATCAAGTTCTCGAGTTGTATTCGGATTGTCAAACTCCGTTAAGTTTGACGGGTTAGTGAAGGCCTGGGCACGATTGCTTCGGGGACTGGATGTAGGCATTTAGGCCGAACCAGTATATATCGTGTGTGCATTGCTCTTATCCTTCACTTTACTTTGTTTGTGGTGCATTGATTTTATTGAATATTCGTGAAGAACGTTTCCGCGCAAAA
Source organism: Cuscuta australis (assembly GCA_003260385.1). Lineage (NCBI taxonomy): Eukaryota > Viridiplantae > Streptophyta > Magnoliopsida > Solanales > Convolvulaceae > Cuscuta > Cuscuta australis. The sequence continues at coordinate 681,934 of NQVE01000105.1, forward strand.
ACAAAAAACTGGTCTTTTGGCCAACACCTCTATTCACCCCCCCTCTAGAGGTGTGCGAGGCGTCTAACAAAAGCCTAATGAGAAGAAAAGACATTCAAGGTCTATGGTGCAAATCTCGGCAGTAGAGAAGGTATATGGTGAAAATCTCGTATTTTTCAGGATTTCACCATACACCTTCTCGAACAACACTCTCTCCATTTTTGTTTCTTCTTTTTCATTTTCTCTTTTTTGGTCTTCAAATTTTGTTTTTAAAATTTTTCTTGGCCTACTTTCATCTCACCCTCTTCCCTTCTCTCTTTGTTTTCTTTCTTTTTATTTTAAAATTGATTTTAAATCTTTTCTACTGTCTCTGCACCCTTCTCCCAAGCCTTTTTCAAAAAAAAATTTAAAATCCTTTCTAAATTTTTTTTCCATATTTAAAAACCCTTCTTTTATCATTCTCTTTTTATCTTTTTCACAATCAACTCTTATTTTTTCAAAAACCTTTTTTTTGTCCTTCTGTCTTTTTCTTTTCTTTCACCGCCTCCTCCTTTCCCTCCATTTTCTTTTTGTTTTTGTTTTTGCTTTTTGGAGAGTAGTTGTTGCTTCCTAGATCTCAAATATCCACTTTGGATATTAAAGATCTATCAAACGCAACGCCATCTAAACTTCCAAGCAAAATCCGCTGGAAATAAAAGTAGCAAATGGCAGAAAATATCACAAATCTCAAGACAAGACTTTGTTTAGGAATTATTGTAATTTGAATTGTATTTGTCTAAGAGTTTTTGTTAACAAGCTGTATATTATGAGAAACTAAAAGAAAGTTATAAAATTAGTTCTCAGTACAGCGACCGGAACTCTTAAACACTTGTTTGTCATCATCAAAAAGGGGGAAATTGTTGGGAAAAATATTATAGATTTTGATGATGATGTATTTAGATTGTAATAGGGACTTTAGGTCTCCCCCAATATTCAATGTAATTTTTCTTTTTAGAAATATTGTTAAAACCGAGTTCTTGAGATATCCAATAAATTTGTGATATTTCACTTTGTGGTTTGATGTCAATGGTTGAAGACTTAATCAAATTCAGTGATATGGAAATTGGATATCTTGATCGGAAATGTCAGAGACAAGTAAGGAATTCTCAAAGCAATTGAAGATTCTCTAATCCGGAACACTTTATGATAACGGGATGTCTCGCTACCACCCGCTGAAGGCTAAGTCATCCGAATCGGAGGACTAGCGCGGATCTCTTCTCACCTCGAAGTCTATGAATGACTTTTCCAGATTTGTCAGCAAAGAACCGGATGCCTCAAAGAAAGACCAGAATTCTCAAAAGCAGACAAGTGAGAAAAAGACTTAGAAAATTATCTAAGTCTTGAATGAAGAAATTCTACCCGTTGGTAAGGAAAAATCAATCTCTTGATTTCCAACGGCTAGATTGAAGATAATTATGCTGATTCAAGAACAAATGACTTAAAGACAAAGTCTAGACTTCTCAAATTGAAGAGCTCGCCCAGGATTCCTAAACAGGCATTAGAAGACAAATTGAGTAAGGAGCTACAGTCCAGAATTCTTGAACAACCGCTAGAAGATGGATTCTGTAGAAAAAGGAATCCCTCCTCAAACAATTGGGTATGTCCAAAACACCCATTCCAATAAGGAATCCTAAATCACAATCTTCATTCAAAATTGAAGCCAGCAAATGCAATGGATAGTCTATTTTGATTCAACGGATAGATTACCCAATCCAGCTATAAATAGCATCCTTGGAAGACTGGAGAAAAATATGTGATAGAAAGCAGAGAACACAACGAAGCAATCTCAAAGTACAAAGCTATCACATTCACATTTAGCCTAAAAAGCTTGATAAAGAGAGATTTCTAAACTCCTTTTCCAGAAGCAAACTTCTCCTCCTTCCAAAGAGCTATAGTGTAAACACTTGAAGGTTTCCTTGCCTCAAGTACCACACCATGTTGAAGGATATAACTTTTAATCAAACTTCTTGATTAAAAAGGGGGTACATCAACTTTCTTACAAGTTAATCTTGCAAGTCCTATTGTTCGGATCTTGCAATTGTTGAAGAAGCGTGACCTTCGAAGGAACAACAAAGCCAGCACGAGTGCAGTAGCAACATTGGCCTTGCGAAGATATGTAACACCCCAACTCGAATAACCCAATTACCTAGATTATTTGAGCCGGAGTAGTTACCATGATGGTAAATACGCATGGTAATTTGAAGGATAATTTAAAACCAATTTAAACTTTAACATAAATGATAATTTCAAATATTAAATTCAGAGTATTGCTGAAACAGTACGGAAGCTTAAATATAAAACATAATCAAATTGTTTTACATTTTTCTGGGTTCTCGCCTGAAAAGGTATTTATTTAATTAACGCATCATAAATGTGGTCCACCAGTCCGTACATCTCGTCACTCTCATTGACCTCCGGGATGGGCTCCATGATCAGTATTGTTACCTGCGTGTATCAAGTAAAACAAACTACACGTTCAGCGTCAGCTGAGGAATACACTAATACAACAATTCCAAGTTGAATAGCAAGTAGACATACAATTATTCATGATGTGACATAATATAGCATATATGTTCAAGATGATGGTAGTGATACGTAATTGATGCCATACGTAATCATAATGATTGCACTTGATGATGATTTCATGCTGTATGATTCTAACGAGCAAGGACACCCTTGCGCTATGAGGTTCGCCCATTTGGTACGACGAACTCACGCGGCCTTAGTCTCACAAGGAAGACTAGAAAGTAGGGGTGGTACTCGAAACCTGAATACCATGTACGTACACTAAGCCCGAACGTGTGATGTCGGACTACTAAGTCCCGCACAATCACGCTATAAGAGACGCAATTACGCATGATCTCTTACGCATGCACATGATGTGATATGCTTCAATATAAATGTTGAAATGAATGACATGATGTGAACAATTTGCAAACAATATGAATATATAATCATGCATTAGTTTATTTGGATGAAACATGATTAGAATATCATTTAATAAAACTACTGGGCTCGGAACGGTCGACCGTTTGGCGCGACGGTCGACCTTGATCTTCATTAGGTCGGATTGGAGATTCACCGTGACGGTTGACCGTGATTGACCGGCGGTCGACCGTTGTTGACTGGAGGTGGAAGGCGGTACTTGGCTGGGCAAGCGACGGTCGACCGTTGGCCACCGGCGGTCGACCGTTTGTTTGACAGTCTTGCTCCGTTTCGATTTTTAACGCAACGGTTGACCGTTTACGTCGACCGTTCGGGTTTGCGAATCCTATTTTTGATATTTTTGGATATCTAAAATACTTCTTTGAGTTATTTTAACACTTATGACTAACATATCTATGTATTTGAAGTATTCTTAACATTTATATTTTCATTTAAGGTGAAGTATCAAGAAAAACATATTTTTACTTTATGAGTTTAATGAGTTTGATCTTAAAGCATAAATGACTTATAATATGGCAATCAATCCTAACGATATATCTAGATTGATATTCAACCAAGGATTGTGTTACTAAGGTGCAATGTACTCGCCTTGATATCGTAGAGGATGGAAATGATAGAAAAATAATAATACACCTCAACGAACGTTCAACGTACGGTCGCCCCTATCAACTTCGAGCTTCCGACGTTCAATCTTCTTGGAAATAATCTTCAGAAGTTCCTAATAACCACGAGAGAGTTGACGGTAAGTAATTGGAAAGAAACGATGTGAAAATGATGAAGAAACATGGCCAACTCGAGGAGCCCGCCACCGCAGGAGCAGTCCCGGTATTTTGGCCATATCTCCTTCGATACTTAACGAAATCACGAACCTAATCTGGGTTGGATTCGTAATGTCCGGGGTACGATTTTGGTATAATAAACAATTTGAGAAAATGGATAGAAAATTACAGAATTTACGAAGAAGTTGATGCTGCGTTTTTGAGCTTAAGATTTGGGAACCTTGACACTTCTTCTTCCTTGGCTCAACAATGGAGTATTTTTGGGTTTTCTTGCTCCTAAGCTGCTGCCGACAGAGAGAGGATGGGGAGGGGATGAATGATGGACGGATGATGGTGATAAGGTGTGAGGATGATGATGGTGGTGGTAGGGTGATAATATAGGAAAAGTAAATTGGAGGGATGTGGTAGTGGGGTCCTAATGTGGTTTGATTGAGGATTGGAAGGGATGGGGGGAATGTCTCTACGTGATTTGGAGGGTTTGGGGAATCAAATTTATTCTCCTACTCCGTAACTGATAAACTGGCTAAAACGGTACGCGCTTTTTCGCCCAAACTGTTCCGAATTGAAAACGGATCGAAAATTTGGAATCAGACTGTCAAAACTAAAATTTTGATATAATTAGAATATTTTTCTGAAAACTTTAATTTTTCAGTGTTCGGGTCTGTCTCAGTCATTAATTAATATTTAATTTAATTAATTCTTTTAGGCCTAGTTTCGGGGCGTTACAATTCTCTCCCCCTTAAAAATAATTTCGTCCTCGAAATTACCTGGTTACTGGTCGCTGAAAAGTTGTGGATATTGTGATCGCATGGATTCCTTAGTTTCCCAGGTTGCTTCTTCGACAGAGTGACTCCTCCAAAGCACCTTAACAAAGGGCACAGTCTTGCTCCTCAATACTCGAACTTCTCGCGCAAGGATCTCTACAGGTTCCTCTTCATAGGAAGGATTCTCGTCTAGAGTGACGGTCTCGGTTGGAATAACGTGAGATGGATCTGATCTGTATCTCCTCAACATCGATACATGAAAAACATCGTGAATCTTGTTTAGTTCTGGCGGTAATTCCAACCTGTAGGCTACAGGTCCCACACGCTCTGTAACCATGTATGGACCTATAAACCTCGGACTAAGTTTCCCCTTTTTGCCAAAACGTAAAACCTTCTTCCAGGGAGAAACTTTCAAGAATACCCTGTCACCAACAGTATACTCGATATCGCGTCGCTTGAGATCTGCATAAGATTTCTGTCTGTCTGCTGCTATCTGAAGTCGTTCTCTGATCAACTGAACTTTCTCCTCTGTTTCGCGCACGAGTTCTGGACCCTCGAGTTTTCTCTCACTCAGCTCAGTCCAACAAACTGGTGTTCGACACTTCCTCCCGTACAGTGCTTCATACGGAGCCATTTCAATACTTGCCTGATAACTATTGTTATAGGCAAATTCCATCAGAGGAAGATATTTTTCCCAATTGTTTCCAAAATCAATGACCCAATCTCGCATCATATCTTCAAGAATCAGAATAGTCCTCTCGGACTGTCCGTCGGTCTGAGGATGGAAAGCCGTACTGAAATGTAATTTAGAACCAAGAGCTTTCTGTAAGCTCTTCCAAAATTGGGAAGTAAATCGGGGATCGCGGTCTGATATGATAGACGATGGTACTCCATGTAGCCTGACAATCTCGCGGATATACAGTTCGGCCAAACGCTGAAGTGTAAAATCTCGCCGAATTGGTAAGAAATGCACTGACTTTGTCAAACGATCAATAATAACCCATACCGCATCATTCTTCTTCGGGGACAATGGTATTCCGATTACGAAATCCATCGTAATGCAGTCCCATTTCCACTCAAGAATAGTGATCTGCTGTAAAAGTCCTGTGGGTACCTGATGTTCTGCTTTGACTTGCTGACAAGTCATGCACCTCGATGTGAATTCGGTAATCTCCCTTTTCATAGCTGACCACCAGTAGTGTCTCTTCAGATTCTGGAACATTTTGTTACTTCCGGGATGCATGGTATACACAGTTCCGTGAGCTTCACGCAATAAGAGATCTCTCACATCACCTGATAGTACTACCAAACGATCTCGATAGTATAGTGTACCATTATCTCGAACAGAGAAGTCTTGTTTTTCTCCTTTGGAAACAAGCTCGCGTGTCTCGAGACAAAAAGTATCCTGACGCTGTGCTGAAATGATATCCTCATCCAACGTAGGTCGTATGCGGAGTTCAGCAAGAGTCTTACGACTAAGAGCATCGGCTACCACATTCGCTTTACTAGGATGATAAGCGATGTGACCGTCATAGTCCTTAATCAACTCTAGCCACCTTCTCTGTCGAAGGTTTAACTCCTTCTGGCTCATCAAGTACTGTAAACTCTTATGGTCGGTGAAGATTCGAGTCGTCTCGCCATATAAGTAATGCCTCCAAATCTTCAATGCAAGAACAAATGTAACGCCCCAAAACATACCCTAGAATTATTAATGAATAAATAATCAATTAATCACAATTGTTTTGATTAAAATAAATTATTGTTGGGCTTTGGGCCGATATGAAATTTGTTTTGACATCTAATATCAAAATCTGGATAAGTCTCATAGAGATAAATCCAATATGTGGACTATTTGTGTGGTCTTGATTGGGAACCTGAGTATAGACCCAAATCAAGAGTAAATAAAGAATTTGTTTAGAATGTAAATATTGAAATGATTTGTTGAAATAAATCATGAGAATAATTGATTTGAATTAAATGAGAGAACCTTTTATGAGAAAGGTCAATTAAATCAATTTTGACTCTGTTAAAGTCAAACACCCAAAAATGTGGTGTCAGAAAAAGTATAACGAATGAATATAAAAATTATATCGTTGGATAGAGTTCGACTGTCTGATCGCAACGGTGCAAACGGATTTTAATTCGGAGAAAGTTGGACCAAAAAGTTTATCCCGACTGGAACCAAAATTGGTCCCAATCAGGACACTGTGCGAACGGCGCCTCCCAGCGCACTAAGCCTAGCGTGAATCGTCAATGACTCAGCAACAACTGCGTCTCCTTCTCCTTCCCTTCCCTATATAAGAGTATCATCAACATTCTCATTCTTCACCAAAACTTACAATTTTAGTACCATTGTGTTCATAAGAGTGAGGAGAGCAGTCTGATATTGTTGGTTGCCACCGAAGTTGCCGGAGTTGGGAGTTATCGTCGCCGGAAGTTTCGCCGGAAAATTCTCAAAACCTTCGATAAGCTTGGAGGTAAGCCCGTAGATATATCTAGTGACTAGAATGTTCGTATAGATCGTTTCTACATTCATAAACGGTCGTTTGGTTGAGTTTTGTGTATGACATGTTTGAAGAACCAAGAATCATAAACCATGAAATTGTTGTTAAAATTACGAATTAATGACTCTAAAATGATCTGTGAACATTGGAGAACATTTTTATATAATTAAATTGAAGTTTGGTGATTAAAAATGATAATGTTAAAACTGACCCGAGGAAGAAGATAATGAACAGTGGCCGAAAATCGATTATTTACTTACTAAAAATCGATTAGAATTTTATTCAGATCAGTGGTTCGAAGTCAGTATCATTTAATCGATTATTTATGTTGTAAAAATTGATTATTATGAATTAATTGATTATTTATATTGTAAAAATCGATTATTATGAATTAATTGATTATTTAAATTGTAAAAATCGGTTATTATGAATTAATGCATTATTTAAAATTATATAAATCAATTTTTATAAATTAAATGATTATTTTAAATTATTTTCCTCAATTCCAGATCCTGCTACAAAAATATTCCTGAAAATATGTTCTAAAATCCTATTTTTGATAACAATTAATTATGAACAATACAAATATGATTTTGTATAATAAAAATGATGTTTTAGGAATATAAAACATTATGTGATGCATGACGGTAAGTTAGAGTGTTAACACTCAAAACTAGACCGCTATTTGTTATCAATTGTTATGTTGATTAATGATTATGATGAATGATTATTATGGATGATCATGAATAATGAACTAACTGATCAAAATGATTATTGATGATTCAGCCATGAGAGTAATGAATATATTGATAATTATTAAACGATTTGTATTGTTAAACGGTATCTAGAAGAATTCTAAGATATACCTATTAGTTAATTGATGTTAAGGCTATCTAGAATACCTCTAGAATAGATCTTGTATTAGAACAGGCTTATGAAAACATGAACATTTGATGAATTAGATAAAAACGCATAAATTGGATTCATAGACCAAACTAGAGGATCACTCGTTTGGGAATGCCCGTTCGAATGTTGATCCATGGCTATATTGTTGTTGCCTTAACTGACTACAGTTAAGTGTCCGAATCATTTGCCTTAAACTAGTGAAAGTTTAAGTGTCTGATTGCCTTAACTGACTGTAGTTAAGTGTCCGAAATCGATTGCCTTAAACTAATGATAGTTTAAGTGTCTGATTAATGATTGCCTTTTAAGAATCTGGTTATAGAAATTATGATCTAGCCTTAGACTAAGAATAGCTAAGAGCATTATTATGATCTGGCCTTAGACTAAGAATAGCTAAGAGCATTGTTATAATCTGGCCTTAGATTAAGAATAATTTAAGAGCACTATTGAAATAGTATCTGAATTGAATAAAATGTATTGATATGAACTGAACAATACCAAAACTGTGAATGTTTGAAATGAACATTGTGTGCATGATATCAAATGATTTGATTATGAATTTAGATTCAGTTTATATGGATGTTCGACGCATTAGATATGCTTACTCAGCTTTACCGCTGAGCGTGTAGTGTGTTTTATTTGCTACACGCAGGTAAGCAGAAAGCAGAATGTGATCCTGGCGGCAGATGGGGCGAGATTGTCGGGATGGATGTGACAAGTTTTGAAACAATTTATGATATGTCAATATTAAAATCGCTTCCGCAATATTGTTGAATACTCCGTATTGTATATGTATTAAAAAACTATTATTGGGATTAATAAAGTGTGTTTGAAAAGTTTTAAATTTTTACGATTACCAAGTTAAATACTTTAGTCCGAATGGGGCTGCAGACCTGGACGGATTAGGGTGTTACAGTTTGGTATCGGAGCAAATGGTTTTAAAACCGATCTTTGGATCAAAATTTGAATTAAAAAAAAATGTGTCAGTCACATCCACGACTCTCGCATCCCTCTGCTCCAGGAAAGGTATGAGAATTTATTAGATAAATATTGACTTTGTTAAAATTCTCACTAGATAACAATTGTTAGTAGTGAAATTATATCGAGCATAGACTCAAGTAGATTTTTCGTACTCGGTGAACAGACGAAAGAATAAAAAAAATTGTGATACGTTATCAACGTATTTATCATATCGCGATTGACGAAGCTGATCTATCTCGCAAAGTTGCATAAAAGTGAGACGACTATGAAGAAACGCCTAATGTTGAATAACATTCGCAAAGCTGCTGTCAAAGATCCTCATGTGGACTAAAGATGACCGGATTGCTGATTTAAACACGAACGTCTAGAATCAATAAACTCTGTTGTCTAAAAGTATCCCATTCTGATGTCTAACTCATTACGATGCAAATATGCGATTATATTATACGAATCGAAATAGTTCATTCAGCAACAATTCCTTGCAAAACTTTGTTGAAATATCATACAAGGAAATTGACGTTATCCTTATTTCGTATCTATGACTTATTTGATCAGCTTAGAGAATCCATTGTGCTCTCTAAGATTGACTTACGGTCAAGGATACTACCACATCTCTGTTAAGACAGACAAACTGACGATCAAGAATCGCTACCCTTTACTATGTATTGACAATCTGTTCAGTCAAATTCAAAGGAACCTACTTGCTAGAAGCTATGGATAGCTCAATCTTGTTGAATGAAGTGACGCATTGTTATGACACGATTAGTGACTTAAACATCGATATAGTCTGAATAATTATCCGTTGTCAACTCGTCAAGAATCCTAACGAAGGAATTTCTATTATTGTAGCATGAGTCAAGAAACTGCTCATGATCAAAGTAACCAAGCGCCAAGCGATGGGCACGAAAATGTTCATATTGAAGTATCTAGTTTCACACCTCCTATTCAAAGTGAACAAGTGAACTCACTACATGTTCCCCAAAATGATCAAAATATTGGAGATCAACCTGACGCTATGCTACCTATCTTAAAGGAAACTTCTTACAACAAATGACTAATGCCCCTGTGTTTCAACCACCTCCACCACAACCTTGTTTGACCACTTTCAAAACCTTGAAAGATAATGGTGCTGAGGAGTTTCTGGGAGATCGAATTGCTGAACCCCAAATTGCTCTTGAATGGATCGAGCAGACCGCTCGTGTACTACAAAATTTGAGCATACCTCTCGTTGATCATCCAAAATTTGCATCTCAATTGCTCCGCAAGGAAGCCTACGAATGGTGGAAACGTAGTGACGAAAATCCAAACACACCCAAACCTTGGACTTGGGAATTCTTCGATTGGGCGTTCAAGAAGGAATATATACCAGCTCGATTCCGTGAAGAGAAACATGCTGAATTTATCGAATTAAAGCAAGGAGATATGACACTCCCTGAATACCGACAAAGATTTGTCCATCTCGCTCAATTTGCACCCACGCTGGTGAGTACAGCGGCGGACCACATTGAGGTGTTTCGCAAAAGACTTCGACCTGACCTCAGGCCGCACGTATCTACTATTCAAACTATGGATTTCATTGAGGCATACGATCTAATCTCCAAAGCCGAAAAAGATCTAAGTGATTACTATGAAAGTCTGAAGAATAAGAATGTCAATCCAAATGAACGACCAAATTCAAATGGGAAGAGACCCCTGCAAGAAATTGATTGTGCCATTCACTCGAAAAAGGAAAAATCAATGACAATTCAATCGACGTCATCCATGAACAAAATGAGGGTATGGAAACATCCAAAGTGTAATGTTTGTAAAAGACACCATCCGGGAGATTGCTGGCTTGCACAAGGATTATGTCTAATTTGTGGTGAACCTGGACATTTCCAAAGAGAATGTCCCTCTAACCCTGAATCATATTCAGTTACTTCTGTCCAAAATCAACCTGTTCGCTCAGGAACAAGTCAACACTCTAAAACACGAAGCAATTCAAAGAGTCCAACCCAAGGATGATACTCTGTGAAGATCCTAAAGTGCTACAAGGGCTCGAGGATATATTGAATAATGTAGAAACCTTATGTAAACAAGAAATTATCTTTCGATTTGAATCTCAAGAATATTCATATTTTCTTGAACCTACATGTGTTGAAACCATTGTATAATGAAATCTTTCATTTGACCCATCTTGAGAAAATGTTTGATATTTACATGATGCATTCTGATGTTAAAAATAGATATTTTTCTGACTTGCACTGGCCATGAAGCTTAGAATAATATTTATGGTTAACTCGTAATGTTCATGGACAATATTATTTCAACATAAATTCAACTGAAATTACATAAACTAATATTACAAATGCAAGTCTAAGTCCAATGCCCCAGGATTTACAAACTCGTCATAGCTAGCCCCAGGACCTGGAAAAGCTTTAGCAAACGCTAGCTTGTCTAAAAGCTCATCAATAAAGAAAGAAGAGATGAAAAGTTTTCTCTGACTAGAAGCCATGAAGTTCTTCCTCACTGCGTCATCTAGAAATTTGATTAGGTTATTAAAATAACCGTCAATATTCAAGAGACCAATGGGTTTACTGTGCAACCCTTCAGATTCCCATGAGATCAAAGTGAACAAACCTTCCATAGTATCAATCCCTCCAGGAAGTACGATGAAGGCCTCCACTACATGATTAATCTCGAAATGCTTATAGTAATTGCTTGAAACTGTGTATTCTGCACCATACGTAGGTCCGTAGACCTGTCGTGCTGCTATGTACCCTGGTATGAAGCCTCTAGCTATACCACCATTAGTATAGACCGTTGAAGCAATAGCTCCTTGAAGGCCAACGTTGCCTCCTCCATATGTAAGTCTAATTTTTCGTCTTACCAATTCCATTCCTAAATCTACTGCCGTAGCCATGAACTTTGGATTTCTACCAAGAGCATGACTACCAAGTAGACCAATGAATTTTATGGTGTAAGGAAAAGTTCGAGAAGTTCCTTCCATAATATGAGAATGTGAGATACTCTAGCCACAATCGTGATATACATAGGCTCTGAAAACCTGACCTTTGAAAAAAAAATGGTAGTTATCCTCAGTCGAAATTTGTATAGCAAGGATGGATTCAAATTTCCTACTGATAATGACGTACTCGCTAATACTACAGTCTGCTTACGATATGACATATTGAGACTCACGAACGGTTAGATTCGCTGTCCTGAAATACGTTCAAATCCAAGATGAAAAGTCTAAATGGCTATTGCCCTAAAGACAACGACCCCTTGAGTAATTGAAAGACTACGTTACGATGTATGAATTGAAACAAACTGCAATTGTGCTTATCAAAGACCATTCAATAGTATTGAAGAAATTTTCAATCGATTCTGTTAACCAAGGACATACAGATAAGACTCGTAACTGAACGAAGTTACGTATGTCAAGTATGCAATACTACACACTATGAAGGAACTTTTGTCATCAAAGGATCAGTGAAGACCTTACTTAATCGAAAATTGCTAATCTCTCGAAGATTGAACGAGTTTGGTGAAATCAATGACTTGAGAATACGTATCCGAAAGATGGCGACATAACCATATGAATATGAAACGGTCATGATCAGTTAGATCATTACAAAACGTTGAACGTTGAACCTAAGAAGAATTTCGAGGACGAAATTCCTTTTAAGGGGGGGAGAAATGTAACGCCCCAAAACATACCCTAGAATTATTAATGAATAAATAATCAATTAATCACAATTGTTTTGATTAAAATAAATTATTGTTGGGCTTTGGGCCGATATGAAATTTGTTTTGAAATCTAATATCAAAATCTGGATAAGTCTCATAGAGATAAATCCAATATGTGGACTATTTGTGTGGTCTTGATTGGGAACCTGAGTACAGACCCAAATCAAGAGTAAATAAAGAATTTGTTTAGAATGTAAATATTGAAATGATTTGTTGAAATAAATCATGAGAATAATTGATGTGAATTAAATGAGAGAACCTTTTATGAGAAAGGTCAATTAAACCAATTTTGACTCTGTTAAAGTCAAACACCCAAAAATGTGGTGTCAGAAAAAGTATAACGAATGAATATAAAAATTATATCGTTGGATAGAGTTCGACTGTCTGATCGCAACGGTGCAAACGGATTTTAATTCGGAGAAAGTTGGACCAAAAAGTGTATCCCGACTGGAACCAAAATTGGTCCCAATCAGGACACTGTGCGAACGGCGTCTCCCAGTGCACTAAGCCTAGCGTGAATCGTCAATGACTCAGCGACAACTGCGTCTCCTTCTCCTTCCCTTCCCTATATAAGAGTATCATCAACATTCTCATTCTTCACCAAAACTTACAATTTTAGTACCATTGTGTTCATAAGAGTGAGGAGAGCAGTCTGATATTGTTGGTTGCCACCGAAGTTGCCGGAGTTGGGAGTTATCGTCGCCGGAAGTTTCGCTGGAAAATTCTCAAAACCTTCGATAAGCTTGGAGGTAAGCCCGTAGATATATCTAGTGACTAGAATGTTCGTATAGATCATTTCTACATTCATAAACGGTCGTTTGGTTGAGTTTTGTGTTTAACATGTTTGAATAACCAAGAATCATAAACCATGAAGTTGTTGTTAAAATTACGAATTAATGACTCTAAAATGATCTGTGAACATTGGAGAACATTTTTATATAATTAAATTGAAGTTTGGTGATTAAAAATGATAATGTTAAAACTGACCCGAGGAAGAAGATAATGAACAGAGGCCGAAAATCGATTATTTACTTACTAAAAATCGATTAGAATTTTATTCAGATCAGTGGTTCGAAGTCAGTACCATTTAATCGATTATTTATGTTGTAAAAATTGATTATTATGAATTAATTGATTATTTATATTGTAAAAATCGATTATTATGAATTAATTGATTATTTAAATTGTAAAAATTGATTATTATGAATTAATTGATTATTTAAATTGTACAAATAGATTATTATGAATTAATGGATTATTTAAATTGTAAAAATCGATTTTATATAACCTAATCGATTATTTATATTGTAAAAATCGATTAAAATTAATTAATTGATTATTTAAATTGTAAAAATCGATTATTATGAATTAATTGATCATTTAAATTGTAAAAATCGATTATTATGAATTAATGGATTATTTAAATTGTAAAAATCGATTTTTTATGAATTAATCGATTATTTATATTGTAAAAATCGATGAAAATTAATTAATTGATTATTTAAAGTGTAAAAATCGATTATTATGAATTAATGGATTATTTAAAATTATATAATCAATTTTTATAAATTAAATGATTATTTTAAATTATTTTCCTCAATTCCAGATCCTGCTACGAAAATATTCCTGAAAATATGTTCTCAAATCCTATTTTTGATAACAATTAATTATGAACAATACAAATATGATTTTGTATAATAAAAATGATGTTTTAGGCATATAAAACATTATGTGATGCATGACCGTAAGTTAGAGTGTTAACACTCAAAACTAGACCGCTATTTGTTATCAATTGTTATGTTGATTAATGATTATGATGAATGATTATTATGGATGATCATGAATAATGAACTAACTGATCAAAATGATTATTGATGATTCAGCCATGAGAGTAATGAATATATTGATAATTATTAAATGATTTGTATTGTTAAACGGTATCTAGAAGAATTCTAAGATATACCTATTAGTTAATTGATGTTAAGGCTATCTAGAATACCTCTAGAATAGATCTTGTATTAGAACAGGCTTATGAAAACATGAACATTTGATGAATTAGATAAAAACGCATAAATGGGATTCATAGACCAAACTAGAGGATCACTCGTTTGGGAATGCCCGATCTAATGTTGATCAATCGTTATATTGTTGTTGCCTTAACTGACTACAGTTAAGTGTCCGAATCATTTGCCTTAAACTAGTGATAGTTTAAGTGTCTGATTGCCTTAACTGACTGCAGTTAAGTGTCCGAAATCGATTGCCTTAAACTAATGATAGTTTAAGTGTCTGATTAATGATTGCCTTTTAAGAATCTGGTTATAGAAATTATGATCTAGCCTTAGACTAAGAATAGCTAAGAGCATTATTATGATCTGGCCTTAGACTAAGAATAGCTAGGAGCATTGTTATAATCTGGCTTTAGATTAAGAATAATTTAAGAGCACTATTGAAATAGTATCTGAATTGAATAAAATGTATTGATATGAACTGAACAATACCAAAATTGTGAATGTTTGAAATGAACATTGTGTGCATGATATCAAATGATTTGATTATGAATTTAGATTCAGTTTATATGGATGTTCGACGCATTAGATATGCTTACTCAGCTTTATCGCTGAGCGTGTAGTGTGTTTTATTTGCTACACGCAGGTAAGCAGAAAGCAGAATGTGATCCTGGCGGCAGATGGGGCGAGATTGTCGGGATGGATGTGACAAGTTTTGAAACAATTTATGATATGTCAATATTAAAATCGCTTCCGCAATATTGTTGAATACTCCGTATTGTATATGTATTAAAAAACTATTATTGGGATTAA
This sequence comes from Cuscuta australis, assembly GCA_003260385.1. Classification (NCBI taxonomy): domain Eukaryota; kingdom Viridiplantae; phylum Streptophyta; class Magnoliopsida; order Solanales; family Convolvulaceae; genus Cuscuta; species Cuscuta australis. The sequence goes on from NQVE01000105.1 coordinate 697,377, forward strand.
TAAAGTGTGTTTGAAAAGTTTTAAATTTTTACGATTACCGAGTTAAATACTTTAGTCCGAATGGGGCTGCAGACCTGGACGGATTAGGGTGTTACAACAACAGCTGCTAACTCCAAGTCATTAGTCGGATAATTGCATTCATGGGGTTTCAGCTGTCGTGATGCATAAGCTATGACCTTGCCTTCCTGCATCAGCACACACCCAAGTCCCTGATGTGATGCGTCACTGAAAACTATATATTCAGTACCAGGTGTTGGTTGAACTAACACAGGTTCCTGAGTCAAACAGTCTTTCAACTGTTCAAAGCTTTTCTGACAAGCTTCTGTCCAAGCGAACTTGACATCCTTCTTCATCAGTTTATGCAGTGGTGTAGCAATTCGAGAGAATTCCTTCACGAAGCGGCGATAATAACCAGCGAGTCCAAGGAAACTCCGTATCTCACGGGTATTGCGTGGAGTTTTCCATTTAGTGATTTCTGAAATTTTGCACGGGTCAACTTTGACTCCTTCTGCAGAAATCACGTGATCGAGAAAAGTGACCTCATTCAGCCAAAACTCACATTTAGAAAGTTTGGCATAGAGTTTATGCTCTCTCAAAATAATTAGCACGATGTGCAAATGTTCAGCATGATCCTCTGGTGTTTTTGAGTAGACCAAAATATCATCGATGAAGACCACAACAAATTGATCCAAATACTGTCTGAAAATGCTATTCATGAGATCCATGAGTACAGCTGGTGCGTTCGTTAAGCCAAAGGGCATAACGGTAAACTCGTAGTGTCCGTAACGTGTACGAAACGCTGTCTTTGGAATGTCTTCTGGTTTCACAGGAATCTGGTGGTAACCTTATCTGAGATCGATCTTTGAGAAAACAGTCGCACCTCGTAATTGATCAAACAGGTCGTCAATACGGGGTAAAGGATAACGGTTCTTGATTGTCACTTTGTTCAGCTGGCGATAGTCAATGCATAGTCTCATCGATCCATCTTTCTTACGGACAAAAAGGACAGGCGCTCCCCACGGGGAAAGACTAGGACGGATGAAACCCTTATCTAACAACTCCTGCAGTTGAGCTTTCAATTCCTTCATTTCTATAGGGGCCATTCGATAAGGTGATGCTGAGATGGGTCTTGTACCGGGTACAAGATTAATAGAAAATTCTACTTCCCTTGAAGGAGGTAGACCTGGAAGTTCCTCAGGGAATACATCAGGAAAATCACAAACCACAGATATGTCCTTATGGTTAGGTGTTTCCTTCCGTATATCCTTAACAGTGCACAAGAATGCTTCGCATTTCCTGCGAATGAGCCGTTTTGCTTGCATAAAAGAGATGAATTCCGGGGCCTTTGGGAGAAGTTCTCCCCAAATGATTACTTCGTTACCATCGTCTGTACGAAGTTTCACAACTCGTTCCTTGCACTCAACAATAGCGTGGTGTTTCAACAGCTAGTCCATGCCAAGTATAACGTCAAACTCCTTGTGAGGGAGTTCAATGAGATCGGCCAAGAATATCTTTCCTTGAGCCATCAACGGACATTGATTATAGACATGTTGGAGACGTAGACTGTGTCTCAGTGGGTTCGACACAACTACCGGATGCTCAAGAGTTTCCTTAGTGACGTTAGATGTAACAGGCATAGGTACACATATGTATGATAAGGTAGATCTAGGGTCAATTAATGCAGATACCGTGATATCAAATAAAGTGAACATACCCATGATGACATCATCAGCCTGCGGATCTCTACGCCCTTGCATGGCATATGTACGAGCTGGTGCTCGTCCCTGCTGTTGACTAGTTGCTGGCTTCTTTGGTTGGTTGGGCGCGGCCGTAGAACGATGACTCTAGGTAGGCTCGGTCCTTCGGAAAGTAGGAGCAGTCGGCGTGCCTGGTGCCGTGGAGAAAGCCTTGCCTGGGTTCGTCGGGCAATCGTTCCGGAAGTGACCTGCCTGACCACACCCAAGGCAAAGACCCTGTGTGAACCAACACTCACCAGCATGTCTGCGGTTACAATGTGGACATACTGGATTACGGTATGTCATCTTCTCCTTCCCGCTCTTACTAGTGACGGCCACAGATGTAGAGGGAGTAGATTTCGCTCGCTTATCATGGCGAGAGTTGCTCGGTGCGGAGAAAGTCCTCTTGCTCCCATGCCCCATTTTCGGGCCTGAATGGACAGCCCGACTTTCTACCAGTAGTGTCTGTTCATACGCAGCTTTCCTGATGAGTTCCTCGTTCAGCTCAAGAGCTTTCTTATAGACATCGTTGATGTCGGCTCGGGGAGCAATTATGTGTGTTGACGACAGGTCTGGTCTTATACCCTTGATGAACTTCTTGCAGCGCTTCTCCGTGGTGTTGACCAAGTCTTTACCAAACTCGTCCAATTCGTCAAACTACTGACAGTATTCGGGAAGAGTCAGCTTCCCTTGAGTGAAATTGGAGAATTCCTCATATTTGGACTGTACATAGTGATCGGGCACATACTCTGCTCTGAAGAGTGGCTCGAAGGTAGTCCATGGTACTGGAACGGGATTGTTGGCGCCCACTCTTTTCCACCTATCATAGGCGGCATCTTGCAATAGGGATATGGCGTGCTGTCCCCAATCCTCGACAGGTATCTTCAA